>CM056584.1:46745704-47945704 GCA_029721435.1 Gymnothorax reevesii
CATGGGGGGTTGCTGCTTGCTGTGCATTATCTTCACCACCTGAGAGTGATCCTGCTGTGTGATCCGGTGTTTGATTGCTTACTGTTTGCAGCTGTGGAGAGACTATTTAAAAGGTGCTTCCAGCGCTGTCTGGTCCTTTTGTGTCACTCTTGCAAAGTCTATGAAGCCCTTAGCGTTCAGTTAGAGGAAACTCCTTGAAACAGTTTAGGATTTGGTCTTTGTCCGTCTGATTTATTGTTAAGTTCGTCAGAGTTTATGTTCTGTCCTGCAGAAGGTCTAGTTTGTTGGAGCATAGTCTTTGCTCTCAGACCTCTGTTGGTTCACTCCTGTTCCTGCAGTAGGGGATGGTAACCTTGCCTGTCTCTTCTGAGAAAGTTCTCATTTTCTGGGAGGATTTTTGCCCGTTTTCTCTGGGTTGTTTTTTGTTGGCGGAATTTCCGGGGAGAATGCTCCCTTTTTCGGTTACCTTTTCTCTAGTCACTCGCGTTTTGTGGGTGGCTTTTCGATACAATATCTTGTGTCGAGTCTGGGCCTCCGTCCCATTCCCCGTCACAACAGGTCACAATTATGGTAAATAGTAAGTCTGTCAAAGAAGTGTTAGGTTAAATTGAATACATTTTGTTATTACATTATGTCAAAATGTTACATTGTGTGCTTTGTTTGGTTAAATGTGTGACAAACTTTCTGACCGGCCTAAAAGCAATTGTTAATTCACAGTAAAATGCTCAGATCCATAGCTGCAACTTGGTTTGCTCATTAGTGAGTCAATAAACATGGGAATCTGTAAAATCTCTGACCTGTTCCTATATGAGTACATTTAGGTATATGGTGTTTCACAATGAAGCTACAAATTCAGAAACTTTCTAAGACCAATCTGCTAGTTTAGTTAGTTTTATCATTTCTAACGAGAACATGGTTACTAGCATAAAAGTTAGGGCTTTTTCTTTAAGCATTTCATATTAGTTGAGAATCCACTCGACATAAAACTCTAAAAATAAAAGAGAAAAGTTTCTGACCTGTTCCTACATGAATACATTCATATGATGTTTATCAATGAAGCTGTCATTTCAGCAACTTTCTGAGACCAATCTGCTGGTTCAGCAAGAGTTATCATTGGTTACCAGGACATGTTTACTAGCATAAAAGTTAGGGGTTTTATCTTTAAACTTGCCATATTAGACGCAAATTTACTTAACACAAAACTCAAAAAAAGAGATATTCTGAATCTGAAATCTTTTGTTCATACCTTTCATCATGTTGCCTTTCAGTTTATTTGCCAACTGAAGTATATGGATGTCATGACAGCTCCCCACAAGTGAAGCTTATGTTTGGATTTCCCGCCTATGGCTGGCTGTAGTGTCATTCATTCAATAAAGTCATAAATTCTGCCACTGCTATGATGGCAGATAGAACATGAGTCAAACTAAAAACTTAAGTATAATGCAAGTCTAATTAGCAATTTTTAATGTATCCTAATTGTTAAACTTATAATGGATACAGATAAAGACCAATTCTGAAGATTTATTACATAATGCACCGAATTATTACATTTTCATCATAAAAAAGTGCAACATGCCCATTTTGTAATAACCTCTGCAATATGTAACTACTTATTACAAAATGTGGCAAAGTGTATTACATATTGCATTCAGGATTTTTATTTCAAAATGCAGTGTTATTATTTTGTATAATGTACTGAAAATTTATTGCATTATTATATATCATGGTGTTATTACATAATGCGGTGTTACAGGCCAAATTGAAAATGCACATATATCACGCAGTATTGTAAGGATGACAGTTGTGCTTGTAATTAATAAATCCAAAACTTGCCCAGAATTCCATTTCCCGTTTCAGCATTTTTTACATTTAAAATGGAAACATCTTCGTGTTGAACGCTCTGTAACATTGGCATAGAATGGCTTCTCTAATAAGCTTTGGTATTATGTGCTGTTTATTGAGCTACAGGACATTGACATCTTAGAGAATTTTTTTTGGTAAATTTTTCAACAAAATCCTCAATTTGAATTAAATAATTCATGACATTTAATGAGTTACTCTTTGAATTAAATCACCATCTTTAATGAGTATAGCTTGTCAGTTACATCAAAAAAAAAAAAAACATGCTGGCAGCAGGCTAATCAAATAACAACATCTGTGTGCGTGAGTGAAATGGGAGTTCAGTTACTGGTCACACTGAAAAAAATATGCTTTAAAATAAAATCAACATTAATAACTGATTGAGAGGAATTATTTTGGCAGGTAAAAATATGTTGTTGATTCTGGAAATGCTTTCAAAATATGTCTTTTTTTCATAAAATTTTTACTGTGTGAATTTAGACTTTACAATGCGCTGGAGTAATTGGAAATGTTTGTCATGAGTTTACAGCCACCACAAAAAGCACAGAAAGTACAAAGAGCTCAATACCAATAATATTAATACAGCCTAAGCTTCGCCTGTAACTGTGCGGAAAAACAGTATAAGGTTTAAATGAGCCCCGTAGAACAAGAGGTAACCAACTCTTTTTTTTTTTTTTCAATTTTCAATTTGAACCGCTATTGGACTCAACAATTTATGCTTTAGTTTTTGTGAAGTTCTGGAACTGCACTGGATTAATCCATTATTGCACTAAACAGACTGATGGCTTAGGAATCATTTTAAAATTAGAACACAAAAAAGACAAATATGGAGTTAGACCACTTTCGTTGGGGCTCAAATGGAATGAATACAAGTTACAAAAAAGTTGAAGATTTCCAATGCTGATTTAGAATTTCGGTCACACTTTAGATGAATTATTGCTAATAAAGGCCTTATAAAGCATGTATAATGCCTTCATAAATGAGACATAATGTCTTCATGAATCATACATAAGCAAATGTCATGCTTTGTAAAGGGTTAAATAACACATCCATTGTCAGCATGTGATGTGTAATGTGAATATAGGCCACTAGATGGCAGTATTTACCTTTTTTTTTGTTAAGCTCAGACTGGAGTCATGTTTGGACATGTCCTGGACATGTCTGGGGCAAGTCTCAGAAAGTAAAAAAAAAAGAGGTCTAAATGTGGGTGGGGTCTGCAAAAGAGTATATAAGGAAAAGAATTGAGACAGTAAAGTAGTAGGAGAAATTGCAAGAAGATGACCAGACCTGCCATTCTGTTCAAGACCTGTGACGTTTCTTTTGTGGATTTCTTTGCCTGTGTTTGAGCATTTTCTTCATCCAGGACATCACCAAGCCACCCCACCAAAAAGGGACTGTAATTATTTCTGTTTTTTCTTATTTATCAATCTTGGTCTTTAGTTGTAGGTTGTTATTAGTCATTGTCTTTGTTAAAAATTAAATGTGTTTTAGTTGTTAAAACTGTGTTTGTCATCCCTTGCTGTTGCTGTTGTGTTATAAATGTAATAACAAATTGGGGCCATAACAAATTGGGGGCTCAAGGTCCGGGATAGACCATTGTGTGAGTAATTTATTGAAAATCTAACATTCCAAATTGTGAAATTGTTTTTGTGAATTTTCCTAGATATATATTGACAACAGCAATGGATGATTTCTTGGCATCACCAACCGTAGGGGTTTTGAAGTCTTTTAAAAAGACAGAACTGTTGGAAATATGCAGACATTTGGAGCTGACAGAGGTAAAACCAGCCATGCGAAAAGCAAGACTGGCTAGAGAGATAGTTGAATATTACATTGATGAAAATGTGTTTGCACCAGGAGATCTGGAACAGTTTCCAGTGGAAAATCCAAATATAGAAATGGAACTTAAATTAAAAATGCTAGAGATTGAAAGGGAGGAAAGAGAAAAAGAAAGGGAGGAAAAAGAGAAAGAAAGGGAAGAAAGAGAAAAAGAAAGGGAGGAAAAAGAGAAACAAAGAGAATTTGAGAGGGAAGAAAAAAAAAAACAAAGGCAGTTTGAGTTAGAAAAATAAGGAACAGAAGAAAAACAAAGAGAATTTGAGAGAGAGAAAGAGGAAAGAGCAGAAAGAGAGAGACAGAGACAGAGAGATTTTGAATTAGAGAAGTTGGATAGAGAAGAAAGACTCCAAATGGAGCAACTAAAAATTAAAATAGCAATGAAAAATAAATTTTGTGCTAGTCAGGAGGTAAAACTGGTGCCTCCATTTTCGGAAAAGGATGTTGACAACTATTTCCAATGTTTTGAAAAGGTAGCAAAGAGTTGCCAGTGGCCAAAGGAACACTGGCCTCTGATGTTGCAAACTGTCCTCAAGGGTAAAGCTCAACAAGCCTATTCGGCTTTGTCTGCAGATGATTCCTCTGATTATGAAGTTGTCAAAAATGTTATTTTGAGAGCTTATGAGTTGGTTCCAGAGGCTTACCGACAGAAATTCAGAGGTCTGAAGAAATCTGAAAATCAGACTTATGTTGAATTTGCTAATGAGAAGCAGGTTTGCTTTGAGCGCTGGTGTACTTCTATGGAGGTCAAGGATGATTTCAACTCACTAAAAGAGATGGTGTTAGTTGAAGAATTCAAGAACTGTGTTAAGGATGATGTTAAGACCTACCTTAATGAGAAGCAAGCACTGAATTTGCAAGCAGCTGCCAAATTTGCAGATGAATATGTTCTCACACATAAGTCTAAATTTCAGTCTAGCAGTAACAATAGATGGTCCCAATTTCAGAAAAAGGGTTACGGTGATACCCAAGATTCCTCACCCAAAGACAAAGACAAATCTGGTGATGGTGCTCAGAAATCCAGTAACAGGTCTGATCAAAGTGTGAAAGCTGACAGTGACAAAAGTGGTCTAGTTTGCAGTTATTGCAAGAAATCTGGTCATGTTACAACTAACTGTTGGTTCCTTAAAGCTAAGGAAGAAAAAGAAAAGGATACCAAACCAAATGCCTTTGTGAAAACAAGGTTAGAAACCCCTGTAGTAGATAACCAATCTGCTAAATTGCCTGCTTCTTGTGGGGCTAAAAAGCCTAATACAGCTGACTTTGTGAGGGAGGAATTTCTTCCATTTGTGTCAGAGGGATTTGTGGCTCTGAATGAGCATACTACTCCTGTCCCCATATATATCCTAAGGGATACCGGAGCTTCTCAGTCACTTTTGTTGATGGACTCCTTGGAGTTACGTGATGAGACCGCTTCAGGGGATTTCATACTTGTACAAGGTATTGAAGGGAGGACTGTATCTGTACCCCTGCGCTCTATATTCTTGAAGTCAGATTTAGTTACAGGACAGGTAAAGGTGGGACTTATGTCAAGTCTACCTATAAAGGGTGTTTCTCTTTTGCTAGGCAATGACCTGGCTGGGGGCAAAGTAGTTCCCCCTGTACATCTTACTTCACAGCCGAGCACTGAAGATGGGGATGAGGACCCATCTCTGTATCCTTCTTGCGCAGTGACTCGTGCTATGGCCAAGAAGGCTGAAGAAGATGATGTTGTGGTGCCGTCCAGTACATTGAATAGTCAGGACTCAGGTGGTTCGCCTCATGACTCTGATTGGCCTACTATGGTTTCTCCGTTTGAGGACTTATCAGATACTTTCATCAGTTCTCTATTCAGCCAGCCGGATGGGTCTGGTGATTCTGATGTGTCTGGAGACTTGTCTCTGTCCAGAAAGCGGTTGATTGAGGAGCAAACTAATGATCCTGAAATTTGTGTACTAAAGAGGAGAGCCCTTCCTGAAAAAGAAATAGATGCAGTTCCAGTTGGGTATTATCTCAAGGATGGTGTGTTGATGCGGAAGTGGCGCCCTCCTGATATCCCTGCCAATGCAGATTGGGCAGTGGTCAGGCAAATTGTTGTTCCGAAGGTCTATAGGAATGAGACCTTAACAATGGCTCATAGTTTACCTGTAGGAGGTCATCTTGGTGTTAACAAGACTGTTGATAAGATCATGAAACACTTCTTTTGGCCTGGGCTTCGGAAAGACGTTTCCAACTTTTGCAAAACCTGTCACACTTGTCAGGTAGTTGGAAAACACCAGTTAGACCCACCTGTAGCTCTATTGCAGCCTATCCCAGCATTTGGGGAGCCATTCTCTAGGGTCATTGTTGATCGCGTTGGTCCATTACCCAAGACTAGATCTGGAAATCAGTACTTGTTGACAATCATGTGTGCATCTACCAGATTCCCCGAAGCCATACCTCTACGTAACATCAAGGCAACTGCAATCTCGAAGGCTTTGATAAAGTTCTTCACGTTGTTTGGTCTTCCCAGGGAAATTCAGTCAGACCAAGGTAGCAATTTCACTTCAGGATTGTTTCAGCAGGTTGTGTATGAACTAGGTGCAAAACAGATTCTTTCTAGTGCCTATCATCCAGAAAGTCAGGGTGCCTTAGAGCGGTTTCATTCCACTCTCAAGACAATGATGAGGACTTATTGTTATGACCATGAGAAAGACTGGGATGAAGGGGTTCATTTGCTGTTGTTTGCAGCTAGAGAAGCAGTGCAGGAGTGTACTGGATTCAGTCCATTTGAGCTAGTGTTTGGTCATGAAGTGAGAGGACCTTTGCTATTATTGAGTGAACAATGGCAAGAGGAAGAGCCGCAAATCAGTCTGTTAGACTATGTTAGCAAGTTCAAGGAAAGATTGCGTGCAGCTTGTGACCTTGCCAAAGAGAACTTGAAATCAAGTCAGGGAAAAATGAAAACTTGGTATGATCATAAGGCTAGAAGCCGTGAGTTTAAACCAGGAGACAAGGTCCTTGTGTTGTTTCCCTTGCAGTCCAATCCATTGCAGGCTAGATTTCATGGTCCTTATGAAATTCTGACAAAACTCAATGATCTCAATTACATTGTGAAGACTCCAGATAGGAGAAAACCAAAACAATTGTGTCACATTAACATGCTGAAGCCTTATCATGACAGAAATGCTAGGGTTGCAGCTGTCACTTCAGATTCTCCAATGGTCGAAACGTGTGAAGATGAGGGGGAGTTTCAAGATGATGAACCAAGAATTAAAGCTGAAGTTCTTTCATGTAAATTGTCAAACACTGAAGTGTTGCAAAATCTTGATGTAAAACTCCAGCACTTAGAACCCTCACAGAGAGATCAGTTTGAAAGGTTGATCAAGAAATATGAGGATTTGTTTCCTGATGTTCCAAAGAGAGTTACTATAGCCTCTCATGATGTAGATGTTGGTGATGCCAAACCAATAAAACAGCATCCATACCGGATGAATCCTGAAAAGAGAAAGATTGCTGAGAAAGAGGTTGAGTACATGTTAAAACATGATATTATCAGACCCTCCAACTCCGATTGGAGTTCACCCTGTGTGCTAGTTCCAAAACCTGATGGAAGTACTAGATTCTGTACAGATTATCGCAAAGTCAATGCTGTAACTAGAACGGATGTGTTTCCAATACCTAGGATTGATGATTGTATTGATAGTGTAGGGCAAGCAAAGTTTCTGACCAAGATTGATTTATTGAAGGGTTATTGGTGTGTGCCTTTTACTGAGAGGGCCAAGAGCATCTCTGCTTTTGCCACACCATCTGGATTGTACCAGTATGAAGTCCTACCCTTTGGCATGAAAAATGCCCCAGCCACGTTCCAAAGTACGATACAGTCTACAATCGCCGGATTGCCACACACAGGTGCGTACATCGACGACCTGATCACATGGAGTGACTCCTGGGAAGAACATCTAAAAGATGTAGAGACGTTGTTCCAGCGCCTGACCCAGGCTAACCTGACTGTTAACCTGAACAAGAGTGACTTTGGTTGTGCTACTGTCACCTATCTTGGCTACGTCATAGGCCAGGGTAAGGTGGCACCCATAAATGCTAAAGTCCAAGCCATCATGGACTTTCCAGTTCCTGACAACAAAAAAGCTTTGCGCCGCTTCCTTGGAATGATCGGGTACTACCGCAAGTTCTGCAAGAACTTTGCTGAGATTGCTCTCAGTCTAACTAACCAACTGAAGAAAGGCGTAAAGTTCACCTGGGATGATGCATGCCAGAGAGCCTTCGATCACCTGAAGTCTCTGCTGTGTCACTTCCCCGTGCTCAAATCTCCTGACTTCAACAAACCGTTCTCCATCGCGGTCGATGCTAGCGACCAAGCTTGTGGATCTGTGCTCCAACAGAGAAGTGACTCTGATGACATTGAGCATCCCGTGGCATACTTCTCCAGGAAGTTCAATCGCCACCAAAGGAACTATTCCACAATAGAGAAGGAACTGTTGGCTCTGGTCCTTTCTTTACAACACTTTGAGGTTTATGTTTGTACAGGACAAAAGCCAATGATTGTGTACACTGACCACAATCCGTTAATGTTTTTGAGTAAGATGAAAAACAAGAATCGGAGATTGTTGAATTGGAGTTTGATTTTACAGGAGTTTGACTTGGAAATTAAGCATGTGAAGGGTACAGACAATGTAATTGCTGATTGCTTATCCCGTGTTTGAATGTGTATATATATATCATGTGTTTGAATATTGTATGATATGTATATGTAGACAAGTGTTCACTTAACCATTTTGTATTGAAAAGAAAAATTTTGCCTTTATGAGTCAAAATTTTTCCCTTTTGGAATGGAGGTGTAATGTGAATATAGGCCACTAGATGGCAGTATTTACCTTTTTTTTTGTTAAGCTCAGACTGGAGTCATGTTTGGACATGTCCTGGACATGTCTGGGGCAAGTCTCAGAAAGTAAAAAAAAAAGAGGTCTAAATGTGGGTGGGGTCTGCAAAAGAGTATATAAGGAAAAGAATTGAGACAGTAAAGTAGTAGGAGAAATTGCAAGAAGATGACCAGACCTGCCATTCTGTTCAAGACCTGTGACGTTTCTTTTGTGGATTTCTTTGCCTGTGTTTGAGCATTTTCTTCATCCAGGACATCACCAAGCCACCCCACCAAAAAGGGACTGTAATTATTTCTGTTTTTTCTTATTTATCAATCTTGGTCTTTAGTTGTAGGTTGTTATTAGTCATTGTCTTTGTTAAAAATTAAATGTGTTTTAGTTGTTAAAACTGTGTTTGTCATCCCTTGCTGTTGCTGTTGTGTTATAAATGTAATAACAAATTGGGGCCATAACAGATGCAAGATGTGACAATGACAATATCATTTAGCTGACAATGTCTCCTTTTATAGCATTTAGCCACGAGCTAAGTGACATAATCAGTTATATCACATCTGGCGTCACATGCTGAATAAGGATATGTTATTACACCCTTTACAAAGCATGACATTTGCTTATGTATGATTATCTTGTTCATCTTCGCTGGTGAAATAGAACCAAGTACTGTATGTCTCATTTATGAAGGCATTATACATGCTGTGCAAAGCCTTTCTGAGCAACACTTCATCTAAAGTGTGACCAGAATAGGATTAGAAATGTTATAAATGATGCTTTGAACCATTCAGTACAGCCATAATTTTAGACCTGTCTTATAAACAACGCAGTAAACGACATACTAATGCTGCCTGCATTGATTCCAAACTTTCCAGACTGGACTGCATGGAAAAAAAAGAATCGTTATTTCAGTAATCATTCATCCAATAGGATGAGTATTGGGTTAGAGAAAATGGTGAATATCTGCACCCCTAGTTCACAGTAATGCAGCACTTATCATGCCCAAATGGTTACATTGTGGCAGGAATGTTTGTTCTTAGTAAATGTATTTCCAATATATTTTTCATGTCACCTGTGTTTGGGCTCATATGCTTTTTAGCGCTTTCTATCAAACTTTGCTCATTGCTTATTAACCTATTACCGGGAAAAAGTGCTTCAAATGAGCATCCCATATTCTTGTTTACTTTCATCTTGGAGCCGATTAATGCCTGACATGTCATTATTACAATTTTAGGAGAAGTGAAAGCTTCCAGTGAAGTCATTAAGACAGTACTATACTGCTCAGTTATAACTCTCTCTCTCTCTCTCTCTCTCTCAGGTTTTCACCAGGTACGGGAAGTGTTACATGTTTAATGCGGCTGAGGAAGGGCAGACGCTCCGAACGACAGTGAAAGGAGGCACAGGAAATGGGCTGGAGATCATGCTGGACATCCAGCAGGACGAGTACCTCCCCGTGTGGGGTGAGACAGGTAGGGGACACATTGGGATGTCATACTTTAAGCCCTTACCTTCTAACGCGACTCTGTAACTGTGGCTCAGATGCTTCAACACTGTAAATCGGCGAGGGCGACAATGGCAAATCTGTTACAGATTTTGTGCCAACTTCTGCTGCTAATTATTTCATTAGCTCCACTCTATCTTGTTCTGTCATTTGACGGAGCGCCAGGTGCAGTCAAAGACCATGAGTGACCTGTCAGAAAACAGTACTTTGCTAATGAAAGAAAAAATAAAATCAGGCAGCTCAACACTTGAGGACTGCACTTGTGCATCACTGATTTAGATCAACAATACTACCTCCCCGACCTAAGAGTCACAATGTCTGATTGTGGTACTGCGCTCAGGAGCTCTGGAAGTGCATTGTGGGAGCTGATACCTTCAGACATGGTGACCAATAAGCCGCAGAGTTGAATAGCCCTCCACCAGATGAGTACTCTGAGTACACAGATCACCCAGCTCAAATAGTCAACACTTCATATCCCAGTAAAGATCTTATTCCTGACTATTTGGACAAACACATATGCAATATTTTCCATGTATTTTCTGAAGAGTTAAGGCACATATTTGACCCAAATCTGAGAAATAGTTTTGCTCTGTAAGGAGACCTGTGCAGGTTTAAAGCTGCTGTCTGAATAGTTAATGCAATCATCCCCCTCATTAATCACGGATGAGACTCAAAGCCTTTACAAATTAAAAACACCAGACTAATCTCAGTCCAATCTGTGCGAGTGTGGGTTTTTGGTTTGTTTTACCCAGCCACCATGACACCTGGTTCAACAGACTAATACTGGTGAAATAAGACCTTTATTTGCCCTTTCAGATAAGATATGAAGCCCCTGCTCTAAATCTTATGCAGGCTTAATGATGTAAATAGGCAATCAAGTCCATGGGTAGCTCTTCCCAATGACTTATCAATCAGCCAGTGTTAGCCACTGTAAATTGCTCCTCCCAATGCCAGTGTTCAAACGTTCCTAAGGTAACGCCCGCAATAGATCCTCACTGCGATACTCCAGGAATCCTTACACCTTTTTTTGTGAGAGACAAATCCAGCTATAATGGAGCTGGAGCAACAGTTATATCAAAAGTACATTTGTCTATGAATTGAGCAACAGCTCTCTATACTGACTTCAGCAGCTGGCTTCATTATAGTATGATTTGCTTTAAAATCATCCAGATATTTGCTTACAGTTCCTAAATTATGGTAAACAGGATGTGTCCACCTTTCAATCAGATTATGAGCCAATCAAACCACTGAAAGGACCTGAATTTGGGAACATGTCTGCCATTTCCATAGTATGTATTCATGGTTGGTACAATGAAGTGTGCAAATACAGTTAAATATGCTACTGTGGGAGTATGCGAGACGAAATGAGGAAAAGGAAACTAAATTAAAGGATCCATTCCCTGGAAAACACATAATTCCTGGTTATTGCATTCATACATTAGTCATCCCTCACTTTGACAAAATCTGAGATGTTTCAGAGTCAAAGCAGCTTCCTGCCTTTCTTTGTTCCTCATCATCTCCGGAGGTATGAAAAATGCCGATTCCAGTTTGGACATACTGGTGACGTGTACCAGCGGGGGGAGGGGTCGAGGTGTGGCTGACTGTTTCTGCATAAACGTCAACGAAAAATGTCGGGGAAGACAAGAGCTACAGGTTCTGGTGGTCACAAAAGCTCTGTTCTTGCTTGCCAAAATCCACATAAAAATGTTTTTAATATTCCATCGGGCGATGAATCGCAGAGGAACAAGTCAATTGCATTTATTTATCCGACAATGTGCCAGCGGCCCCTGCCACAAACCTATTTGTTTGTGCTCAGCATTATACATCAGTCTCTTTCTCCAACTTAGGCCATTACAAAACTGGCTTAGTTAAAAACCTGCGCCTCTAGAACAGTGTTGTTCCAACACTACGGAGCCTGCCGCTTTAATATTGTCTTTAAATGTCAAATTTGACATGAGCTGACAACTTTATTCCCTCAACTTCAATGTTATCATTACATTACCGTAGCTATTGCATGGAGTGTGGTGCAGTTCAAAAGAAACTTGGCAGTGTACTTAATACGTAAATGTTACCTTCTGAGCCCAAAGGTTCACCCAACATGCTGTATTTCTGAGGCTGTAGCGGGCTCACTTTCAGCTACAGTTAAGATACACGCATCACATGAAACTAAACAACCTAAAGAATATACAGATGCCAAGAAACGCTAAGCTATGATGTTGGTAAGTTGGCGAAATAATGCTCTAAGCTTAAATAAAATTTCCGCTTGTAAAAATCTAACGTTAGCTAGTTAAGTTCATTTAGGCCAGCATGAGCCATGCACATTTTGTTAATTTGTTGATGGATTGCTTTAGCTATATTGTTGTCTTTTTATGCTGCCCAAATGCTGCGTGTTACTCTTGATCATATGATCATGGAACTTAGATGCACAAACATTGGTTTGTACACAATACGTACATGTAAACCTCACAACCTGAGGGTTCGCCCAACATACCGTATTTCCGAAGATGTAGCGGGCTCAGTTACAGCTAAAGTAAAAATACACGCACGAAACTACTTAGACAGCACGCACATGTCTTGCTGACATCAATACGATGAATTGAGTTGCATCGGTGAGACCTATTATGGAGAGCGTTTGCTGATTGGGAGTACGTCGCCGAGACATCGGCATTTGGTAAAAAATGCCCTCCAGACGATGTTTGGACCAGACAGATTGTAATCTGGATTACGATTAGAATTATGATTACGTTTACGACTGCAATCGTAATCGCTAATTTCGATGGGCCCGTAATCGTAATCTCTAATTTTGCAGGGACTGTTGTCATCATTTGTTGTTGTACAAGTTGTTATTATTTCACAAGTAATTGTACATTACAAAATAATGTTCAATTATTTCACATGCTATTTTATAAATATATAAATGCGTCAATATACATGTACATTATTAAGATATCTCAACAAAGAAACCTTAGTCTAACCAGTCGTTATCATGAATGTAATCTAGACAAGTGTTTGCCACCAACATGGCAATATCCCCCGCCGCCTCAATTTTATGTGTCTGTATGGACGTACAGACGGACATACCGACGGATGGATGGAGCCCAATGCTATATCCCCCACTTTGCACTAATCGCGCAGCGGGGGATCATTATAATCATAATCGTAATCATACATTCTAAACCCATGTGAACGTAATCGTAAATTTTCGGAGAACTTTAATCTTAATCGTAATTTTAATCTTAAAAATTGTCTCATAATCATCGTAATCGTAATTGCACTGATTATGCGTAATCCAACCCAGATCTGGTTTGGACGATGAATGAAAGATGCACACCGCTGCCTCTCTACAGCTTCTATGACCTTTATTTAGGTCGGCTCATTCAATTAGTGTAAATAGCTCTCTATTCATTGTCAAAATTAACATTTATTTACTTAAAATGTGACAGGAATATGGCAATATCACAATAAAAAAACAATATGCTTGACCACTAAATAGCTTCCTAATGTTGTGTGTGGATAAAATAAAGAGACAGATATGATTCAAAATAGGCAAAAGCATAGCCAAAAGAGCCGCAGCACAAAAAGGATGAACGGAACAGAAAACATAAGTCAGGTCAGGAGACACACACGGGCAACAGGGTCTGTTTGCTGGGAGACGCAGTCTGCAGGGAGCCCGGGTTGTTCATCAACTTTAATCTGTGAAACAGAATATGGATAATGAAAAAAAGAGAAAATATTTGCAGTGGACTAATTCAAGAAGAACACCATTTCAATGGACAAATTGAACACAAAATTAAATGTGCAGGGCTGCAGGCTGCGTGCAACGTGACTTTCGCTGCAGCTGCACGGGAGGATGAAATGCCTGTGATCTGTAACTGTCTGACTGTCACTTCCATGAGGCTATTCATTTTACAGTTCTACATATTGTAATCTAAGAAATCCATTAAAAGAAGTCATTTGGTATTGAGTCATGATATTGAGCTGAAACAAGTTCCAAATTTCGTTCGCATTCACAGTCTCCTGCTGAGCGCAGCAGACAGCTCACACCACACGCACTGTGCACCGAAACGTGGCCAATGGATCAACTTCCGCGACACAAGCGAGCCTAGGTAGGATAACGACCCAGAGGCGACAAGAAAAGGCCAAGGCTTGGTGGCTAGGCTAGCTGAGTCACTCCCTTCCCTCAGACAGCCAGGCATGGCCAGTGGTTAGTGGCAGGGCTTAGTGTTCCTACTCTACAGCCCAGGGCCGTGTAGGCCTGTGCTCTAGCCTAGCCACAACATAACCGGATGAGACGACTCCTGCCCAGAGACTGTGGAATTCAAGGTTCTGTCACTCAGTGGCCACGCCCTTAATTATGCAGAAATTTCAAGGCTTTATATAATGTTAATAGTAGAGTTACGAAAAAATTCACTCCACCCACAGTTTTCACGGAGAGCAAAATTAGCCATAGAGACCAAAACCGTATTTTCAACCGGGCTGTAAACATGTTTATTTTTGTTGTAAAATTGGGCTTTTTTACATGGGGGTCAATGGGGACTGACTCATTTCTGCAGTCAGCCTCTAGTGGCCATTCAAAGAACTGCAGCTTTTGACACTTCCGTATTTGCTTCACTTTTCAGCCCGCAGGTTGCCGCTTGCTATGTACTTGCTGCTATGGGTGTGCCTCACTTCTCCCGCCCTCTTCCCTTGCACCACTCCCTCCGCCCAGTCATGCCTCTATCTTCCCGCCGAGTCAAAATCACAAGAGCGAGATTGGCTTTATTAAAAGGGCAAAATAAATATAAATGTTGCGTAATTTTTTCAAATTACCACAAAACATTATCTTTTAGACCCAAATTGCTTATTTTTAACGGGTGTAAATTCCAGGTAATGGATCCTTTAAATAAGGAAGTCCTTGAAGATTAACCAAAGCTTTTGATATGTTTGCATTAGAAATCAATACAGAGTGGTGGCTTGTGTGAGTCCGTGCCTCGATGGCCTTTGCCTTTGTCCTTCTCCACATAGAATCAACTGCCTTTCGATTTGGAATTATGAACACTGACCTTGACTGAGGCAAGGGTGACCAGCAACCTTAAATATTAGTCTGGGCTCTTTTGATACCCCTAGATAAGTCATCGGTGTGCCCATGAGGAACTTTGAAAGGTTGCCATCTCCTGGAAAAGTTCACCACTGTTCCAAGTCTCCATTTGTAAATAATGGCTCTGACCATGGATCAATAGAGTCCCAGACCTTCAGAAATGGTTTTGTAACCCTTTCAATGACTTTGTTTCTCCTCTGTTCTTAAATTTCTGTAGATTGCGGCATCATGTGCTCCTAAAGTGCAGTCCTTTTTTGATCAACTTTCCTACCCAACTAAAATTCTCACTGTTCTTGAAACACTTTGACTTCAGGCATTATCATCATCTCATTTGAAAGGTGACTCTCAGTAGATTGTTCTCAAATTTTCAGAATTGCTGACAATATTACTCAAAATGAGTATCAACAATGGAAATATGTTTATCTGGCAGAAAAAAATACATGTTTTTTTCTGCCCCTGTGGCACTGTGACCAAGCCCTTCAGCTCTGAAAAGTAATACAACCAAAGCTAGATGCCGAAAGAACTGCAGGTTCGAATGTCATGATTCTGTAACCAAAAATGAATATTTTACTGATTTTTTCTTGGATATATTTGTGCGTATTTCAGCAAACAATTTTGGAGAGGTTAAATTTCCCTGCATTCCTGGCCACGATATGCTTATGCTTTTACAATAATGTTACAACTTCCTTCTTTCAGGTTTTTTTTCCCCAGAATTTACTTACTTTTCACTCCAATATACCCTTCCAATTCCTTGCACTGGTGTGTGACTATATATGCATAATGGAGTCACTGCCAAAACTCCTTTGCTTCTGTGACAAAATCCCCCCCATAAAAACCATTGAAACAACTCCTCATAAAAATTAATCCCTTGGTTACCATATGCATCCGTCTTATAGAAGTTTCGGGCCCCTGGCTGTCCATGTAAACTAAGAATTTGATGGAGTGAGGACCGATAGGCTAAAACACTCACTGTTTTGTTAGATCAGCACATAATAGCCAGTGTGTGCTCTTACTTCTTCCATACAGGGCTACATTATAATCTACAGCTTTGCACAATGATTAAAAAAGGTAATTGTAATGAAAATCACAAAAACGTCCACCTACTATCTCTATGTTGAAGTCGATTAAGTGACATTTGCCTAAGCTTACTTGTTTTTTGATCAAAAACTACACCAGGTTTTCAATATCTGGATCGCTAACAAAGTAAAAACATTGATTTTAACATATTTTGACAAATCTGAACAATGATATACATTTGACGCAAAAGGACTACATAGTCGGGCTGAGGGTTGTTGCAAAACAATTTTAAATACAATTTTTGTTCTTTTATTCCCATCATAAAATGGTTTACGCAGTTAGAATTCTGAGTCCTCAAACTTTCAAATGATATATAGCTTATAAAACGCCTACGCCTATGCCTATGCCTAGCGGCTCGCCCTCAGGCCGATGCTTGCGAAAGGGTTAAGTGATGCTCAGATTCAGCAGGTGTGGCAGCAACACACTCGTGACGGCAAGGTGGGGCATGGGGGGCCCGCCCACTGTGTCACCTGTGCTCACCCTGACGAGATCCCCGTGCATGGGGGGGGAAAAATAGGATAGACGAACCTTAACACTAAAACAATAATTAGAATTAATTGTTTTCTCTGCTGTGCGGATGTTGTTGCCTACGTCATTCAGTAGAGTTACATGGAGAGAGACCCTCTGAAGATATACCCGTTTCAGTCTTGGTTTTTGTGCGAGTCAGTGTTTTTCAGGAACGAGAGAAACTAGTGTTTTAGTTGCCTCTCTGCATAGGATTTCGGCCATTGTCCAGTTTCGCACCGCAAACAATGCCAAGAACGCTTGTAACAAAATAATTCTGCTACATCCTTAATATCCTTCAAAAAGTTAAAAAAAATAAGCTTTCCACTATGATTTTACTAGTAATGTTGAAAAATCATAATGCCCCCCCAAGTATACTGAGCGCCCGTCCAAGAATTTTTTTCTGCCACCGGGTCTGCAGTTACCATTCTGGGATGTGTCAAGGGAGATGGATCTAATAATCAATCTAATTCTTTCCATTGTTGATTCAGTAACTTGAATAAACTAAATTATCATTTAAAAACTGCATTTTGTGTTTACGCGGGTCATAATGATGCTGACTAAACATAATTTGCCCAGTCATTCTATATTATGCTTAGCAATTTTTTTAATCGGTTGACTTTTAATCAAGCAAAATGTATGGGATTAGATTCACTGAAATAATGCCTTGAAAGGTTCTTCTGACTTGCTTATGCTTTAAAATGGCTGCAAATGTAAACAGGGTCCAAACACCAACTTAGACAGCTTTTACTCTCGATTTATTTGTTTGGGGGGGGCGGACTAAAATATTATCCTTGTACATTTTGGAAAGCAGGAAGTTTGCTCTTTCCATTTCATTTTTGTTCTATCCCCTGCCTTTTCCTTTGATAAATTCTCAAACATGAACAAAGAAGCCTTATTTGCACTATTTCTTTCCGGCGGTTTGCTTTTGATATTTATGCATCCCTTAAAGCTGCAATGTTTTGGCAAGCCTGCTAATCTCTTGATCAGCCTGACAGTGAAAAATCTCATTGGTTTCAGTCTCAGCCTCCTAAGCCAGATTCCTTTGACTGAGGCAGAGAGGATCCTGTTTCACAACAGTCCTCCCTTATTTATCTCCCAGCTCAGATTAATTAAACAACACTCTTCATGCTGACTCAGCAATAGCACTGGACACTTTGCTCTTTAAGTCTCATTCTTGGTCACAAAAATAAAGTAACCACTGTGGCTCTTCAAGATATTTGCAGATCACCCAAGAAACATATATTAAAGAAAATAAAATTTGATAAAAGTGTGAACAAAGCACAAAAGGCAGAGGATGACTGCAGCTATGTTTACGGCTTTGCACCTGAGCAATATGATGACAAGGAGCTTTCTCAAGCTGCACTTCAACCCTCTAATTCCTTTTTGGGAAGGATCATGTATCTTTTCATGCAGCAGTATTCACAATGGCTGGAGAAAAAAAAGTCAGTTTATTTTTCATCTCTGCTGTGTTCTAAAAACATTTTGAGCATTGCATATTTGCATTTGACATCATTTGTCTTGGATCTTTTTGTTGGAGTGAATTCAGTCAAGGTGACAAATGTAATTATTCAAAGAGATATGATATCATAAATTAAGTCTGAAGTGAGATTACAAGCTACATTGCCGATTGGGTACATACACTTTAAAGCTTGTTGGCCCAGGCATTTAAAAAAGTAATACCGAGGATATATAGCGTGAGGTAGACAGATTTTATCACTCTTGTACACAAGGATCATGGAGATTACTCAGAATCCAGTCTGTAGTAATATTTATTAGGCTGTTTGAGAGTAAGTGAATCTAGCATTACCCATCTCAACTGTCGTAAATACTCACTGGCTTTGATCCAATCAGCTTTTATCCTCCCTTTAACTCACAAATAAATACACTTCACCTCGGAAAGTTCATCATATCATTTCTTTTATTGCTGCACTCCTTACCTGGTTTTTGCAGGCCAAGCATTATATTCTCACCGAATAATAATGAATGATGTCCATATCGTAAATTGCAGAGGCACTTTTACTTTATAAATGGAACACAACCATGTTCAGATTCAGGGCCTTGCAGATCAGTATCAGTTTAGAGGACAGGCAGCATCCAGTGTAACAGCCCACAGTATACTGCAAGCCCAGAGTATACCCAGGGTTAAAGTGGGCTAGACTGTTTTATACGTCAGGTATAATCTAGGCCGACCCAGTTTATACCCCTCCTGGGCAGATTATTTTATTCCCTGAGGTATATCTTGGCCTAGGCCAGATTATACCCGGGTATAGTCTGGCGGGGAGTTAATCTAGGCTGCTACACCCAGGTTGTGTTTATTTTTTCTTTTGAGTGAGGCAGTGTTTCAGATAAATATACAATGATATGATTAATATGCAGTGATATGCTAAGTTAATATCTTAATATTGTCTTTTATATTCTTTTTTATTTTAGAGGTCTATATAAGGCATACAATATTTTATGTGACCTGTCAATGGGTGATTTGACCAAGTCTTACGCCCCAGAGTTTAGGCAGAGGTGCCCACCTCTCTCCCCATGCACACTCTGCATTCTGAGGGCCAAAGACCCTGACTGGTATTAGCGACATCTTCAAAAACCACTGTCTGTCATGGTCCCGAGAATTAGTGCACTCGCCATTGGCACGACGCTCATCTATGAATGAAAAATTCTGCATGTTGGAATAGAGTGCCTCTTCCAGATCTATTTTTTTTGGGGGGGGATGCAGGATGACACCAAGCCACACTCAACACTGTTATGGCCCCAATTTGTTATTACATTTATAACACAACAGCAACAGCAAGGGATGACAAACACAGTTTTAACAACTAAAACACATTTAATTCACAGACAAAGACTAACACTAACCTACACTACTGACCAAGATTAATTATGTACAAAACATAAATATTTACAATCCCTTTTTGGGGGGGGTGGCTTGGTGATGTCCTGGATGATGAAAATGTTCAAACACAGGCAAAGAAATCCACAAAAGAAACGTCACAGGTCTTGAACAGAATGGCAGGTCTGGTCATCTTCTTGCAATTTCTCCTACTACTTTACTGTCTCAATTCTTTTCTTTATATACTCTTTTGCAGACCCCACCCACATTTAGACCTCTTTTTTTTTATTTTCTGAGACTTGCCCCAGACATGTCCAGGACATGTCTAAACATGACTCCAGTCTGAGATTAACAAAAAAAAGGTAAACACTGCCATCTAGTGGCGTATATTCACATTACACCTCCATTCCAAAAGGGAAAAATTTTGACTCATAAAGGCAAAATTTTTCTTTTCAATACAAAATGGTTAAGTGAACACCTGTCTATATATACATATCATACAATATTCAAATCAACACATGATAAATATATACATATTCAAACACGGGATAAGCAATCAGCAATTACATTGTCTGTACCCTTCACATGCTTAATTTCCAAGTCAAACTCCTGTAAAATCAAACTCCAATTCAACAATCTCCGATTCTTGTTTTTCATCTTACTCAAAAACATTAACGGATTGTGGTCAGTGTACACAATCATTGGCTTTTGTCCTGTACAAACATAAACCTCAAAGTGTTGTAAAGAAAGGACCAGAGCCAACAGTTCCTTCTCTATTGTGGAATAGTTCCTTTGGTGGCGATTGAACTTCCTGGAGAAGTATGCCACGGGATGCTCAATGTCATCAGAGTCACTTCTCTGTAGGAGCACAGATCCACAAGCTTGGTCGCTAGCATCGACCGCGATGGAGAACGGTTTGTTGAAGTCAGGAGATTTGAGCACGGGGAAGTGACACAGCAGAGACTTCAGGCGATCGAAGGCTCTCTGGCATGCATCATCCCAGGTGAACTTTACGCCTTTCTTCAGTTGGTTAGTCAGACTGAGAGCAATCTCAGCAAAGTTCTTGCAGAACTTGCGGTAGTACCCGATCATTCCAAGGAAGCGGCGCAAAGCTTTTTTGTTGTCAGGAACTGGAAAGTCCATGATGGCTTGGACTTTAGCATTTATGGGTGCCACCTTACCCTGGCCTATGACGTAGCCAAGATAGGTGACAGTAGCACAACCAAAGTCACTCTTGTTCAGGTTAACAGTCAGGTTAGCCTGGGTCAGGCGCTGGAACAACGTCTCTACATCTTTTAGATGTTCTTCCCAGGAGTCACTCCATGTGATCAGGTCATCGATGTATGCACCCGTGTGTGGCAATCCGGCGATTGTAGACTGTATCATCCTTTGGAACGTGGCTGGGGCATTTTTCATGCCAAAGGGTAGGACTTCATACTGGTACAATCCAGATGGTGTGGCAAAAGCAGAGATGCTCTTGGCCCTCTCAGTTAAAGGCACACACCAATAACCCTTCAATAAATCAATCTTGGTCAGAAACTTTGCTTGCCCTACTCTATCAATACAATCATCAATCCTAGGTATTGGAAACACATCAGTTCTAGTTACAGCATTGACTTTGCGATAATCTGTACAGAATCTAGTACTTCCATCAGGTTTTGGAACTAGCACACAGGGTGAACTCCAATCTGAGTTGGAGGGTCTGATAATATCATGTTTTAACATGTATTCAACCTCTTTCTCAGCAATCTTTCTCTTTTCAGGATTCATCCGGTATGGATGCTGTTTTATTGGTTTGGCATCACCAACATCTACATCATGAGAGGCTATAGTAACTCTCTTTGGAACATCAGGAAACAAATCCTCATATTTCTTGATCAAACTTTCAAACTGATCTCTCTGTGAGGGTTCTAAGTGCTGGAGTTTTACATCAAGATTTTGCAACACTTCAGTGTTTGACAATTTACATGAAAGAACTTCAGCTTTAATTCTTGGTTCATCATCTTGAAACTCCCCCTCATCTTCACACGTTTCGACCATTGGAGAATCTGAAGTGACAGCTGCAACCCTAGCATTTCTGTCATGATAAGGCTTAAGCATGTTAATATGACACAATTGTTTTGGTTTTCTCCTATCTGGAGTCTTCACAATGTAATTGAGATCATTGAGTTTTGTCAGAATTTCATAAGGACCATGAAATCTAGCCTGCAATGGATTGGACTGCAAGGGAAACAACACAAGGACCTTGTCTCCTGGTTTAAACTCACGGCTTCTAGCCTTATGATCATTCCAAGTTTTCATTTTTCCCTGACTTGATTTCAAGTTCTCTTTGGCAAGGTCACAAGCTGCACGCAATCTTTCCTTGAACTTGCTAACATAGTCTAACAGACTGATTTGCGGCTCTTTCTCTTGCCATTGTTCACTCAATAATTGCAAAGGTCCTCTCACTTCATGACCAAACACTAGCTCAAATGGACTGAATCCAGTAGACTCCTGCACTGCTTCTCTAGCTGCAAACAACAGCAAATGAACCCCTTCATCCCAGTCTTTCTCATGGTCATAACAATAAGTCCTCATCATTGTCTTGAGAGTGGAATGAAACCGCTCTAAGGCACCCTGACTTTCTGGATGATAGGCACTAGAAAGAATCTGTTTTGCACCTAGTTCATACACAACCTGCTGAAACAATCCTGAAGTGAAATTGCTACCTTGGTCTGACTGAATTTCCCTGGGAAGACCAAACAACGTGAAGAACTTTATCAAAGCCTTCGAGATTGCAGTTGCCTTGATGTTACGTAGAGGTATGGCTTCGGGGAATCTGGTAGATGCACACATGATTGTCATCAAGTACTGATTTCCAGATCTAGTCTTGGGTAATGGACCAACGCAATCAACAATGACCCTAGAGAATGGCTCCCCAAATGCTGGGATAGGCTGCAATGGAGCTACAGGTGGGTCTAACTGGTGTTTTCCAACTACCTGACAAGTGTGACAGGTTTTGCAAAAGTTGGAAACGTCTTTCCGAAGCCCAGGCCAAAAGAAGTGTTTCATGATCTTATCAACAGTCTTGTTAACACCAAGATGACCTCCTAAAGGTAAACTATGAGCCATTGTTAAGATCTCATTCCTATAGACCTTCGGAACAACAATTTGCCTGACCACTGCCCAATCTGCATTGGCAGGGATATCAGGAGGGCGCCACTTCCGCATCAACACACCATCCTTGAGATAATACCCAACTGGAACTGCGTCTATTTCTTTATCAGGAAGGGCTCTCCTCTTTAGTACACAAATTTCAGGATCATTAGTTTGCTCCTCAATCAACCGCTTTCTGGACAGAGACAAGTCTCCAGACACATCAGAATCACCAGACCCATCCGGCTGGCTGAATAGAGAACTGATAAAAGTATCTGATAAGTCCTCAAACGGAGAAACCATAGTAGGCCAATCAGAGTCATGAGGCGAACCACCTGAGTCCTGACTATTCAATGTACTGGACGGCACCACATCATCTTCTTCTTTAGCCTTCTTGGCCATAGCACGAGTCACTGCGCAAGAAGGATACAGAGATGGGTCCTCATCCCCATCTTCAGTGCTCGGCTGTGAAGTAAGATGTACAGGGGGAATTACTTTGCCCCCAGCCAGGTCATTGCCTAGCAACAGAGAAACACCCTTTATAGGTAGACTTGACATAAGTCCCACCTTTACCTGTCCTGTAACTAAATCTGACTTCAAGAATATAGAGCGCAGGGGTACAGATACAGTCCTCCCTTCAATACCTTGTACAAGTATGAAATCCCCTGAAGCGGTCTCATCACGTAACTCCAAGGAGTCCATCAACAAAAGTGACTGAGAAGCTCCGGTATCCCTTAGGATATATATGGGGACAGGAGTAGTATGCTCATTCAGAGCCACAAATCCCTCTGACACAAATGGAAGAAATTCCTCCCTCACGAAGTCAGCTGTATCAGGCTTTTTAGCCCCACAAGAAGCAGGCAATTTAGCAGATTGGTTATCTACTACAGGGGTTTCTAACCTTGTTTTCACAAAGGCATTTGGTTTGGTATCCTTTTCTTTTTCTTTCTTAGCTTTAAGGAACCAACAGTTAGTTGTAACATGACCAGATTTCTTGCAATAACTGCAAACTAGACCACTTTTGTCACTGTCAGCTTTCACACTTTGATCAGACCTGTTACTGGATTTCTGAGCACCATCACCAGATTTGTCTTTGTCTTTGGGTGAGGAATCTTGGGTATCACCATAACCCTTTTTCTGAAATTGGGACCATCTATTATTACTGCTAGACTGAAATTTGGACTTATGTGTGAGAACATATTCATCTGCAAATTTGGCAGCTGATTGCAAATTCAGTGCTTGCTTCTCATTAAGGTAGGTCTTAACATCATCTTTAACACAGTTCTTGAATTCTTCAACTAACACCATCTCTTTTAGTGAGTTGAAATCATCCTTGACCTCCATAGAAGTACACCAGCGTTCAAAGCAAACCTTCTTCTCATTAGCAAATTCCACATAAGTCTGATTTTCAGATTTCTTCAGACCTCTGAATTTCTGTCGGTAAGCCTCTGGAACCAACTCATAAGCTCTCAAAATAACCTTTTTGACAACCTCATAATCAGAGGAATCATCTGCAGACAAAGCCGAATAGGCTTGTTGAGCTTTACCCTTGAGGACAGTTTGCAACATCAGAGGCCAGTGTTCCTTTGGCCACTGGCAACTCTTTGCTACCTTTTCAAAACACTGGAAATAGTTGTCAACATCCTTTTCCGAAAATGGAGGCACCAGTTTTACCTCCTGGCTAGCCCGAAATTTATTTTCAGTTTGAATTTTTATTTTTAGTTGCTCCATTTGGAGTCTTTCCTCTCTATCGAATTTCTCTAATTCAAAATCTCTCTGTCTTGCAAATTTTTCTAACTCAAATTCTCTTTGTTTTTCTTTTTCTTCCCTCTCAAATTCTCTTTGTTTCTCTTCTCTTGCTAATTTTTCCAACTCAAACTGCCTTTGTTTTTCTTTTTCCTCCCTTTCAATCTCTAGCATTTTTAATTTAAGTTCCATTTCTATATTTGGATTTTCCACTGGAAACTGTTCCAGATCTCCTGGTGCAAACACATTTTCATCAATGTAATATTCAACTATCTCTCTAGCCAGTCTTGCTTTTCGCATGGCTGGTTTCACCTCTGTCAGCTCTAAATGTCTGCAAATTTCTAGCAGTTCTGTCTTTTTAAAAGACTTCAAAACCCCTACGGTTGGTGATGCCAAGAAATCATCCATTGCTGTTGTCAATATATATGTATTCAATTAAAAAAAAATTTTTACAATTTGAAATGTTAGATTTTTAATAAATGACTCACAAAATGGTCTATCCCGGACCTTGAGCCCCCAATTTGTTATGGCCCCAATTTGTTATTACATTTATAACACAACAGCAACAGCAAGGGATGACAAACACAGTTTTAACAACTAAAACACATTTAATTCACAGACAAAGACTAACACTAACCTACACTACTGACCAAGATTAATTATGTACAAAACATAAATATTTACAATCCCTTTTTGGGGGGGGTGGCTTGGTGATGTCCTGGATGATGAAAATGTTCAAACACAGGCAAAGAAATCCACAAAAGAAACGTCACAGGTCTTGAACAGAATGGCAGGTCTGGTCATCTTCTTGCAATTTCTCCTACTACTTTACTGTCTCAATTCTTTTCTTTATATACTCTTTTGCAGACCCCACCCACATTTAGACCTCTTTTTTTTTATTTTCTGAGACTTGCCCCAGACATGTCCAGGACATGTCTAAACATGACTCCAGTCTGAGATTAACAAAAAAAAGGTAAACACTGCCATCTAGTGGCGTATATTCACATTACAACACACATTACAACAGAATGTCTCAGACTGCGGCTACTACCTGAAGGCTTGAATTGTTTCTCATTAAAGACGAGGCGGATTATGAAGCACAAAATCCATTTAACTCCTAGGGCTCTATCTTTCACACTGCCCTGTCTGATGCCACTACCCGCTACCCCTGAATTATGCATTTAGCAGCTTCCACTATCCCTAAATGGTATCTTGCGGCCACACTACCCGCTATGCATTATGCTGACTCCCTCATTTGCGCCTGGAGGTGTGCCAGTGGGCGTGTTTATTCGCTTTCCCTACAATAGCTATCTTAACCACACAAGTTAGGGAAAGCATATAGCGGGTCCTCAAACCACCCGCAAACAATTTGGGCTTGTACAAGAGCGTGCCCAGGCGGCTTCAGTGCACATCCACTTGGACACGTGGACGTGGACATGCAGCTCCACTTCCCGATTAACTCGCCTATAAAAAGAAAAGCCCATAAAAATTTAGGGGAAAATATCCATCCCTTTATTCACTACAATTAGTCTTGGCTAATTCTAGATGGTTTTCCTTTGTTAACACGTATTCCAATTCAAGAATAATCAAGTGGCTATTGAAGACACAGCTTCTCTCCACTATGCAATCAAACAGTGACAAAATAATGGCCTACATTCAGTACAGAAAAATAATTTAATCAAAATAGGACTATGTGCTGGCATTCAGCAACGGTAATTTTTTTCCCAGTGAGAGCGGCATTTCAGAACTCTTTTGCAAGTAAAGGTAATTTCAGCGGCAAGTACGCACACTTGTTTTTGCAGGATGGTCACGCAATTTGCTGTAAGAAATAGACAGTTGTCCAACTGGAAAATATAAATGGACGAAAGTGCGTACTTGTCAGCAGAATTACTTTGATTCGCTGAAGAGTTCTGAAATGCCGCTCTTGCTGGAAAAAATGTTACGTCGCTGAGTGCCAGTGCATAGACCTTATTTTATTTTTCTAAAATGGGATTTAATTCTATGCTTCATTTCCGAAGGGAGAGGGAGTTGGAAGTGAATGGCGAAATGCATTTTTTGTTTTCCATCGCAAAAGGCTTAGACTTGATGTTTTTTTTATTATTACATTACCAAACATGAAACAATATGTCAATGTCAAATAATAATAATAAAATAATACAGTTCATGATTAACTTAACAAAAACAGATCCTCCCCTGTCTGGATTTAATCTCATGCACGAGCAATTTTACTTCGTCAACAGAGAAATGTGGCGACCTTCCTCTCTCCATCACGGGTTTCGGTTTGAGGATTTGGGATACCGCAGCCTGCTCCTAAAGTCAAAGCAACCTGGCACACTGAATGCTTTAACTGGCGTAATGCCCTAACCATGCCTATGCATAATATAACGGGTAGAACTGGTGTTTTACGGATATAGGCATGTGTGCAAGATAGCAACTTTCATGGGGGAATGCCTCTTACACAATGCTCAATCCCCAAATAAGGGGTTTAGGGACTCTGGCGTAAGATAGGGCCCCTAAAGTTTAAAGTCCCCCTAGCGGTCTTGCCGGCAGTACTGGATTTTTAAATGACTTGCCATGAGCCTCTGACCCCTAAACGCATCTTTGCTTCAAGCTGTTCCTGTTTAAGATCTCTTGATTAATTATCCCATAATTTATTAACTAAATAATCAAGACTAATATATAAGCCTGGAATTATCAAGAAAGTATTATAAATTTTCCCAATTCTTTTGGAACTGAGATTGGAATATACTATATACAGATAACGTATGATGGTGCACACCCTATCATAGTGAATAAGTTTCTAAAAATAGGCCAAATTCTGTCAAGACAAATGACAGAATAAAAAATAATGAAATTAGTAAGCAAGGCAAACTAACAACTTGGACTGAAATTAAAGTCACAGCGCTAAAATATTATCTAAGGATTTTATCAAACTTAACGTGAATTTGAATCTAAACCAGCTTGTTAAAACCAGCAAGTTAAAACTAAGGGTAATGATGCCTAACTGTTGAAGTATTTATGTAATTGGTAAGTAGTCTAGTTAGATTTGGCTCCTAGTCAGTGCAATTTCACAAGCACTCTGAGTTAAGGTACCATACATTTCCTTCACAGCAAGTATTGATTTACATCACAGCACATATAGCTAGCATTACAGTGAACTGTTTATTTCTAACTAAATGGCTTCTTCCTTGTGACATCTTTACACTGGGTGTGAGTTTTTCAATATATGAGTTGAAAATAAACTTATCGAAAATAGAATTGCATCTTAGTGGAGTGAGCATGGTGGAGTTTGTTGGGAAAAGGCCCAACAGAATTTCATCACGATGCGCATCAGGACACGCGGGAATGTCACTATTATATTATATCAGAATATAACTATTCTGATTCAAATAATCATGAGTTATTGGCTTTTTTCCCCACCAGTTTGTAAATAGTCAGGGACAGGAAGTCCAATATTCAGCTTGTGTTATTGTCTTCCCTGGCTCACATGAGACATCTGCTATTTGTTGATCGAATAAATAAGTTGATGGAGGGAGGAAAAATCAGGGTCACTTGACGTGCAGTTGTTGTATTTGCAGAAGCTATTGATTTGTGCTGCCTACCACAAGTGATGATAAAGTTGGCAGAGAGCGGAAACAGTTTTGTCTTCATTTTAAATGATTTAGAAATGTTGTAGTCGTTATGATCCAGGCCAGGAATCAAGTGAGGAGGCAAAGTACAATCCAACAGTTGGGTTTATTGAGAGCAATATGGTAGACACTGGGATGAAGCCCAGAGGAAAATAGCACCCTTTAGTTCAGATGTTAAGAGCGAAGCAGCCCTTGGCTTTCCGGAATGATTGCCAGGCGGAGTCCACACTTTGCTTGAGCCGAACTGTCCGAAGGCAAGATGGAGAAGCATAGAAAGAATGAGGTTCCAATCCTGATGACTGTAGAAGGATAGGGAGCTTGTTCCTAATAAACTGGGCAGAGAAACAGACTCAGGAAGGACTAACAGAAACGCTTCCGAAATCCTGGAGACGAGAAAGGTTTGGTAACTTGCTTCTCTTAACTAGGCTGTGATGGGCGTTGGTAGTAGGACGCCAAGAGTAGAGGCCAGTAATCAAAGGAAAAACCAGCAGAGAGCTGAGAGACTAAGATAAAAATTACGAGAATCGCGCTACCAACGGACCTGACACAGGCAAGCTCGAAAAAAAGAGCAAAAGAAAAGGGAAATAAACCAATGATTCCCTGACTCACTAACACTAATCCTGTTATGCAGCAAAGATCCTGACAAAACTCTCTCTCTCAAGACCTTACTGGCTAAAGCGCCAAGGAGATAATGACACTCTAGCAACACGAGCAAGGCAGAACAGGAGCTTAAATAGAGTCCGGGTAACGCCCCCCAGTTAATGCCAGCAGGCCCAGGAATCCGATGGCTAGCAAAACGATATCGCCCCGGACGAGGATAACAAAAGGAGCTCTCAAAGCTCCAAAACCATGACATAGGCAAGCAAGAGTTCTGGCGATATTACTGTCAGTAAAGGTTAGGTTTAACATCCAGAAGAGTTTTACCAGTCAACACTGTCTGGTTCAAAGCGCTGTAGCAAATTACAATCTGGCAGCTTGCAACTCAAAAGAGGGGGTATAAATATGTCACAAATACAAGAGGTAGACTTACTATGAAAAAAGACACAGCCGGCGATTAGGGGAGCACGCAAGATGCAAACCAATCAAAGGAGACATTACTTCCAATAGACTCGCAAGTTGGCGAATGGGAGGAGACACAGAGGGGATTCACACAAGGATTGTGATAATAGTACAGTCACTGTCACAACCCGGGTGTGAAAGCCTTTCGTGTCTCTTTCTATTAAGCATCTTAAAATATGTGTCCTTTGATTGGATTATTTTTTGCGTGTCTGCCAACCCCCCGCTGCATCTCGTTACATGGTTATTATTTTATGGCCATGTAATGGGTAAGCCCTCTGGTTTGTGTTTCAAGTTGCTGGATTGTAATTTGCCTTTGTGCTCGAAACCAATCAGAACTGTGGGCAGAAACTCTTTGTCTTTGTCAAGTGCAACATGTACTTTAATTGCAGTGGTTTCTGAAAATGTTCTCTCTTAATTTGGTTCATTCAAACAAGCATCTAAGCCTATTACGGGTCCAGGAATAGGACCACGCTGAAGTTAACCCAGCTGAAGTTAGTTTGTCAGTCCAGTTAGTTAGGAACAAGCTCCCAATTCTTCTACGGTCATCGGGATTGGAACCCAGTTCCAAGGGACTTTATCCTTCTGTGCAAGAGTTCAGTGCAGCACTCAACCTGGTTGCTATCCCGGATGCCACCGGCCAGCTAATAACAGCACTGTTTTGCCCAAAACATCTGTACTGAACTGTGCTATCCCATTCCGAGTCTCTATCCCCACGTCTTCCTCAGGAATTCTGTCCCCTAATTACTGCATATGCTACCAATAAACTACCTGCTGGATCATACTCTGCCTCTGCACTTGATTCCATGTCTGGATGATAACAGTCACAGGTGCTGACTAGGAAGTTCATTGCTAATTTTTTGAAAGTGTAGCTTTGAGCCTGTTAAAAGAGAGAATTTTTTTTTTTTCAAAAGAAGCTTTCATGTTACAGGTAAGCAAAAGCACTTGTAGAAAAGACTCCTGTACTTCACCTTTAAGCACAAAATTAATTTACTTGGATATTTGTATTTTGGCTTTCAATATCCTGAAAATCACCTTAGTGTCATGTTTAAATTCATTCAGTTAGGTCATGATGACTGCCTACATTGTTTATCGCTACATTGTTTATTGGCCTAATGTGATTTTGCATGGAAAAACCATTGAAAAGTCTATAAATGCTGAATGTGGGTCCAATCTGGGACCATAGGCTTTATGCTTAAATTGTGCAGATTAGGGAACCTTTGTAAAGTTAGTGTATTCAGTAACACTATAAAGTTACTGTTTGGTGGTTTGTTTCCAATTTAATAAGAATTACTGGCAGGGGGTGATTTAAAGTATTGCAAAATTTTAATAAAGGGAATTGAACAGACCTGAGCATCCTGTGACAAGTCTGTGACAACTGTACATATGCCAATTGAGATGATACTTGTTTGTGACTTTTCCACACTTGACATTTGCTCACTTTGGACCTTAGCAATGTACAGTTGCAGCTTTTGGACACTTCTTGAATCGCTGGAAATCCTAAATTCAAACGCTGGTGTTGTGTGCTATTTATGGAGTCCAGTCTCATCCCTACACGTCATATAGTGATGGTACCTAACCAAGCATCAATATAAGATGCAAAAGGAGGCTTTTGGTGTCCTTATTTGACACCAGTTTAAAACGAACCCTAAACCTTTATCCAAACCCTAACCATAAGCGTCAAATTAGGACACCAAAAGCTTCCTTTTGCATCATAAATTGACACTTGATCAGGTAGCATCATATGATGAGTTGTGATGAGAATGTGTTGATTTAGGGGGTGTTACCAGTGATTCTGCATGAACATATGGGGTACACAATTACTCATGCACGGCTCTTGTTTGTGGACTTTGATCAAGACAGAGATACGTTCTCTCCCCCATACTAAAGTATCTGGGATGTCTGAAAAAAAAAAAGGATTTATGTAGCGTAAAATCCATTCTTACAGTACTGGCCCAATCGAAACTCGCGCTGGAACTGGGGAGCTATATATTGCTGATCCTGTGGTACATACCATTTTTGTCTTTTTCGCATTTTATTATTACCGAAGGGCTCTTCTGAGTAAACACATTGTAAATACCCTATCTTTGTATTTTCCTCCGGTTGCTGTGCCTTGATCAGCTGATTAAAGTTTAACTGCTTGTTTGAGTGCTTAGGACAGCTTGTTGGGGGAGGTACCGTGTTTAGTTCGCTCACATAGTAAACAACTTGTTTATTCGGTTCGTTTTAATTAAAGGGAACCGGGGCTTTACTCTTTTCTCGGTTACCCTTAGTTGTATTTGTGGCTAGCTAACTAGATAAGTACTGTTTGCATTTTTGGCTGGGGATCTGAGATTTAGTATTTGGTTGGTAGAGCAGCAGTCACTTCACTTGTCCGTTCCGTTTGGTTGGAATTTAAACAGTAAGTTTTACCGGAGTGCTCCACCTCGTCCCCTCCTCCAGTTTCTTCTGGGCGTTGTAGCCAGTCTGTTTTATCTGGGTTCTCAGCTAAGCCCTGTGATATTTTTAGGTTAGCATATTAATAGTACTGGGACCAGATAAACTCAAGTCAGCTTATTAGGAGTGCTTATTACATATAGAGTTTGGCTCAATTTGGTATTTCATTTCTGTTAACTGAAACTAAGCCCCTGTTAAAAGAGGCTGATAATCCATTTACATAGTTTACCCACAGTTTCTATTGTGACTGCTGCTTAGGGCTTCTTAGGTTAATAAATTAATCAATTGCGGTTCCTCAGCTTCTGCCTCTGCATTAGTAATGTTCTTCTATCTAGCATGAGCGAGGTCATTAGGTAGGGGGTTCAAAATCTGGCCAAAACTATGTGACGGTTGCAGGATGATCGCACTTTTGGAAAGAGATGTCTAGGGTGGGTTTGTCTGGCACTAGTGCCAGCTAATTGAGCATCTGAAGAGTAAGATCCTTGAACTTCAGGGCCAGTTGGCCGCACAACATAGTTCGCAATCAGTAGAGTTCCTAGAGGAACTAAGTAGTATGTCGTTTAGAGAAATTATGTGTACGACGAAGCAGGGTGGTACTGGAATCCCAGAGCAGGCAGGAAGAGAAAGTTGGGTGACTGGAGGTCGTACGGCGACAGATCCTCCAGTGGTTGAGGTGTCCAACCGAATCCGGCCCTTGCAGGAACTCAAATTGGCCCCTGACCCTGAGAGTGAGGGGACTGATGAGCAGCAGGGCACCCTGTTGACCTCTACCCCTCAGAAAAGAGAGTTAGTGATGGTGAGGGACTCAATACTTAGAGGAATACATAGCTTAGTCTGTTTGCGCGACAAGGAGTCTTGTACGGTGGGCTGCCTGCCTGGTGCCCAGCTAGCAGACCTCCTGGAGCGAGCTCCTGGCCAGAGCGGGGAGGGATCCAGTTGTCATAGTCCATGTTGGAACAAATGACATAGATGAGGGTAGGTTTGAGGTTCTTCAAGGCAAATTTGTGGAATAAGCTGAGACGCTTAGGAGCAGATCTTCAACGGTAGTGTTCTCAGGGATTCTACCTGTACCACGTGCAAGCAGAGGAAAGCAGAATTTTATCTGGAGGTTTAACACGTGGCTATGAACCGGGCTACACCTGAACCGGAGGGGTATCTTTGTACTGGGCCAGCGTATGTTGAGGGTAGCACAGGATTATTTAAACCAGGGACTTTGGGGGCAGAGAGGTTAGTGAGTGTAACGCATAGGGAAATGCAGACTGCCCTGATGGAAGCTGACGGCGTTACATGCACTATTGATGATATACTTTTAAAGCAACAAAGCTTCAAAGCAACAAAGCTAGTGGGGGGCCTGAAGCAGCGGCCGCATGGGAAATCAAGGGGGAAGAGCATAAGTAATAACCTAAAATGTTTTTATTTAAATGCAAGAAGCATAAAAAATAAATTTCCAGAGCTTGCGGCTGTTATGATTAGTGAGGGCTATGATATAATTGGGATTACAGAGACATGGCTTAGTGAAGTGGATGGAGATGAACATTATATAGAGGGTTATAAGCTCTTTAGCAAGGATAGATGCAATAGGGGAAGGGGCGTAGCAATCTATGTGAACGAAAACATAAATGTACAGGAAATTCCCGAACATTGAACATTCCTTGCCCTGTAAAGATATCTGGGTCAGGCTCATTGGCAAACACGAGACAGGTTTAAACATAGGGGTATGCTATCGACCACCAGCTTTGGACAGTACAGTCAAAAGTGACATGCTTTTTTAAGAGGATTACGCAAGCTTGTGGAAGTGGAAAAAAAAGCTTGTAGAGGTGGAGAGACTATTATTATGGGAGACTTAAATGATCCTGTTATCGATTGGGAAATGGTGAAACGACAGGGTAGGGGGGAGGAAGAATTTCTAGATGTTGTAAATGATAATTTCTTGGTGCAGTATTTTAATAAACCTCCAAGCAAGAAGGCAATTTTAGACTTGCCAATCAGATGCTGGGATACTAAGGTACTGAGTACAAATCTAAAGACGTAATGCTTCATTTGTACAACATATTCATCAGACCACATCTGGAGTATTGTGTACAGTTCTGGGGACCACACTTTAAGAAAGATATTGAGCCTCTAGAGAAAATTCAGAGAAGAGCTAATTCCAGGTATAAAAGATGAAAGCTATGAGAAGAGGCTGAAGATCCTTAATCTCTTTAGTCTTAGGAAAAGGAGACTAAGGGGTGATTTGATTGAGGTTTTTAAATATGTTAAAGAGACTAACAAAGTGAATTATGTAGGATTCCTTCAACCAAGTGTTGTGAGTAGAACTCGGGGTCACAAATAGAAGTTGACCAAAGGTAAACTTAGCACTGATATTCGGAAATATTTCTTCACCCAAAGAGTAATTTCAATGTGGAATAGCTTGCCTGACCGTATTGTTGAGGCAGAGACCTTGGGGGTTTTCAAGAGCAGGCTTGATTTGGAGCTAGATACCATCGAGTCATTCAGTATCTGAATATATTCACAATAGTACAAAGAAACTGGCGAGCATAGTTGGGCTGCACAGCCTGTTCTCGCCATTCATGTTATTTTATGTTATGTTATGTTATGTTAACAGAAAACATAAAAAATAAATAAAGAAAATAAAAGAAAATAAAACTGAAACAATTAGCATGAAGTGAAAATAAAGACTGTCACATTTAATTTGAAGGTATTAACAATTATATTTGATATTCTTTCTGGGGATTACAGCCATTTTTACTTATTGACTGTTCAGTGCTTTCAGGCTGTATGTGAAACCATTTCCTCACTTCCCTGTCGGTTTTCACTTCGGCCTGTTCGATCAAAGCACTGTCAATGTCTCACCCCATTTTAGCTTGAATTTTCTTCTGAAAAATAATGGGTTAAGAATTTATGATTAGATTCTTTCTAAGAGTGTTCAAACTAAAAAGATAAATAAATAAAAAACTCAAGTCTGAGGTACGCAGAAGGGAATGAATCATAAACAATCAATTCCGTATAAAATGCATCACTGAGTGGACCAGCTTTTCACTGCCTTTCTGCTAATTTAATGTAGCCACAGTTATTTTTGCGGACCATTTCATAATCCAAATTGATTAGAGACATGACCATAAACAGTGAGTATAAATCTAAGGCAGTCAGGCTTAGTGTTCTTCTACTTACTTGTGATACTGTGCATCACTTCTTGCTGAAATGAATGAGTGTTCCTCATGAGCTCTGAATGGTTGTGGAAATACATAAACCTTAAAAACCAAAACAAAATACACCCTTTTGTGAATTAATTGAAACAAGCTGTGAAAATAACAAGCTGTGCTTCTATTATGAATCATATTATGTTCATGCATAATATGACCTTAGTTTTTAAGACTGAAAGACTGTACTTGTACTCACCTGCACTTGTTTTATCCATATATGACTTCCTGATGTGTTCATGCAAAGTCGCAATCTTCGTGCGCTTTCTCAAGGGAACATCCGTCACATACAATGTCTGATTCACAATAAACTAGCCAGGGAAACAAAGGACCATAAATAACCAAGAAACATGTGCTGCAATACCGATTGATGTAATTACTGCCCATGATCAATTTTTACATCATACACCCCACAAATTTCCCTCAAATATTATGAGATTTCTTATGCCGCATGATTTCATTTTGTCCTGTTGAAACCAATGCAAAAATAAAGACAAAAAGGCAGGATTTTGCTTGAGAATATGAATTGGGATTAAAGACTGAAAGAACTGCAGTTTGTTCAAATTAATTTGCACAAGGGTGTACCTTTGTCAGAATGCACATTTAGGCTCAAAGTAGAGCCACCAAATTAATTCCTGGTATTATAGATGAACATTATAAGTAAAGACATCAGGAGCGTTATCTCTTAACTCTTAGTAAAATGAGACTGAAGGATAATATTGAGATGTCTTAGTTTATAAAAAGGGAGATGAACAAAGTTATTATTATCATTAAGATTTGGTTCTGTAGAGTAGAACTAGGTTGGTAACATAAAAGAATGTTGGTGAAAAGGTTAATTTCACAGATATAGATAAATATTTTCCCTTGCACAATTTCACCTTTATAACTCACAATCTTTTTGGAAGTAAAAGCACATGAATGATCCTCTTTGCCCTGTTACAAACCACAGCAAATGGTTGACTCAAATTACCTCATCAGAATATGTTAAATGTGTCTCCCCTTTGTTCTTGAGTTAGAAAGTGGCGATGCCACCAAGATTAAAGCCACATGCTCATGGATTCACTAATTAAGACTTAATTTTGAGAATTTTTTTGGAGAACTTTCCTATGTTCGTAGAGGCTAGATATAACAAATACGAACAATCGCACGATTTTAGAACCCCCAGGTCCAGCGATATATATAAAACTATTGAGGGGATTTCCCTCGTCGGCAAGTTGCTAAAAATAAACCCAGAAGGAAAAATAAGCGTGTCGCACTGAGCTTGCTGGGAAAGTACGCAACAAAATCCATTTGACTCAACTCGATCGACTTACAAGTCCATGAGCAGGACGGCAAGCGCTTGGTTATCATGGCCCATACGCTCGCATATATTCTTTCATCGCTCACAAGCATCACCAATATTAATACTAGAAGTCCATCTCTTCTTCTCAGCTGCGGCTTTTCTCCGTTTCCGTTCTGAATCGCTCAGAACTTGCAGTCCCCCCAAATGATATCCATCGTCTGCCTGTCTGGTCTCCATGTTTGGTGAAGTGTGCAGAGTTTCGGGAATCCCCAAGATCTTGTGTACCACGTCACGGAAATGTGTGTGTTTTCTTGGCGAGCGAAAAGAAGTAGGGTTACTCACTTTCGTAGTCAAATACAAACATTTCTCGATGTAGTTAATTTTTTTCAAAGGCATTACTGCATTGTGGAGAGATTAATCTAGAAGGTAAAGTATTTTAGAAGTTCTTTTGTGATTTAGGCGATCGTTATCCTATCGAAGATGAGCATGTGGCTTTAAAGCAATATTTCTACGGCTTTGAATATAGGGCTTAATTTGCTCTTACCAGTGTGTACAATGGTTAAAACATGATAATTACACAAAAACCAGGCAATGAAATGACTAACAGAGACTGACCCTTTTATTATTGAGTGTTTAAACATTGTGGCATGTTGAAAACTTCAGATTTGAAATGTGTTTTAGTTTATCTGCCTCTGTGGCTTTTTCAATGCAAATGTTTGGGAAGGTAAATTTCAAACACCTCTGCGTTGTCTCAGAGGCAAAACTATTGCAAAATGTCTTGTACACATTGGTAACTGCTTTTTAAACCTGTAAAGAAGGCACTTTTTAGACATGTCAGGCAGAGGTATTACTAATCAAAGTCGAGCAGCTGAAAGATGTGCTCATCGATGACAGTACTTAGGTAATTCATCAAGAGTACACAGTAAAAAATGGAGTGTCAATATTCCAGAGTAAACCCATTTTCCTCTGGATAGAGTACTTATAACACTATGCAGAGTGAAATCGTCTAAATGGAAGTGTCAAAAGTGAGAGTCAATTCCCACTTCCACACAAGGACGAAATCTACTCTGCAGGGTGATAATTCCCTATAGTGTCAAATATTTTTACACACCTCATTGTTAATTTTGACACAAAATAGAGTAAAATTAACTATAAAAATCTTACACTGGCTGTAGAGTAAAATTTACACTGATTTTGAGTGGGACCAAATGTTATCTGACAGAGAGTTAAATTCAACTCTTAAAGAGTAAAATTGACACTATGATTTTTACTGTGTAAATACTTCAAGAGGCAACACTGCAATTAGGTCGGTTTGACCAGTAGCTCAGTCACTGAAATAAAAAGGTAGTCCAGTGTTGCCAACTCCTCAGTAAGGAAGGTCGCTATCGGCTGTCATAAAACTCGCTAGAAGTCGCTAAACACCCTGACGGCGGGAGAGATGGCGTGTATTTTGTTGAGGGTGGGGGGTGGGGGGTCGCAGCTTTGTTTCTTGACACAGGAGACGTGGCTTATTTCTTAGATGGGGGGGCAAGTGTTCATTTCATTCATATTGCGCGCTCAATCGCGCATCTTCCAGACTTTCAGTGCTTTCGGACAGGGGAGGTGCAGGACAGTATCTGCAGGACGAGACTTGCTTTCACCTCTGTGGCCAAAACAGCATAAATCTCACCAATTACATCAGAAAAAGTCGCAAGATTTCTCGCTAGGCGCTTTCGACAAAAAAAAGTTTCCAAGATGATTTGCAAAGTCGCCAGATTTAGTGAGAAAATCGCCAAGTTGGCAACACTGAGGTGGTCTGATCTCAAGGTGAGAAACTAATTTTAGAGCCTTTTCTAGTCACTGCCTCTTGCTCAGCTGTGCCTGTCTCCCCCTGCGTTTCTGTGAGATTTCTCGCACATGCTTAATTACTTTCCTGCACTCGTTATCTGTGCACTAAGAACTCCTTGACCGGAGCTGTTTAAATGTCATTGGCTGTCTGTGTGATTTCCGGATTTTCATAGTTAGGGTTTCTCTCATGTGATTCTCCCAATGTAATTAGTCTGATCAAGCTCACCTGTTCCCTGCGACTCACCTGTGACTTCCCTCGCGTCTATTTAAAAGTCCTCACTGCAGTTGTGACTTTGTCAGAACGTTGATCAATATTTCTTTGTGCAGAGCGCCGTGTATGCCATTGAGTATTGTTTTTCTTCTACTGGTTTGTCTGACTACGATTCTTGCCATTACCCTTCTTTTATTGTTTTGTCTTTTTGGATTTTGACCCATTTTTGTACGATTAAGATTTTTGTGTTTGGATGCCCTGTGTATGTCCCTTGGCTTAGTTCATCGACTACGACTTTTTGCCTACCGTTTATGTAACTCTGCTCATCTGTCTTCCTGACCCCTGCCTGTCTAGTCGACACTGTTTTTGGATTTCGTATTGGGGCTTGGCAATTCTTGTGTTTTTTGGCTTTGACTCGGACCTCAGTAAAGACGTTTGTTTTTTTGGATTTCTATCTCTTGCATGTGGTTCCTGAATGCTCCGTCACACAAAGAATTTTCATTCCGCCGCCATTCCGGCTCATTCCGCCTCTAGTGTGACTAGGGTTTAGGAAATGCATCTGAACCATGAGGTCTCCGCATATTAGCTATCAAATTCAATATGAAAAAAAAAACCTTGCCTTTATTTGGATTGTCTTTACTCTGGTTCTTTTTTAGAGCAACCTGCAGTGTCATTTTTGCACGTGATAGAGGTATGAGTAGATTATTCCAGATTTATTGTTTGAAAGAAGCTGAACACACTGACAGGCTACCAGAGTAGTAAAAGAAAGAAGACAAACGACACCAAATAATTCATTTGGTAAGTATACAGGCTAAAGTGGCTGACTGGCCTAATTAGCTAACCGACATGTACATATGGGTTAAAATCGTACAGTAAACAAAAACACTTCGTCTTAGGATGAGATTAAGGCAGCATAACTGTTTATTATGACAAGCTCATGCAAATGAAGACTGCAGTAAGCGAGGTGTGGACATGAGTTATAGGTGAGGACTGCAGTAAGTGGCAGATACTGCGGTTTTTCCTTGTGTTACACCCCTGATTTACAGACACTGCATATATCGTACTCTGAATTCCAGAAAGCACTGGAGATTGGCTCCAGCACACTCTCACAATGTGTGTACAAGTGTTGCATGAAGCCAATAGGTTGCATATCTCAATTTTGACAATTTTGCAGATACTGCAGTTTTCTGTTATAGGGCAGTCTGCCCTAGGATGGCCACAGGCCCAGGTGCGGAAAGGTCCCCAACCCTCTCCTGTGATTACCAACTCAGCTGGACTGCTCCCTTCTCAGTTCTGGGCTTCAGCCCATTCCACTACTTTTACCGTATTCCTATAAATAAATACTCCTACTTGGATTATACTCTGAATCTGTGTCTGTTTCCTTTTCTGGATCATAACAGTACTTAGCTGTACATTTGATAACCTCCCTGTAGTTACATAAGGGGGTCTGCATTCCAGCAGGACCCTACACACTAGTGTGCCATGCAGGATGAGTTCTTATTGTGGGAGGCAGGAATGTGCAGGACAGCAGAAATGCATCAGTAGTACTGGAATTAAAGGACAACTGGTGGAATCCCACAAAAACAATCTAATCTATAAGTTTGTCACTGAAATCAATCCATCCATCCATCCATCCATCCATTTTCTTTCACTTATCCGGGGCCGGGTCTCAAGGGTAACAGACAGAGTAGAGACGCCCAGGCGCCCCCCTCCCCAGCCACTTCCTCCAGCTCTACCTGGGGGACCCCAAGCCGTTCCCTGGTCAGCGGGGAGATATAATCTCTCCAGTGTGTCCTGGGTCTGCCTCAAGGCCTCCTCCCTGTTGGACATGCCTGGAAAACCTCTAAAGGGAGGTGTAGAGGAGGCCTCTGGACTAGATGCCTGAACCACCTCAATTGACTCCTCTCGACGCAGAGGAGCAGAGGTTCCACTCTGAGCCGCTCCTGGATGTCCGGGCTCCTCACTCTATCTCTAAGGGTCAGCCCAGCCACCCGACAGAGAAGGCTCATTTTGACTGCTAGCCTTCGCAATCTTATTTTTTCGGTCACTATCCAAAGCTTGTGACCATAGGTGAGGGTTGGAACGTAGATCGACCAGTAAATCGAGTGCTTCGCTTTTATGTTCAGCTCCTTCTTGACCACAACGGACTGGTACAATGGCCACTACAATGCAGATGCTGCAGCAATCCGTCTGTCAATCTCACGCTCCGTCCTACCCACACTCGTGAACAAGACCCCAAGATACTTAACCTCCTCCACTTGGGGTAACAACTGACCCCCCACCTAAAGGGGATAATCCACCTTTTTCCAGAAAAGAACCATGTCCTCAGATCTGGAGGTGCTGATCCTCATTCTGACCTCTTCACACTCAGCTGCGAACCGCTCCAGTGTGTGTTTGAGGTCACAGCATGATGAAGCTAACAGGACCACATCATCTGCAAACAGGAGAGATTAAATCCTGAGGCCACCAAACTGGACACCCTCCAAACCATGGCTGTGCCTTGATATCCTGTCCATGAAAAATCACAAACAGAATAGGTGACAAGGCACACCCTTAGCGGAGTCCAACACCAACCGGAAATGAGGTCAACTTAGTGCCGAGTATGCAGACACAACTTCGGCTTTGGTTGTACAGGGATGGAATGGCTGGAATTAATGGCGATGGAGCCCTATACTCCCGCAGCACTCCCCACAGAATACCTCATGGGACACGATCATAAGCCTTCTCGAAGTCCACAAAACACATGTAGACTGGTTTAGCAAAGTCCCATGACCCCTCCAGTGTCCATGCGAGGGTAAAAAGTTAGTCCACTGTTCCACGGCCGAAACGGAACCCGCATTGCTCCTCCTGAATACGAGGTTTAATAATCAGCGGGGGGGGGGGGGCTGTCCTTTCCAGCACCCTAGCATAGACATTTCCTGGGAGGCTGAGCAGTGTGATCCCCCTATAGTTGAAACAAACCCTCTGGTCCCCTTTTTTAAAAATGGGAACCGCCACCCCAGTCTGCCAGTCCATGGGTACTGTACCCGCCATCCATGTGATGCTGGAAAGGCGTGTCAACCATGAAAGCCCACCAACATCCAGGGCCTTCAGCATCTCAGGACAAATCTCGTCCATCCCTGGTGACTTTCCACTGCAGAGCTTTTCAACCACCTCAGTTACTTCCAACAGGAAAATGGGCAACGACTCGCCCGAGTCCTCCATCCCTGCCTCCTCAATGGAGGGCATTTTTGCTGGATTCAGGAGTCCCTAAAAGTGCTCCTTCCACCGCCAGACAATATCCTCTGTTGAGGTAAGCAGTTCACCACCCCTGCTGAAAACAGCCTGGGCAAAGCCCTGCCTCTCCTTCCTGAGTTATCTGGTGGTTTGCCAGAACATTTTTGAGGCTACGGAAAGTCCTTCTCCATGGTCTCCCTGAACTCCTCCGAAAACCCAAATTTTTGCTTCAGCTACTCCCACAGCTGCAGTCCTTCTAGCTTGCCAGTACCGGTCTGCCGAGTCGGAGGGTCCTCTGGGCCAGCCAAGCCCGAAAGGCCACCTTCTTCAGCTTGACAGCCTCCCTCACTGCTGCAGTCCACCAACGGGTTCTTGGGTTGCCGCCACGAGTGGCGCTGACAACCTTCAGGCCACAGCTCACTGCAGCCGCTTCCACAATAGGGACTTTGAACAAGATCCAGTCGGACTCCATGTCTCCAGTCTCCCTCGGGATATGGGAAAAGCTCTTCTGGAGGTGATAGTTGAAAATCGTCCGGGCAGGGTCCTCTACCAAACGTTTCCACTTCACCCTCACAACACGTTTAGGCTTCCCAGGTCTGTCTGGCAGTCTTCCCCGCCATCTGATTCAACTCACCACCGGGTGGTGATCAGTTGACAGCTCAGCCCCTCTCTTCAGCCAACTGTCCAAGACATATAGCCGCAGATCTGATGACACGATTACAAAATCGATCATTGACCTTTGGCTAAGGGTGCTCTGGTACTAAGTACTCTTATGTACACCCATGTGCTCGAATATGGTGTTCGATAATCCATGACTAGCACAGAAATACAATAACCAAGCACCGCTTGGGCTCAGATCAGGGAGGCTGTTCCTCTCAATCACTCCCCTCCAAGTCTCTCTGTCATTGCCCACATGAGTGTTGAAGTCTCCCAGCAGAACTATGGAATCCCCAGTAGGAGCCTTTTCCAGGACCCCACCCAGGGACTCCAAGAAGGCTAGATACTTCGAACTGCTGTTTAGTGCGCAAGTACAAACAACAGTCAGAGCATTCCCCTCCGCAACTCGCAAATTAATTGCAGAGACCATCTCGTTCACTGGGATGGACTCCAACACAAAGGCACCCAGCGAAGGGGAAAATAGTATCCCCACGCCTGCTCACCGCCTCTCACCTTGGGCAACATCAGAAAAGGAGAGAGTGCAACCCCTATCAAAGAGCTTGGTTCCAGAGCCTGAGATTTGCATCGAGGTGAGTCTAACTATATATGGCCGGTTACCGCTCAACCTCCCGCACAAGCTCTGGCTCCTTCCCCACCAGACGTTCCATGTCCCAAGAGCCAGATTCTGTGACCGGGGCCCAGAACGCAAGGGCCCTCGCCCCAGTCTGGTACCCGATCCACAGTGCACTGGTCCCCTACTCCTCTCCTCACGGTTGGTGGGCCCACGTGGAGGCAGCTCCCAGACGCCTCTTTTGGGCCGGAAAAAACCCGGACAGGCCTGGCTCTAGGAGGGAGCCCGGTGTTCCTAATCCGGGCAAGGTTCGTATTTTCTTAAGGGAGCTCTTTATAGGAGACTAGGGAGCTGGAAACTGAAATATATTTTGTTAATTTTGTCAATGAGTAATTGTTCGGGTTGGTGCGGGAGAAAAAAGTTCAATTATTAATAGAAATTGATTAATTGGTTTCATCTATCCCAGTGGATGAACTCTGCTTCATGCTTCCTGCAGGCAAAGACAACAAAGAAGATACAAATGGATGTTAGGGAATGAAAATTCCACATATGTGAAGGTGACCAGATTCAAAGGAAATTGATGACATTCTGGTCCAGCAATCGATATGACGTTGAAACATTATTTTCTGTTGGTTAAAAAAAAATAAAAACAATGGGAAAGTGAAATTTCTGTGTATTTTGACCCCGTAGAATGTAGTGCTGAGAAAATATACCCTGACATTGATAATATTGGACAATTATCATTTCTGGTAACATGTATTAAGCAGTGCAAGAAAATCAATGTTTACTATATTGCAATGATGTCCATGCATGGGGAAAAAATGCATTCAGAAAATAATCTTATTAACAACAAAAGGGCCCTTTTCTGCATAGCCTGTTCACTTACTTTAACTGGGTATCTATTCAGTTAGTGCGTTGCACCATGAAAATGGGCATCGGCAATGTAAGTTAATCAAAAAAAAAGTGGAACTTGTTACTGTGCAGTTAAACTGTTGATAATTCAACATTCAGCCTCAGTGAGTAAAATAACAAATATAACTGAAAACATCATTTTTAAGCAGGTAGCTGCCCTACCTTGAAGTTGATAACCACCTTGTCAAAAGATCAGAGTCAGTATCAGGGATATATTTAAGTTAGATTTTCAGTAATGTGTGTCTTTGTTTTACTTCTGCATCTCCTCACTCGCCATCCCGATCTGTTTGTTGTTTCCGGTTCATTCCCTTGTTTATGTCCACATCGCCAGTCATGCCTCCCATGTCCTTCACGCCTGATTTCTGTTTATTGCGGTTATTTTCTTACTTAATATTGTCCTACTGTTCATCTTTTGCTTTGTGTCTCTGTTGCCTTTCACAGTCATTCATAAGCCTTCAAGTTCCTTGTGTATTACTCCAGCTGTGATTTATTTTTAGACCACGGTTTTCGACTTTGCTTGTTCGTTTGTGTATTGTGAATTATTGGTTTTGACTTTGACTGGTTATCCACACATAATTCTATCTTTGTCCGTTTTCTGAACTCTTCACTGTGTCGAAACCAACCTCTGGACTGTCCTCTGACTGTGATTTGGATTATTCCTTTGTGTGCTGCAAATTTCCTGATTTGTTATGAGCCAGATTGCCGGACCCTGGGCTTTTCTCTAATAAAACTCATGAACCTGATTTTGTTCGTACCCTGAGTCCTGAGTCACCCTCCTGTCAACAAGCCGGTGAAACCAAGTCACTAGCAAGGGATGAAGAGCCGTAGTCAGAGGTAATACTGGATTGAGATCCTTGTTGGTAATGTGGATGGTAAATTGAAAATTGAAGCACCTATTACTAAAACCCCATAAGTCACACTTGACTTGACTTGACTTGTGTGGTTTTAGTAATCAGTGCTTCAATTGTAGCAGAATCATTACGTTTTTTTTTTTCACTATTAAAAGCATTCCTGTGGTGCATCTTTCTCCAAAATTTCCTGTGTGCTTGGGTCAGAGTTTCTGTAGATATGTGTTAAGTTTCAACACAGGTTTTATTTTATTAGCTGCGAATGTTGCGGGCTCAGATGCGCACACGTATTTCAAAGCCGTTTCTGTACACAGACAGCATTTGTAAATTAGGCCCCCGGTTTACAGTGTTAGGAAACTGGCTTGCTTTGTACAGCAGAATACCCTGCTCTCAATGCTCTGTTTTGTTATTTCATGACTGAGCATATAAAACAAACTTTTGTTTGTCCAATGAGAGTTCATGAGCTGAAATAAAGTGTTTACAAAAGTGCCTGGAATAACGCTGCCATTTTATGAAAGCTGTGCATTTGCTTCAAGACTCAGTATATAACAGGGAAACCGAAGAGCACATTCAGAAAGTAGCTCTCAAGGATGGTTTGTTGAAGCTGAGGATTTGACATTTGGAAATGTTGGGGGGGGGAATGACAACAGCGTGAGTCAGATACTGATCGATCATCTCTGCTCTGAACCCAGTGGAGACTGCTGCTCCGAGGGTTTCATCTCAGGCGGAGAAAGAAGAGAAGATGAATGTAGCGTTATTTCTATGAAGTCTTTGACTTTTTCTCTTTATGATAGTCAACACTAATGCTACTTCCAAACTTTTTTTCAGCTTACTCAATAACACTTACTTATGAAAAAAGCATTACTCAATGACAACTCGTCAATGTTATATTGAGCAGTTGGACATCCAGTCTCCCAACAAAGGTCCATTGTGTGATTCTCTACTCCCTCAGAGACTTTATAAAACCAAGATGCTTCAGATTTAAAAAAAAAAAAAAAAAGCTGAGCAGCCTTAAGGTTTGTACAAAAATTTACAATCTTCCAGCTGAACCTCACTGATCAATATTGTATCAGAGCATATTTGTACACAAGGATTGTGCTCCATTATGCTTTTGACAAAGATATTTTTTCTTGATTTGAAATGAAAATAATAATAAATCATGTTGTTCAATTGTAGATTCTTGACTTTCATTGAAGTTATTGGTTTAAGAGCTTTTTATCCTCCATTTCCAAACATGTTGCTGATTTAACCCATAAATTTTCAGACTAACTTCATCAAAAAAGTAAATAATTCAGGGCTGTCAAACAGAACAAAGCAAACTTCAATGAACACATTTTAGGAGCAATTTGGAAAATTGTAACACAAAGTCATCTCATTTTCAGGTCTTTGTGAATGAAATTTGAGGGTAAAGTTTACAACAGGGTTTCAAGTGGCATTTTAAAACTCCCTTACACTAATGTTACCGTGGATTTCAACTTTACTCTTAGTATTCCAACATGGTAGATTTAATGGCCCGGCTAAAACCAAAACAACATGTTATGGGAGATTTTTATTTATTTATTCTATATTTAGTGTCAGGCCTTCAGATCTGGTGTCAGAAATGAATGGCGTTTACCCAAAGGAGGGGAATGAAAATGATTTGACGGAGCCAAGAATAACCAGTGGGGAAATGGTGGAAACAATCCATGCTTTTAACTATCTGATTTCTCTTTTCTGATGAGTATTGACTTTTATTATGAAGAATTGGCAACAGAGTCTACATCTTCTCTGGAAACTCAGTAATATCAGGGTGAGCCTGATTATACAACGTATTACAGATGATGCTCAAGATCCTCGTTGAAAGTATTTTATTTCATAGTTTAATTACAGGGTTTGAAAGCATGAGAAGAGTTGAGGAATTTTTCAGGAGAGGTTGAAGCTTAGGAGCATACGTGCTGTAGCTACTACATTTGTTAGCAAATTAGTGTTATTGCATACAAAACAATTGGAAGCCTAGTGGGGCAACTCAGAGGCCTGAATGAATGAATAACTGTAAACTTTCAGAGTACATGGAATTTCAGCTTTTGGTATTAGAGGCAAGTCAGATAATGTTAAAGGCTTCCAAGGGAAAATAACAGTATCGATAAGACAAGTTTTTATCAGCGTTTTAAAGGTCGTAAATGGACACTTGGGCCCAGAGGTAACACCTTTCTTTTCACTTGTAGTACCTCTGCCACAGCTTTTAGATCAGTATACACAGGGCTGCACTTTTTATTTTAACAATGTGCACTGTTTTTTATGGTTATGTATGTTCCTTTTATATCTTTTCATGATGAGATTAAAAAAAAATTCACCGCTCTGTGGATAGTGAAGTTTTATATTCATATCTATGTAGAGTTGCTTAGGGGTGTGCAGTTAGTCATTCTTACGGATATTTGTTATTTAATTTTAAAATGTCCCGCCATCAGCCTAAACTCCAAGTTTCAAGCTACTCTTCTTTCTGCAGCTTTGATTTTTCACTCTCAAAAAGAAATCACGAATACTTTGGTTCAAGTCAAACGAAAGTTCAAAACCAGCTTAAGTCTTGTCATTTCTTCATGGTTGTGTTCTCGCTCATGCTAAATGAATAGTTTATCTGCACAAAATGCTTAGAAAATTATGCATAAGCAACAAGTGAAAAAATTATACTGTCCAATCAAATGTGTATCTTGCAGATGTACAACCTCATTCCGAAATAGTTGGGACGAAGTGTAAATTGTGAATAAAATCAAAATGCAATGACTTATAGATCACGTGAGCCAATATGTCATTTACAATAGAACAGATAACATTTCAAATGTTGAAACTGAGACATTTTACATTTTTATCCAGAAAATTAGCTTATTTCAAATTTTCTGGCTGCAACAGGTCTCAAAAAAGCTGGGACAAAGGCAAAAAAGGGCTGAAAAAGCCATTCATATATAAGAGAATCAGCTGGGAGAACATTTAGCAAGTAATTAAGTTAACTGGCATCAGGTGTGTAACATGATTGGCTATAAAAGGGATGTCTTCGAGAGGCTGAGTCTCTCAGAAGTAAAGATGCCCAGAGGATTTCCAACCTGTGTAGGCTTGCGTAAAAAAAATTGTGGAATACTTTAAAAAACCATGTTCCTCATTGTCAAATTGCAAAGGCTTTGAAGGTCTAATCATCGACAGTGAATAACATCAAAAGATTCAAAGAAACTGGAAAAAGGACAAGGACTAAGACCTTTAATGGATGCCCGTGATCTTCGGGCCCTCAGACGCCACTGCATCACTCACTGGCATGATTCTGTCATTGACATTACTAAATGGTCCCAGGAGTACTTCAAGAAACCACTGTCTGTAAAGGCAGTCCGCCGTGCCATCCACAGATGCCACCTAAAACTCTATCATTTCAGAATTCATGGTGCTTTTTAAAACTTGCAAGTGTCCCAAACTATTTGCACTAATGCATACCAATACCATCAGAGATGCTGGCTTTTGAACTGAACCCTGATAACAGGTGGGGTGGTCTTTCTCCTCTTTAGCCTGGAGGACACAACGCCCATGATTTCCAAAAAGAATCCAAAGTCAAATTTACAGTCCATTTTAAATGAGCCTTGGCCCCGAGAACATGAAGGCGCTTCTGGATCATGCTCAACAATGGCTTTTGCATTATGGAGTTTTAGGTGGCATCTGTGGATGGCACGACAGACTGTGTTTACTCACAGTGGTTTCTTGAAGTATTCTTGGGTCCATTTAGTAATGTCAATGACAGAATCATGCCGGTGAGTGATGCAGGGGCGTCTGAGGGCCTGAAGATCACAGGCATCCAGTGAAGGTCTTCGGCCTTGTCCCTTACACACAGAGATTTTTCCAGTTTCTCTGAATCTTCTGATGATGTTATGCACTGTCGATGAGGAGAACTTCAAAGCCTTTGCAATTTGACGTTGATTAGCATTGTTTTTAAAGCATTCCACAATTTTTTTAAGGCAAGCCTTCACAGGTTGGAGAGCCTCTGGCCATCTTTACTTCTGAGAGACTCAGCGTCTCTGAGACATCCTATTTATAGCCAATCATGTTACACACCTGATGCCAGTTAACTTAAATACTTGCTTAATGTTCTTTCAGCTGATTCTCTTATATATTAATAGCTTTTTCAGCTCTTTTTTCCTGTGTCACAACTTTTTTAAGACCTGTTGTAGCCAGAAAAATAGAAAAAAATTTGTGGATAAAAATGTAAAATGTCTTAGATAACATTTAAAATGTTGAAACTATGTTCGATTGTAAATAACATTTTGGCTCGTGTGATCTGAAAGTCATTGCATTTTGATTTTTTCACAATTTACACTTCGTCCCAACTATTTCGGAATTGGGGTTGTACAATCAAAGCCAACATGGATATTATCAAGTTGTACCTCAGTCATAAAAAAAAAAAAAAAAAAACAATTCTGTCACAAGAGGTGACAAGCTTAAGCTCCGCCCGGTTTTTCAGTGACCTTGACCTAAACCCAATCAGGTCCTAAATGTGATCATGTGATGTGTGGACCATTGTGCACCTTTCCTGAAAATTCGTCTAATATGTTCAAACTGTTTTTGCACTGGGCTGCTGACATTCAATCAAGCAAACAAAAAGTGAACCTGTTTAGAAAAAGTCTCTGCCTTCCGGTTGGTTGATAACCATGGCTGCTGCATTCGTCACTGCGCTATAGGACTGCGCATGTGCCGTCGTTGCATGGTGTGTGTGAGTACTGGAGGAACAGATTTGCTTGTAAACTAGGGTTAAAGTGCTGTTTAAAAGCCATAACTCGCTGTAAATACAGTGTTGTGTAGAACACTGGTATGACCGAATCAGGTGGCCTGTTTACGAGAAATAGAGATAAGAAAGAGGCCAAAATGAGTGACTGCAAAGCTATTATGGCGGAGCTCAAGTCTCAGAAACAGGAGTTCATGACACTCAAAGCACAGATCAGTGAGACACAGACCCAGATCAGTGGTATGCAGCGCTCGTTTGTACGCCAACTGAACAGTAAAGTAGAGTGGCTGGAGCGTCTCATCAATGAATATCGAGACGAGCTGAAAGCGGAGCTCGACAGAACCGCAAAAAAAATTCAAGAAAGTTTTGATCTCAATGTCAATCAAATTTCTGCCAGGATCGATAATTTGGAGCAGAAGTTTGAGGAGCCGAAGCGTCCTGTCATCAGTTTCAACCCTGATGTCTCGCTTATTATTGAGGGGCTCACATTCACTGAGGGAGAAGATGTGAGGGTGAGAATTAAAACAGTCCTGGCTGAGGGATTAGGCTGTGAACTGGTGCCTGAGCTGATCAATGTGGAGCGGATGACATCTAGGGGCCGAAGGCCGGGGATAATCAAAGCGGAGCTCCAATCGGTGGAGGAAAAGGTGGCCGTGTTACAACGTAAGCAGCACTTGAAGGATAATGAAGCATTTAAGAATGTCGACATCAACTCCGTGAAGACACATGCTGCGAGACTGATCGACCTCAACTTCAGAACTCTGCTTAAAGAACTTCCACTTGGAAAAGAGTTCATTCTGGCAAGGAATGGGCGGCTTCTGAGACGCACTCAGACGGATCATGCTGCTGTTAGTGACAGATGGAGCTCCCTGCATCATCGTCACAGCAGAGGCAGCCCCGGCAAGTAACAGGCCACAGCCCAGCCCGCTGACTTTGATAAACTTACACTAACACATTGGAATGTAAATGGATGGACTGATGGAAACTGCGACCTCAGAAAGACTGTACTGACTAAATTTAACCCTGACATTATTTCATTGAATGAGACCCATTTAACAGGCCCGCAAGTTATTGAAATGAGTGGTTACACATTTTATCGTTACAATCATCAAATACACTTTAGGGCTGTTAAAGGGTCCGGGGGAGTTGGTTTCTTAGTTAAAAATATATTATTTAAACAGTATGTGGTCACCGTAAATGACACATCAATGGAGGGAATACTGGCAATGAAATTTAAGAATAAGCTTTCTGATCATTGTTTTGCAGTGTTTACTTGCTGTTTGCCTCCTGAAGGATTCGCTAGAATTTCTGTTCCTAATTCCTTTTTTTGTCATTTACTAGCCCAGATGTACAGCCTTTCTGATGTAGATGCCATTTATGCATGTGGCTACTTTAATGGTCATATTGGCAAAGTAAATGACTGTATAACAGATGTAGATGATATGCCCCCTAGAAATATTATAGATAGCCTTGTTAATGCCTATGGTGAGGCATTAGTAGAATTTTTAAGAGAAGCAAAATGTTGTTCTGAATGGGAGAATATCCCCAGAAAACGATAATTTCACTATGGTTTCTACAAAACGGAGGGCAGTGGTGGATTACATGATTTCTTATCACAATTGCTTAAAAAAATTGTATTGAGTTCAATGTGATTACACCTAATGAGTAATAGGAGATGTTAGGACCAGAAGGCATCATACTATAATTTGAGGAACGTTTGTCTGTCTGTCTGTTTGTCTGTTTGTTCCCCTACTCCTCCGAGGTCCTCTGACGGATCTTCACCAAACTTGGTGGGTCTATGTAGGTTGTCCCTGGAATTGTCCTTGAGGGGTGAGTTTTTTGAAAGGTCAAGGTCACTGGGGTCAAAGGTCAATTTTTCGCATCTCCCATCTCCCTGGACAGATTTTCATGAAAGTTGGTATGTGGACGTAGGTCGTCACAAGAAATGACCGCGAGAGGTCCGTTCCGTCAAAGGTCAAGGTCACGAGGGTCAAAGGTCAAACCGTAGGTCGTCACGAGAAATCAAGGTCACTGGGGTCAAAAGTCAATGGACAGTTTCCTGACAAACAAGGCACATAAACAGACAATGTTGTCTACAGAGAAATCCTCAACTAACCAGTAAGCTCCAACCAAACCATTCTACTTTGGACACTCCACCACCCCCATGCCAGACAAAACTCCCCTTCCTCTTGGGGATAAGGGTGTGGCATAGCCCTTTACAAATGTAACTGCTGTATTTCGATCTCGATGCTCGCACAGTCGAAATTATTCTCGCCACGGGTAATTTACTAGTTTTATTAATTGGGGATAGATGCAGAATGCCTGTCCACTCCCTGCTGGTGCGTTTATTTCACGCTGGACTACTCTTTAATAGCACTGATGGTCCTACTATACAACAGATAGTCAGACCTTCAACAAGACAAATATCAGAATCCTTCTGGCTTCTAGCACATTTATTATTAGTTTAGAGGAACTCATTGATCAACTTTCATTTAACCATGAAGGGGTGGATGTCTGGTATGATGCTTTTTGTGACTGTTCATATAATGAGTTAAATAAATGAGGTAGAAATAGATTTAGGCCATCCCAGAAAGGATTTAAGAGAATAAGTAAGCCTTGCTGAATCATGATCTGCAAAGGCTCTGGAACATCTTCAGAGCAGCTGAGCAGAGCTATCTGAAATGTGATCATAAAAACAAGAGAGCGGAGTTAAGAAATTATTTCAATAATTGTCAGGCTAATTTTGAAAAAACTTTACAGAATGTTAAACGTATTTATTTTATCGTTGCCACTCATTATATATTGAACAGTTGCAAACACATTGCCCCCGGGAATTTTGGGATGAAATTAACAAAGAAAGAAAATGGAAATACCTATGGAGGTAAAATTAGAAACAGGTGAGTATTGCTCTGATATCAATGTGGTACTAGAGAAATGGGAGAAAGATTTTGGCGATTTATTCTCGGGAGGTAATCATTTATCCTTCGATGATAATTTCTTAAAGACTTCAAAAGGCAACGTTGGAGGATGAAATGAATGCTGAGTCTTTTTATTGTAATTTATATTTGAATGCAAATTTTACTACAGAGGAGGTTAAAATTGTCATTGATAAGGCCAAATTAAAAAAAAGCGACCAGGATAGATGAGATTTTTTATTAAGCTCTGAAGGCACCAAAATTATTTAAAATTTTGTTTGAGCTATTCTAATTTTGTTTTTATCATGGTATCATTCTTGCTGAGTGGTAAAAATCTGTGATAAAGCCTATATCCCTATTAGCCTATATATAGCCTAAATCACCTAGAAATGACCCCAAATCACCAAGTTACAGAGGGATAAGCCTTAACAATAATGTCTATAAACTATATTCTGCTCCATTAAATAATAGATTAGTTGTACATCTAGAGAGGTCAGGATTGCTAGTAGATGAGCAAAATGGTTTCCGGACGCAAAGGGCCTGTATAGACCGCATATAGTTGGTCATTTCTATTATTAGGGCAAGACTTAAAGAAAACAAGTCAACATTTGCATGTTTCATCGATTTCCAGAAGGCATTTGACTGGGTCAATAGAGAACTTCTGGAGTACAGGCTTATAAAATCAGGAATAAATGGTAAATTTCATGCAGCATTTAAATCCCTTTATCGAGTGCTGACAGCTTGTGTGCAGTTAAACGACTTCAGAACAGGCTGGTTTCCCACACCATTTGGGGTGAAAGGAGGGGATGTATTGTCTACCACGTTGTTCTCTATTTATGTCAATGATCTGGCTATTCAAATTAAATAAGGAAATCTTGGTATTAAAATTGATAATATGATTGTGGGCTTTCTTTTATATGCTGAAGATATTGTTTTATTAGCTGAATGCGGACAAGATTTGCAGAATATGTTAAATAGAGTTTCAGATTGATATTGGAAATGGAGACTTGTGATTAATCAGGAGAAAACACAAATTGTTCATTTTCGAAAGAAGTTCATTTATATCTAATTTTGGTTCAGCACCATTGACTTATGCAAATGAGTATAAATACCTCGGCCTGACATTAGAGAAACAACTGACCTTCAAACCAGCGATTGGTATTCTTTCAGACTCAGCTGGCAGAGCTTGGGGCTCTGTACTGAGCAAAGTTAAGAACTGCAGAGACCAAGGCTTCAAGTCATTTACCCAACTGTACAAATCTGGTGTATGTCCTGTCTAGACTACACAGCGGGGGTCTGGGGTTTTAATGAACAGACTAAATCTGACACAGTTCAATATAGAGCTATTCGCTCTTTCTTGAGAGTCCATAAACATACACCAATAGCTCCCATGTGTGGAGACATGGGTTGGAAATTTTAGGCATAAATGTGAAATGCTTTGTCTATGGAATATATTGGTAAATATGCCTGGGCATAGACTGACTAGAAAGATTTGCAACTGGGAAATATCAAAGGTCTCTCCTTGGGCCAGTGAGGTGAAATCTTTATTTTTCCATTTGTGATCAGTCATATATACTTCACAATATATTACGTTGCAATAATCGAGAAATTAAAAATATATTTCCTCAACAGCATTAAGAAAAATGGTCCGTAGAAATACGGAATAAAGCCAAATTAAGAACATATTGCCTCATAAAAAACACATATGAAGTAGAAAAATACGCTGAACAAAATACATCCAAAATCCAAAGATCGCTCTGCGCCCAGTTATGTTCCGGCACTTTATCTCTGGCCATAGAGACGGGCAGGTTTAGGGGTGTACCTGGGGAACAGAGACTTTGCCTGCTCTGTGATTTAGAACAGATCGAAAATAAGGCTCATTTTATGTTCCTTTGTCCCCTGTACGATGAACTTAGACATGTATTTTTTGAAAAAATGAGTGTGTTATTCAATTATTTCTTTTACCTGGATGATTATGAAAAACCTGAATTATGTTTCAGAATAGGAGTTTTTCATACAGTTAACTTTATTTGTAAAGCGTGGGTAAAGAGAGAAAATGTACTTACATTTGATTTGAATTGGGTAATATATGCAGAATGTAGTCCATATGTGCCGGTATAAGTGTGTGCATGTTTTTCTTTATTTTTGTTTATCTGTTGTTGTTTTGTTTATTTGTTTACTCACTATGCAATGTTGTTTGTCGTGTTTAGTGTCTTATAAGCCCATGTGTGTTGGGCAACTTGAGTGCACTACACTTAGATAAAATATTCATTCATTAGTCACATGAGAATGACAGATGCAATATATAATCTGTGTGAAAATGGGAATATTTCAGACAAAGGTTTCTTATTTTGTTCCTACTGTTAGCTAGTAAGATGCAGCACAATTTTGGCACCCACTATGCCCTCTGTGGAGTTTAGCTGGTCATTCACCATTTTGGAATGTACACTGACCAAAACTTCCTACACAACTCATACAATTTTGAAATATTTGGTGTTCATAAAATGGGATATTGGTTTTGAGCCATGATACATCAACTACAACTTAAAAGCTCAGAAAATTGTTTTGATTTCGTCGTGTGGGCAGCTCGTTCCGCTTGATTGCACATTGTTTTGAATTTTGCCTATCCTGTCAGGTTGAGTAGAACTCAATGACCAATCCTTTGAGAATTTGGTCAATAAATAGCCATAGCAATGGGCAACTTAAATATTCCTTTCCATTGTCCTGGGCCAACTTGTGACCATGCCGCGCCTAGGTCAAAATCAGCGAGAGCGAGCCGTTGGTATGCTCACTGGTGAAATGTTGCAAAGATTTGTTGCAAAGAACTTGGGCGTCCACGAGTCGACTATATCACGTCTCTGAAGCCAGTATAATGAAACAGAAAGCATCGGTGATCGACCACGTGCCCCGAGACCACGTGTCACCCCCCCTCAGCAGGATCGCCATATTTGCCTCCAGCACCTGCGCAATCGCTTCCTGCCAGCTACAGTCACTGCTGCTCAGACCAGAAGTCGTCACCAGAACTGGATTAGCGACCAAACCGTACGCAACCGCCTGCGTGAAGCCGACTTGCACAACCGACGTCCCTGCTGTCGTTTGGTGTTGACTCCTGCACGTCGCCACGTCCGTCTGCGATGGTCAGGGGCACATTTGGGCTGGAATGCTCTCAGGTGGAACAGGGTGCTCTTCTCCGATGAATCGAGGTTCAAGTTGAGTGTGTCTGAATGAAGACTGCGTGTATGGCGTAGGCAACGGGAACTTTATACTGATGCTACCATCTTGCAGCGTGACCGCTGGGGTGGACCCAGTGTGATGGTTTGGGCTGGAATAAGCAGTAGACACAAGACAGACCTCATTTTCATCGATGGAAACCTCAGTGCGGCCCGTTACCGTGACGACATCCTTACCCCTGTCGCTGTTCCACTCGTCCATCGCTATCGCCTAACGCTGCAACAGGATAACGCGAGAACAAATGTCGCCAGAGTCTGTCAGGACTACCTGAGGCAGAATAATATTCAGTGTCTTTATTGGCCTGCGTATTCCCCAGATTTAAACCCTATAGAACATCTATGGGATATTCTGGATCGCCGGGAGAGAAGGCGTGATCCAGAACCAGCCACAGCCCAACAGTTGCGTCAAGCACTCCAGGAGGAATGGGACCGGATCACACAGGCTGAAATTCAGCATTTGATTGACTCCATGCATCGCAGAATCCAGGCTGTGTGTGACGCCAGAGGAGGCCATACAAGATACTGACTTCTGTGATACAGAATTGCGCCTTCAACTGATGCAATGAATTGGAAACCAGGAAAAATCTGTTCTTCATTTCTGACTCTAAAACTGTGTTTTTGATTTGAATCTTAATATTTGTTATGTATTGTTGAATTTATCGTAAGAAAATGACATGTGGTGCAATAAACCCGAGTGTTGAGATGGAAGTTTTGGTCAGTATTTGTTTGGAAAGACATACCAAAGTGCTTATTACCAGACCTCTTACATAGCCAATACCCACTGATAAAAATATTAAACTTAAACAGGTTACAAGGTCGAACCACATTAAGATTTTATCGTGATTTTCTAAAGCTTAGTTTTCAAATCACGCTTCTGCCATTTCGTTCAACACCTGCTCAAACAAATAATGGCTTCATTAGGAAATTATTTTCATCAGGCAGTAGTCTTTAGGGCATTATGTTATTTTATGTTTTCCCCTGCAACACACTAAAACAATGGTGCATTTGTTTTAATTCACCAGATGGGCTGCCACTGACATAAAAAAATATCCATTACATTATTTTTGCGCGCAGCTGATACATTTTCACAAATTATGCCTGATGTACTCACACCGTCTTTCCTTTAGCATACGATAATAAAAACCGAAACAAGACAAAAGCTCCAAAAATAATTGCATCTCAGAATAGCGGTGCATAATCTTCACTTGCAGTCACTATTAATACCTGGTATTAATTTCAGTCATTAAAAGAGGTCAGGTTTAAGACTGTATTTTTACTTTGAGGGCAAATACATTTTCACTGGTCCCTCTGTTTAGGCATTTGGAAGTGTCAGAATAACTGAAAGTGGTTTTTGCTCCTATCTGCAAGGCAATGCAAATCAACTACTGGGAGCAGTTTTCCATGTATTTTATTACACATGACTGTAAAAATGTTTTGCTTCTGTGGCGTTTATTTGGCCATTGTTTATGAGCCATGCTGAGGAAATGGGCTCAACTGAGCCTTAATCAACTGAGCGCAAAAAGCCTGTTGGAAAAGCTTAATTTTTCCAAGGTGAAAATTCTAATTCTAATTCTAATTCTAATCTAATTTCTGAATTGTTTTGCTTCTGTTTTATTGAGTTTAGTGTGAATGTACCGTGAAAAAGCCTGATTAATCAATCTTTCGAGAAAAATAAACAGTTGGAAATGAAAAAAAGACAATTTTACTTAACTCATTAAAACAGCATTATAGAATTACATCAACAAAGAGGAACACATAATCGGAAATTTATCACACAGAAATGTATTTTTGCAAAACAGTATGTAGATGTGTAAAATACTTCAAATGTTTCTGGATTTCTCTCTCATCTTTTTATTGAAATGCTGGTGCTTAATGACTGGTTTACTATCCCTCGACACAAAGTTTAATTCCAAGATGGATGTAGGCCAGGCGTCTCGATGACCTGAGTTCTCAGGTCAAATTCGGATGAAATCAAGATTTGACGCACAATAGAAAAATGCAAGAGTCAGTGCAGCGCACAAATATTTAAGAGCTTTGATCCCATGTCTTGAATAAATGATGCACAGCAAAGTTTTCTGACCCTTTACAGTGTTTAACGCTTGGCGATCAGGATACACAATTATTTGACCAGCCAGAGTGGAGAAAAGGCGCAAAGTAAAACAGCGCCTTTGAAGTGTATCCTGAATCCACGGGCTCAAATTAAAGTTCATTTATGCAGCATAGTCATTCTGCACAACGTCTTTCAATCCTGACGTCATAATGCAGCATGACCGGCACATGGTTATGTTTTGATACTTCAGTCAATACATTCCACGCCCACTCTCTTCACTTATCTGTATCAAGTCTAGTATACAGAGTGGTTTAGTAATTGAAGCACTGATTACTAAAACCCCACAAGTCAAGTCAGGTCAAGTGTGACTTATGGGGTTTTAGTAATAGGTGCTTCAATTTCTACATGTTGTTTTCATTGTCTCAACTTTTCCAACTTCTTCTATTGGTAGCGTAAGGGCTTGTGTCCAGTCAGCAATTTTTTTGTTTTTTTGAGCTTGACGCGCCCATAACCACATTATCAGGGCACTCTCCCACAGCGGTTATAGTTGCCAAGTTAGAAAAACCGTCCACCTGCTCAAGTAGCCGCGCAGTTTTCAAGTAGGAGTGGGGACGATCTTCCTTTGCCACCATGTACTTCACTCTGGCTCTGGTTGACTTGCCAAATAGAGTCACCGCAGGGCCCACCTTCATTTTGTCAAAGTGACTGGGTTGGAGGATGGTCCGAGACAGATTTGGAACAATTTTCAGTGCAGACCCCTCATGGAAATTGACCAAATTTTTCAGCGGAGTAACCAAGACCTCGTTGGTGGGGAGGTTCTCTTTCTCTTTGGTCTCTGGTGGAATCGAAAATGGCTGACCACTTCCCAAGGTGCTCCACAAGTTTTTGACAAGATGAGGACATCAGGCATGAATAAAGCCTCCTGTCTGGTTTTGACGAGTGAGGGACAGATGTTTCTTTGCGGTCCACTCCAAGAGCTCGCCACATTGCCTGATTGGGGCTGCCCATGTCGGTGGTGATGCACACCACATGTAGGCTGATGTTAGCTGCTCTCCCAATGATGTCCAGGATGACTGGCTTGTACACCCTTCCAGCAGTGGAATTTCCACTGTAGTGAAAAGCCACTACTTGTTTCCACCTCGTTGTGCTGCCTGCCAACATGAACACCAAAGCATGTGTTGCCTCTCCTTGGTGGTCAGGTAATGTGACATCGCCGTACAACTTCCCTCATCCCAGGTGCAGCTCAACACTTGTGGTGATGGACATCTCATCTATTGTCAAGACACACTCCCTCTCCATATTGGTCAGGCCATCCACCTTCAGCATGTCAAAAACCTCTACTCGGACTCCTGCTTGCATCTTTATGCGCTGCAGTCTCCTTTGCAGGGTCCGAATGTCTGGAAGGGGAATTTCCATGTCTTGAAGCAGCTTGTACCCTGTTGTTCCAGTCGTGAAATGGAGTCTTAGAGCTTTTTTGATGGTATCATTTCCCCATCTCATCCATCCATCCATTTTCTATACCCGCTTATTCCTCACTAGGGTCACGGGGCGAGCTGGAGCCTATCCCAGCTGACTACGGGCAAAGGCAGGGACTCACCCTGAACAGCTTGCCAATCCATCGCAGGGTGCACACACCAGTCACACACCATTCACTCTCACACTCATACCTATGGGCAATTTGGCGTCTCCAATTGGCCTGATATGCATGTCTTTGGACTGTGGGAGGAAACCGGAGTACCCGGCGAAAACCCACGCAACACGGGGAGAACATGCAAACTCCACACAGAAAGGCCCCAGGCCAGATTCGAACCCACGACCTTCTTGCTGTGAGGCAGCAGTGCTAACCACTGTGCCACCGTGTCTAATAGAAAATACTAATTCCAATTTTTTTCAATGGATACATTCTTTTGGTGTAGGGCTGCATTCATTTATTTCTGACATCTTAGTTTCTACTGTAACTTTACTGTTTTAGCTTTACCTTTTTTCTGGTTCTGCCCTCAGGTCTCTCTCTTGAGCTGATGTGCTGCTCTCCATCTCCTCGCTTTTCCTCTGTTTCGTTACTTGCCCTTCTGCTCATCTCACTTTCTCGACCCTGATTGTCCTCTGTTCCAGCACTTTCCATCTCATCATTGTTGTGACTTTGTTTTTGCTCTCTTCCCTTGCTTTCCCCTCTCTTACTTCTTTTCTCAACATCTGGAATGATGAAATGACGTCACTAGTGTTACAGGGATGTCATTTACTCAGTTTGTCACTGATTCTGAAATTGTGAAATAAATGACCACTTCACCGATTAGCAGCCGCCTTAAAATAGCCTCTTTCATATCATTCAGACGACAGAAGAATAACCGCACATGCCATGTCAGAAACTAATTTAATCGTTTGAGGCTTATAGGAAGTCATAGGAAGCCTATAGGATAGGAGGAGCAAATTTTCTGTTACTTTATTGTGAGGCGACGAGGGTACAAATACACTCCCTGGACATTACGCTAATATTGTATATCGCAGCAGGGCATTATCCCCAATCAAACCCGTACTGCTCAGTTTCAAGCAGGGAGGACACACCGGATTTCTGAGTTTTAGTGGAAGGGTGAGCTGCAAAAAGTCAAAGCATGAATTAACTAGCATTCTAACGCTGGGAGAAGCAAATGCTTTTTCCTCTAACTGACTCTTCTTAGTGTGAATGTTGCAAAGTATACCAGTATATGATGACAGCAGCAAATGAAACGGTCTACACGGAAAGCGAGGCACAGCGATGACTTCAGAAATAGTTTGATTGACTGAAAGCTGTTGCTAATCAGTGAAGGGGCAGTTTAAAACTATCATACCGAAACTCTATCTGCCGCCGTATGTGTGGTCTGTGCTCTCCTCTTTGAAAACCTCTTCGGTTGCCCTAAGAGCAGGAGCCTTCCTCCTCTTGGGGTTGGGGTGATGGAAGAAAATTGCTGGTACAGCATGTTCCTTTAATCTCTGGCTTCCTTGAGGTGTTCTCAGGAACTGGTCTTCTTCAAAGTGTTCCTACAGAATGGTTCATTTTAGTTTTATTCCCACACACATTCCAGACTATTCACAAACATCAATAACCATTCGATTCATGCAAATATTAGGAGAACTCAGAAATAATACTGTTAAGTAAAAACAACTCACCTCACATAGTTTTGAATGTTTAGTGACGGTGAAGTTTTCTCGGTTAAGTTTACCCAACCACTGATTTCTTCTCGTCATGTTTTTAGGAAAGGCATGCAATCAGACCCCTTTATCTGTCCGGTTGGTGCATCCAAATGCAGAACACGCCACCATGGTTAGATGGTATTAGATCTACAAAAGAATGTTAAATAAGCAAATAAACCCAGCCTAACCCCTTCACATTGGTGGTACATCATAAAGAAAGAGAGGCAGGGGGTGTATACAGACGGTATGTTTGTTCTTACATGAGTGATGAGCGTGGTGCTTGATTTTGGCCTTGCAGGAGACCTGGGGAGAGATATAGATATAGGTATATTTCACTCAGCACATGCATATTAGCATCCTCTTTGGTTGTGGAAAATTTGAAGAGTTTTAGCATCTCCAGTCCAAAGATATCAGCAAAAGTCTTTTTACTAATGTAGGAATTTCACTTTACCATGTCGCTTCCACAACGAATAGCTTATTATCCTTTTGTGACCATCAAACCTAACTTACATCATTGGAAATGTTATTTTGTGCCCTAAAAACTCACATATTTCATGCTATCCTAGCATGTTAGGTCACTTCACAATCTAGATAAATATACAAAGTGGTTAGCGGGGTACAGTTGAGACACAATGTTTCAATGTTTTCAATGTTTGTTTCAACCCCTAACCCTAAAGCTTCTGCTCAAAAATGGAGACGCAAAAGTTGTCTCAACTGTACTCAGTCTACCGGTATGGGTGAATGAAGAGGTAAAGTGATAACATTACTCATAGTTGCATGAAGGTTATCAAAACAATGAACTAATATTCAGATGAAGGGCAATACTAAAGAAAACAGTGGCTTAAATGGCTAACAGTTGGCTAACACAGTTGAATTTAGCGTGCAAACTTACAGTATGGCATCACTTTAGTGGGCTTATCTTTATCATTTAAAACAGCAGGCATTTGTGACACAGCAATTAATGGCCACTATATGTTAATATTTATCTGTAAAAGGGTCCACGATGATGCTATTAACGAGGGTGATCAAGAAACTTCATTAAATTATTGAAAATTCCGCACTTACTCGTTCACCAACAATACAGAGATGTCAGTCCTTGGGCACTTTTGCAGTATCCATGTTCTGCCACCAGAAGGCATTTGCACTTCACCTATGCTTGTCGTTACTCTTTTTTCCAGTGCTCTAGTTAGAACCATGTGGTTACGTTGCTAACGTTGCTCACAACTATGCTTGGTGAAATGTTGCTTGCTACTTAGCCTCCGTTGCAGACGTCTTATGTGGTTCGCATCCCTCATACAATGACGTTTGCGCACTCAAACCGAGTTTTGTTTTCTAACAATCAGAGCTCTGAAGTTTCTTGAGTTAGCCAATTATATTTGCGCTTGCAGTCGTGGGAGCCTGGAAGGGAAGAAAACCACATTAGACGTCTGCAATGGATACTAGCTAGCTACCCCGGTTAAAATAAATGGGAACCAACGCGATAACAATGTACCTCACTACGGCTGTTGGGCTGTTGTGGTTAACATTGTTTTAGAATACATATACTAACATATACATATACATCATTGTTTTCGAATAATAACTAACTTGTCAGCAAACCCAGAGTTCCCTGAACAGAGAACATATAGCGAACCTAACTGCTGCTAATTGACTTGAAACACCATAGCTGTTGATATTGTAGAGCCCTCTCGCTTCTTGATTTTGCATTTGTCGGTGAGAGAGAAGAGATTGACGAGTTAAGCGCTTTTCCAAAAAGCGCCGTGAGCGTAGTGGGAAAAAAGAAAGTTCACAGCAGTTTTGCGTCGAGAACGCAGAGCACTGTCAAGCCTGAACTTTATAGAAGTTTGTATAGAAAACAGACACTTCTACCTTCCTATGGACAGAGGCCCTAAAAATCCAATAACCAACATCTCAATTCTACTTTTTGGAATGCTTAAATTCAGAATTTCATTTACTCATACTGAATGGAATATACAACTATCAATGATGGAGTATCATATTTTCTACATGGCTGTGTACATAATTTTTTTTTTTTCATGATCTAATTATGCAACTCTGTTACACAGACTTGAAATGTGGGTTTCGGCTCTCTTTATTGGTTAGAGTTGTTGGGCACCTCATCCTGTGAACCCACTGGGTGACATTAATACTTACCTGATCACTTCAGGAACCCAAAGATTCATCAGTGTGGGACAGGGGAAGTCAGTGCCAAAATTCAATACAACTACAATTTAATCTCAGCACCGGATTTTGTAATGGTTAGTTGCTAGAGTTATATAAATATTTAATAGTGGTGAGATGTGATTTAAAAAAATAATTTATTAGAGGCTCCGTAATTAACTAATCTTGATAAATCACAATTTAATTAAATAGCAGTATTTGACACAATTAGCAAAGTTTTTCAATTCAAATATATTCTGGTTGATGACTGAATCAATGAATAGACATATACGTGAACTTAAACAACAAAAACGTTTATTTTTCATCTATATTTATGTGTGCATTTTTCATCTGTCTTCCAAATGTGCAGATTAGTGCAAACTCAAAGTGCAATTATAGCCATTACATTCAACATTTTAAGACTGTAGGTGCATTACTGCCACCTACTGGGCATCAGTGTTACCAGTGTGCCAGAAATGAGAGAACTGAGAAAGGTGCGATAAAATGCGTTCTTAATTAATTAATTAATCAAAATGCGTTCAAGTCCCAGCCCTAATATTTAAGCAAACTAATGCTAAACCCAAGCCCAGCTCCAATAACTCAGTTTTAGCCTGTACAGTGTAAAACAGAGTGGTCAGTCACTTTTACTCTTCAATACTGTAGATCTTGAGGCTGTATTTGGGTTAACTTAAAAAGCAAAGTGCATGCAAAAGCACAGCAAAGTGCTATAAGAGTGAGGAAATCTTTATGAAGAAAGAGGGATTAGTGCGCCCATCTTTGACCCCTGAAAAGTGGTGAAAAAGACGTTTACGACTCCTGAGCTCAGAGGGTTGACCCCTGAAAAAAAGTCGCAGTGGTCGGTGACCCTTGGATCAAAAAAAACAGTGAGAGCCCCGGTAGGCTGTTCAGAATGTAGAGAATAGCCCCGTTCCTCATGTTGCAAGTGATTTGGATACTGTTTTGTGCTTCCATCGTTTTGCGCAACCCCTGCATTTCCCCTTGCGTTGATCCATTTAGCAGAAAGAGTGCTTTATTCCAGGTTCAAGCACAGGCAACAAGGGGCCCCCTTGCGCATACTGTTTTTTGAGTGATGAAGTTACACCACTGGAAATACAGTCCTGCCATGTGCTCAGTTTTGACCTGCGGTTTTAATTGAAGTAATTGAAGAGATGTTGTGGCATGACCGTTCATGCTTGAAAACCCTCCAGTGTAGCTGAATGAAAGGAAGAATGGGCCAAAATTTGTTCTCAGCAATTCAAAAGACTCTTTGCTAGTTGTCGTAAACATAAAATTGCAGTCTTTGCTGCCAGGGGAGGCACAGCCAGTGATTAGTTTTTTACAGAGGTGATATACTGTAGGTTATGCAGAAACTCTTGACCTTAAATAAATGGAATGATCGTTTAAAAGATGCATTTTGTGTTTACCCATGTTGTCTTTGCCTTATATTAAAATTAGTAGGACGATACAAAACATATAAATACAACGAATTAGCAACATTATAAGAATTCAGAGAGCAAATACTTTTTTCACAGCACTGTACACAGGAAGGCTCTTGGACCAAGTTTGAGGGAACCACAAGGCTGAGCCATTACACCATTTAGAAAAAGAGTCCGTGGTCACATTGTACTGGCCTCATCTTTGGATATAGGATTCTCTTACTGGGGTTCATCTGAGTACCACCGAACTAGCTCTGAGTGACGACAAACCGGGGTATTGTTTCACAAAAAAGGGTTAGTGAGTTACTGCCATGTGCAAAAGCCCCATATTTCTTCCTAGTGTGCGAGGTGTCCACAGGCTTATACTTAATGATTGGAAGTAGTTTATGTCCTGTACCTTTGGGTAAATTAAGAATTTTGCTCTCAACAGTTGCCTCTGGTGACTCATCATTGGCTCAGGCATTTGAGAGATGACGGGTTTTCACTGAATTTACAGTATTCTGGACATCAAGGGCCCTATTGTAAGGAGTCAGGTGCATATTTTAATTAGGCTGTACGCAAACCTCTTTATTAGTCCCCTACCGGAAACGGAGGGGACTATAGGATTGCACTCCGTCCGTCCGTCAGTCCGTCCGTCTGCATTCGTGTCCACTCCATAACTTCAATACCGTATGACCTAGGAACATCAAAGTTGGTGTGTGGGTGCATCTTGGGGAGAGGGTGTGTCATGTACCCTATTCAGGTCACTTTGACCTACTTTTTAGGAAATATAATATGCATACACCAGGAGGGGACTAGTATTGCGCAGCTATACGACATTTGCTGATAGGCAGTGCACTTGTGGGGTAACATGAAATAAAGTGTCATCTCCCATTCCGTTTAAAAACCAGATGGGCTCGTACCTTGGTGAATTGCTATTATAAGGTCAGATTTTTTTTTAAATAAAAGCATGGAAACCGGTTCTCAGTGATCTCCAAAAATGCAGTAAAAGTATTTTAGAAATTTTTTTTTAAATTGTTGCATTCATATTCAGATCATCATAGCGAATTCCAGGAGCCACTTTTGATTTTTACATTCCATCATATTATAATCTGAGCATAAAGCAAAAGGAAAAAAAAAGGTTTTTGTGGGTAAAAAAATAGATTACGTTTTGGTGGGGACTGGTCGAGAGAAATTAAAATGAGAGAACAGCCAGGGAGAAAGATACAAAAAATAAAGCTATTTGGATTACACTCCCGTAACCCCTTGAATAATATCTGACGGGATTGAAAAGAACTTGCATCTCCTTCTCATAATACCCTTAAAATAGCAGTCAAAAACTGAAAATTGACTTTAGGCCAAGTTTTTGTCAGTCAATCACGCAATCGCTTCCTGCTGCTGCAAGAAAGCAAACCACCGTCAATGCATCTGGCCACTCCTCATTTTAAGACTCGCACGCTCATTGGTGCTGAGTTTGGTGCAGGTATAATGATGATTAAATGAAACTGGGCACTGGAAGGGAAAAGGACAACTAGGCCAGTCATACATGAGCAAGGGCACTTGCATCATCCTTGACGTCACTCTGCTCCAGGTGTATGAAAGCCCCAAACAGTTAATTATCCTGCGAAAACAGGGTAAGAAGACAATGTGGACTTTGGGAGTTCACACATAATATGTGGATGGTAGGGGTGAGGGCTCTCTGAAGGGAAAATAATTTTATAAGTGAAAAGCTATCTTGAGACCAGTGTGCATTTAATCACACCCAGTGAGTATCTGTGAGGTAGCTGTTTTGAGCTTTCTTTGAGGAATGTGTGTGTGCGTGTGTGTGTGTCCAAGTCTTTGTGAAAAGTTCCTGCTCTGCTTGCACTTGGTAGCCAGTCATGTAGGATGCTGTCCTATAACTCAAACCATTCTATATGAGAATCTTTCTCTGAAATGTGTTGACTGTGTGTTGGAATATGTCTGAGACAAACTGAGACCTGCCGTCATCTAACTTCTTGTTAATAGTTTTCCATTTCCAGACCGCTGGGCAATGCTTGAGTAATCAATGTAATAACATTATACACAGTGAAGAAGAGGCCATAAATGTCTTGGCTTGATCAAAATGTCTCCTGTGCTTTGTGTGTTGCGCAGAGGAGACTGCATTTGAGGCCGGGGTCAGAGTTCAAATCCATAGCCAGGCCGAGCCTCCGTTTGTCCACGAGCTGGGATTCGGAGTGGCCCCAGGATTTCAGACCTTTGTTGCCACGCAAGAACAGCGGGTATGTGACTCTTCCATGATCTTTGACCACTTTTACCAACTTCACAATCACCTAGATGACTCTCAAAAAACATGACCGCTATCATTTTCATTGGAGCCCCTCCACTGAAGCAAGTCATATTGAAATGAATAGTTAGAACTTTTTAGACTGAAAATTGCATAAAAGTGATTTAAAAAAAAAAAAAGGTTTTCCTCATTTCAAATTTTTTGAATTCATTTGAATTCTCTGACAAACTTTCACTTGAAACCACTTATGTTTTGAAAATGAGAAAATGCTATTTTATTTTATTGCATTAAATTAAAATAGTTCTAAAGTGTCATTATCAAATATGAAGACTTGAAATGTTTTAGCGGGCAAGCTATTAAGCTATTGAATTCACCCTAGTATGAAGGTCAAAATGAACTTTTTTTGATGTAATTATCAAATAATCGGCAGGTTGTTTCATCAGTTGATTTTCTGAAGAGAAGTGAGATAATATATGCTAGATAGCTTTGCTGTTCTTGCCAGACGTTAGGATAAGAATATTTACTGCATTTGGTCACAGTCAGAGCTGTTGTGTTCTGGTTCAATGTCCCACTGTAAACTGGGGGGGGGATGTGGATGTGATAAATTTGGGCTGAACATAAATACCTAGGGAATAGTAGAACCCTAAATACATGATTGGTTCCCACTGACGGATGGTACATGGATAGAAAATGGACCGACAAACCGTGAGTCATTCTGTTCCCGGTTGTGACCGTTCTGTGGTTCCCTTGGGTCAGGCACTTGATTGACATGCGGCTGTAAAAATGGCCTGTGGCCTGTGAGGAATTTAAAGTGTGTAAGTTGCTGCAGATATGACTTACCTGCTAAAAGCCTCAAACTGAAATGCCACAGCACCAGTGTGTGCTGCCTTATAATTACAGTCATCCATCAGCAGAGCTGCAATTCATCCATCAAATTCATCAATTCACCTATATCCATTCAGAACCCTCTTTTAATTTAATTCACAGACATTCTGACATATGCAAAGAGCCCTTGTCTTTTTATGCATTTCTATTATAGAAAGAAAGCGAATGAACACATTCAATGAATAATAAAGACCTGAATAATAATGAAAGGAATCTGTAAAGCAAATCAGTGTAAAAATATGCATTATTTCTTTGCTTATAATTTCTCACAGAATCAAAAAGGAGAGAATAATATGAAATGGGTGTAATTCCCCACACAGTAAACACAGGAATCCAGAATGTGTCAACACAGTGTCAGCAGTTTTTTGTTCCATACATTCTCAAACTAAAGTTCCTATTTTTGTGTTGATTCACTATCTGTGTGTTCCCGAAGGAAATTTTATATGGGTGGCAGAAAGTAACGCATAAGCCCCAATTTATTAGAATGCGCCAGTTCTGAGGATATGTCTATTCGTTATGTCAATTCCTTGGGCTGTGATGATATGCATATTTTCTTCCTGAGGAGAAAAAGCAACACATCTCAGTGGTTTGGCTGTTCACCACGAATGCCCGACCCCCCCACCAAAAGCAGTAAAAAAATAAAAAATCTATTCTGTCTTTTTTGCTGGACTTTACGGTACATTTATGCTATTTTCAAACATATACGAATAATTTAGTATAAACTACGAGGAAAGCTGTTTTTGCTTTAAAGACGAAACAAAATATCAAGAACTTGTGCAGCATGAATAAACATGGACAAGTAAACACAGACGTGTCGTATGGGTGAACAGTGACTACAACTATTACTGCCAATTATTTTCAATTTTTCATTCCTGATAAAGAATTGCAGAATTAATTTACTTAGTGACAAATGATAATCTCTCACCAATGCCTAAGACCTGATGACGACGGAGGTAACATGTAATGTCTAACATGTTCGCGCAGTGGTAGACGCCTGCGGACTTGGAGCTACTCTATTTATGCACTAAGTTACACTATTCTATCAATAGGCGGCACACCCGAAATGGTTATTGAATATTCACGAGGAAGCAGTGCCTGTTACAAATTGATAATATGGACGAGTTGAAGGGGAACTCAAGGATAATTTATAATGCTATTTCATAGAAACATAATTAGTAAATAAATGTTGAAAAATACAAAAATATGGAATTTTTGTTTCGGAAGACTAGATAGATGAGGTTTTATTTCCCCTAATTAGCTGTCGTCTGCTACAACGGTCACGTGATAATGAAGAAACATCGCCCTTCGCCCAGAGGGCGCCGTCATTGTGTTGGATAGTGTGATTGTTCCAGTCCATTATTTGATGACAAATGATTGTTCAATATGGCCTATTGGCTAGTTGCACAAGATGATGTTTAGTACTTTCTGAAATACATGGGGTTGCTTCAATATTCACGGTTTGCGCGTGTTACTTATCAGTCTATATCAGATGCTGAGCAGATGACCGGCATATCATTCCGGAAATGTGATTTTAGCTGTAACTTATATTCCTAGGATTTGGCTTAATTAACCGCGAATGATGTTCACAAGATTTATCTTGATTACCCGTGACTGATGTTTGTTCGTTGGCACTCTTAATGAGAAATCAGCTGCTTCCTCGAGAAACAAGAGGGTTTTTAACTAGCATCACATTTCCAGCCGTTCTCAGTGATGAGTGATGAACTGGCTTTAAGCAACAGACAACAAAAGTGAAAATTTCTGGTTATGAATGTGTAAATATTCCATAACGTCGAAATGCCGTTTCATAAAACTTACATGCAATCGACACATATTTGAATATTGCCGATGCTTTGTTTACCTTCCCACTCGGCGTCAGTTGGACTCTCACGACCATCACTTCTGTAGCTTTGGTTAGCTGAGCACATCTAAGAAAATCATAATGATGCAGCGGTCCTTGCTAGGTAGTTGCATCAGAAAATGTCAAAGCAAATTCAATATGAAACCGAAACAGGAAATCTGTCCCCGGAATATAGGTGATAGCTAAAATCACATTTCTTGGACGATATAGGCCTACCTGTCATCTGCTCAGCATCTGATATAGGCTGATAAGTAACAGAAGCAAACCAATAATATTGAAGCAAACCTGCATATTTCAGAAAGTAGTCAACACCATCTTGTGCAATACCCAATGGACCATATTGAACAATCTTCTGTCATTTAATAATGGACTGGGATAATCACCCGATCAATCACAAAAATAGTGCATACCTCTGGGCGACGGGCATCATTTTTTCATTATCACGTGGCCGTTGTAGCAGATGACAACTTATTAGGGGGAATAAAACCTCATTAATCTAGTCTTTGAAAACAAAAATTCCACAATTTTGCATTTTACAACATTTATTTACCAATTATTTTTGTATAAAAGAGCATTAGGCATTATCCTTGAGTTTCCCTTTAAGTCCCATCCCTGTTTCCCAGGAACTGTATAAATTAACCCCTTTCTGCAGGTGTAGACGCTTGCATCTATAGAACTGCAAATTTAAGCATGCTGTTACTGTACTTGATCACTAGATGGCACCCCTGGATCAGTTATTGAATATTCACAAGCAAGCATACCTCGAACGCGGTTTTGGGTATGGGGAAGTTCACTCCACTCCCTGTTTTTCAAGAGTTGCATGAATTAAACCTCTGCCAAGCCTGATTTGCAATTTGCCTAATATAATTGCCCATAGTATCTATCCAACAGTTTATAAATATGATCTCTTGAGACAGAAAAAAATCTTGTCTTTGTTGCAACCACATTAGCCATAGTAGGCCTAAAGTATCTAAATTTAGTCTTGAAAATCAGTTTTATGAAGCAAAAATTCAATATGGTATTGATACTTTATCATTCTGCAATCAATCATAGTCATCAGATATTAAAAACATGTGATTCCCTACCATTAGTTTACGCGGAGATTCATCTCTTGATTAATTCAGTTGTTCGTTACAACCGCATGCAATCTCCTACTGAAATGCAGTCACTCTTCTAATCTTCTTTGCTTGGGTTCTTGGCAGGCTGTGCACTGAGTCGTGGAATACTGCCCCTCACAAATTAGAATTCTGCAGATTAAAAAATGAACTGCATCTTATTTTAAAAAAATGAAAGGTCATTCTTAGAGCAACAACTTCCGAAAACAGAAATTTTAAAAGGTGAAAAGATAAAGCATATATTCTTGTCTCAAGAACAGAATCAAATAAATTGATTTTTAAAAAATGCATAAAATGCTGTACTTAGATAAGAGTGACGTCATTGCGACCCTATCCCCTAGAACCAAATTGCGTTGACGGTAAGAGTGATGTTAGTTTCAAGTCTCTAGCTTAATTAGAAACAAGGTTTTGGATCAAAATGTTTTTTCGACCTTTTGTGTGACCTTGACCTTTGACATAGAAACTTGAATAAGTATAGGTCTGTGGTGCATAATCTATGCTAGCATGTCGTTAAGCTTTGTTAAGATAAATAAATGTCAAAAGGATTTGTAACTAACACACTGACAGAAAAACAGACGTGTAACGCAACCAACTGATAAAATAAATAAAAAACCACATACACATCTTAACAATCTAACCTACCCCCATTCCAGAACCAGGGCTCTCAAGTCTCACACACTGAGCGTGAAAGTCACGCATTTCAATAAGTTCACACGCTCTCACGCCACACATGACATTTCTCACGCTGAGACGTGATAAAATCGCCGTACATTAGGAACATAGACTGTATATAAAAGAGATTAGTAATCTATGAATGGACTGTATTTAAAAGAGATTAGTAATGAATTGGATGAGGCGAAAGCAGACTGCTATGCTGGAATCAGGAACCTACCAGAAAATAGTATTTCTTGTTGCTAGGTGAAATAGCAGCGCCGTAATCACGTTCTCCGCACGCGCGCGAATGCTGCTTTTGGGTGCATACGTCAATGAGCTGAGAAAGTGGAAGCTGGAAATTAGGTAACCACTTCATCACCTAAATTTTTTTTAGTTTTTTTTTTACAATGGCTGCTTATTAAAGTCGAGGAACTATGCAGGATATTTGCTTTATGGATCATTTTTTGCCTCCATTTGCCGACCATTTAGTGTATTTTGGTTGAAAACAAACCCTGCTCAGATCCGTTGTCACAGGTGGTACCGCAACATCTCTTGTTTGTGACAGACAAAACGATACAAATACACAATAGAATTATTTAATTTAGCCTTTATTATACTGGGGAGTCCCACTGAAATAAAACAAAAGTACAGGTTTAGCTAAACATTATCTTGTTCAAAATCTAACAACTCCTCCAAGGGTAAACGCTGGCAAGTTGAAATCAAATTTTTAAGCTCATGTCAAATAGCATTCACGAATGCCGTAGCTGGCCAGCTAACTCATATTCGTGATGCTAAACACAGCTGTTAGCTGTGTTGTAAAATGCCTGATGTTGCAAAGTAAATGAAATATACACGCAACATGCAGATATAAGATTGATACTTGTATATCGCAACGTTTAATTGCTCGCCTACTTGAGCTACCACTTCTGACAACAAGATGCGGTCAGCATTTATTCTGCTAATAGCCTACAACGCGAACAAAACTTCCGCGGCCGATCTTGGTCTGCCATCTAGTGATAGAATATTGTAACTGCGGGCATAAATTTGCAGCTCCACGTCCACTGGCGGACACATCTGCACAAAGATACACCGTTGTTCTTTGCGAACGCACAAAATCCGGATAATTTGTAAATGATGAATTCAATTAATATTTTAATTTGAAACAAGTAACTACGTTGCCAGTGTCAAAGTAACGAAGTGAAAGTAAACTTTTTTTCTTTTAAATGTAGTTGAGTAAAAGTAATTATGTACAAATCCTCAAAAAAAAAACAAAAAAACAACTGAAGTGCTGTAAGGAAGTACATGTACTTAAGTTACTACGCGCCTTTAAAAACGGGAGTATCATGCACCCCCCGTGAGAAAATCTCACGCGAACCTGAATTCAAAACTTGAGAGCCCTGCAGAACCCTCTTTCCTAAACTTTAATATCCTTGTCGCCTCACCCCCACCAAGCCCACGCTCCAAAATTCTTTGAATCTCTTCCCCTTTGACATCCAACTCTACCAGAAACTTTTTTGCTGCGTCAACCACCATTTTAATTCGCTCTGTTCTGCTTTCAATGGCTCGGCAACAAATCACCACCATTGCAATAAAAGCCAAGAAGTGTTTCCTATCCATTCTAATGATATCTTTGTCTTGTTTCCAACTTCCTAAACCTTATCCAACTTTTTTTCAATCTTTTCTTTTTCTACCAGCACCCTTCTTTATTACCTCCGCATAAAACGTTCTCCCTGTGTTTTTATTCTTTCCACCTCCTGCTCCTTTTTTCTTCTTTAACAATCCAATGTTCCAATTTGATGGTTTCCCCCACGGTGATAACACAGCACCTGTTCTTTGAAAAAGCACTGATTCTCTATACATCCTTATTTCCAACATATTCTACATCTATGTGTCAGCCTCCTACACATTGCTGCCACATGCCCATACTCTTGACACCAGTATTATCTAAGTGGAGCCCTTTCATATTCCCGAACCCTGTAACTGACATAATCTAAAAATATCCTTTCAGGTTAGTCACTCTAATGCTCTCTCAAGCCAAAGATACTGGAGCCCTGCAACAAGATAGAGCAAGACTGAAAAATAAATGGGATTTTTGGTCATTGCTCCGGTCTCCTAAAGTGGCCGTTGTCCTCAGTGTATGCTCTATGTGCTCAGTATCTTCAGCAGTCATTTTGGCTGATAGTTAGACGGCGACACCGAAAGATGGAACATGAGTTTTCCGTTTTTGCTGTGAAGTCTGACGATGCACAAGACTGAATAAATTGCTAGCTAGCTACTAGACTACTCATTGAGTATGGGAGAATTACGTCTGCTTACTTAGCAAGGATGACAATTACATTCTTGAAGAAATTCAACAGGCATTCACACATTTGCAATCTCCACCTTACAAATTGCACCCCTCTGTGCTGGGTGTAACGCAAATATCATTGCTACTTTCTAACTGACAAAAATAATTTCCTGTCCAGTGTCCATGCTGCTTGAATAGCCAGTTCATTTGCACCAAACTGAGCGGGCATGGGCAAGTTGGTCTTAAATTGAGGGGTGGTCAGACGCAATGCAAGCCTGTTGTTATCTTTAGGTTACATAAAGCTCTTGCTCCATTGACCTATAAAAATCAGGTCTACAGTCAATTGACAGTTTGTAACAAAGCAATTTTAACCCCTTTGCGAAGATGCCAAATTTGGCTTTGTTTGGGTTACCCAATTTAAGCTTTATAAATAGGAAAAATGTGGCTCAACTCAGAAAAGACACAGCATTTAGAATTACATTGTATTTCTGTTTATTTTCATCATTTTGGTAGAGAAAATTGGCTGCAAACATAAAAAATCTTCATGAGAATTCACCATTGAAATTGCAAAAAAATAATACTGAGAATTTAAAACTGCTGGGGTTTAAATCTATACATTTCTGGGTTCATAAACTCCTTGACCTCAAGTAAAATTCATCTTCAACATTACATTCGAGATTACCTACATGCTATAAGCCAAATTATACAGCTATCCAAGTGGCTCTCCAAAGTGTGAGACCCCTCAAAATGTTGCACTGTCAAATCATATAATAATCATGTATTTAACACAAATAAAGTTTTGAGGCATGAAATTTAATATGAACTAATTATTTTCTGGTTGAGTTTTGCATGAATTTATCAATATCAGTGCAGTTGAACATCAGTGGTCACCAGTAACCTCTCCAAACACAAAACATGCCTTTTTTCCAAAATAAGGTTTAGAGTTTTGTCCATTTTTCTTCTTAGTCCCCCAAGCCAGCACAAACACTCATTAAATAAACTGCTGATTAAACGGTCGGAACATTCACCCTGTAATGGAAGCTACCAGTTCCCTCTTCTGAACTCACAACCTCATTTCAACCCTTAGAAGGAACAAGTACAACTCACTTACTCAGTAATATCTGAATTCTGAAATATACCATATTTTAAGAGAACAGACATTCCACTTTCAGGGAAGATCACACAATATACCTCCTTAGATTCAACAGCACGGTGCAATGAATGTACCAGGGGGTCCACCCAAATGCATGGGCAGTTTGCATTTTAAACAGGAAAAAAAAAATTTTGGCATTCGACTTTGAGTACAGTATACATTCCAAAACAGTACGGTATACATTACATTCCAAATACATGGCATATAATGTCTGAAACAGTGTGGATTTCTGTTCTGTCACACGGAACACAAACTGTAACTGAGCTTATGTTTTAAGTGCTGGAAATGAGCTTCATGCATTTGGATAAATCCTGCATGAGTATCTGATAAAATATCTGAGAAAATTATTTTTAATTCATCCTGATCCATTAATATAGTGCCTGCTGTCCCGTTTCCATTACCAAATGCTAAATCCCTTATTTCATTTAGAAATGGATTTAGTACTTACAGTTTGGCTGACAAATGAAGTAGCCCTAAAAAGCGGCATATTTTTAGCAACAGAAAAAGCAATGAATGACATTTTTGGCACCGAAATTCGTCCATTTATCCGACCTTCAATCGCAAGACATGCGGAAACAAGTTATTTTCACTCCTGTAGGCTATTATTCAAGGGGTTTTGGTATATAATCAAAAAAGCATTAGTTTTTCTTTTATGCTAGCTGTTTTTCTAACTTATTTTAATTTCTCTTGGTCGTTCCCCACCAGGTGGTCATTAGTTATTAATTAATTCATTTCTACCGGGAATCCTGAATTAAAACCTTTCTTGTTTGCTTGTTTTATGCACAAGCGGTAATGTATTGTAATTGGAATTCACTGTGATGATTAATTACATCTGGATATGATTAAAATAATTTTGAACAACATTTAAAAAAACATATTTGTTAAATTTCTGGAGATCATTTTTATCAGGTTTTCATACAAACATTAAACAATGATTTGCTTGCGCGCTTTCACTTGGCCCACGAGCAGCCCTCATTCTGCTGCCATGAAGAGTTTTTTTCTGCTGCTCAGAAAATCCGCCGTCACAATTAGTATTCACTAGGGTATAAGTCCTCTGGTTTTTAAAGGGAATAGGACACAATATTTATTGGTTTATTCAATGTTTTGCCCAAAACACGCCAATGATTAATTATGACATTCGATCCAACCCTTTTGGACTGAGCGCCATACTATGTGCCCAGATAGCCCATCATTTAGATTGTAAAAATATGTTTGGACATGCCCTAAATGCACTTGCACCACAAGTTTGACTGAGTGCTTAGATGGTTAAAATAGAGCCCTCAGTCTTTAAGATTAAAATTGATCCATGGCTAGCATCTGCGTGGTAGCAACCATTTACAAGCTCGCATCCAATTTATTAGATTGGTCAAAACTAACCTGGTACATGAGTTAACTGTTAATATGATTGTGATGCTACGTTCTGTTAGCCCCTTAATGCCAATTTCTGCAGTTTGTTAGCATTGCTAATTTCCATTAGCACCTTAATAGCAATTCCCATCATATTCTAGCATTGCAATAACCAAATCGCTCTGTTATCCAATCATTTTGTATGGCTATTCGTTTTTTAAGAGATACAATTTCTGAATTTTAAGTTAATCAACTTGAAGCCTGCCAAAAACACTCAATTGCCGCTCTTCTTATAAAAGTATCAATGTGGCTAGCTTAGTCTGCTGGCTTTATGGCCGCAAATTGGTAATTGGGACACAGAAAGGAACGCAAACCATTTTGTAAACAAAATTTTAACTCTTACATGGAATTGTTAAATTAGTTACCATTCATTTAATTTTAATCAATATTATCCTCAGTTTTCTCATTGAGCTAGCCAACACACTTATGATGGCTCACCTGGGACAGGAGAGCTGTTGCTATTGTGTACTCTTTGTTACCTAGCATTGCCAGAAGGACAGCCTGCAGAGACTTCAATAAAGGTTATCTTTACAAAAAATGTTAATCATCGCCACTTCAAGTGTGGCATAGAAATAATCAGAAGACCTTTTGCTAACTTAAAATCATTTTGATTCAATGCCATATCATGCAGGGAAAAAATAGAAATGAGATAGTTTGCTCGGCCTCCTCAGTCTTCCATTGACTGCAAGATATTGAAACAGCTGCCTGTACACCTAAATGTTTTTTGTCGCCTCTAGAGGTTGTTAATTCTCTTTTTTTCTCCTTCTTGTTTTAAGGCTCCAGTATCTTTGGCTCAGGCCTATCTGTGTAAAGCACAGTTATAGTTCACGCCCACGTGACCTATAACCCGATAATTATCGCGTTTTTACATTTTTATCCAATTCCAGACAAAATAAACTTTCCACAGTAGTTACAAGATTTTGATTGGAACCTCAGAATAGTATTTAAACCCTTGCGTAACAGCAAGTTAGGTTCCAAAACCAGCACAGAAGTGCCTCGGTCACATTTATATCATGGCAATGTGATAACGTCATGGATAATGGGAGTTTTCTTGTTATGATTTGTTAAAATGAGATATATTTCAGGCATTACTGTGTTAGTGATAGTTATACTTGCTCCTTATAAGATGTGACAAGTTTGTACAAGTTTGCATTTGGTTTGGATGATCGGAAGTGAAAATAGCAAGCTTTCCATTGTAGGATGAATGTTCTGACCATAAAATAAGCAGTTCTTTCAATGAGTACTTGTGCTGGCGGATGCAGCTTTGTAGAGAAATGGAAAAAACTTTATCATGGAGAAAAGGCATGTTTTGATTCACATTGAACTTCATGAGTCAAAAGTTGATTTGTGTTAAAAATAGGATTATTTTATGATTTGACAGAGCGTAATTTTGAGGCCCCTCACAGCTTGAGGAGCCACTTGGAGAGCTATGTTATTTCGCTCATACAGTGTTTTTCAATTGCAAACACACTAATATCAAAAGTATTACTCCATTATCGAAACCTTACACACAAGGAGCAAAACATTGGCCCAGATTTGCACAACTATAAGCACAATGTCAGCTGATGTTTATTAACATTAATTAGACTTTGTAAGGGATATTTAGAGTTAATTAAAAGTTATTAACGTTTATTATTGCTTTTAAGATGTTTTATTAGGAAATTCTTAATATTAGACAGCTAATAAAAATCACATGTTTATTAAAATTAATTAGACTATATATATAAGTGTTAATAAAAACCAAAGCTAACACACATGAATGTACTTATTAGCATCTCTCTAAGCACTCACTGGAAACCTGTTATGAAGTTACATATATACATCACCCTCAATAATTATTGGCACCCTTGGTGAAGATGTGTTAAAATAAATTCAAATTTTATTGCAGAAGCATACTCTCACACTGAAAATTGTAGAAAAATTTAACCTTCAACTCAAGTGAATTTTAAGGGGGGAAAAAATCCCTGACGAAGAAATAATCATTTTTCATAAAATCACCTGTTCCACAATTATTGGCACCCCAAACAATTCCTAGGAAATAAATGCAATTGAAGTATTTCTGTCATTTCTACAGCTGTTTACAAAGTTGATCAGAGTATCAAGGAACATTTAATTAGTAACTCATCACTTCCTGTTTCCCTGGGATATAAATATGATGTGACACAGAGGCCAATTCTCTCATCCACTCTTCAACATGGGAAAGACAAAGGAACACACCATTCAAGGAGGGCAGATGTGTTGACCTACTCAAGTCAGGCAATGGCATATCTACTGTCAGAGGAATCATTATTAAGTTTAAAACAACTCGAACAGTGGTAAAAAAGCCTGGACGAGGACGCAGGGTTATTTTGCCACCACGCACAGTAAGGAGGATGGTAAGAGAAATAAAGTTCTCCAAAGTTCACTGCTAAAGAATTGCAACAAATGGTAGCATCTTGGGGTCACAACGTCTCCAAAACAACCATCAGGCGTTATCTACATGCCAACAAGCTGTTTGGGAGGCATGCACGGAAAAAAGCTTTTCTCACTCACAGTCATAAATGCAAACGTCTGGAGTTTACTAAATGGTACTGGGACTTCAACTGGCATGGTGTGCTTTGGTCAGATGAGACCAAGATAGAGCTTTTTGGTAACAAACACTCTAAGTGGGTCTGGCGGAACACAAAAGATGAGTATGCAGAAAAGCACCTCGTGCCAACTGTGAAGTATGGGGGAGGGTCGGTGATGCTGTGGGCCTGTTTCTTCTCCAGAGGCCCTGGGAACCTAGTTAGGGTGCATGGCATCATGAACGCTTTGAAATACCAGGACATTTTAAATCAAAATCTGGTGGCCTCTGCCCGAAAGCTGTAGATGGGTCGTCATTGGGACTTCCAGCAAGATAATGACCCTAAACATGTGGCCAAATCTACACAGGAATGGTTCACCGGACACAGAATCAAGCTCCTCCCATGGCCATCTCAGTCCCCAGACCTCAACCCCATTGAAAACCTGTGGAGTGAGCTGAAGAGGAGAGTGCAGAGGAGAGGACCCAGGTCGCTGGATGATTTAGAGAGATTGTGCAAATGGTCAAAGATTCTTCTTTCAGTATTTTCCCATCTTGAGAAACATTATAGGAGAATATTAGGTGCTGTTTTGTTGGCAAAATGGGGTAGTACAAAGTATTAACATCAGGGGCGCTAATAATTGTGGCACACATGATTTGATGTAAAAGAATTATTTCTTAATGTGGGATTTTTTTCCCACTGAATGAATGCACTTGAATTAAAGGTTAGATTTTCTTCTTTTTTTCATTGTGGTCCAATATTATTTAGAAAAAAAAACTGAATTTATAAGAAGCTAAAGAACACATCTTAACCAGAGGTGGCAATAATAATGGACGGCGCTGAATATATCTTATGAACCTTCATAGATGTTTATTAACATTTAGACTTAATGATTGTTATTAATAGTATCAACAAGCTGAAACTGAGTACCAAGAGAACCCTACAGTCCTCAAATAATTTTTACTAAATAGCTGCATCACCAATGGAAAAGCAAAGGTTACTGTGCCAAGGTCAAAGATCTGTATATCAAGTGACTTATAAACTATTAATTACCACTTATTACAAAAACCTTAATGTAAAGTGTTACCGATTTGGGTATTTGCAACAAAAGGTGAGACTCAAGAATAATTTTTTTATTTGATTCTACCCACTTCATTTAAACTCTAATTTTTGGCATGTAGAATGTACAGTATATATTTGTGTCATATGATGGAGTAAGGAATACATAATTGCCAGAAGGCTGAGGCACACTTATGGTCAAAGAGAGTTCTGTCAGAGGCATGAAAATAAACAAAGACAATTATATGTGCTGCTTCCTCTTGTGTGCACATTAGAGCCCCAACATAGGTTGGCAGTGTTGACATTGAAGTCAATCCAGCCTCTTTACCTCAGATTGCCTCTTTATTATTTAGCTTATTTGCTGTTATTGCGTAACTGTTGCATGTGTTTATATTACCTGGAAGAATGGTAACACTTTGTAAAAAGGGGACATGAATCATGTAGTTATTCTGCATTACTTCATGCATGATTCACTCATGAGTTTATCATGATTCATGCACGATTTTGTGCATGAATGCATCATGACACATCATGATTTAACATGAATTTGTGCTTACTCATATCTGAATTTGTGCAATGACATCATGTCAACAAAGGGATTACTTACTGTAATGAATTCATCATGAATCAAAAGTAATTAAGCATGATCATGATGAGTTCATGGTTCATTAAAGACAGTTGTTTCACTTTTGGCAGAATCGAAAAGATGTTTTCATCCATTACTTGTCCACCACTTTAGTTGAAGGGGCAAAACATGATGAACTCATGAGAAAGTAAGCTTTAATTTATGTCATTCAATGATTCCTTAGCAATAGAATTTCTCACATCTGTTGTTATAAAAGCAACCATTTGTCCACCACTTTAGTTGTGGGGGCACAAACATGATGAACTCATGAGAAAGTAAGCTTTAATTCATGTCATTCAATGATTCCTTAGCAATAGCATTTCACACATCTGTTGTGATAAAAGCATGTATAGCCACCACTTTAGTCGAGGGGACACAAATATGATCAACACCTGGGAAGCTAATGCATGAGGTATGAAGGAATGCATTAAATCAGTATGTACTAATGCATGAAGTAGTACATAACTTCTCTGTAATATTATATCTTTATAATCAAAAAGTGATGGTAAGTCCAAGTAAAATGTCAATTGCAATTCTGCCAAATGTGAACTGATTATGTCTTTGTAGGCCCATGAATTCATGAGCAAATAATCTTCAGTTCATGTTGTTCAAAATTCCCAATAGACTAACATTTGTACATTTATACTGCATGTTGTGATGATCGCTACCATATGTCCACCACTTTAGTTGAGGGGGCATGATGAATTTATGAGAAATTAAGCTTTAGTTCATGGCATTCAATGACAAAATGACAAGCTAATATACTTACCACTTTAGTTAGGGGGACACAAACATGATTAATTCATGGGACGCTAATACATGAGGTAAGAATGAAGTAATGGATGAAAACGTCTATTTCGATTCTGCCAAAAGTGTAACGACTGCATTCATGCATGAACCATGATGAGTGAGTCATGCATGAAGTAATGCATAATAACTACATGATTCCTGTCCCCTTTTTATAAAGTGTTACTGGACGGACCGCTCTCAGTAATTGCATATGATAGGGAAAAACGGGCCCAGAATGTGTTAACTTGTCTCCTAATAGAGGTTTGCAGCATCACCCTCTTTTGGATGCTCTTGAATGCAAAAACATTTCAATTCAAATTCAGCCAGCCCTGACACAAGACCTTTCGCTCTCTCTGTCATTTAGAGGCATGCTTTTAGAATTTTCTCAGCTATACTTCTCAAGAAACTTAAATGAGACTTCAAATTACCAATTCATAATCAGGCTTGCGTCTCCAAGCTTGGTTTGTTCAAAATTTATGAGGTAACGACTGCAAGACTATCAAACCGCCTCCGGGCAACAGCTAATTATCAGTCACAAAGATAATGTATTAATCACTCCTAATGGTGTCACTTGAGATTATGGACGGCGGGAATAAGCTTTTTCTGAGATGGAGGGACGTGGTCTGGCATGTTCCTCTCAAACTAGTGATGGTTTATCGTGATATATTTGGGAGGATGTAAAGACCTGTTTGGGGGGCTATAAAGAAAATAATATTCATTCACCTGGTTATTTTCATCTTTGATGGACAAGTTCCTTGTAAGTAAGTGTACAGTCCTCGTCTTCGCATTTTTTGAACTATAACTGCTGTTTCAATCTGTGAAATTTCAATTGCTGATCTGTTTATCAACTCATTTGTTCACTGTGCGTAATATTGTCAATAGCGTATCATAGATAATGTGTGTGTGTGCGCGCGCACATGTGTGTGCCGTTGTGTGTGCGTGTATGTTGTGTGTGGGTGTGTGTGTGTGTGTGTGTGTGTGTTGAGACCTGCGATGGTTTGGTTGTCCAGAGAGTGTCCCTGCTTTTCACCCATAGTGAACTGGGATTAGCTCCAGATTGCCCTAATAGTGAGGCAGTTTAGATGATGAATGGGTGTGTCTGCTTGCTTACCAGTGCATACTAATACCCCTAAACATTATAGCCCAACAATGTTTGGTATGAAATTTTGGATTAGATTTTCCATGCTGCAGTTTAAAATTATCGTCAAACTGCTGTTTCACTCTCTCTGTCCCCTTTTGTGGAGGGAAGAGGGTGGTTTTCTGTTTGAACCTGTGGTGTGAAGAGCCTTTGGAAAAGTATCTGTTATCAGTCCCACTCATTTATCTTTGTGCTATTTTGTACAAAATTACCGAACAGCACAGACCAATGATACGCCAGTTACTGACAGGCACTTGAGAGGAAGCAGCTCGACCCATTTATTCGTTTATTTTTGTTGTCAGCAAACAGGGATCACGTGAGACAAATTACAGTAAAGCACCATCTTTCGCCTCCCCACAGTCCAGGGAAGGGAGACTGTTGCAATGATTGTGCCGATTAATTCCGGGTGTAACACCTGCTGTGCACTCACTCAGTGTGCACCACTGGGTGTATACATTTTGGAAATGTTTGGAAATATAAAGAGCCGCGCACTGCTCTTTCAGTCACTTGAGACCCCCAGAGGAATAGGACCATCAACCAGTCAACAAAACCACCGTGGACATGAGCCAGTAAATGCTACTTTGCAGTGTTCACTGTGGAGACCCTTTTCAGTGCACGTCAGAAACATCCCGGGACAGAAGAAAGACTGATGATCAGTCAGCCAGCAGGAACATAAACTTGGGGAGAACTGACACACTGGCAGTGAGGGAGGGGGGAAGGGAGAAGCTGACGGGGGAGAAAAATACCTTCTGAGGTCCTGAGAACGGGTTTGTCTCCAATTCAGACAGGAACAGTTTAAGGGAGATGCTGTTCTTTTCAGCTCCTGAAACCTGTCATTGAAAGGTTTTAACACAGCATTTTGATGATGGACACACTGGAAGCCAAGTGGACTTCAGGACCAGCTAGTTTGCATTGCTCTTTCAATGCAAAATCCTTAATGTTTCATCCTAAATCTGAGCAAATGTATGTACAGGCAGTTGGGGCATAGTTTGTTGTGCTAGTTCATGCGTACAACCCAAGACACGGCCTCATTATCATTTGCACTCCCACACATATCTGTCACTGTTGTGGTCGGCTTCTGCAGAAAAAGGCCTTTGCCTGCTGCTGTGCTGCATCACACTCTGCTGCTGCTAGTTATCATTCCCGTCTGCTGCATCAATCTTAGCTGCAGCTGGTTCACATCTCACCACCACCCCAGCATCCATCTGTGGGCTCTGAATATTTTCTTGGGTATATCCTAGCACACCCTGCTTTCTTCCATAGAACAGTTAGTGTGTCAGAGTCTAGATGCCAATCTATCATTGTCGCTGTGATACAATTAATGATTTCCATTTAATTTACGGAACAAAATGTCACGCCCATGATTGTGTATCTGGAAAAGGTGAATGGGAATCGCTGTGCACAGCATGTGAGGCAAAGGGAAATATCACTCTCTGAAATGGACTTTTTAATGAGGAAAAAAGAATTAAGCTGCTTTAAGATGGAGCTATATCCCATTAAGAGATTCTAAATTAACTGGAACAAAATTGTGAGGAGAGTTTGTTTGGACTGAAACGCAAAATGAGCTGGGGATGAACTTCTGAAAATGCATCGGCGCATAAGGATGCCTGAGAGAGATGGCTGCCTGTAGGAGGGACGGCTGGAGGAAAGTCCTGCTGGGCTTGCATTCAGTGGCAGGATTAAGGTGCTGGGGTGTGAGGCACCGCTGTGTTTGGATGAGACTGACCCCTCAGGTTTTCCCATCTAGGCATGCGCAGTAGATCTTTAAACTAAACTTGGGTGCGTTTGAAACAGCTTTCTTAAAGCTGAGCCCTCAAAACATTCTCTAATATACTGCCAGCTATCTCCTGTGTCCCTAAACGCCATTGTTTGTAAGTGCAAGTGGAGTTCACTGTATCAAATTCCAGTTAACGTGAGTGAAGACTTTTAAAAAACTAAACCTGACTCAAAGATGAATAAGTAGGGCTGTCTTTGTGCCCAGTGACAGTTGGAATGATAATCTGTGTGGCAGTGGGTGTGTTTTTATTTCATGGATGATACCTTCAGACACACCGATCTTGCCAAATGGTACACTGTAAAAAAAAAAAAAGAGTTGTCTCAACTGAAAAAAGTTAGTGTCTAGGCTGCCTTAAAATTTTAAGCTCATTGAACTTGAGATGATAAGTTGAGGTAATATTCAACTTACAATCTTACATTCAGTCACCTTGAAATTTTAAGGTAGCCTGGACACTAACTTTTTACAGTTGAGACAACTTGATTGTCCCCTGGCGCGCGGAACGCGCGTAGCAGCGGGACCTAGTATTCATGACCATCCGTCCGTCCGTCCGTCCTGAATCCTTGTCAGCGAGATATCTCAAGAACGAATTGACGGATTTCCTTCAAATTTCATGTCAACATGTATTAGGGTGATACCCTGGCGCCAGTTGATTTTGGTGACCTTCGTGTCACTCTCAAGGTCACACCGAGAGATTGTTCATTTTGACATGATTTCACATCTTGTGGCAGGGGATAAAGACACGTTAGTGGCAAATACTTGTTAAGATTAATAATCACACAGTTTTTTACTGAATAATTAAGGTCAGTATTTAAGCCTGTAATTACAGTGGGGTGCAAGAATTTGGGCACTCCTGGTTTAAATGCGTGTTACAAATAATCTCCACGTGATTGTTGCATTTAGTATTGCTTTCAAAGTTAAACATGACACCTTTCTACAAATTTAAAAGCAAGGTTTATTTTTATAAAAATTTTTCTGAGTTTTTAAATGATAAGAAAGGAAAAGGGTCCTATGCAAAAGTTTGGGAACCTTTTGGATTATTCTTTGTTACCCTTTAAGAAGATGATTACTAAGGCCCAGACCCAGGTGATTTACTCATTAGGGCTTCAATGAGTCAGGTGAATATAATTCCAGGGTTGAACTATATATTCTAAAATAGCTCCATGCCTTCTGAAGTATCCGACTGAGGTGGCTGTTGTGTTTGGTGTTAAAAACCATGTGTTCATCGAAACAAAAGCATACCTCAAAATCCATAATGAAGTATCTCCAGGAAAGATGGATGAAGGTTTTGGAATGGCCATTACAGTCCCCAAACCTGAATATTATTGAAAATATGTGGAGATATCTCACACATGCCGTGCATGCAAGAAGGCAGAGAAATATTCCTGAGCTAGAGGTGTTCTGTCTGGAAGAGTGGGGGAAATTTCTGCAGACAAGAACTGAAAGACTCTTAGCTGGCTACAGGCGGCATTTGCAAGATGTTATAGCTGCCCGTGGATGAGTTACAAAGTACTAGCTGACAGGGTTCCCAAACTTTTGCACAAGGCCTTTTTCCTTGTTTTATTATTTTGAAAGTGTAAAAAGTTCAAAATAAAAATTATTCTTGCTTTAAAATGTGGTTAAATGTGTCATGTTTAATTTAGTAGCATTTAGTGTTCAGGTTTGCCTTCAATTGCTTGGAGATTAATTGTAATTCCATCTCCTGTTTTAACTGTCTTTTTTTTCTTTTTGCAGTGCAACTCAATTTATTTTGAGTTTGCACAAAATCAAAATGGTTTCAGCATTTAAAAGAGTACGCTCCTTTTGCGGAGGAGTGCAGTTGCACTCTGGTTGCCACAATGCCATTATAATTCATTCATTACAATCCCGTTACGTCTTACGTTGAAGTGCTGGAAAATGAATAATTAAGTAAACTGGCTATTAGTGCATTGTGAAAGTTTGATGCATGGCATATATTCAAAAATCATTTCACATGCGTGCCATGCGCCAAACTTTCATGGTAGCAAAATCATTAATGAGGACTTCATAGTCAAGCTTCTGGGAAAGTTGCAAGAAGGTTACAATATTAGATTGTATGAATGGTAATTATCAAATTCTCAAATTAGAGACATCTTAACCTTATCTAAATAACATCCGCAGTAGCTTTTACCACCATGAAAATAATTCTACTTCAAGAAGGAATTTTGAGAAATTTCAGTTTATTGCCGTCAATGCAATCTCATATTGTAGCCTTCCTCTTTGACTCAAAGCTGTATCTCTTACGCATTAAAGGCAATACAGTTTTTTGTTGGCTTTTTTTCTCAGTAAATTAATTGAAGTCACTGTCCAGTGCTTAATCGTAAAACAGGTTGAGCGATACTCTGCATTATGGAAAATGTCAGTGGTTTTAGACATAGACCGGCAGCCCTGGGCCTTGAGGGTAGACGAACTAGGTACCAATATGCGAGCACAGGGGCCTGTGTGGGGTGACTTGTGATGTTCAAATATATGAGTTTGCTGGATACCTTCCTGGGTCTAGACTACATCCATTGATGAGGGAGGTACCGCTCAAAATCATATCCATATCTGTACCTACTATCAAAACTTCATCCACAGCACAAACGAGAGAAATATTTTTTCAGTGCAAAGGGTCTGCCAGACGATGATCCAGACAATGGGAATCAAGCCGAAAATCATTCTTCTGGAATAGTGTCTAATTTTTCTTTTCGCAGTTTTACCAGAAACAGCGGTGATACTTTCACTTAAATGTGTTTATGTTTAGGGGCATCTCAAGCTTGAGAAAAGGACAGGCTGGAAGAATTTGAGTGAAACATGATTTGAGTTCCACCACAGTGCAGTACTTCAACATTCTCAGTGAATATAAATCTTTCACACCTGCCATTAAAATGTCTAAATGTTTTGAAGGAATTTATTCAACTAAGCAAAAACAATACTGCACCATTTTTTGGACTGAATACCCTCGCAATACAATGTTTTTTTTTTTTTTTCATTTAATGGCACAAATTTAAGATGTCTAATTGAGAAATGCTTCATTTAAATCGGGAAAATCCTTTAACTGTGGAATAAGTGTGTCACTACAGCATCGCTGCAAGGGATTTTCCTTTGCTGAGGAACAGTGCTATAGAGTTTATTCTCTGTGGTAGTATCCTGGTATACAGTAATCACCATAATTCCCTGGTTATTTTGCATGTGTTTCTTCAATCACTGGATCTGAATCCAAATGAATATGCATTTTATGTGCTAAAAAGGAGACTGAAGGCAAAAGGTCCCCAAAGCATCTCCAGGGAAGATACCCAGAGTCTGGTGATGTCTATGTGTCAAAAACTTCAAATTATCATTGCATACAAAGGATATGCAACCAAGTATAAAAAAAATGACATATCGTACATTATGCTAAACTGTCTCATATTTTAATTTATTTATTTATTTTTGATGCACCTGAAAATGGGGAGAACCATGTATTAAAGATGGTTTCATTTCTAAATGGTTCATCTGGATGAAAACACCCTCAAATTAAAGTTATCAGACAGCTCTGAAACCTTCCTGTCATTGTAATCTTTCATACTCAAAGTGCAAGAGTACAGAATTAAAGTAAAAAAATGTGTCACTGCCCAATGACTGTGACATGCACCATGTTTTAAGATCTATTTAGCCATCTGTGGTGTCCTAAGACTGGCTAGTGCCACTCTGTCAGGCTCTGACAACCATTAACCTTATGTGAAACCTGTGGACTCACACATGAGTTCATCAAATGCTGCGGCTATATTCAAACCTGTAGAACATCTGGCCCATTTTATATTTCAGTGGCAATCCCAAGGTTTCCAAAGATCGTAAATATGTCCTGATGAATTGCTGGGAAATTTTTATAAAATGATGCACAAGATCTAGATTTTTTTATCTGTCGTATTGCTGCAGCTATTGAAACAGAGCATCTTGAATGTGATGTAGCTTCAGTGAAGCACTGCAACCGGCAAATACTGGGAGTTGCAGTGGGTGCGGTAGGTGGATTTATGGTGTACATCTGAGAAGAGGCATTGATAGATTGATTTATTTTTAGCAAAATCAGTCTTTGCTGTTATTGATTTGTGAGTATCATGACATCAAATCTTACTGGCTCCTGACTCACAGTTGGTTGCAAAATTGGAACATGGAAGAGATTGTGCAATAGCTTTCCAAGCTAAAATCTTCTGGTAGGCTAAATGCCTGCATTTCTCTGGCCTTTCCATGGATTCAGCCTTTCCTTGGAGATATGTTGATCCTAGAGCACCTAGAGAACACTTTATATCAAAATCCATATGTGAGCCTGATCAGCCCAAATACTGCTCTTTCTGTGGTCTGTGGCCACTAGCATTTATTCAAACCAGTGGATTTACAGCCATTTACTGTCACATCCTTTCTTCCCTCCCCCTTCCACTGAAAGCCCAGATAAATACATACCTAAGAATTACATTTTCATTGAGATGGTGCATGCAGGGCGTAAAATTAACACCCGCCAAGCGCCAGTGGTGAGTAAAAAATAAGTTTGGTATGTAAAACAAAAACAAACACCCGCCAGCGGCTGATGGAAAATTCTGAATTGCATGTGAGTTTTTATTTTCATACTTTGGACTATTTCTGCCAACTGTCAGGCTATTTTGACCCTTGCGGTGCGCTGTACTTGTATTGTGAATTGCTACGCCAGGAACCGCGTGACGTCAGCTACTGGAGTTCTGCTCATTCCCTTTGTTTGAAGAACACGGCGGGAAGAGCTTGCTGTCGAGTTGTGGCGCACTGACAGCATAAGAGGTCGGAGGCCTAATTTTATGGATCGTTCTAAGCAGGTTGCTGACACAGACATGTCTGACTCTGAGGCTGATGATGTGGTGATTACCTGAGTCACAAGGACAGTCGAGTTGAGGAGGCCTTCCTTTAAAATGCACTTACAGTCCAAGAACATTCTAGAAAAATATCTATGGTCTGTGGAGTTCACTTCATTTAGACTCAATCCCAGTTGTTGTTTTTTTTAGTCTTTTCCCTTTACCTGTGTGTTAAACAGAACATTCCTGTTAAAGCTGTGAGATGTGAAAGGTTGCACTTTTGAATATTTTAATACATGATGATGCAGCAGTCACCTTGAAATTAAATATAACCTAATAAATCAGCAATAATCTAATTTTATCCGTACATAACTGTATTCTTTAAGTGATGCTTAGGTTGGATTTTCAAAATAATTACCATACGTTTTTATTATAAGTCAAATAAGGTATGTTTTTTTTTTATTTGGGCGGTGAAAAATATTTTTGGCTAGTAAATTTTTGGAGGTCACTAGCCAATGGCAGATGAGGTAAAAAGTTAATTTTACACCCTGAGTGCATGTATTATGCATAGCAAAGATTTCAAGGGCAAATATTTCATATACGCAAGTGATTTCATCCCCAGGCACTTTCAATGGGTGAAATGTGCACTTGAGAGCCCGCCTTTGGTGAAGACATTGCAGTGCATCATTTATTTCGCCTGCAGATATTAGTTCTTAGTCTTGTAGACCAAAGGTGGCCTCCATTAGGTATTCAAATGACCATTTAGCAGTCAATGTCAACTGAGTGACCTACAAAACCAACTGGTTTTGGGTGGTGATTTCTTTTAAGTTAATGTTCAGTGCAGCTGTACACATGGTATGGGCATGTGTGACTGCGTGCGTGTGTGGGTGTATACGCATGTAAGTGTGTGTGTATAGCAGTGTGTGGTTTGAGTTATTTTATTGAAGTATGCCGATACTGTATTTATTCATTTGTTTCACATTTAATTTACAAAAAAATTGACATGGAATTTGATAACTGATGCCAGCATTCAATCTATAAAATACCCCAAAATAACAAAAATGTGGGGAATAAAAAAAATCCTCCTTGCAACAAGTTTTTATGTGCCCTATTTCCCTGAGGACTGAAATATTAGCAGCTGCTGTTATGAAGTCAATCTGCATCTACAGCAATTTGAATGTAAGTATTAAATTGCATGCATGTGGAGACGCGCTAATTCATTTAAGATCTATGTATGCAGAAGATATAGGCAGTCGACTGACACTTCAACATTCTGGTGGGCATTTGGAGGATGTCTGACTGACAACGAACATCAAATTCATGAAAAGTGTCATTGTCTTGAGCAGCATCATACAGCACAAAGCTGTGTAAGATATAGTAACACATAATTGGGGAAAAAAGGCCTAGTTTAGCTATCAGCCTTATCCCCGCCCTACTGGAGAGTTAGGCGATGATGATTACAGGTCCACAGCTGGAGGGAGTCCCAAAGACATTCTACTGTTTAAAAATGATGTCCTTGTTGATTATCTGTCAGCAGGCCCAGAATTCCTTACTATGCCCATGTGGCCTGCAAGACATTGTTCACCCCTTCATGCATTAAGTCCTCTACAGTGTACAGGGATTTGTACGTCTGCTCAGACCTAATTAATAATGTTTTTAACTTCCAAACCATTTGAGAACAGGCCCCTCAGACCATGCCCAAGATTGTTCCATACAGTTAATTTTCATTGGCTGCTCTACCTTTGATACTTTCAAAGTCAACGTGGCAAATGAAGGTGGAAACCTGTTTTTATATTCTTAGCAGAGGTAAAGAGGTTATTTAATGCTGTTAAAAGGAAGATGCAGTGATCATCAAATCATAGGATTTGTTTTGACAAAAAAAAAATCTGCATTTTTCATGATGTGCATGGGAAACTGCGTGTTTTGAAATAGTTGTTTGAGTGTCATCTTTCTGCATGCATGTTTTACCTTTTTTTTTCAACTACTAGAACCAAAAACAGTGTCAATCTGGTATTGTAAGTTGAAATATTTTCGATTGTAAATGAATTCAATTGAGATCCTTATACTTCTTCTTGGAGGGTTGATGATATATACACTACAGGCCAGAGGTTTGAAAGCAAGGCCAGAACAGGTCAAAAATTTGGAAGCAACTTCAAGTTTCTGTTCACAATGCCTTTCTTAAAAACCAGTATGAAATGTATGGATTTTGGGATGTATTTACTGCATTATTAGACTTTTCTTTCATTGATATGTACCATTTTCCTCCATTTACCTTTAGGTTCTGTATACATTCATGTTACCAGACCATTGCTGAATAAATAATAACGAAAGAAAGGATGGGCTCGGTTTTTGGGTTGAGAAGATTTGCAAGAGTCACAACTTCAGAGAAAAAGTAAAAAACAAATCACAGTTTTCATTATTCACTTCATGTCATGGTTTACACCCCACCAGATGCCAACGACAATCCGGCGGGCACTAGGGCCATGGGCCTAGTAATATGGGCCTGACAATTTCAGTAAAAATGTATTCTCATAAAATATAATATGTACTCTTTATATAATAATCATGTTTATTTTGATGCAAAGTATGCCAATGAAACTATGATCTTTTTTTTTTAAACAAATTTCATCTTGCTTCCAAACTTTTGGCCTGTAGAGTAGTGTTTTTGTTTTATTTGGAAAAATGAGCCGTATTTGAGAAATGTCAGGTACAGCGTCTTTATTTATTGTTTTCCCCAAAATCCAGCCGCTCTTCGCAGTTTTTTTACTTCTATTTCCCCAAAGTGGCTATAATCATTATGTAACTATTGTTTCATCCATCAACCTTCCCTTGATGTTCCTGCCCTCAATGGTTTCCTATTGTTAATAGTTGCTGCATGTATTATAGTCCCTGGCTTATCTCTTTCCCTCGCTGGTTTTTCACTGTTCATTGTGTTCTATGCCAGTTCTGCAAAGAGCTCTACGTTGTCCATCTTCAGTAAAGTGAAACAAAAAACAAGTAACTATTTATGAGGGATTTCTCCTTGTACCAGCTGGATCTGCAGTGGCAAGTCTTTCAGTCTCTCCAAGCCTTGGAGTGAGAGTGTTTACTGGTGCTGACCTCTGACCTGTCTTTTACCACGGCCTGCCTCGTCCCCTTTTATCCTGTTTGCCCCTCGCCTGCTTTGGACTGCTCCAAATCTCCAGAGCCTTTCAGCGTTTTTATTTTCTGTTTGTGTTGAATGTGCCTTCAATTTCATTGTGAAAGTGCTCGAGCAGCTTATTTGTGGATTTACTCCCGGTTTCCTCTCTGTTGATTGTCGCAGTAATTTGTTTATATTTAAGTAATTCAACTGAAATGTTTATTTTGTAGAAGGGCCACAGTAGCCAGTGCTGCATCATTTAATTCTACAGTTGTTTGTACATCAAGCTGTATTAGAAATGAAGCCAAATGCCACAGCCGTCTGCCAAGAGCCTTTTATAGCTGTAGAGAACAGTTTGCGACTGTAATGAACGGTTTAGAGATATACAACATCATCATGAAGTGAACCTTCCTTCATGATGAAGGTTATACTGTTTGCCCAACTTTTACTCGTTTGTAAAATTGCTGATGAACCGTTTATAGTTTTGGCTTGGACCACTGCTTAGGAAATGCTTGGGTTGGGGAGAGCAATTCAACTTGAACTTACTTTATGTTTCTTTTAACAATTCCAGTGGAAGTTGCAGGACACATTCTGATCAAGACTGTATTAGACAAATGGGTATAGAAGACTTTACTGTATTGGAGGTGTAGAATTTACATTACAAAGGCTTTAATCAAGAAGTTTCACAATAACTCAAAGTAATAAAAACTGTTGCAAGACTCAGATGGACACCAGGCGCAAGACAACAAGAATATTTGTTATAAAAGAAATGAAAAAGGAACAATGGCCAAACATCACAAAGTAAACATCACGTGGAAAATGAGGCAAACATCACAAAGAAAAGGAAACGCGTGGAAGGGAATTCCTAACGGCAGAGAAAAACGGCCGCCCTGAAAAGAGAATCCGAATGCCCTTACACCAGGCCTCGTGATCATGTGTCCCCTACCTGTCATATGTTTCTTTTTGCAATTGGCTGGAAGAATGGTCGTTGCTTTAAATATTCCTGCCGCATGGAATTGTGGGATAGCGTTCCTGCCGTTTGGCTTGTCTCTGCCCTGCCTTGCCATGTCCATGCCTGCTTTGCCACGCCTACGATCTGTTTACCATGTTTATATTTGGATTTTTGCAATGTCTGACTATCCTTTGTAATGTGTATTGGGATTTGGTTACATTGATTTATTCATGTATTGTCTTGGTTTAGTTTTTCCATGTATTACTTTTTACCATAGTTTATTCCAGTCCATGTTTTGCTTTCTTCCATGCATTGCACTTTGTCTCCCCCTGTCTGGCCTCTTGTCTTGTCATTGCTCACAGCCTCGGTATTGCGTCCCACTCTTCGGGTGATTTAATGGTTTCTGGATTTCAGCACTTCCTTCCAATCTTGTGTACTTCCTTCATATGGCTTTTCTATTTTACTAACCCATACTAACAGTTTATTTTGCTAGAGTTACTAACACACATTAACATTGTATATAATACTAACTTACTAACGAGCACTAAGGGATTGTAAAGCTGCACTTACAAATTCATTAACAAGCTCTCAGCACTCGCCCTGTTCTAATCTCCGCCTCTTGTCTCTCCCTAATCTTCTCTGCCGCGTTTCTGTGGATTCTCCACACCTGCTTACGCTGTCCTTTCATTATCTATGCACGTTAGAACTCCTTGACCGGTGCTGTATGTTTGTCTATAGGATTGTCTCGTGATCCCTGTCCGCGTTTTGGCTTTTGCCTATTATATGTGATTAGGTTCTCCCTCTTGTTCCCTCCTTTGTAATTAGTCTCATTTCCAGCACCTGTGTTCTGTGTAGCATGTGATTCCCCTGGAGTGTATGTTAGGAGTCTTTTCTCAGCACTTTCTGGTCAGATTGTTTCTCTCAGTTTACTTGTGCCACGTTTCTCTTGCCTTGTTCTCTCAGTGATACTTTTCTGACTGGACCGCCCAACTTTTCGATTTTTGGATTTGTGATTTTGGATTTATTGTTGCATCTGTGTTTTTTGACTCTTTTCTGCCCGACTACGAGTTCTATGATTGCTGCCCTGGTTACGGTTTGGATTATGCCCACTGGATTTTGGCTTTACTTCTCTGATATACCTGTGCATGTGTACCAAACCCATTTTTGTCCGACCACGAGTACTGTGATTGCTGCCCTGGTTTTCGTCTCTATTTTTGCCCTACTGGATTGTAATTTTTGGAGTGTGGACTTTGTACCTTTGCCTTCTGCCCTGCGGGGGTCCTCCCCCTTAATACAATGATTAATAAAATCACATCCACTGCATTGCTTGGTTCTCGCGACTGGTTCCTGAGCAAATCATCACTGTTATCTCCTTTCTTTTAGAAAAGGATGGTTCTGTGCACCGTATGCTAAAGGAGGTATATTAGGAGGCACTGAGACACCATTCCTTAAAATTTGAAGAATTTGAATGTACTTATCATGCTTATCAATGTACTTATTATTATTTCCAGATCATTTTTTAGGAGTTAGGAACTTTCCTAGGCAAAAAAGTCTATTCAAACGTAGCCACAGTGTCAGATGTAGAGTTAAGCTGTATGGATCTGTTGGGGCAGGTCAGAGATGTATGAGATGGATTTCCTGCTGAGTGGATCGGTTCGCTCCACAGGCTCCATGTCACGGCTTGTGCCGCAACTCATCCTCCAGGGGCTCGCGGATCACTGCGTCTTTCTTCTCGCTGGGTGGTGATGGTGCTACAATATATTTAGAAATTGTGTCGCTGTCAGGGTGTCTCTGTGGAATGGGTTGTTTTGTCCCCATTCACATATGAATTTCAATGCTTGATATCTGAGTTTGTTTCCATTTCTTGTATTGTGTTGTCATTCATTTCAAATATTTTCCACTGTGCAGCATAAGCAGCAAAGTGAGAAAAAAATGAAATAGCTTGAGTTTATTATTTATTATCAAGGTCAGGACATGTTGGAATTCCAATTTAATTTAGGGCTTATGATCTTTTTCTGTTTGTTAATTACACACAAATTGAAGGCTGAGTTAGCAGTTTTCATTACTGTAGAAAAGCTTTGTAATTTTATGTGAGGAGGAGATGTTAAGAATTTGTCTGTGTGTGTGTGTGTGCGTGTGCGTGCGTGTGTATTCACATCTTCTGCAGCTGACGTACCTGCCTCCGCCATGGGGGGAATGCCAGTCGAAGGCTCCAGACTCGGGATTCTTCCAGGTGTACAGCGTGACGGCGTGTCGCATCGACTGTGAGACGCGGTATATCGTGGAGAACTGCAACTGCAGGATGGTGCACATGCCGGGTAATTTGTTTCTCTTCTTTGTTTGCTCATTAGTGTGAAATCTTGGTCCAGAAAGTAAACATCCTCCCCAGTTGGGGAGACTGGGGTCCGATGAGCCATGGGGACCAATAAGCCATATCACTATTGTGTGATCAATCGATGACAGAGCTGCTTAAAATAGGCAAAATATTTCACCCCTGACTGATGAGTCATCGGGATAAATGAGCCATATCACTATTTTGCCTATTTTAAACACCTTTGGCATCGATTGATTGCAAAATAGTATCATCGTTCATTGATCCCCGTGGCTCATCGGACCCCAGTCTCCCCTACTCTGCTGGAGTTACTTGACTCACCTGCCACAAATTTCTTCATCAGGAAGTGGGAATGATAATTGAAAACAGGCAGATTTCAAAAGTGGCAGAAAAACAAGGCAGGATTTTTACTTTTTAACTCCTGAATTTTGCACCTCTGCTCATTTCTCCTTTTGGAGAGGGGTATACATTTCAGGGGTCAGTAATAAAAGCCCTGCCAGGTCTTTACTCCACTCATGGACTCCCAGCTGATTTCAACAACTTCTGAGTAATTGTGCAAGTCAGCAAATCCGTGCGGCTGGAATAAAACAGTGGGGAGGAGTTCTGGATCCAGATTTTACCAGCTGCCACTTAGAGTGAGAGGCGTGAGCTGAAATAAAGAGGCAGAGAACATACTTTCCAACTAATGATTGATCCCGACCTGTTTTAATCATTTTTTAAAAATTAACCACATGAACTCTGAAAACAATCATCTTCATTAGGTGTGGCCAGTGCTCTGCAGTGAGGTAAAAGGGGAAATAATATACTTCATTTCAGTGTAAAATTGATGTTTCGCACTGCTGCCTCACAGCAAGAAGGTTGCGGGTTAGAATCTGGCCTGGGGCTTTTTCTGTGTGGAGTTTGCATGTTCTCCCTTTCGCGTGGCTGTCTACTGGGTGCTTCTGTTTCCTCCCACAGTCCAAAGACATGCATGTCAGGCTGATTGGAAACTCTAAATTGCCCAAAGGTATGAGTGAGAGAGAGTATGGTGTGTGCGCCCTGCGATGGATTGGTGAGCTGTCCAGGGTGGGTCCCCGCCTTTTGCCCATAGTCAGCTGGGATAGGCTTCAGCTCCCTCCGCAACCCCAGTGAGGAATAAGCGGGTATAGATAATGGATGGATTGATGGCTGGATGAATACTTGTTGCTAATCCTTGTTTTCTTCATTGCTAAATAAACAATCATGTTGCGCAGGTTTGATAGCTTGCACGGCAAGATGTGCTCAAAAAAAAAGGGCAGAGGTTTAGAGATCAGTTCATTTTGTTTTTTTTTGTGAAGTGAATAAAACATTTTTTTTTCTAAATTGATTCCACCATTTAATCGCTGTAACATTACATGACGATGTGTTTAACAGCCAGTGGAAAACTTGTTAATCAAGATGAGTCATAAAAAAACAGCTCAAGATTACATATTTGTTAAAAGGGAATTTTCTGTCCTCTAATTTCAGCCGACCAGCCATCACTGCAGCCTTTGGGCTCCTCTCCTCTACACTGTCACTGACTTCAAACTTGTTGTATTTTCACTCCACGCCGTATCAATCTATCGGTGTCTCACTCTCACACTCCCACCCGCTATCACATGGTCTCTCTGCCATCAGTTTTAAAGGAATCCTGCTGACGGCTGCAGTGGTGTCTCTAGAGTGAAAAAGCATCAGCCACCTGCTGTTTCCTGTGAGTCTATTGTGTACTGCAGCCACTGCCCAGTCCAGTCAATAATCCAGACGCAATAAGAGATAGATGTGTGTTATTGGTGTGGTGAATGAATTCAGAGGTGGTGGGGATCTCTGGGCAGGTGGCCGAGTCGAGAGCCCATATTGTGTCTTGATGAACTCTCTCTTTCTCTTTCTCTCACTCTCTCTCTTGAACTTTGTCTCTCTGTCTCTCTCTCTCTCTCTCTCTCTGTCTCTCTTTTTCTCGCAGATCTGCAATAAGAATTTCTGTACTCCTCACTTATTCATGCAGTCATCCTATCAGCCAATGAATGCTTGAAATTGTGTAAATACAGGTCTGGAGCTTCAGTTAACGTTTACACCAAACATTAGAATGTGGAAAAGTATGCTCTGTGACTCTGTCCGTGACATGGTTGTTGGTGCCAGACGAAATGATCTGAGATTTTCTGACACAACAGACCATTTCTAGAGTTTATACAGACTGGTGCGAAAAACAGAAAAAGCATCCAATGAGCAGCTGTTCAGTAGGTGGAACTAAGTTGATGAGACGAGTCAGAGGTGAATGACTCTACTGGTTTGAATGATTGAGGGTAAGTCAGATAATCACCGTTTGTCTAAATTCACGACACGTCGAAGCTTTCGGCGCGTCGTCTTCAACTTCCAGACCACATTGACCGAGAGCTGAAATCTGCTGTAGTGGGCAGAGACAGGACTGCTGAAGATAACCTTGCCTGGTTTGATGAATCTCAATTTTTGCCGCGGTACAATGATGGTTGTGTCAGAATTTCTTGTCAACGGCAATAAATCATGGAACTAACCTGGGATCCGTTTCCCAAAAGCATAGTAGCTAATTAAGTTCACAACTTAAGTAGTTTGTCCATTCACAGTCAATGGTTGCAACTGTATAAGTTAGCATCTGTGATTTTGGGAAATGCACCCCTGCATTGTGTGAACACTTCTCACAGGTGGATGTGGCCACACGGAGTGACAAATGTTTGCATGGCACATTTCTATTCATACCAACGGAATAATTGTTTAAATGCTCAGGCCTATCTGCGTATTGTTGCTGACCATGTGCGTCCCTCAGTGTCCACAATTTATCCATTGTCTACTGGTTACATGCAGCATGATAATGCACCATGTCACAAAGCAGAAGTTTCAAAATGGTTTTGTGAACATGAAAATGACCTCACTGTACTAAAATGGCCTCTCCAGTCACTGTATCTGAATCTAATGGGGCACCAGTGGGATGAAGTACAACAGGAGGTTTGGAGGAAGAATGTATGGCTGACGAATCTGCAGAAATTTTGTTAACCACAATCAACATGGAACAGCATCTCACAGGAAAGTTTTCAGTGTCTTGTGGACTTCAGGCTACAAAGAACTGTTCTGAGAGTAAAAGGGGGCCCTATCCAGTGTTGGTATTAGTCTTCAAAAACTTGGAGCTTGATGATTGTGTCATGTTAAGGAAGACAGAAATAAATAATAAGACGTGTAAATTATGCAAATAATGACTGAAGAATCTTTAAAAAGTGTTAAAAAGCAGGAAAGGCAAAGTCTCAAACTTTTACTCTCTGTGACAGTCACTCTCTATCAGTCAATTACTTTTTCAGTTTTTCAATTTCAAGGTACTTCATTGGCATGGTATTTACTCTCTTGCCAAAACAAATGTTACAAGGAAGAGCTTCTTCAAAATATATAAAAAACAAAACTAATTATAAAAAGGAGGATTAGAAAAGGGGAAAAACAACAATATTCCTGTTAACCTTATTCCAAAGAAGCCAACATGATTAAATCTGCCCTATGATATTTACGATGGGGGAGGCTGCTGTCAAAAATGACTGAGTATTTAATAACTTTATGGGCTCTAATTTCATGGCACAGCGCAGGGCGGTGCAGTGTGGCGTAGTCGACGCGGTGGTAATTTCGTCCGGTGCAGCCCGCGCAGTGGTAATTTTATGCAGTGTAGCACCGTGCGCAGCCACTTTGGCATTTTGGTAGACGGACGTGCGCCGAGATGGATGTGGCGGTGTAGTAGGGGGAGGTGTCATATATTCATCATGACGCAGTGACAATTTCGTGAATAAAGGCTCCGCCGAAAGTGCACAGAGAGCTCACCAGTTCCAACCTGGTTTACTTTCTGTGCAATGCTAATTTGGCTGACCAATGCACAGTGTGCACACGTCACTGAAACCTCACAGGCAGGTTTCCAGAACGTCAGGCACATTTCAATGCAACAAATAATTACAGCAACCACTATTTCATGTAACAATCTGAATCAGCACATAAATTATAGTATCTATATTGATTGTCCTGATGTCAGATCAAAGAGAGAGAGAGAGATGTGTGCATGTAGGCGCGCGAGTGCATGTGTAGGCTATGTGGGCATGTGTCCTTCAGCTGCTTTCACACCGGATGTGAAACAAAATTTTCGCACGACTGATTACATTCAAGGTCAATGCAAAGACGCGAATACATGCGTGTATTCATCTTTGCATTGATTTTGAATGTAATCTGTCGTGCTAAAAATTCTTTTCGCGTCCAGTGTGCAAGCGGCTTAATACTATTACTGTCACTTAGGTTTTATCGTTTCTAGAGGGGGAAAGGAATACAGCCTGATTGCAATGATCTCGAACTGAGTTAAGATCACATATTGAAAATAAATGTGTAACATCTCTGGTATTGTTGTCCATGCAGGTTAATCCCAAAATTTTAAGCAGCAACAGGGTGTAATAATAGGAACACGCTATCCATCGTGTCTCTTCCCAATGATGCAGGCAGAAGAAATAAATGAGCAACAGTCGTATTCCATTCCAACTTCATAAGTTTGGAAGATCTGAGGTAGTTTCGTTTTGAAATTCTATTCAAGTTTGCTAATGGTAATAATTTGTGAATGCCCTAGCTAGCCAGCTAACTCATATTTGTAATGCTTAATTTAGATGTAAGCGGTGCAGAAAACATGCCTGAATCCGCAAAATAAAAATGCAACATTAACGCATCATGCAGATATAGGACAGAGGCTTCTTTAATACAACATTTTAAAGGTGAGGAGAGGAGCTCATTTGATTGGTGAAGATTTGACTCGGCTGTGTTAAACCCACTCACACCTTCTCTCCTCCCTCTTTGCCACTTGCGCCGGACTGAAAAAGTAAAAGTGGTATAATTCTTCGCTACTTTATTTCAAAGAATCCAGCCGTTCGCTTTCAGGGGGTACAAAAGAGGGAAAACCAAAAAAACATTTTAAGCATATAAGCTTGTGAAATCGTTTTCTAAATCAAACAGTGAAAACAATAAAATGACGCTAAATAAGACGGATTAAATAAGACATATTAAATCATGCAAGTATTGAAACAACAATGAAAAATGTTAGAATGTTAGATTTACTTTAATATGGAGTGTACTGAAATCAATTATTTTTTGTAAGTAAGATGAAGATGATAAAAAAAAAGACATACACTTTCACAATGATGAAAAGAGGCTCAGCATGTACTGAATGATTGTTAAAGGTTTTTCTCAACAAATCGGAGTGAAGCAAGCAGAAGTAATTAAAAAACAAGTGAAATGAGTGAAATGAAATGAGTGAAAAACAATTAGCTGTGTGCAATTTTTCATTTATAAGAAGGTTAGGTAAAACAGAGAAGAAAAAAAGAAAGTGTTAACAATAATGTAAAAAAGAAGAGCTACTTAGAGTATCCTGAAGTCTTCCCTCTGAATCCTTTTCGCACTGAATCCCATATTCAAGTGGTTGCTGCACAGAAAGCGGCAGCAGGATTGAAAAGCTGACCCCTGATCGGTTCTGTGTGGATATGGCTGCATATGCATGGAGGTGACATGATGGATGATTCAAAGACTCTCTGTCAAACCACCGCTGGCATGTTTCAGGTTTCAGCGAGGGCAGTTAAAACTGTATGCACTGATAGAAGAGTGAAGTCACAAATCCAGCCTTCAGTATTTGTCTAAAACAGGTTCTTAAAAGCGGACGTAAGCTGCTGTGCAGAGAAAACTGGCTGCTCCTCACCTGACAAACACGTCTATTATTTCAGCACCGTAGCGTGCGGGGTTTGAGACATGGCTGCGACCTGTAGAGAATGGACCAAAGTAGCCTTTTAACTACAATGTCAAGGGTCCTTTCACGGCCATTACAGAATGAGCGGGATGGCTCTTCACATTCAAACAGGTACTGCTGTGGGTGTCACTTTCTTTGAATCAGCGGGAAGGCTAGGACTTTAACTGTATGGAAACTGCAGAGTCATGTGCAATTTTTATGACAGGTTTTCTTTGAAATTATAACACCTGCTGGTTGTCACTGGTTCGAAGGTGCGAATGTCTATGCCAAGCCCATGATGATCCTCACGGCCGCTGGATGACTGTGATAATGCTGGCTGAGGAGTACGGAAACCTCAAAAGACAGGTTATTGGGGACAGCGCATCCGTGACTGTCATTTATACAGTTCGAGAAAAGACCCTTATGCGATTCACAATGCGCTCGCTCGAGCTGATAAACTATTTTAGGATTACGGGCACTAGCAGTCATTGGATACAGTGAAAATTTGCCAGAGTGAGAGGTCTGGGAAGAACTCTAACAAAAGGGTGTCTGATCTGGTCAAAGAAGAGAGTGATGAAAAACAAACCAGTCGTGCATGAGTTCAATTCATCAAGTTCGATCAACTTTTTATTAGTCCAAACAGTACATTTATAATGCAACATCTGGAGAGAATAGAATATGTGCTGGGATCATTTTTAGCATTTTTTATGGCTTTTAAATATTTTTTCATAAAATATTTTTTTAAAACTTGAAAAATATTTCAAAAACTTTTCAAAAGGTTAAACAGCTCATTTATAATGCAATATTTACACTGTAAAGTATATTATGTGTGATTATTTTTACAGGTTTTTGATAAATAGATGTTTTTAAATAAGTTTTATTTTTGTTTCGTTTTTTTAGATTACTTGTTTGTTTGTCAATTTCATTTCAAGGTGGGCCACACGCCTGACATTTACATAAACGCTCACTGCGCATGAAAAGCTGGTGTTTCCTCTGAGGCGCCGGAAAGGCTCCAATGATGGTCTTTAAAATATTTACATTATAATTTGAACATTTCAAACATGCTATGCATTCGCATCGTATTTCAGTTTGTTTGCAAAATACAACCTAATTAGCCCACAAGAGTTAGCTTCTTCTTCAGAATCATAGGAGCCTGTGTACTGTTCAATAACACACCAGATCCCTGGCTCGTGAGATGGACAGATTGAAGTTGTAGATCGTGTGCCACGCAGTAGGCCATCATGGTTAATCTCGTCCCCATGGCTTGCAGATGGATGGATTTGAGCTGACGATGGTGCACTGCGCAGCGGACCTTGCTGTCAGCACGAATTCCAGCCAAAAAAGAAAAAGGCTGCCTCCAGTCCAGCCGGAAACTTCGGATAAAGCTGACAACTGCATCGCCGCACGAATGGCCAATGTCCTGAGGTTGATTTTGGCTTGTTTTATGGACACAACCATTGAAAATCAGCTGAAAATTGAATGAAGCCTTTACCTCGTAACAACACCTCAGGCGAGACACCAGCTTTGCGCGTGATGTGTGTGTATGTAAATGTAACGCCTCTCTTACAACCGGTCGTACCGGTTACCTGAAACCCATCTTGAAATGAAATTGACAAATTGGTGGATCCAAAAAAGATTAATTTAAAAACATGCTGTAATCATAAAAATGGTCGCAATACTTATACTTTTCAGTTCATACTTTACTTTATTAATGGGCCATTTGACCGTTTAAAAGTGTACTGAACTTTTTGATTGGAACACATTCAAGTACAGGGTCTTTGAGATTGTGACTGTTTTGGTTACCTTGAAATGAAACTCAAACGATGAAAACAAATTAATTGGTCTAAAAAATAATTCAAAAAGCACACATTATTCATAAAAATGATTAAAAAAAATAATCGCAGCACATATACTATTCGGTCCAGAACTTACATTATAAATGAACCGTTCAAAAATATTGTTGAACTTGTTATTTGAAACTCATTCAAGGATGGTGTGTTTCTCATCAATGTCTTCTTCGACCAGGTGAAACGCTCTTTTGGTTGAGTTTTCCTCAACTTCTCGCCCCCGCGAATTTTCATCACATCCAAAAATTGCCAGTGTCGATAATCCTCAAACACTTTATAAACTTGAACGAGCACATTGTCCATTGAAAACCAGTCTTTTATGCAACAGTAAAAATTGTTACACTGTGTATCCAATGGACCTGACAGTCAATAAAATGCCGTCCCCAATAACTAGTCTTTCCAGGTTTCCATCCTCGTCCTCCTCCTCTGTCAGCATCATCGCAGCCATCCAGCGGCCACATTGACCATCACGGGCCTGGGATTGAAATTTGCGGTGTAACGTCAAAGTGGTGACGATCTGCAGGCAGGATGATTTCAAAGAAAACTGGTCATAAATATCGCACACTCCTCCATAAATCCTCACCTTCCCATAGAATCAATAAATACATTTTTGGGGCGTCACCATCCAGGTGAAAGTGGTGTCCACATCGGTGACCCTTCAGCTGTAAAGTGCCACTTTATTATTAACCCTTATTTAACCAGGGAAGTCCCGTTGAGATTGAAATCTCTTTTTCAAGGGAGCCCTGACGGTTGAGGTGGGGAGGGAGAGGGCGATTTGCACAGCCAATTAGATCAGGGGCTGATTAGGTGGCAGGTTGAAAGAGCCAGGTTCGGACTTTGGCCATAACAAAGGGGAACTCCTAACTCTTATCGATAAGTATCATAGGATCTTTGGTGACCAGAGTGAGTCAGGACCACGGTTTAATGTCTCATAACTTTACCCGTGGTATAACAGCATATGAATGGACTCTTGACATTATAGTGAAAGGTTTCTTCAGACCCAGCTCTACAGCTCACAGCGATGTCTCAAACCCCGCGCACTTAGGTTTTGTAATAATAGACATGGTATTTGGGTGAGGAGCAGCCCGTTTTCTCTGTACGGTGGCTTATGTCCACTTTTATGAACCTGTTTTAGACAAATACCAAAGGCTGGATGAGTGAGGCCACTATTCTATCAGTATATTTGCTTTGTACTGGTCTCGCTGACACTTGAAACATCTCAGCAGTGGTCTGACAGTAACTTCATCCATCTCCTAAGCTCCATGCATATGCCTCTGCGTGCACACTGAGCCAATCAGGTACCAGCTTTTCAATCCTGCAGCCCCATTCTTCGCAGCATCCACTTTTGGTTGAACATTGGGTTCGGTGGGGCATAGATGCAGAGGAAAGACCTCAGGATCCTGCAAGTAGTTAAACACTGTCTTCGTTTAACCTCTTTTCATTGCTGTTAAAATATATATCTTTCTTTCTTTTAACCATCCCTCTTCTGCTAAATTAGAAGAAATCATTGATTTCAATATACTTTCATGTTTTAATAAATCTTGCATTCTAACATTTTCCATTGCCTTTGAAATACTTTTTGTATGCTTTAATTTGCTTTACCTGATATTATCTTGTTTTAATTTTATTGGTTGAGAAGACTGTTTCACAGGAATATATTCTTTAAACACTTTCTTAGTTTAACCTTTCTGTCATCCCTGCTGTGAACAGAAAGCTGGATGCTTGAAACACATTTGTGAAGAATTATAATACTTTTACTGTCTCTGTTAAATAACACAAATTAAAAATAGCAAAAACCGACAAATCTGTTATGATCCAGACCAGAAGCGAAAAGGGGAGTCAGGCAAAGAATCCAACAGGTAGTTTATTGACTAGTTTATTGACTAGGTAGTTTATTGAATATTTATTTCTTTGAGGGGGCGGAACCTCATACACGGACAGTGCATATGGTTATATATATGGTTAGCACTGCTGCCTCACAGCAACAAGGTCATGGGGCCTCTCAGTGTGGAGTTCGAATGTTCTCCCCATGTTTGTGTGGGTTTCCTCCGGGTTCTGCGGTTTCCACCCATGTCTAAACACATGCATGTCACATGTCAGGCAAATTGAAGACACTAAATTACCCATAGGTATGAGTGTGAGAGTGTATAGTGTGAGCGCCCGGGTAAGGATTGGGTGGGTCCCTGCCTTTTGCCCATTGTCAGCTGGGATAGGCTCCAGCTACCCCGCAACCCTAGTGAGAAAGAAGCGATATAGAGAATGGTTGGATGAATACTGTATATATATATCCTACTTTTATATATTTACTGGCTTCTGCAGACTTTGCTATCCTTTAATGTGATACAAACTGTGATGAGACTTAAGAATCTGAATTACATTCGTGAAACTGGATGCTGAGCATTGAATTATTTTGGGTCTGTTGGAGTTATACTAGATTTTAGAATAAGATCGTGTATACATATTCAAATATCACATTTCAGAGCTCTGTTTAACAGACATGGGCAAATTAATCACCTCCATTAAGGTTGTTGAACTGTTTTTGCTCCCGTTGGTCAATCTGTCCATTTGTTAGCACACTTATGGCAAAAAAGTTCATGACAGATTTTGATTAAACTTTTTTGGAAGATTGTATATGATATCAGTTAGAGGTGATGACATTTTTACCAGTGAAGGGCAAAGGTCAAGGTCAAAATTGATGGCGCAAGTTGAAGTATGCATTCCACCGAGTACCTGTCAGTCTTAAATGTTTTTGTTTTGTTTTTTTTATTCAGATTCTAGATTTACTGTTTCTAATTTAAGCAAAAAACTGAGAATTATTTGTGAAGTCTGATCCTGTTTGGGTTTTAAGATGTAAGTGGTTTGGTTTTTTCCGCTGTCACTCCACAGTTGCGTGAGGAGGGAGCCTAATTTTACATTTTTGTAGCATTCAAGATGTCTGATAAAAGCAGAAAGATAAAGCCCAGATCAGAGGTGTGGTCATTAAACTGTGTGGATGTATCTCAGCAAATTTGGCTGGTTTTTTTTAAAGCATTAAGTTACTCCTCCCTCTGGGTAGGCAGTTAAAACCTTGAAGCCAGTCCAAGTCATGTTCCTGAACTGTTAGCAAATTGCTCATGTTCACCAGCAGACCAGCTATATAGTTGACCAGTTCACCACTTAACCACCTGCTTGTTCCATCGTCTCCACCTGCACAATACAGCCAGAGACCTTCTGTTGTCAGTCTTGGAAACACTTGGATGAGTGAGAGGAGTTGAACTCCTGGTCCCAGCATTGTCAGCTGGGTCAACGACTAATTCATTGCTGTCAGTACAATACAGCTGAACTCAAGTGTGTTCTGTCTGCAGGTGATTCTCCCTACTGCACTCCAGAGCAGTATAAGGACTGTGCCGAGCCAGCGTTGGGTAAGTCTAAATGCTGATAAATATGAGGAACTTCAACCTCTGTATGTCAGTATGTACATAGTATAAATCTAAGACAATCCCTGCTTAAATAACCCTTCAGTTTTGTCCCCTGGATGGACATGATTCTCTGGTTCCAGTCTCAGGAACACTAGTATGTCGTTTTGCGCATGCGGTTACCAATCGTAGTGCCTGCTGCACACTTTCTGATGACTCACATGCATGACCTCATCAATGTTTAACTTTCCCTTTGTTGTGGAGTTACCACTGTAGCTCTTTTGAATATTTAGTTGTATTCCTTGCATGAAGACGACAAAGTCAATATGTATATAGTGTAAACTTAAGACAATTCCTGCTGAAGTTAGAACTCAATTATGTGCCCAACGCGAGCATGTCGTTCTACACTTGTAGTCACTAACCCAGGCGAATGCTGTACTCTTTATAATGACTAACTCACAAAGGTAACCAGTTGTTTTGCTACTTTTGCTTCTTGCTACTGCACTTTCGTTTCTGCACACGGTACTTTTCCTACTAAAAGTCCATTTGCTACTATCAAACAAAATGTTTGTTGTTGATCCGATCCTCGTTTGATCGTCCGCATTGAACCAGAACCGGAAAAAAATGTTCTCAGCTGTCATGCGAATAGTTTTTATAAAGTTTAAGTACTGATTCTTCTGCAATATTTTTGTTCTTAATTTGCATTTATCTATAGACTTGGACTGTGCAGTGTGCAGTAGCGAAAGTGTTGTAGCAAAAAGCCAAAATGACAAAACCGCTGAAAACCTTTGCTATACCTCATAAATATTTAACTGGCCCTCTATTTTGGAGTTATGATTGGAGTCCTTTTGAGTATTTATGTATAGTCTTGACACTAAGATGACCAAGTCAGAACACTTATGGAGTGTGAAGTGAAGACAATCCTTGTAACCTACAGAACCCAGTACCGCCATTCACACTGATCCATAACACAAATCTCTGGCTTTAGTCTGAAGCTCTAGTATGTCATCCTATTCCAGTGTTCACTGACCCCGTTCCTGGAGAACTACAATACTGTAGGTTTTCACTCCAATCCAACCAAAGTTCACCTTACGCAAAACTTAGAAATCCAGTTCTAATAAGTCTGGGGTGCCGGGGTAAAGGGTCAGGCACACAGGAGATTTGTCCTTTTTTCAGTGTGTGTGTTTTCTTTATTTACCCATGATAACATGCGCCAGATGCAAATCTGTTTTTACCTTGTGTATTATCGATTGTATTTAAATGCTGATTACTCGTGTTTTTAAGACAGCATCCAGAGTCAAAATCTGCTCGACTCTTCAGGAAAAGTGCAGCTCATCAATCAGTTTCACAGCACTCTGCCAGTCACACCTGAGGCAGGCCGAGACTTGTATTTCCATTGGTCCACTTTCAGGAAACAGTACTGGTGAAAATATCACAATAGTAGGGGTTGTCAGTGAAGCGTCACTTGTCATAGCATTGTTTCAATACTATTCTACTCGCTTTTAAAATTTGTCCAGTTTGTCAATGACCCCTCACTATACAAAAAAAAAAAAACCCACTGCAGGGTAGATCTCAAGCAACAGGGATGTAGACCATTCCTCTTTCCTGAAACCTTTACTATGAATGATAAAAAAAAAATCATATGATAATAATAAAATATGATATAAATGATAATAATAAAGTATGATAATCAATAAAATATATTCACATTTTGTATTTTATTGCAAGGTTTGCTTTTTCATCTAACATTGCTGTATTGTCAGCAACATGTTACCAAAAGAAATTGCAGCCATTGTTTCAAAAAACATTTTTTGGTAGTTTATTTGACTAGTATTTGAAAAACACATTAAAAACAACACCAAGCTGATCAAAGTGCTGTTCAGTCGAAATAAAATACGAGACAAAATAAAATCACACAAATTACACAAACTGATAGAATACAGTACATTGGACCAATAATCAGAGTTAAAAAAGATGCATAACACTAATTTAAACAAGTGGTGCCAGGCACAAAAAAACCCCGCCCCTCACGCATACTTTGACCCACTTTTGCCAAATTTAATAGGCATCTATTCTGGGTCAGTGACAATCCTTAAACACAATTTGGGGTGAATATGGCCATTAGTTTTGCTGCTAAAATGTTAACAAATAAACATACAAACAAACCGAACGAAAAACAATACCCCTTGCCCTCCCCATTTGGGCGGGGCGGGGTAATAAAAATAATTCTAATATGGTGCCATTACATACATAGCATTTCTAAGCGCAAGACATTGGGTCTCAAAACACTCAGACTCAAAATTTCGGGAAAACAGGAGTGTGTTTTAAATTAGATTTAGAGGGGCAGGAGCTAATGCTGAAAGGCAGGTTAGTCCATAACTCAGGGGCGCAGCACAGAAATCCCAATTACCCTTAGTGTTTAATCGAGATTAAGAAATGCACAACAGATATCTATCAGAGGATTTAAGAGCTCTGGTAATTGAGCATGGGCAGAAGAGTCCAGAAATATTGCTAGGGGTCAATCCATGAAGGGCTCAATAAAACCTTGAACTCAAATTTGACTGGTAGCCAGTGGAGTAAGGCCAGCATGAGTGTGATATGGTCTCTTCTTCTACTACCGGAGAGAAGTCTTGTGCCAGTGTTCAATACCAGCACCGATCGAGATAACTAAGACTGATTGACTTCAACAGAAAATGAATTACTGATTGAATCAAAGTGAATCAAGGCTGAATGTAATCAAGGCTTTTTTAAATTATGTTTTACTCCTCTTGACTCTTACTCCTGTTTGTTTTACTTTGTATAAAGCACTTTGTGCTTCTGCTGGAAAAGTGCTATATAAATAAATACATTTATTATTATTATTATTATTATTATTATTATTAATAATAATATTATTTTGTCATAGAGGCATGTATACATTTCTCCAAATCCTTGAAGATGAGGAAATGTTTTAGCTTGCAGTTGAAAAAAAAGCTACACATCATGGATTGTAAATTTCAAAAAAATAAATTCTAAGTCAAATGTAACACCAAGATTTTTGCCAGTGAGACAAAATTAGAGGACACAGGCCTTGAAGACTTCACCAAGCCCCTGATGGAATGAGGGGAACCAAATAACAATCTCTGTCATATTAGCATGTAACTGGGGCTAGTTCTGGCCATCCAGAGTGTGGTGTTCACAAGGCAGTGAAAAAAGAGTCGTAAACTATTGATGATCCAGAGGTTTCAGAAGTATTACTGTGTTTCATCAGTGTGAAAATGGGAAGAAATTTTGTCTTTATTAAAAATTGAATCCAAGGAGTGCTTATATAACAAAATAGGAAGGACTCTAGAATAAAGCTCTAAGGGACTCAACAGATGAGGGACACAGAGGAGGATCAAAAATCTTCAATCATCGCAGAAAAGGTTCTATTTTTCAGGCAAGAGTCAAAGCTCTTTTGGGCAGAGCCTTGAATGCGAATCCAATTTTTGAGACAGTCCAGAGGAATGGAGAGATCAACTGTTTCAAAAGCCGCAGTCTGACAAAATTAAAATTACACAGTTCCCCAATTCAATAGTCAGTCAGTCAGTAGAGAGAGAGCAGGCTCCATGCTGTTGTGTGCCCATATGTCTGACTGAAATTTATCCGAGTTGGGAGGTAACTAAACTTTTTAGAGCCTTAAACAAAAATGTTAATTTAGAAATGGGTTAAAAATAACCAGTGGCAGAAGAGTTAAATTTAGACTTTTTGAGAAGCGGTGAAACAAGGAAGAACAAAGCGATTGACAAACCATTTATGATGGGTAGTATACTGGGACTGTTCAATACTTCAATATGGAAGGGGACAGGATTAATAATAGAGGGGCTGCTGGTAGACTTCACTTGGGAGACACCAGCCATCTATCCATCATCCATCCATTTCAGCCACTTATCCGGGGCTGGGTCAGGAGGGTAGCAGACTCAGTAAAGTACTCCAGACATGCCTCTCCCCAGCTACTTCCACTTACTCCCCCAGGAGGACCCCAAGTTGTCCCCAGGCCATCCGGGAGATATAATCCCTCCCGTGTGTCCTGGGTCTGCCTCCTCCCAGTCAAACATGCCAGGAAAACCTCTGAGGCATCCAGACCCAAGGCCTGAACCATCTCAGCAAACTTCTCTCAACACGGAGGAGGAGGAGCCGCTCTACACTGAGCCTCTCCCAGAAGTCAGGACTTTTCACCCTATCTATTATGGTGAGCCCAGGCACCCAGCAAAGAGAACTCATGTTAGCCCCTTGTATTTGCAGTCTTGTCCTTTTTGGTCATTACCCATGGCCCGTGACCATACGTGAAGTTTTGAACATAGATCAACAGGTAAATCCAGACTTTTGCTATTAGGCTCAGCTCGTTCCTCAACAAAACGGACCAGTACAAGACCCGCATCGCTGCAGACGCTGCATAAATCTGCCTGCCAATCTCTTGTTCCATCCTACCTTCACTCGTGAACAAGACTTCAAGATACTTAAACTCCTCCACTTGAAAAAACAATTCACCCCCCACTTGGAGGGGATAATCTGCCTTTATCCAGCAGAGAACCACGGCTTCTGATTTGGAGGTGCTGATACTCATTCCGTCCGCTTCACACTTGGCTGCGAACAGCAAGTTGGAGGCCACAGTTCGATGACGAAACAGGACCACATCATCTGCAGCAACCCTGAGGTCACCAAGCTGGACATCCTCCAATCCTCAGCTATACCTTGACTTCCTGTCCATGAAAAAAATTGGTGACGAGACACACCCGTGGCGGAGTCCGACACTAACCGGAAACAAGTCCGACTTAGTGCCAACAATGTGGACGCAGCTCCGGCTTTGGTTGTAGAACGATGGAATGGCTTAAACTAACAGCCCTGATGCCTCATACTCCAGCAGCACCTCCCACAGGATACAGTCAACCCGGTCAAAAGCCTTCTCCAAGTCCGCAAAAAACATGTAAGCTGGATGGGCTAACTGCCACGATCCCTCGGAGACTACAAAGGTAAACTGAGCCAGCTTCATCTCTGGTGATAGAAATACAGTATTGTTGTTGCAGTCAAAAGGCTCACTGATGTTCCAACAATAATGTCATTATGAAATTCATAAAGCAACTAAGTTTGTTAAGTTTAACAAATGTCTTGATCATATCTTGCTTAATAAACAGCACAAAAGTCAAACATTTCTCCTTCATGGTGACTAATTTAATTTTCAATCGCAGAGATACCGTTTACCCAGGAGCTCGGGTAAAATATGCTTCAAAAGTTTGACTGGCGGTTAATTAACGCATGTGAATTCTCCGACAAAAAATCAGTATGCATAGAATTAGTCAAACTATGGCTGGCAATCGATTGCTGGATGCAAATCGCCAACACTGACGAAACACTTGTATATACAGTATATGTATATAAGTAAATAACTGTATATATGTAAATAACTAATTTATGCTCCTTCATTTTACCAAATCAATGCCGAATATTCGTGTTGAATCTTGGCACTGTACATATCTGTAGAAGAGCCAAAATATTTCCCTCGAGGTTTTTGCGGCGCTAAGCTTTCAAAACTAGTGTGCTGTCGTTATTAATGTAACGTGCTGTGGAATAAGAATAGATTAACACTTGCTCAAAAATGTCCTGACAGGAAACGCTTTATTTATTGTTCCCGCATGTCTATGTCTATTGTCGGCGGCATAGCCTATGAGGTCCATCAGGTGAAGCCCATAAGTAACTAGAAGGCACTTGGAGAGCGTATTGCCTCGGCTGTATTTTATCTTTGAAGTTCGAACATGAGTGTTTAATGACAGTGCCGTCTTCACGCGCACAGGAATACTTTCGGATCCTGCATCAGCAATATGTCAGTCATACTTTTTCAAAAATGTAATCACTTTCTCTGTAAAGCAGTATCTATCAACACACATAATGTCATTGACATCCATCCATAAAGTTTTGACATTCTGCTAACCGACAAAGGAACAACACCGCAAATGCCGGTGAATACTTATTATAATTACATCCTGTCAGAAGCACAGTAATCAAGCAATATATCCTTTGGTAACGGCAACCTGCAGAAGGAATTTATGCTTCAATCACTTCTCGAATGGAATTCTCCGCAGACACACTTGATAAGAGCAAAACATTCCAAATCTCACCTAATCTTCAATCTATCACCTTGGGAGCAAAAATGGATGATAAGTGGTTATCATCTGTTTTTGCTCCCAAGTGGCAGATCCAAGTCTTTACATAGGGTTTGGAATCTAAAGGCCTCAATGTCAGAAATGATTTACTCTGCTATATAAGTGAGTGATTAAATAAATACAAAAGGTATATAAATAAATAAATAAATAAAAGCTTTGTTTGGCTGTTAAAATTACCAAATCATGACATGGATAAAATGATTATTCAGGAATTACTTTTTATCCCCCGGCGCGCGTTTAGCGCGAAGCGGGGGATATAGTATTCAGCTCCGTCCGTATGTCTGTCTGTCCGTCCCGAACATTGTCAGCGCGATATCTCAAGAAGGAGTCAACCTATTTCAATTCTTTTTGGTACCAACCTTCCTACTGGGAATGCGCAGACACCAGTCGGTTTTGGTGACCTAACGGCGGGGGATATAGTCACTTTAGTGACAAACTCTTGTTATTCCACATCTCTAGCTTGGGCAATCAAAATTTAAGGTATTTGACTGAATTGTCACCTCATTCTGTTTTTTCACCCTCTTGCTGGCACTAATCTCGCTTAATGCTAGTTTTGAAGAGACAGCTAATTTGACAACTGATTACAATTTAGTGTTGAAACTGTGTTACACCTCAAGCCCATCACAGCTCCTGGGGTACCTAGTTTTTTTTACCCATTTTTTCCCCCCTAAAACTATAACTGTGACAATGTCCAGATCCTTCTCTTGCCGTATTGTCTCATAAAATAAGGCTTTGAATGTCTTCACCTCTGGGAAAAAAAACTCTGCCCTGAAAAATACCCCTGGAGTTGAAGGTCCACCAGAAACCCTGAATGAGTCTATGTTTAATACTCATATAAATGCACAGGGCCCCACGTTTGACCTAGATGAGCATTGTCTTTGAATTGACGGTGGTTAGGCAGCACATTTTCTATCTTACGGATAAGATTACTTCCTCTTGCCCTTCCTTTTGTGGAGATTTATGACAAGTATAATGATTAATTAATGTCCATATAGCCCATTTTGGTTAGCTAGTCTTCCACAGTGACATTGCAGAGAATCCATGCATCATAGAACAAACAGAAGATTTGGAGCAAAAAAGGAAACTGGAGAGGAAGAGGCAGTCAGGCTGGAACAGCCATCATTAGATTCTTATTTTCATCAACTTGTGCAATGTGCAGCCGTGGAACAACTGACGGACAACAGATGGCGAGCCTGTTGGTAAGCTGATGTTCACAAAACATTAACCTTAGCTTAGCTAGCAAGCCACTGTGATAACAAGCTAGTTGGTTAGATAACTAATAAACTGGGTGCACATGCGAAACCTTGTAAATGGTAAAAAAAAAAACCAGTGTTGATATTCTTCCCTGAAAAATCTGATGATTTATGATGCAATCGCTGGTTTGAATGGCATATTCCCGGTCATGCAGTCAAGGCTCTCTGAAGTGGAGTGTGTGTGTGTGTGTGTGTGTGTGTGTAGGTGTATGCATGCGTGTGTGTGTGTGTGTGTTTGTTTGCATGTGTGAGAGAGAGAGTGCAGTTCCCTGCCTTTGTCAAGTCTGGGAATGTAAAGACCACACGAAAGACCTGTTGCCCACAGGGCAAAACAAACAGCATCACTATACAGAGAAAACTATAACCAAACTATAACCAAACTAACCAAAGTATTGAGAGACAAGCTACCAGCTAATCCTTAGTTATTGCACAAAATAGGAACCAAAAATAATATTTACAAGTAAGAAATAAACTCTCACACAGAGAGACAGGCATGAACTAAAAATAAGCACGTAAACAGGAAGAACAATCAGCGCAGAGAGTAGTGCTTATTCCCTTTAAATAGAGCTGTTTCAGACAAGTTGCCAGGCTGCATTCTTCATGCTGTTAAAGAGATAAACGCGCAAATTCTTCCCACTGCGTGTTGCCGATATTGCGCTTCAGGACCACTGACAGCAGCCAAAAGCACGACTGAAGACGCGACTGTGCTGGTTGACAATGATTGCTCGGAGATCAGGGAGAGATGTGCTTGTGGCAGAATTTTTTTTCAAGGAGTAACTGCTGGATATTAAGCCAAAAACAGTGAGTGGGCTTTAAGAGTGAGGGAGAGAGAGCGAGTACAAATATGGTCTTGCGATTATACCAAGCTAAGAGCGTCAGTGTTCATCCTTGTGTTTTAATGTGACTGGAAACAATATTTTTTGATGCACTAAGATCATTGTGAGTTTCAGGAAGCAAAAATAGTAATAAAAATAGTATTGGGATGGATACTTTACATGACTTTGAGAGGCGTAATAAAATGTCTTTGTCTGGGCATGAGGGTACAGCATTTTGAGTCATCAATGTCAAGAAAATGGTAAGAGGTCAAGAATGCAGTTTGTTTGTAATACACTGGTCCATAAATATTTGGCAAGTGACAAAATTATTGTTAATTTTCCTGGCATCGTCATTGGTTGTTTGGAGAGCTCATTCAGTGTCCCGCGGGGGCAAAATCATTGGGCAAAGAGGGCCTTCAAGATGACAGCCTGACTTGTCTTGGTTTTGGTGATTTTGCATGTATACCACTGTATACTAGAGTTGAAATGAAATAAGTGTGCACTCGAAGTGTGAGTACAGCGGTTTTTATCTGAGGGCGATGTCTGATGTTTTATTCCTTTGTCATTCAGTTTAAAAATTAGTCAAGTAAAGATCTCGATTTGATTTCAAGTTTGGCGTTCATATTTGAAATCTGTTGCTCTTGACTTTCAATACGAAGTCGAGTTGTCTCTGCCATTTAACCCAAAAAATCCAAACAAAACTTTTAACAATCAAAGCAACTATTTCTTTCCCTGGTGAAGACAAACCTCTTCAAAACCGGTCCAGAATACCCTCACTGAGGATATATCTCACGACGAGTTCTGAAACAACATCACCTGGACAGAGGAGACAAAAGTAAAATTGCGCCAGAATAATGGGAAAATTTTGGAGCTGGGAAGTGACTGCTCATGTATCACCTAACAGTGAAGTATAGAGGGACGTAGTGTTATGGTGTGAGCACTTTTGATTTTCTCTTTTGAAATCCACTGTGATGGCATGCAGAGCCAAAATGATTGAAATGATTTCACTGTCTGGACTGTCTGGCTAGCCAGCCATACTGGATGTTCTTTCAAAGTCTCATTTTGAATTGTTCGCCAAGTCACTACTGGCGAACTGATGCTCTGTACTTCACCAAGATTAGTTGAATACTAAATTTCATTAAAGTATAAATGGAATAAAATTTACTCAAATTAATTCAATAAATAAATGGGCTGCCTTCCTTGTTTGGGGAAAAGCATTCCACAGCTGAGCCCTGCTTTCCCAGGCTTTTTTTCACGAATTACAGATCCTCAAAGGCTGAGACAGAAGCAATGATTGCGCAGTGCAGCTGAGGCTTAACCAAAAAAAAAGCAAACTAACAAAAAATTCTGACAGTTCTAAGAACTGAAATCTGAGTAGTTGCACCAATGGTCCATTAAAACATAGAATGGTGACAAAATAAAATAAAGCACAATTGGTTTTGCATGAAAATAATGATTTGAACCTCATTTTATGTGGCACAATAAATTTATGTATATATGAATACAACCCAGTACCTGCACTGCAGCAGCTAAAGAACTAAAAGCCTTCACATGGACCTCAAACAACTATTCCTGGTGAGAAATGTTGACTGTGTCGCCAAGGAACTCTAACTACCTAAAGTCAATAACGATCTGACATGAATCATCAATCACCGATACTGCAGATTCCTTTGATGATTCGTATTCTCAATACAATGGCGAGCGGTAAAGCAGGAGAAGTTAAAGTCTGTGGGAGCCCAGATCTGATCATCTCTCTTATTATAATGAAAATATGAGCAGACATATGCCATATTACACGTTCTTCTGTGATTATCAGATTAAGAGGGGCTGCTTCACTGCCAGACTCCTGGTAATTAAGCTAGGCTGAGAATGAGGTGAATGTGTTGGACTGCTGCTGTTGACATGACAAAATCTTCTCTTTATCTTTTTTAATCATTATTCTTTTTTTTTTGAGTTTCACAGGAATACTAATATTAATTTACTTTGTTAATAAGGTGTCTACGGTGCTTAATGCTATCGCTAAATTCCATGGGTATGCGCAAATTAATGGAACAGAGGAACATTAGCTACAAATTAAAAATTGCCCAAATTTGACCAGAAAAAAAAATTTTTTTTCACAAATGGTTTTGAAAACATTTAAGCTATTATTCATCCTTTTCTGAAGAAGAATATCCGTGTCTTCGTGCCAAATCTATGGTTGAAAAACCTCTCTGGAGGCAATTTTTTATGTGAATCAATCTAAGCAATGAGGCGATCACAACCAACATGCAACGTTTTTACTTCAGCTTGCTGTGGTTTTATATGCATTGTCTTTCCCCTAAGTGCTCAATAAATTTTATGTATCTCACTGTCTGAATCTTACATTTGGGAAAAGAAATGATATACGCATGATGTTTTGCTGTATTTAGAAGATTTTACCATAATGGAGAACGATGAAGCAAGCAAAAGGCATTGATGACCCATCATTTTTCAACATAAATGTGTCTGGTTAAATGGATGTGCCAGTAATCACTCAGAAGTTGTTTTGTGGACACTGTTTCGTATATTGTCACAGTATTGGGTATAATTATTACACTGTCCTAAATTGACTGAATTTAACAGTTGAATTAACACAGTCTCCTTGTTATTTAAACTGTAAGTAGAGTCCTGCGCACATTTAACTGTGGGTAACAGTTAACATACATGGAGCCTCTGTTCTAAACTGATTGTAAAATTACAGTTAAAATAACTGGCAAAAAAGGTGCCAGTTTATGACTGTGTATCTGTATCATTTTATCGCAAATGAGCTTAATTAAGTCCCATCTGCTCTTCCAGTTATACAGAGGCATTGTTCTGTACTAAAATGTTAAGAGCATTTCCCACAACGTTATTTTGCATTCAAATGCACAATGAAGTATGATAAATAAGCAGTGTATCTTAATACCTAATTACTCTATCAATCACTGACTGAGAGGTTCTCAAACTCCTTCCTGGGGGACCCCTGTGTAAACTGGGTTTTGTTCCAACCACAATTGCAATTCCAGATTTTTGAAAAGCTGAACATATTAATTAATTAGGTGCATCTGAAGTTTCGAGGGATGTTTTATTTTCCTAAATCACATTATGCCGACGTAGCATGCCAAAAAACGCTCCCAGTTTAATTTTTTGATGATTGCAATATTGGCAAATGCTTACATAAACAGAGGTTAATAAGCCAACTTACCGACTTGCATACAGCGCCGTTTGCTTAATTGTTAAATGAGCCCGGTCACGCGGTAACGGAGTTCCAGAATTGGTGAATTTTGTATCAGAGCTCCAAAACTAAGCAAGGTAGAGATACAATTTGAATGGCTTTGAGTAGGCTTTCCCCAATACTTCAAAAAACAAAATAGCCAATTTTGTTCATTTGATTTATTTTGGGTGAAAACAGCAAAAAACCTGATCAGTAACGGAGTTAGAAATTTTCCCCGTGACCCAGCCCAAATATGGAGTTATTTGCCGCCCCTTGTATTTCCATGAAATGCTCCTGGTTCTCATGATGATTAGGTTATAGTTGAATTCTTCATTATCTTCCTGACGGATAGGATTGGGGCCAGGTGTACACAGCTATAGGTTGTTTGCAGATGACGACAAGCCACAGCGGGAACTGCAGATGGAGGGCAGGAAGTGATCTCTCCATTTAGAAGCGCTATCAAAATGCCAAAGTTTAGTGCCCTTTACGCTTGTGCAAACCGATCAAATTGGGAAAATTACAAGTCTGGAAAGTATTGACACAAAGGGAATAATTTACAAAGCTCACTGAGAAACGGTGGCAGACATCGATTAAAAACCTCAGTTTAAAGTCTGGAGGAGCGGAGTCAGACAACGCTTGCGTATACAGCGACCACTTCACAAAAAATAAGGCTAAAATCATTTTGCTAATTAACTTCACATATCTGGCTAGAATCACTTTCCTCCATTACCAACAATTCCCAACCAGCAGTTTTCACTCTCTGCTCCCATCTGGGATTTGCGCAAACAAGCAAACAAGCTATTAGGAGCTTGCTGACTGAGCTCAGTCCTTAATGTCATTGGTTATAGATAACTAAGTTTAAGTTTATGCGTCGTCTGGATGAATCCACCAACAGCATCATGGGTGCAATATCAAATCCTCTATTGAGCTGCTCCCGGTACACATCCAGACTGAGGGTGCACTGGCTGAAATGTCTGTATGTTTGTATGTGATATAATTGTGATGTTTTTATAGTCCTTTTTTATCTGTTTTGTTTCTGTATGATTTGGACATATAATAATAGTCTGTTTAATAATAAACTGAACTGAACTACCCTACCCATTTTTTTTCAGTAAAATGCAAATTGCAATTTATGAAATTTAATCCATTACATGCCCGCAGATGATGTATTTTTCATGGCATGCTTTGCTATTTTGTTCAGAATGTTGTGATCCTAGGTAAGAAAAATAAACAACCGTTAAATGTCTGGGATTGCCACAGCGGTAAGAGAGAAAACTAGTTTAAACAGGAGTCCCTCAGTATTAAGTATGAGTAGAACTGTATTATCCAATTCGTTTATTCCTGGGCAGGGTTGCTGAGGAACTGGAGATCATCTCAGCGTATGGGGACGAGGCAGGAACACACCCAGTGCAGTTTACCCATCAATCACTCAGTGTAGTGTCAGTGTCAAGTCTCAGATCAGCCTGGAGAGTTATGTTTTTCGGACACTCAAACCCATGACCTTCCTGCAGTGCAGCACTAGTGCTAGCCACTGCACCACCAGACCGCCCACAAATTATTCCATATAAAGCACAATTATTTATTTTGTTGATGAGTGCCATGCTTAATTGGGAGCATATTTAGAGGTCATGTTAATAAAGCAGTCATAATCATGACCAGGAATGAATCATTTTGTGGGTTTCTTTAGGCAAACCGTACTGGCATATGGTGATATGGGATCAGTAAGACACCAGATGCGGGGAGAAGGGAATGAGGATTTATTTCCAAACAAAACAAAACAGGCACGAGGGCCAACAAAAAGCTTGGCCCAAAGGGTTGCAAAAAACAAACTGAGGTAAGCTACACAGAGCTATAAACAATAAATGCAAAAGGCAAAAAACAAAAAGGCACTGGAAACTCCAGGCGAGAAGATCAAGAAAAATAAATAACAAGACTAAATATATATACACAAAACAAGAGGCTAGGACGAGACTTGAAACTAGAAATGCTAGGGGACTTGACAACAAGAACTTGGCTAAATTTGCACATGCAAAGAGACGCGAGAAACAAAACTTGAGACACTGTCTGCCAGCCAACTTCCACCGCAACCAGATAAAGGCTTGGAAATCATGACATGAGGGGTAACACCTGGAGAGAGAGAAACAAGAGGCATGGCAAGATCAAGACATGGACAGAGATTGGATGACATGACCTGCTCATTAAGAGAATGAGCGTGCTCAGCTTAAGTACCAATTAAGTATGCAGTTTGGAAGCAAGCATGAATGTTAAGAACAGAAAAGCACAGCAAGATCTTGAAATAGCAAAGCAGGAATCATGACAATAAACTCCCTGTCTAAATTAGTAGTATTAGTAATGTGCCTATCTAAGAATTACACCACCCAGTGAGTGTTAGTAAATGTTAGTAACTTAAAAACAGTTAATTGTCAATTAAGCTTAGAGAGCCCCGAATCAGCACAGCACAGAAGGAAGGGGAAATACCAAAGCCAACCAGAGCTCTGAAAAGTGCAACAACGAAGGCACGGGGCGGAACGCAGACAAGCGGTGGAGTGGCATGGCAGACCTGGCAAAAACAAAAACATGGAAAAGTAAAAACATGGACATGGAAACATGAAATGCAAAAACTGTGACATGAACTATGAACTATGAAACTATGGAATCTTGATACATGAAACTGTTAAAACCATTAATACTGTTCTGGCCAAAGGCCAGAACCCTGGAACACAACATATGGATCATTTTCCTGTAGATGACAGCTGTTGGGATCTTAATTGAGAGCTTTGGCTCTCGATCTGTACTCCAACTCTGGTTTCAGAAATATGACCTTACGAAGAGTAACTGACTCACTGAGTCATGGAAAAAAAACTGATTGCACGTCAACCTAAAAACTATTGTGGTGATAATATTGATACCCTCATGCAGGACGAGCGTTAGTGACATTTCACAAATTTTACAGGAGAGGCAAAAAAAACTGCTCCAGGTAAATTTCTACCACATGGATGGAATTTCCTAGCCTGACTCCGCCAGCCTTCGTACTTCAGCTTAATTTCATTTCGCTTCAGTACTCAGTCTGATCACTCGGAGCTCTGCCTCGTTTATCATCTGCGAAAATACGCCGGACCAACCAACGAACAGAAGGCGTGGCCGAGAGCCATGAAAACGCCGTTGCGCCGAGTTTGCAATTGTGGTCTCCGAAATCAACAATGGTTACAGTTATAGATACATTGGAGGCCATTCACTCTGTCGTGGAGAAAATCCTGGGTATCAGCGACTTATAGCCACAGCAAGATGAATGTTTGGTTAGTTTTTTGAATGGAAATGATGTTGTAGTGCTACAGATTGTCATATGACATCATGAAATAGGCACCCTGTTCATTTCTGTGAGAGACAGCCGAACCACCTCAGCTGGCTTGTAGCTTCTAGTGTTACATTGCCCGCAAATTTCACAGTAATTAAGTTAGCTGCAAAGCTTTTAAAAGCCGTGTTTTTGTTTGTGTCACAAGACCAATTCGCTGTGTCAGTGTTATGTTGTTATTATCCATGAATGAAATGCCAAATGCTTAGAGCCGAACTGTGTTGCTATAAAGTCAGATAGCGAGCTGGGTATGATGTTAGCGCAAGTATGGGTAAGGGTTCAGTTTTCGTGTCAACGCAGATTTCGTCCTGATTTAAATAATGTGTTATTCTCGCCGATTCTGCCGTTGCTTTCGGGTCTCTTACGTTTTTTTAACAGCAGCAGTATCTGCAGGAAAAACAATAGCTCAACAGTTTGTTTCTTGTAAGGAGAAGAGACAGAGTGCCTTTGCTTCTTTTAAGTGAATGAGTGAAGGCTAAAATTTGGTAGATGGGCATATGTATGTGTGACCCTCCGATATAAGAAAGGGCTTGGCTCCAACGTGCTTGACTACGCCACCTGGGGCCTTTCACACCAGGATATAATACAAGGGTAGGCCGCTTCACACATTTGAGACAAGCGGGTTCACCCACAGATGCGAGTAATGACAGAGACGTGATTTCAATCATGAAAAAAATGAACAAAATTTATTGATAAATAAATTCAGTAAAAGACAAATTGATCATTTATTTATTTGAGCCCTGGCAAAAAGAGGAAGGGGTAATAGCTGTCACCAGCTACACAACTAATGGCACAGAAATGGTATGGCAAAAACCATTGAGGGAGAAGGGGCGGTTACCTGTCTTGGAAAATGACCGACACCACTCGTGCGCTTGTTGCCAGTGCCTAACCACACACACGCACACATAGGCACTGCAAAATATGGATGTCACAGCAGTAGTGGATAAAAGCATGCATAAGCACAATGGACAACCAAATGTGAATAATCACAACAAATGGTGAGTAAGTGCAAATTACCCCTATAGTAAAGAGCTACAGTGCGCAGTGCGTGAAGACTCGGAATCCAGCACCCTGTCCCGTAATCAGCTGCACTAATTTCTGGAGGAGGAAGGGGACAAGAGCTAATTAGTAAACTCAGGCAGCCAAATGCTGGGACAGCCAATACCCCATGATCTTAATGCCACAAGGGAAAGATCAGAAAAGGGCAGTTATAAAGGCCAGATCCACTTATAAAATGGGAATTAATAAAAAACACAAGGGCAAAAGCTAATATCATACAAAACTTGCAGTAGGCAAAACAGCAGTGACAATTCCCTTTACGAATTATTCAGGCAATATTGCAGTTTCCTTTGCCGAGCGTCCTTTCACCTGAGACCTTCAGTAGTGCTGTCAATGGAGCCGACTACTCGGAAGCGTCTGGCGACAGTAAAACGCCTTTTACCGACCAACCACCCGGAAACACAAGTAACCGCCAAGTACGAGTAATGAATCTCTTCCAGCCTACTGGGGAGCTTCTTTTATAGAAACTGGCTAATCGATAACTAGCCACTGCCCGGCTAACTAGAGGGCGTGACAAGGGGAAGTGGGGCTACGGCACTCACAAGAGAACAAACCTCATGACAGCAGCCCTGCCTGTTACATATGGGTACAGTATTAACTTTAATGTACTGATCAGTTTGTTTTTCAGAAGTACTAGGAGGCTGAGCCGGCGCAAAACATATGTCATCGCCAAACATTAGTGATTAGTTTACGGGTACACCAATGGTTTTAAAATGTCACTTACGCCCTTTTTGCATGAGGGCATCAATATGTGTATATTGCTAATGCTCAAATGTAAGGCACGCCATAATAATGATTAAAGAAAGGTTGCACAGGTTTATATACTTTCACTTTGATTTGAGTAGGCTGTTATATAAATGAATGTAAGCACAAAACACCTGCAATGGAACAACAGTAAGGTACTGTATTATTTTGAGACTAGACTAAAGTGAATTAAATCCCAACTCCCAGGCAGATGTTCCACGGTAACTTCGCCCAATGCAACTAAACAAAGGGTTTTATTAGTGTTTTCAGTTGTTTTTGTGGAAACAAAAACCTGTTTCCGGCTGGGAGGTCTCGCTGCAGGGTTTGGGATCCACATCACGATATTAAAAAAACGGATTAAAGAAAGATTGTCCCTCCAGATGCCACTGTTAGTCTGAACGAGCAATAAACATTTTTTTCCATGTGTTCTGACTCTGTATGTGTGCGCATACCTATAAATCATATGCATTCATCAACACTCCAAATGCTTGTGGTGTCATAGAAGGAGAGATGAGTATATTTTCAGGTCGTGCTGCAAAACTCAGTCCACATTCTATTTAGTAAATTTGTACTGGGGCTTTAACAGCCATGATGATATGCAAGTCCACGTCCTCTACCTGGATGCAGCAAATCCAATCCACATTTTGGAATTCATGGGAGTGGTTCTTTTTAAGTGAAATGTAACAAACCAATACCAGAGATAAGCAGTTCACCTTAGCTTAGCTTGTACGACAGGCAACTAATGTCAGAGGCTAAAGAGTTTGTACAGTCTTTCATAGCCATATTGTTACAAGGTTTTTTTTTCACCATTTTCAAGATAAAATAAAAGGACAACTGTTTACTGAATTTGAGCCCAATTTCTGCAATGGCAGATTTGCAATCGGCACACCTACACTTCAAGTGCAGACTTTTGCAGACAAACACTCTTTGTACACATCACATGATTGCAGATCTAAAATGATGGCATACAGAGTTAAATAAAGGGCATTTGTCCCAAACATTATGGAGCTAAGAGTACAGTCATGCCGTAGCATTTGAGTGAATTTTTTTCCCTCTGTTTTCATTCACACTCCCTCCCTCTTTCCCCAGCGACACTGTCAGAGGAGAAAAACAACTGTCTGTGCCGGACTCCGTGTAACATGACGCGCTACAACAAAGAGCTCTCCATGGTGAAGATCCCCAGCAAGACCTCTGCTCGATACCTGGAGAAGAAGTTCAACAAATCTGAGAAATACATATCGTAAGTGCGCCTCGTGCTACAGAGCATGACTATTTTTAATGAAGATGCTGTGCGGCGCCTGTTAAATCCCAAGTAACAGAGCTAGACTAATTAACAAGCAACTCCTAATGGGCCAGCCCTCTGTTCAAGCAGTCTTGTAAAGAAGATGTGAAAGACTAATATCAAATTACAGGAAGTGTTTGGTTTCAGGTATTTCACCAAAATGTATTGCAACCAATTAGGTTTTTCATGTTTTCACAAAATTGTCATACTTTGTCAGGTGTTTCATAACTTTTTCATGAAATAAATGTGCAATTTTTAAAGTATTTTTTTATGTTTACTCACATTCACTTTGTCTAGTGATTGTAAAAATTTAGAGTCAAAGCTAAGCAGAAACTGGGAAGGGAATTTTTTTTCTTTCCATAGTACACTACAATTTATTGTGTCACATTTAAGCCCTCAATTAATCTTTGTCATACAAATTTGCTCTATTATTGGCATGTACTTCAAATATTATAATGGCACTGCGACTTACTAATTAGGTTGCAGATATTTGAGTTTTAGAATCCTATCAGAGACAGGTTCACTGCTGTGGTTCTACCAGCAGAATGAATTTGGATTATTGCTCATGTATTTTGAGGATGAACTGAGGTCAGGGCTAGAATTAGGATTTTTTGACTGGATGCACATGGTGCACCCAGATTTTGAAAATGGCTGCACTCATGCGTGTTTAGGAGCACAGTCTAAAACTTGAATGAACTTAAAACTTCAATTAAAAACCACTTTGCAGCAGTACAAAATTAAAAAACAAATATTCTTAAACTCAGATTATTTGATATGCCAAAGGACCCCTGTAAATTTGCAGAGATGCATCAGGTTAGGATTATTGGAGGGATTTTATTAAAATCATGCTATTTATAAGAAAAATAATGGAAAATATAAAAAAAAAAAAAACCCTAAAGAAATCAGCAAAACTAAGTGTACTGTTGTTATTTATCACAGTCAGATAATCTATAATTTTATTTCATTTTGTTTGACTTAGCCGAGAAACTAAAGTAATTTTCCAAACTCCATCATAGGACCTCTCTGGCCTCAATAGCAGCAACAGTGCAGCTTTTTGCTGTTTTTATATTTGTACATTCTTCAAAACTCCATAATTAAGACCTCTCCTCCTCGATTATATTTAATCAAGAAGAAGTTTTCTTTTGTAAGATTTTATTAATCACCCAGCAGCCACTTACATTACATTCAACGAGTATGTGCATATGTCAACCATGGATCTTCAAAATTGAATCTCAATTACAATTTCCCAACTTTCTACCCGAGTAGGCCTGTGCATAATTTCAATTGTCCACCCAATCAGTGTAAAATGTCATTTATTTCTCCCGTTAGGACACACGCTCATTGTTGCGAGTCGTGGTCTGTGCTAGTGGCGCCCCCTAGTGCCACGGAGGGCAGATGTCCCACAAACTCCCTGATCCTGGATCAGGGAAAGTCTTTAATGAGAAATATACATTATGTATTGAAATATAACATATATATTATATATGTTAACACATACGTGGCCTCAGACCAAAAGTGTTCCAGAGTCTTGCAGTCCCATTCATTTTGTCATTAATTGTCATCCCTTACCGATAAAATTTATCATTCCAGCTAAGGAGGAGCGCATTTGTAGAAAGAGGATTTATTTCGGGGGTAGATTTTTACAAGATGTACGCTGTGCATCCAACTTTAAATTTTAGGTGCACCTGCCGAAAACAAGGTGCAATGCACCCGCTATTTCGAGCCCTGGAGGTTGAACTTAATCCAGCTCTAAAGGTCACTGTTACAGATGAGCCTGCAAGATGACATGACAAAAGTGAATAAGACACAAATGAAAGTGAACTGGCAGCTGAACTAGCATATAACAATGTATGCAAATGAGAGCAGGGCATATGGCCCAGCCAGAGCATAATACATAGTGATGAGAACAGGGCATTCTGCCCATCAAGATTTGTGATTTACATAGACAGTGTACAGCATTCAGTTCTATAAGCACCCCAAGGGCCTCTGCCTAGGAGTCTTCAATGACCTTGCAAACTTTTACAGTCAAATTATCTGACTGTCATTAATTATAAATATGTATATCTATATATATATTTTTTTATTTATTTATTTTTTTAATTTACTGCTGTTTGATTGAGATCCTTATTTTGAACATAATCAATAAATCAATCAATCAATAATAATAATAATAATAGTAATATACATTTTCTGATTATCTTTGACACAAAACAATACAAACAATCTGATGCATCTTCTCTAAACTTCAATACCGTCTAATTAGGCTTATGAATAAGAAGACAATTCTGTTACTTACCAGAGCCTTGTGCAGAAAATATGGAAGGAAAACAGCAATTCTGTCTGGCCCTGTTCCTGGAGATATTGTACAGTCTGGCGGGTTTTTTCTTCAGACCCAACAATGGACACCTAATTCAAGAGCAAATTAAGATCTTGTTGAGTTGCTAATTAGTATAATTATATATGCCAAATTAGGGCTAAAATGGTATTCCTGAGGCTAATTGATCTCCAAGAAGACGTTTAAGCACCGACAATTTACAATAATATCAGTGCTGTAATTAGCTGCTCTTCTGTCTTAGGGACAACATTCTGGTCCTGGATGTGTTTTTCGAAGCCCTTAACTATGAGACGGTAGAGCAGAAAAAAGCCTATGAAGTGGCAGGCTTGCTGGGTGAGTATAAGCTTAAAACATGGCTAGCCTTTTGTTATGGCTTGCATTGTTATACTGAGAATGAAATGACCGCTGAGTCACTTTTACTGTTTGGCAGGTGACATCGGGGGTCAGATGGGGTTGTTCATTGGTGCCAGCATCCTCACCATTCTGGAGGTGTTTGACTATGCTTATGAGGTCAGTTTTTAGCTCTCCGGACAAGAAGGTTCAGTGCGCTTCTGTCGGGGCCTGTTTGTCTATCATCGTTTGTGTGTAAACATCTCCTCCTGTGAAACCACTGGACCGATGAATCTAAAACTTGGCATGCATGTTCCTAGCCTAGACACCAAACTTTGTTGGAGGTATTCTGCAACAATTCAGCAGAAATGTGGTATCTACATATTAAGCACCAAGACTCAACACATACATTCCAGGTTTTGATGCACATTCCATTTTGACCTTCATGTGACCTCTGTCATTAAGCCCACACCCCCACATTTCATCAATATCTTTCAAAATATTTTTCTCCAAACTAACTTGACCAAGAAAGCTGAAGCTTGGCATACTTGCTCCTATCCAGGAGTACATCAAACCTTGTGTGAGGCATTCTGATCTAATTGCAAATATGACAGCCACAGCAGCCATCTTGAAAATACCATATTTGCTCTTTTGTCAATCACATCTACTGCAAGTGGACTGAAATGTGAATAAAAGTATATGCCAAGTACCAAGATTCAACACATGTGCTCTAGGGTCTGATGTCCATACCATTTTGCCCTTTATTTTACCTCTTGATAAGGCCACGCCCCTGAATTTCACAAATAACTTTGAAAATCATCTTCTCCAAAGCTACTTCACCTTTGAACCTGAAACCTGGCAGACATGTTCCGACCAATGAGTACATTAAAGTTTGGCCATGGCATTCCGAATGCATTTTGCATTTGGATGCCTTGGAAGCCTTTTTGAAAAATCCCTCTTTGCCCATATGTCAACTACTATGTCATACTGAAGATGAGTATGTAGGTAGTACACTGCAAGACTCAAGACATGCATTTGCTGTGCGTGAATTTTGACCTTCATTTGACCTCTGTCATTATGATATATGTCGCTAAATATTCTGAACGTTTAAAATCCTTTTTTTCTAAAACTTCTTCATCAATGAAGCAAAAAATTTACAGACAACTTCTTGCCAATCAGGCCATGATGTGCCAACACCTGTTTGTGCCATTCAAATCTGAGATATGAACATAGTCGCCATAATGGCCGTCTTGAAAATGCCATTTAGAGTATTTTGTTTGCTGAAAAAAAGAGACTTCAGTGTATACGTATGACACCGATTACTGCTTCAAATTGGATTAATTGACTAATGTGTTGAGAAAACATGCTCAATGCCAAATGTAGCAAATTTTGCGATATATTTTTTTGACTGGCCTTGGTTTAATTTCTTTGATATCCTGTTCATTAATTAATCCAAGTGTCCAGGTGAGGTACAGTTCCATGGCACTCTTCCTTCCATAGGTGTAATGCCCTGGGGTTAGAAAGATGAAGTCCTGTCTTACTATGTTGATTTCCAGCCAATCTCATGTATTAGGTCAAACTCCTGACTGTAGAACTGTATAAAAGAGCTGATTCTGGTAGTTGAAACCAAATATCAGAGAGGAATTTTACTTTTTGAAACTAGATTTAGTTTTAACTTAGAGAAGCATTTTGGATGATGGTTTTTGTGAATGTTTTTTTTAGCTCACGTTATTTATCCAAGTGAGATCTACGAAGATAAAATATTTCAACAGATTCCAGGTCAAGAGCTAATAGAATAAAAGAAAGCTGGGTGCACTTCAGTAAAAAACTAGAGCAGCGCTCAGAGAGCACGCGCCTTCACCAAGGCCGATAGTTCACTCGTCTATAATTTGCAAATCTGCAAGCACAGCCCTTGTGTTCCCACAGTTAGGTTTGTTAGTTACTATTGGACTTCACTGCCATGAACTGGATTGTTAGATGTTTGACATTTATTCTGCCTTGGCGCACAAATGTTGCATCTTGCAATGTTGACTAAAGTGAAATATAATTTGTAAATCTTCCCTGTGATTCATTCCTACTCCAGCATTTACTGGGTTCTCTCTGGCCCATGCTACACCCCGACAAGTTTCATGAAAATCAGGCCAGTAGTTTTTCTGTAATCCTACGAACAAACAAACCAACAAGAATGAACGATCACACAGCCTTAATTGGTTTAGATAGTAAGGAGCATGAAGAGGAAAGAATTGTAGTTCACGGACAGTGAGCAATGCCATCTGTTCAAACAAAAAACGTGACGATTCTTATGGGATACATGAAACCCTGAAATTCAAGCTAAAGTTAAAAGGCTGCACTTATTACTCAGTAAAATCTGAACTGACTTTTTCGCTCTGTCAGTTGGTTAGTTGGTCGGTTGGTCAAAAAAAGTTTTCCCATCCTTTGGCAGCCACAGTTTTCACCCAGGAGGGCTGAAATTGGCATGGTGGTCAAATGTGTATGTGTGAAGGTGTCTTTGTGTTCGTGCCAGTTGGCTAAAAGGGGGCGTGCCAATCGGAGTGGCCTATCACACAAAGGTGCCAAATTTCCAAAATGATTCACAGGCTTACACAAGACTTTTTGTGGAGCCAATGAGCCAAAGCCAAAAGACAGCTGAGCCACTGTTCATGTTAATTGGTAAAATGGCATGTGCAAATGGGAGTGGCCCGTGACAAAGTGGTACAAAACTTCTGAATGGATTCATGTAACATAGCCAAACTTTGGAGTGGGAATCCCCCCTCAGAAACATAATTAGATATGAAATATACACAAAGACACACACCCCCCCACACACAAGCATCATTTTGCCATGTCCCCTTGCATAACTCACAAATCATGTGTCATGGACTCTTTTACTGTGCCTCATTGGGCTCAGCAGAGATCCCTTGTCATTACCTACACCAAGAAAGTTATATCTGTGTTTGTCTGTTTGTCTGTCTGTTAACAGGTTAACTCAAGTTATGAACAGATTGGCACAAAATTTCGAAGGGTGGTAGTCCAAGGATGAGTTCATTCAGTTTTGGAAGTGATCCGGGACGTATTCTGGATTTTAGATCCGGAAGAAGTAAAACTATACCTGAATAGAATGATTGTCCCTTAAGTAATGCACAGATTTTCCTAAAATTTCAGCGTTGGATTGAATCTACGCTAATTTAGGGTTGATTATAGTTGTTAGTGATCTGAATAATATTCCCGTGGATCCAGAACCAATAATGCTGACACATGGCATGGCGGAGGTATCACTCTACCGAGTACTCTTCTAGTTCTCATTGTACCTATGAGGCAGAGATTTGCCATAGAGATTATATATTTGTGAGGTTCTGTATGAGTGAATGCATGCATAGGTGGATGTGTGCATGTATGGGGGCTTCAGATGTTAAAAGTTGCTCTTGTTAAAATATAACCTGAACAGGAGTTATATGCGATTTGTCCCTGAAAAGGGATTTGAAAACAATCTCACTGCTGCACTATCTGAGAGAGCTATTTTTTCTGACCACTTTCAGAGGCTCAGAAACTTGTATGAGAGATGTAAATGTCAGGAAAATATGGTACAGTGATAAGGTTCGACATCTTTTGAATCTGCTTCGGTCTAAAATCCATTCTCCTCTCATTTCCGGAGGACATCTGTGGGAGAAAATCGCAGTTAATCATCATGCCCAACGCTTGGTGATGGCAAGCGATAGACAATAATTGATGTCCGTGCTTTGGAACACGATTCTGTGGAGTAATTCTACTTGGATTGACTTACCGCTGGCTTTAAAACAGCTCTGTCAGCAGAAGCACTGCTGGGCCATGCATATTTATGTTTGGGCAATGTTTTGAATTTTTAGAGGCAATTTTTGAAATCCATTTAAAGAATTGCAGCATAAGGTCACCTTTGAATATGCGTATTGATGATGTGGATACAGCAAGGACACAGTTTTAATGTTACAGGGTGTGCTATTCAATGGCTAGTACCAGTCATGCAGCAGTGATATATCTCATGGCAATTTACTGTATTGGAAAGCTTATCAACGAAAAATATTAGCATTTTTTATCAAAAATGTCATTCACTGATGCAAGATTCATTTGATTAAAAGTATTGATTTGGCTAGAATTTTTTTGAATAAAAATAAAACCCCCTTTCCAAAAATTTGGGATGCTGCTTAGATTATAAATAAAAACAGAATGCAATTATTTGCAAATCTCATGAACTGACATTTTATTCACAAAATAATAAATACCATTTCATGAAGAATATTAGCTCATTTTGAATTTGATGGCAGCAACGCATCTCAAAAAAGTTGGGACAGGGCCATGTTTACCATAGTTTAGTATCCCCTGTAGCACCCAATAATGTAATAATTTACTGAAAATGTAATAACGCCTGAAAATGTAATGAAATTTCCACTTAACTCAATCGAAAATGTAATAAAACCCAGTAATGTAATAACTTGAACAAAATGTAATAAAATATTCTGACTGATAATGTAATAACATTTTTTACCGATACTGTAATACTTATTACATTATTGGAGATTTATTACATTAAAAAAATGATTATGTAAAACTTGACAGATAATGTGATATAGAGGTCTTTATTTTGTATTTTGAGAATCTAAGACTGTTAAATACACTGAATTTGAAACAACAGACTAACTATTGCTTCCCTAAACATACTTCATTCTCCACAGTTTTCTAACGAATCACTACCTCGTGAAAACAACCACAAACCAACAAACACTTCATTTTAAGTAACACTTCATTTGATGAGGGTATGCATTAGTATTCATATCACCCACACATGATTTAACATTTGAAATAAATATATCCTCTCATAAATGGTTATTATATCACTTTGAATGACGGGGCGGCATGGCTCAGTGGGTAGAGTGGCCGTCTTGTAACCTTGTTGCTGGTTCGATCCCGGCCTGCAGACCTCATGAGGTGTCCCTGAGCACGACACCCCTAACCGCTCCTGATGGGTTGTGGTTAGCGTCTTGCATGGCAGCTCTTCTGCCATCAGTGTGTGTGAATGTGATGTATAATGTAAAGCGCTTTGGGTATTGTTTCAGGTATAGTAAAGCGCTTTATAAATACAGACCATTTACCTTCTTCCTCTAGCCTATGTCAAGTGAAAGTGGTCAGCTGACATACCATTAGATTTACCTCAATAAGTGCAGGTTTAATAAAAATGTCAGCATAAAAATGGCAAAACATAATGACAACTGAAGTGGTTATTTTTTAACTTTTGGGGTTTATATACACTACCTGACAAAAGTATTAGGACGATCCTCATTCTCACTCAACCTTTGATGTACGTGCTATATTACACATGTGAGCGTTGTAGGAATTTAATGGTGTCCTAAAATGTACATGTAAACATCACAGAACATTATTTGAACATTTGGGGATGTTCTGCATAAAAAACTCTCACTTTGGGTCTGTAATAAATAAGAGATATTATAATAAATAGTGCTTGCAAGATGGTAATCTTCAAATTAACAAGTTTGGAATTGTGTCTTTGTTATAATGGAAGACCACGCTACTATTAGTTCAATCAATATGATCAGGTGTGGCACATGGGGTGATTTTGATTCTCTATAAAAGGAGGGTCAAGACTTAGAATTATTCAGTTTGGTGTATCCAAAATGGGGTCTGTATTTTTATTTGAATAAACAACTATTTCCTTATATGATACATTCACTATTTTCAACTGCACTGTAAGAAAATCACACACATAAATAGTGACGTCCTAATACTTTTGTCAGGTAGTGTATATATATATATATATATATATATATATATATATATATATATATATACAGTGGTGCTTGAAAGTTTGTGAACCCTTTAGAATTTTCTACATTTCTGCATAAATATGACTTAAAACATCATCAGATGTTCACACGAGTCCTGAAAGTAAATAAAGAGAACCCAGTTAAACAAATGAGACAAAAATATTATAAAAATGATTTCCAAATCCTTTTCAACCTATATTCAATTGAATACACTGTAAAGACAAGTTACTTAATGTTCGAACAGGTAAACTTTGTAATTTTTTGCAAATATTAGCGCATTTGGAATTTGATGCCTGCAACATGTTTCAAAAAGGCTGGCACAAGTGGCAAAAAAGACTGAGAGAGTTGAGGAATGCTCATCAAACAATTAGTTGGAACATCCCACAGGTGAACAAGCTAATTGTGATTAGGTGGGTGCCATGATTGGGTATAAAAGCAGCTTCCCCGAAATGCTCAGTCATTGACAAACAAGGATGGGGCGAGGGTCACCACTTAGTGAACAAGTGCGTGAGCTGATTGTCGAACAGTTTAAAAACAACATTCCTCAACGAGCTATTGCAAGAAATTTAGGGATTTCATCATCTACGGTCCGTAATATCGTCAAAAGGTTCAGAGAATCTGGAGAAATCACTGCACGTAAGCGACAAGGCCGAAAACCAACATTGAATGCCCGTGACCCTTGATCCCTCAGGTGGTGCTGCATCAAAAACCGACATCAGTGTGTAAAGGACATCACCACATGGGCTCAGGAACACCTCAGAAAACCACTGTCAGTAACTACACTTTGTCACTACATCTGCAAGTGCAAGTTAAAACTCTACAATGCAAAGCGAAAGCCATTTATCAACAGCACCCAGAAACCCCGCCGGCTTCGCTGGGCCCAAGCTCTCCTAAGATGGACTGATGCAAAGTGGAAAAGTGTTCTGTGGTCTGACGAGTCCACATTTCAAATTGTTTTTGGAAACTGTGGACGTCTTGTCCTCGGGACCAAAGAGGAAAAGAACCATCCGGACTGTTATAGGTGCAAAAAGTTCAAAAGCCAGCATCTGTGATGGTATGGGGGTGTATTAGTGCCCAAGGCATGGGCAACTTACATATATGTAAAGGCATCATTAATGCTGAAAGGTACATACAGGTTTTGGAGCAACATATGTTGCCATCCAAGCAACGTCTTTTTCATGGACGCCCCTGCTTATTTCAGCAAGACAATGCCAAGCCACATTCTGCACGTGTTACAACAGCATGGCTCCGTAGTAAAAGAGTGCGGGTACTAGACTTGCCTGCCTGTAGTCCAGACCTGTCTCCCATTGAAAATGTGTGGCGCATTGTGAACCGTAAAATACGACAACAGAGACCCCGGACTGTTGAACAACTTAAGCTGTACATCAAGCAAGAATGGGAAAGAGTTCCACCTGAAAAGCTTCAAAAATTGGTCTCCTCAGTTCCCAAACGTTTACTGAGTGTCGTTAAAAGGAAAGGCGATGTAACACAGTGGTAAAAAGGCCCCTGTGCCAACTTTTCTGCAATGTGTTGCTGCCTTTAAATTCTAAGATAATGATTATTAGCCAAAAAAAAAAAAAAAGTTTCTCAGTTTGAACATTAAACATCTCGTCTTTGCAGTGTATGCAATTGAATATAAGTTGAATAGGATTTGCAAATCATTGTACTCTGTTTTTATCTACAATTTAGATAACGTGCCAACTTCACTGGTTTTGGGTTTGTACATTATCTGTCAAGTTTTACATTATCATTTAAAAAAAAAAAAAAGACCCACCTGAAAATGTAATAAATCTCCAATAATGTAATAAGGTATTACATTATCGGTAAAAATGTTACTACAATATCAGTCAGAATATTTTATTACATTATTGGTCAAGTTATTACATTATTGGGTTTTATTACATTTTCAATTGAGTTAAGTGGAAATATTATTACATTTTCAGGCGTTCTTACATTTTCAGTAAATTATTACATTATTGGGTCCCCTCTCCTTTTCACAACTGTCTGTAAACGTCTGGGAAGTGAGGGGACCAATTGCTGAAGTTTTGGGAGAGGAATGATGTCCCAATCATGTCAGATGTAGGATTCTAGCTGCTCAACAGTCCTGGGTCTTCTTCGCCGGATTTTTTGTTTTATGATGCACCAAATGTTTTCTGTTTTTAGTGAATGGTCTGGACTGCAGGTGGATAGCCATGCTATTGTGATGGATGCAGTACTGAATGTGGTTTGGCATTGTTTTGCTCAAATATGCAAGGCCTTCCCTGAAAGAGACGTTGTGTGGATGGGAGCGTATGTTGCTTTAAAACCTCTTCATGCTTTTCAGCATTGATAATGCCTTTCCAGATGTGTAAGCTCTCCATGCCATAGGCACTTATGAAACCCAAAATCATCAGAGATATAAGCTTTTGAACTGTGTGCTGATAACCAGCTAAATGGTCCCTCTCATCTTTAGACTTCAGGACATGGCCTCCCTGGTTTATGAAAACAATTTCAAATTTTGATTCATCTGACTATAGAACAGTTTTCTATTCAGCCTCAGTCCATTTTAGATGAACTTTGGCCCAGAGAAGACGTTGGCGTTTCTGGATTGTGTTCACATATGGCTTCTTCTTTGCATGATACAGGTTTAGCTTGCATTTGCAGATTGCACGGCAAAATGTGTTTGCAGACAATGATTTCTGGAAGTGTTCCTGAGCCCATGCAGTGAATTCCAGTGCAGAATCATGCCTGTTTATAATGCAGTGCCGCCTGAGGCCCCGAAGATCATGAGCATCCAAAACTGACCCTCAGGCTTGTCCCTTGTGTGCAGAGATTTCTCCAGACTCTGAATCTTTTGAAGATATTATGTACTGCAGATTCAAAGTCTTTGCAATTTTACATTGAGGAACATTTTTCTGAAGTAAATAAACAATTTTTAGAAGCAGTTTTTAGCGTCTTTTTTATCTCTCCATCTTTACTTCTGAGAGACTCTCCCTCTCTAAAATGCTCTGTTTATACCCGGTCATGTTACTGACCTGTTTCCAATTAATCTAATTAGTTGCAAAATGCTCTTCCAGCTATTTTTTTATTAGTACCACTTACTTTTCCAGCCTTTTGTTGCCCTTCTCCCAACTTTTTTGAGATATTTGCTGCCATCAAATTCAAAATGGCTAATATTTTTCATGAAATGCTAAAATGTCTCACTTTCAAGATTTTATTATGTTTTCTATGTTCTATTGTGAATAAAATGTGGGTTTATGAGATTTGCAAATCATTGCATTCTGTTTTTATTGATAATTTGCACAAAATCCCAACTTTTTTGGAATCGGGGTTGTATTTTGATTTGATAATGCTAAAGACTGAAACCGAAAAGAATCGTCACAGAAAAATGACTTCTGTTCATTCTGAATTGATTACAAAGCTTCATTTTCATAAGCAGTTTGTCCTGTGTATGAACAACACTCTACCCTCTAGTCCTAAACTAACTGTAATAATTTGCTATTTTATTCTTATTAGAGGGTGGCTTCGTGACACAGTGGGTTGCACTGTTGCTTCGCAGCACGATCTTGGGTCTGGGGCCTTTCTGTGGGGAGTTTGCATTATTCTCTCCGTGTTCGCATGGGTTTTCTGTGGGTAATGGGTTTCCTTCCACAGCCCGGACATGCATATCAGGCTAACAGGACACTCTTAATCATCCATAGGTATGAGTGTGTGAGTGAATGTTGTGTGAATGGTGTGTGAGTCCTCTGATGGATTAGAGAGCAGGCCAGGGTGTGTTTCTGCTTTTCGCCATATAGTCGACAGGGATGGGCTCCAGCTCCCCTGCAAACTTAATAAGCAAGAAGTTAAAGGAGAATTCCGCCATCTTGAAAGTCAAGATAAGTCAGTTGATGAGCACAAACGAATAGGTTGCAATCTGTTCCCCTATCCTACCTATTCATTCGTGCTCGTCAATCGACTTATAGTGACTTTCAAGATGGCGGCGTCAGGAAACTACCTCAAGGTACTGTCTGCATTAACAGTATTTTTTTAATGTACTATCTATAAATTTCCAAAGTTCTCAGTGCCTCGTTTTAAATGTCAGGGCCCTTGAAATACCACCGATGAAGTATGGAGCTACTTTGAGCCTTGTTAATAATGTAAAAGTAGTGATTTCTTTGCATGGCAATGATATGCCCAATTCATTACCATTGTAAGCCTGTTGGGAGCTTTGGCTGAAAATTCCTGTATTTTGAAATGTTGGGTGCGTACGGAGGTGGGGTATTTGACAAAAGTTAGTACTCGTTATCATGTTTCAATACACCCCAAGTCAATTTCGCACCGGAGCTCTCCTTTAAACTGCACATTTTAAATTATTTTTGGTCATTCTATTATTATTGGTCATTCTTTTATTCTTGAAGTCTACTAAAAAAGGTTTAAATGCGTCATTATTAAAAAAAAAAACTCTTGAGTTTTTACTTGCTGGCCATTTCTGCAGTACCTGTGTGTGAAAAACTCTGTCGAGGTCCTGGCCCCACCCTCCCAAAAACCCTTGTGTGCTGTGATTGGTCAACTTGATCACTCACTTGTGATTAATTAAGTCAAGTTAAGTCAATTCATTTTATTTGTATAGCACACTGTTGTTTAAATACAACAGAGTTGGTCTCCAAAGTGCTTCACAATACAACACAAAGATTTAGAACAATCAAACGCTTCACCGCTGTCGGAAATGTCACGCCCCTCACCATAAATGGATTTCTGCTCCAGAGTTTAAATGAGCTTTAGAAACAAATACCGGTGTAGCCATTTAGGTGTAACCCGCTTGATTCAAGAGCATGCCAAATTATCTGCTAGGGGTTTCAAAGCATGGCGAGAAGCTATCGTGGCATTTCAGTCAGCTGTGGAGCAGTGCGTTTTGTGGCAGAGAGAGCTTCTTCTGGAGGTGACTTCAAGTTGTTGGACACAGACCTTTTAAATGCGCATAAAAATGATACGATTCACTAAATGACATTAAAATAATGAAAAACCTTAAAAGCTGCACTTCAAGTTCATGGAAGGATGATACTTGATTAAGCACCATCATATTAAGTGTAGCACAGAAGTAATTTGATTTCTGAAACCCAATTCAGAAAAAGGTAGAACATGCCCTAAAATGCGTATAAAATCAAGAAGGAGTATTTTTAAAAGTCCATTCACCCTTTACTGTATTGAGAACATTACATTACGATAAAAAGGACAAACCAGGCTGTTATCAGCATCTGGTCTGAAAGCCTGGGACTGTCATGGTAATGGGGTTGTGTCAAAGCACATGGCATGCGTGACTTGCACATTTATGAGGGCACCTTAAATGCAGACAGATATCATATCCTGTCATATAGATGTCATCTGTTCCAGGATCATTTCTGCATTTTCCTGTAAGACAATGCCGAACCAAATTCCACACAGATTACAGGAAATTGTCTCAAGGTCCAGGCCAGGAATCATGTGGAGAAAGACTTGCAATACAATTGGTGATTTACTAGTTGCCGTATGGTAATTAAGGGGACGGAGCTCCGGAGAGGAAGAGGAGGGGTGGTAGGTAGTGCTGGCTGCTGTCTCTCGCCGTTGGCTTCTGCTAGCAAACAGCAAGGTTGTAACTTGTGAGAAATTCAATCTTCAGACTTCAGAGTTAGTGGATCCACGGTCATGTGAATATAGGGGAACCAGTCTATTCTGCTATGGAGAGCTTTTTACATTATGGTAGAAAATTTCTTTATTATGCTGAATTATTTGGCATGTGGTGAGTCTGTTTTTTTTTTTCAATATTGATATGCAGCTCAGAGAAATTCTGAAATATTATCAGCAGATTACCGCAATATGCAGGAAAAAATGTAGGGTGCCCGTTTTCATCCACAAAGTTATGCAAGACCCTCACTTTGACTCTATCTAATGCAGACTGACGCAGCATTTCGCAAAAGCTGATCAGTTGAAGATCAGAGTCACATTTTCACATTGTGGAGAAATGATGAATTAAAACTTCAAAACAATCTTAGAAACAAAGCACTGAAAAAATATGCAAAATGTATTAAATATTATAATAATATATAATAAATAAAATATAGAAAAATGCTAAATTTGGACTCTGATCATTTTTCCTTTGTGGTCTTCAATTGGTTTGCAGTAAGCTTCCGCAAGAACAAAAAAATTCTGCTTTAAGTTTAGGTAAGGCATTACGTTAACTTACGTGTGTAACCTTACTGCAGTGGATCTACCCTCTGAGGAAACAGGAAGTCATGGGTAACCATGTAGATTTTCCTATTCATTATGGCTCACTTAAGTAAAATAAGAATGGGACTGTTCTTCAATAAAAATTTTTTCTGCAGGTGCAAATGTTGCGGTACACAGGTTCTTGAGAAAAATATTTAAGATGGAATATTTTTTCCTTTGATCAGTTTCAAAAATTTGTAAATATTTCAAATTAACTATTGGGAGGATTATCAGCAAAGAAAATTTTTTTAGGTGATATTTACCAATAGTGTCAGTATTACTGGAGGGTGCTTTAAGAGTCCGCAGATACCATGGTGAATAATGAAAATAGCTGTAAAGACATATGATGGTAAATGAGGTGTTTTGGAGTAGGCAAGTACAAATGCAGGTATATTTCTATTTTCTTATTCATTTGTCAGGTGTTGCGGGACCGGCTATTGGAGCTTCTGTGCAGAGAGGATGAGGAGGGTAGTCATGGTGAAGATGTGGTGAGTAAACCTCAGGCCATAGAAACTCACATTCATAGCTTTGGTTCCTAATGGCGCAGTATGAAAGTCCACAACACTTCACAGACAAGCTTTACGCGTTGATATGGTTTGATGGTGATTTTTTTTTTTGGCACCCTCATGTAAACCGGAATTCAACAGGCTGTATGAAATCTAAAAAAGTTTGTTGTACCATTCACTGCACATGAATGTTTGCATGTCACCGGACTTAGGAAACCTTCTTAGATTTTTTTTTTTTACTGTCAGGAGAACTACTGTAACTCGGTTGAAGTTGAACAAGATGCGCACCGCATGTGTTGCGTTTGTGTGCCTCTGTAAAAGTGTCAGCGAAAGGGGGTTATGCTGATGTATGCGTGCGCAATGTGGTTGTGACAGTTGATGGATCCCGTCACTAGAAAGGCCTCTGAATAAGTATGCGCTCTGGCAGCCTCGCCGACGAGCCTGGCTCTTTGGCAATGTGGTCAGCGCATGTGACTCTAACCCGGGAGTCTGGGGTTCAACTCCCTGCCTATGATCTGCAGGATTCAGGGAATCCCAATGGATGTCAGCCTGTGTAAAGTATGGAGCATGAGGACAAGCTCCCGAAAGAGAGGGACAGTTGTGACAGTTCTGTCACTAGAATTGCCTCCTAATAAATACGCACCCAGGTTACCTTGCCAACGAGCCTGACATTTTGGCGATGTGGTCAGTACATGTGACTTTAACCCGGGACTCTGTGGTTCAATTCCCTTCCAGAACAGTCCCTCGGCCAACTCCCAAGATAGTCAATGTTATTCACTTCATTTGTGGCAGGTCCTAATCTTTTGGTTCATCGATGCATATGGGCTTATAAAACACGTATGCGTGTTCTGAGATGTGTGTGTGTGTGTGGGAATATGTGTTTACGGGTGTGCTTATGTGTGCTTGTGAGCGCATGCGTCTGGGTTTAATGCGCTCAGGTGCGCGCATAGATGCTCACGCATACACAAATTTGTATTACAACTGCCTTCATTCCCAGAGCTCCTGTGATCCGGTGGGGAATCACTCCGAGGCCATCAGCCACACAGTAAGCGTCCCCCTACAGCCCACATTAGCGACGCTGGAGGAAATCGCCTGCTGATAAGCACTGCAGCGCCCTCTCCGCACACCTCCTCCCCTGACCGCCCCAGAGATCACAGACCACAAAGGACCTGCCTCCCTCCATCAGACTGCACCGTTTGTTCGGAACAGCGGCCCATACATGGTGCAGCTGAATAAAGACATCCACCTCGGCCTGCGCTGTCTTACTTTGTACATCGCACAATTTTGGAGAGAGGACTGACTCCCCGGACTCAGATATAGTCTTTGCGACCAACCATTGAGAGCCGTCAGCTCCCTTTATTCTGTTCCATAGAGCGGCCGGGACAGGAAGCTCCTGTCAAGCGCAAAAAAAAAATCAGCCAAAGGACGCGCATCTGTATATAAGATTTGTGTGCACAGGTCACTCTGCGTCTATTCACAGTCAACTGCCAAATTGTAAATTGTAAAACTGTCCTATTTGCATGTGGGGTCTTTGGATACTGTTCTTTTTAACGATGCCGCTTTCTCTCTCTCTCTCTCTCTGTATGGCTTTTAAGGCAGAGCGGCTCCCGGAAATGTCCGCGTCCATCTCATAGTGGACACCTCAGCCTGCTACTGTTCCTCCCTGGACAGCTTTATTTGTTAACTAAAAATGTGTGTGTGTGACGAGCTCTTAGTGTGTGTTCCTGGCTGCACCTGTTTCTATTTTTGATTAAAATTTAATTGGTCCAGGTCTCTCTCTCTCTCTCTCTCTTTCTACTTTTCTTTTTCTGCCCCCACAAGGAACAGAAAGTGGGAGGAGGCGGTGGAGCAGTGTTGCCAGACCTTCTCTAAGGCTAGTTCATCATCAGACCTTCTCCTGGTCAAGTTCGCCACCAGACCTTCCCCAAGTCTTATTCATTGCAGACACACCTCAGTGTTTTGGTTGCTAGCATATCACCACCAAGTTTTAGTCACTGAATAATCACCTCCTCCAATCAACTGTCAACGTCAGGTCTCGTTCGAGTTTTGCCCACTCATGGACCCCCTGCAGATCTTGGTCCTTGACAGTTTATTCCAGTAATTCCGATAAACAATATGGGCGGCACAGTGGTTCTCTCCATGTTTGCTTGAATTTCTTCCGGGTACTCCTGTTTCCCCAACCCAGAAAAACATGCATTTCAGGAACAGTGACTGGCTATAGAACTGGAGTTGGCTCCCGGGCGTTGCTCTGTGGCTATAGTTACTGCTCCTAACTATAGGATGGGTTCATGCAGAGGAAAAATAACCCAAGGGGTTCAATAAAGTGTGTCTTATCTTATATCTTGTTTATACTCATGCAGAGTATGCTGGATGCAGTATGGGGCTGTCACCATGTTTTAAATGTCATGAAGCTTGGGTATATAGTGCTGAACTGTTCCTAAAGTGCTGTCATCCTGGCCGATGCAGTGTACTCGTGACTTTTGCTTTTTTGCACCGACTTCAGACACTCCGCTCTTGTAGATGGAATTATCTTTCACGATTACCTTTGTATTTGTATTTGCGAGGGATCTGATGTGATAGATTGTGTAGAGAAGTCCTTGTAATCGCCTGTGCATCACTGAAGATGTCTTATCTGAAATATTTATGGGTACGTACATGCATCCAAGAGCGCCACATAAATCAGCCTTGAAACCAAATAAAATCACCAATTTTACAAAGATTTCAGGGCTAGGTACGCGTTTGCGAGGACTGAAAAAATGAGGCTAATGCAGTTGCATTATCGCATTAAACTTCCTGGAGGCAAGCCTCATATTCTGGTCTCCAAACACCATTTCTCAATTGAGTTTTTGTACTCGTTCATATTTTTTGTCAGTGAATAACATGACTGAATCATTGTAAATCCTCTGTTTTCAGATGCCATACTGTGCTGATTTAATTGATATGACTTTTGTCATTATACATATCAACTGCTTTAGTCAGATCGTTTGCATCAAAAAAAAATTGCACCAAATCTCTTTTCAGCTACTAAATGTGATAGTTCATTCATTTCAAAGCTCATTTTAGAAAACAGTGCCCCCACCTCTGACTCTGCCACATTTCTGTCAAATCTCCATGGGGGGCTTCCAGTTTTATGTCATTGTGGCAAATAATAATAATAATAATAATAATAATAATAATAATGCAAATACAGCATAGAAAACTAATTTTTGAACAAATGAGTTGTCAGATTGAATAATCTCACAGATAAATGGTAGGTTTATACGTGGATTAACGCCAATGATAATAACCTTTTAAGAGAAAAGATTCAATCTCCGACTATTGCTTCTCATTTGACGTTTCACGGAAGGCATACTGTGGGATTGTCAGTGTTGCTTAAAAAAGGCATAGATATCCCCGAGGTATTTGAATGTAATACTGTCAGATGCACATCATCTGAGTTTTTCTATAATCAGTGTTGTCTTTTGTTTTGGGATGTACATCTGTTCTCATTAGACACAGGATGGCTTATATTATTAGTTCTATATATTGTGGTATTATAGTTCTATGTAGTGCTTTTTTGATCTCCTGAATCACATAGAGCAAAAATGGAGATAGAAAATGCAAAGGCAATACAAAGTGAATAAATAAAGATATGGCTGCTGGAGGTATAAGAATAGGGATGAGAAATGCAGCCGAAGGCAGTCATTTTCTTGCCAGCATATGGAATGACCTTCAGGTAAGGACAAGCATTTATATCAAATAATTGTTCTTATATACAGAGATAAATTCTGTAATTTCATCTTGGCACCAACAAACAGTAGTGTGCAGGCGCGATAGTTTTTGTACAGTCCAGCTTCATTGAACCCTTGATAATTTGCATTCAGATCACTGTTCTAAATGAATGCTTCAAATCATCCATGAGTTGGTCTATATGATTGTTGATTGATAATTTGAGAGCTCAGAGCCGTAACATGTTCATGGACTAAATACGCGTACCTGCTTTGGGCTCTCTTCATCTGGGAAAAGAATGTAGACAAAATGGCCTCACAAAGTGGTTTCAATGGAAACGCCACTTATTAACTGAGAGGGAAGCCTTTGGCATTGAGAAGTGCTGATTCTAGGTCGTTCAATATTTATGTCCTACTTCTCAACGGTAAATGAAATGTTCCCTTATTGATTACAGAGGGTCAATTTAAGTGTACAACTTTACATACGTTTTTTCAAAGCTTTTATTTACCATAATCATATAAATATTTTGTTGGAGGATTACAATTGCAAAGGAAACCCCAAATGCTGAATGTTTTCTATGTGACATGCCATTTGCAGTACTTCAGAATGGTTTTTTCAGTCTTATAAAGACTTGCGTATTACCCCATTGAGAATTCATAAAATGACAGTTCCTTTGGTAGGAACTCAGTGTTTTTCTTGGATTTAAAATAGAGGATCTTACACAAGTGAGCGTGTCATTTGAAAGTTATGAAACGAGTTGAGTAAATTTTGCGTTTAAAGCCAAAATTTACTCAACGAGTTTCATAACTTTCTAATGAAATAATTTCTAATGCCACCTTTAGTCAGAAAGTCATCTACCCAGCATAGTACCAAACAACTATCAACAACTAGCTGTGTGTATGAATTTGCATTCAGCCCACAGAGCCCCCTGGGGGCGAAATTTTCCGACTTTTGATGTCGAATATCATCTGCACTGAAAATACTACCATTGAGATTTTACTAATGCTGTATTGTACCCCAAAAGGACTGTGTATCCAGAGAATTTCAGATCTTCATCTTGCTGGGTAAACAAAATAATGCCACCTTAACACAGGCTCAATCTGCTATGAAATGGTCCATTTTGAGTTTTCCTCTAACATTGGCTTTGTCTAACTTGAAAGTATAGATACTGCCAGAGAGTTCCAAAAGCACAAAAAATGGCATTTACCACCACAGTACATATCTGGGTTACTGAGAAAATATGCTGCAAACATGCCCCATAAAACAATTTTGACCATCTTTCCAGCCTTCCGTTGCACTTACCCAGCAAGATGGCAAAGTAAAAAAAATAGTCTTGTTGTGAGTAAACACGTAATAAACTATTCTAGATTGGTATATATCTGGGGTATTATTTTATTCCAATTCCCATTTTCAATTTTAGCAGTTAGTTCTCAAATAATTCCGACTCATTAACACTAGAAGCACTGGAATTTTATCACTACTCGAGCCGTCAAGAACGAACATTTGAACCGCTAGGCTCAAAACAACCTAATTCCTCTCTCTGAGCACCTAATTAAGCAATTAATGCATCTCATATGCTAGCATGTATCTCAAAAGAATGAAACAACACCAGCATTACGTTTGAACAAGTTTAATAATACAAATTTGAATATTAACGTAATAGAATTTAATATATAATGAACATGAATTAAGCTGCTTTCAGAATGGGCATGAAACGAATTTTTCGCACGGCAGATTACATTCAAAGTCAATGCAAAGATGCTAATGCGCGCGTTTTGCGCGGATTTGTGTCTTTGCATTGACTTTGAATGTTATCTGTCATGTGGAAAATTTGTTTCACGACTAGTGTGAAAGCGGCTTTATTTTCGGGTTAAGAAATAATTAAACAATTCAGAACGACAAAAACAACATCTTTTTTGATTAATACACATTCGGATTCAACATTTATAACAACATAACCATATGGAACCATATCTTATTTATTATGAAATAATTAACTGAAACAATGACACAGACTTAGAAAACAACAGGTATGTGGTGAACTCTTTTTTTCTGATTATGTTTTTATTTATTGGCGTGGCATAGCATTTAGCCCACTCGTGACAGTCTGCACAGGTGACCTCCGTTCTCCTGGTGCTATTCCCACAGACGGGTCTGAAGCATCTGCAACAGGTGATGAGAGTCTTATTTTGTGAGCAGCTCCTGCGGACCTGGCACTGCCTCCGTTTTGGTGCCAGTGTCTCCCGCTGCTGCTGGCTCAAACTTTTTGCCAGTGCTGCCCAATAAAATAATTCTAGGTTACTCTACTCTACCAACTCTTCCAGTGGCATTGGTTAGTTGCTCGGCAACCAAAAGATACATTTTTCAAAAAAAAAAAAAAAAAAAACCAGCCAGAAAACTGAACAGTCAGTGAGACTGCTAATGGCAGAAATAGGTTGATTTGGTGATATTTAATGCTCTGTAGGTGTAATCAAAATAAAATCAATTGCAATTTAAAGTGTTGACACTTTTAGGAAAAGTCAGTGACCCTCAAGGTTGTATTGTTTTATTTTGAAAAGTTATGACACAATCAAATTTCAAAACAGTCTAAATTACCGTCATGGCGGTTCTAGTGATAACGCAGTTACCCAGTTTGGCGCTGATGTAGTGCTGATGTCCATCCAGGCTTTAAGAGTCACAGGTCATGATAAAAGAGTAATATATTTGGTACTGTGTATCCTTAAGTCAGGATAGTTGATGTAAAATGTGGTGTCGACAGCAAAACAAAGCCACTTTAATGCCTTCCAAGTGGCGCCACTGGCAGGCAAAGTGAGATACGGACCTAAAAATTAGCCTTTTTCTGTGAGACACCCATATCAACCAATGTGCCAAGTTTCATTCAATTCCAGGGGGGTGAACTGCGCACTGAATGTCAATCTTTCATGGAATGGCTCTTAAATGCAGTCATATTCAGGATGACAATTTGTTTGCAACTCTCTTGGATTTTTCAGTTACTGGAAGAGGCAACAAGACAGAAGCACAATCTCTCTCAATAATTTCTTGCTGTGTGAGATTATTCTTTCTTAAAATATTACCATTTGCCTTCAATTATGAATTTGCTGTGAATGGAGAAACGGACATCAAAAATGAAACACATATGTGAGGATTTCAACAGCGACTGATCCTTGCCAAAAAATTCAGGGGGCACCTCAATTCTCTCAAGCTACATCCGTGTCTGGCATGAAAAGTGGTAAAATGAGCCATGAAGCGGTTCAATCAATGTAATTCACTGCAAAAAGAGGCTGAGGCCTGGGGTTGAAAGCTCAAGCAGCTGCTTTCGCATTATTACCGAATGATGAATAGCAGTCAGGAAGGTTTTTGTTGCGATTGTCCTTACTCCACAAAAGTACCAAACAGAAGTCGGAGAGAGTCACAGACAGGTCAGCGCGCTCTGTTGATTTGTGGAAAATCTTGGGCCTGTTCTTTCAACTGAAAAATAGAAGGTTTCATTTTTATTCAGACCACTACCAGCATGGGGAAGAAATGCGATCTAAGTCACTTTGACCATGAAATCACTGTAAATGTCTGCATGGATTGAGTACCTGCTGATCTCCTGGGATATTCATGCAAAAAAGTCTCCAAAGAATGGTGCAATAAACATAGGCAACCAATGGGCAGCAATTCAAGCCTTTTTCATGAGAGAGGTCGAAGGCTGGAATGTTTCAACTGGCTTGGAGGTGAAAGTAACTCAAATAGCCACACGTTATGACAGTGTTATCCAGGGGAGTATCTCTGAATTCACAACCTTAAATTGGATGGGTAACAAAAGCAGAGGACCACACAGGGCTTCATTCCTGTAAGAGAGGAATTGGACCTTGAAGCCACATTGGCCAAAGGCTAACCAAGCTGGTGGTGGTAGTCTAATGGTGCGAGGAATATTCCCTTAGCCCTCATTAGACATCTTAATGCCAATACAGCGTCACTTTAATACCACAGCCTGTCAGGGAGGTTTTGCTGACCATAAGCATCCCTTTATGGCCACAGTCAACCAATCCTGTAATGGCTACCTCCAGTAGTATAACTCTGCATTTCACAAAGCAGATGTCATCTCAAGCTAGTTAAACAAACTTGACAGTGAGCTCAGTGTAAGCCAATGGCCTTCATCATTACCAGGTTTCAGTCCAATTCTGGACCTTTGGAATGTGATGAAGTGTGAAATCAGACGAATGAATGAGCCGGAATTTGGCGCAATGGGAGGTCATACCCAATATCTAAAAAATGAGCCCAATAAAGTGGCCTTTGGGCATAATTTAAACCATTAAACCATTTGGCTCATTGGAATATTAATCTGGGACTGCTTTCAATAAACCTTAGTAAATTATTCAATCAGCTTCAATATGTTCAGTTTAGAGAAAACAAGTTTTAAGCCTTTTAAAATGTTCTCAAGGCCAAATGTGTCATAATTGTTTGAAAAGAGGAGACCCAATCAAAGAAGAGTAGAGGGAGGCCAACTTCAAATGTCAAACATCGATGTGACGGCCAGAGCTGGCATTGGCTTAGCCCTTGTGATTTTTTTATTTAAGAAAGTTAATGAACTACTAAGTAATGCCAACAAATAATAAAAAATGTGTTTAGTCAAGATGAAGTTTCAAATCACCTTGCCTCTTCTCTACTTTGAATGGTCCTCTTAAGTGAACCACTCATAACAGTTTCTGCCTTGAGAACATATTTCATTAAGCACTGCTATCTGCCAGTTTAAACCACTCTAATCACATGCCTGTGATCTTGCACCTTATAAAGTCAAAACAGACAGTTGGGGCAATATGAAAAATGAGCATAAGACAGAAAGCAATGATTTCAAAATTGACTTCAGTTCATACTTCATTGCAGACAGTATGCAGACAGAATATAAATTTTTTTGTTTAGTAAACTCCCATTTTATTTGAAAGTATAAATCCATTTCTGCTATACTCATTTCTACCAAAGATGGATCGAGGATCTCTAATTTCCCCACAAAGGTGCAAAAAAATTATTGACAGACTTGAGAACAAAGTTCCTCAAAGGAATATGGGAAGGGATTTGGATGTTTCACCTTTTATAGTGCATAGCATAATCAAAAGATGAATGGATTCAGGAAAAATTTCTGCCGGTAAGGGGCAAGGGTGGAAGCTAAAATGAATGCCCATGATCTTCAATGGCTCAAACAGAGCTGGATCAAGAAACATCAGGCATCGATAAGTGACATACCTATATGGGCTCAGGATTACTTTGGCTAACCTTTGTCAAGTACGACAGAAATTTGTTCCATCCACAAATGTTTTTTGACTGTTGTGATAAGGAATGGAAACATCACAAAATGTTACATATTTAATTGCCTCAATAGTCGTTGAAATTGTTGCCAGAATCAAAATTAAAATTAGTATTCATCTCGAAAAATCAATAACATTCATGTGCTGAAACGTGAAATGTGCTGTTGTACTGTTTTCAATATGGTGTAATACAAGCAAAATATTATTTACAAATCACTTCTTTCAGTTAAAATTTTAACATTACATTGCCTGCCAACATTTTCAGATTTTGGGTTGTATGTGATATCTATGAATTTAAACCAGCAGCCTTCATCCATCTGCCTCATCCCTACTGAGAAAAGAAACCAGAATTTTCAATGGGGAGGAAGAGACTAACAGCCTTTTAGAGGTGAGCTGCGGTTAAGCACTAGTTCCATGTGTAATGAGCCATGAATCCATGTCCATCCCAGTGGTGGAGGGGCAGGTCCTCCGTCTGACCTAACAGCTCTGATGCTTCTTCGCCTCCGGCAGTTTGGCAGCAAGAGGAGATACACTGACCCGCCCTTTTATCCGAGCGTTGTTTGGGACAGGACTAGCCTCCCGTCACAGTGAGATGAACCACATGATCTCCAAATGACACATTACAGGACGTATCTGCCTGACGGGTGTGTTGCTGACTCACACGGTGTGTATTTTATGTGTTATGCATGAGCATCAATTAAATTGAAGATTTGTCCGCCAGGCTTGGACAGCATATTTCACCTCAAATATCAGCTAGTAACCTGCTGGTTAATGTCCCATTCTCCCAATCACCGTGCCACTCAGGCACACTGCCACCTGGTAATAAGCATGCTACATCCATCCGGGCACTCAAATAGACCCACATCCTGTTGGTGAAATATCACCTACAGTCTGCATAACAGCATGATGGTAAGCTGTCATGGTATGTGAGGTGTGCTTGTGGTTTGGACTTTTCTTTGCGGCTCTTGTCCTGGGACGATATCGAATTCCTTGGCCATCGGATTCTTTACCGAGCTGGCTGATTGAACTGGCGGCGCCTTCCCGGACTCTATATAAGCAGGAAGTCCAGCTCGCCCCCTTCGCTAGAGTGTCTGATTTCAGCTTCGCACTAAAGCCGAATATATCTGTAGTCAGGTTTTGTATGACTTTCTATCTTCTGACATTTGGAGTTTCTTCTCCCGTTTTTCTGTCTCGCTTTGCTTCCATGTTTCGGACTATTATACGTCTGTTGTAAGCGCGAGTACTTTTGTTTGGTCAGTATTATTCTCTGTGTTTGAACTGTGTCCGGGCTGCTCACTTTCTCTTTGGTCGTTGCACTTGGCCTTCTAATTCTACCGGCCATTACAGCAAGCTTTCATGAGCCCACATTTGACTGCTTCTCTGTGGTCAGCAGTCAATGTGAGACTAGACTATGTGCCTGCCAAGTTGCAGTCACCAGACACAATAGAGGATTGACATTGCTCTGGATAATAAGCCGTTTTAATGTACAAAAGTATTTTAAGTGCGATTTCGCGCAGCATTGTCTTTGTCCAGGGCCAAATGAGATGAGAAGCTTGTAGCCTTCTGGTTAATGTGTCTGATGGGGAGTCTGAAGGAATATATGATCATTCCTGTTGCCGAGTTCTTGAACAAGGCATTTGACACTGTCATTTTTCCCCAGGGAATTGGCCCCTGCCTAGTCTCTGTGCTTCGTTAGAATAAACTGTTCCGTTAAATACCTGTAATACAAATAGTCAAAGACATGACAGCATTCTTCAAGCTCTGATTCTATGTTCTTGGACAGTGGAACAAAACCAAAAAAAAAATGGACAACTAAAAATTTTAAATATGTATTTTTAATGTGTGTTTATGTGCATCTGCATCATGCTAACCACATAGGAAGTGCAGTTTTCTATATGCAGCATTCCTGTCCAAATACTCGTCCATTGCACAGTATCTAGAAATATATGGCCACACTATCGACAGAGTATGTAATCTGATTGCTGGCTTGCTTCCTGCTCAATAACGAAGCATCAATTCAATGGCGTTGAGAGCTGAGCAGATACAAATCTGTTAAAGATTGCTCTCGGTCTCCTGCCAGTAGTCCGATAGAACTATGCTTTGCATCGAATTACCTTTTTTTTTCTAAGAACAGGATATTCTATCGGATCTAGAATTTCTGACAGCCTTTATATAAGTGGAGAAATACGGTTTCAAATTAAAATTAGTGGTCACTCAGAGAGCGAATACTTCTGCCAGCACTAGCACTTCTGCATCTACTAGCACTTAGAATCAATTGCAGAATGTAGATCTGTATCTGGATTGATTTGAAAATCACCTCTTCCCATCCGTACAGTCCAACTGCCCATAAAATTTTGGCCTTAGGTATGTGATCTATTCTTGTCTCTCAGTGGTCATGATAATCACAAATGTTGATTGTTTATTGAGCAACTGCTGTTCTGAACACATCTTTGACTCAAAATAAATAAATGCTGCTTATTCAAATAACTGAACCTCTGTAGTTGTAAAATACTGATAACATTAATTTTTGACACGCTGCTCGTTTTGAACTTGTTCCGACAGTCTATCTCATGACTACTTTGTAATGGAGGCTTTGCATTGGATGCAGCGACTGTAGTGTAAGTCACTTGGTCCCCGAAGTAACCCAGGAAGATGGCTTTGATGGGATGGGAATGCATCAATTTTTTTTTTATTTATTTATACAAAATTTTTTTTTCCCTTGCTCTGGAAGGTCGCATGTAGAACCAAATATTGAACCCCAGTTGCTCAGGTCCAAATGCTCTGCCTTATCCACAACACTATCTCAACAGACTACATATTCACTGGTCGATTTAGCACTTGTTCATTTAGCGGTTAATTATAGCGAAAATACTAAAAACAAACTGTTTAAGCGATTACACTGCTGAGGTCTTCGAGTGCCAAACATAACAATAGCAGGCGCAGATTTACCCATAAACAGCTTTTTATGAAAAATATCAAAGGTAAGGAAAAGGTTTTGCTCATCTGTTTAACATGTAAAGTGTATGCCTGCTGATCTTTGAGTGTGGTGTCAATTTAAAATGACATGGCTTATATTGTTGGATTCTGTGAACTTTCCTCTTTCATTTGACATATCGTTTGTATGCATAGCACAGATTTAGTAGAAATGCTAGCGATAGAGCACTGATATTATCTTATCCTATGTTTTGCTAGATCCTAATTTACTTGCTTGGTGCTTGAATTGTGTTCGGTTCAGGTGAAAACAGTCATCATGAGCTTTTCGCAGAGTTTCTTCGCTTTAAGAGGATATGCCACATGACAAGGTTGCTATTAGAAAACATGCTGTATTTATTTTTCTGCAAATTCATGGCCCCCGGTACCTTAGGCGTTTAGGCTTCAGGTTAACCCTATAATGCCCAGACAGAGACATCATTATGGGAAAAATATGACCCAGTAATATTTTTGAAGTATTGATGGGTAGTATTCAGATCCACTGTTCATCTTTAGGTTTTGTGACAGCAAAATGTACATTGCTGAACAGAACTTCTAATTCCAGGAGTATCATATCTGATACACCCAAAAACTAACACCCCTCCAGAACTCAACACTTGAAATTTCAAATTATTTACTTTTGTATATTCTCTCTACTATCTATAGCTATCCCTTAACATGTATAAGAATAGGTTTTTGTGTAATATTTACCTTGGAATGCCGAACTTCACCGTGAAAGTCCAAGGAAATTCATGAATTCCAATTCACATGGGAACTACTACCTTAAAGTGAGTGACTAGGGGAGAGAGACTCCTGTAATCTCACTTCCTCCTTCCAGGAAGAAATTCCACTAATTTCAATAAATCTTCACTTTAAAACCAGCTTTCATAGCAAGAAAGCCATTGACTTGTGAACTTCTGGTACGTGAAGCAGCTTCTCTCAAAGTGATCTGAGCAAAGAATTGAATGTTTTGTTGGTTTGTAAGGCTTTCCACGGTCACTTCTTCTAAATTTAATAGGCCATTCTTTCAAAAGGGCTTCATTATTTAATGGAAATTGGTGGAAACTTATTTTGCCGTATTTTCCGGACGATTGAATGGCTTCATGATTGGTGCAACCAACAGCAGATTAGATTTCCCCATTTTCACTATCTGCTATCAACCTTCGTAAACATTTTGTTTCGGGGATCACGTGACCACATACGTAGATTGCAACAACCTCATTAACCCTTTTGTTGTGTTCGGTCAAATCTGACCGATTTACAAGTTTCCTCTCCAAAGAAAATGCAGTTAATTTCATCTGTTTGTCAAAACGTTCCATGACTTTGTTCACACATGGCATCTGAACACATAAAATAAATTTGGAAAATTTTTATTACATTTTTTGTCTTTTATTGAACTTGTCTACACCTGTGGTGTTCCCGGTCATAAAAATGACCGGTCATTAGAAATGAACGAGTGAGACCACAATTCGTTTATTAAATAGAGTTCAAGCACATTCCCACACTCCTTTCCCACACCGCAACAGGTGTCTTTGAGCAGACACACACACACACACACACACACACACACACGTGCACACGCGCACACACACACACATATACACACAGCTTCAATGGCAACCCCCACGGGAACCAATTTCCAATAGAAAATAAAATATTTATTGCGAAGATTTTGTTTTTGTTGTTATGGTTGACAGATTGTGAAGATTTTGTTTTTGTTATCAGTAGTGTTATCGCTGATCTTAAAAAAGAATGAAAACAGTTGTAGAGCTAAGGAGGTGAAGAGCAAAGATGAATTATAATGCAACACTGAGGAACACTGGAATAACACTTTGGCGCAATCTGTTGTTTGTTTTAAGAGATGATAGGAAAATAGTTGTTAATGTGTACAGTCAGTCTAAGCTTCAAACATTTTATAAAATGGTTAAGTTTTCCTGTGCAGATTTGGGCTTTTGTTTTACTAAATTAATCATACCGGTCAGTTTTGACCAGGAACTCAAAAGATGTTATTTTGTGCCACTAATTAGGAAATTGAAATGGTTTCAAAACAGTGTCCTTAATAAACATTGAAATGAAGTACTCTGTAATAAATACTACAATCTGTTTCATCTAAGTATTTGGTTTATTCAAAATAATATCTATATAATGTTTTTTTCCCCCCTAAAAAACGAGTTGTATGACCTCAGGTAAATTAGGCCTGCAGCACATACATCCCATAGGAAAAGTGTCTTACTCATCTGTTGCTCAATCTCATCTCTTGAGATGAATTTGGGCTTCTCATATTTGTATCGTTCTGTGATCATTTGTTTCTGAGTTACTTCTCCTAAAGGTCTCTTAGGAGCAAGAGATAAGCTAAAAAGAGACAGGACATCACTGAGACAAAGGAGGTTGAGTTGAGATAACCATTTGAGCAATACTAGAAACAGAGAAAGCTATTATAACTTTAGAGGGGTATGTATGTTTACAAAGACAAAAATTAGAACCAACATAAAACAAAGATGTAGAACTGTAACAGCAGTCAACTTATGGAATAATCTTGAAAATGATCTAAAAACATGTAGCACAATAAATATATTTAAAAATATACTTAAAAGCAGGATGATTAATTTATATAAACCAGAATTATGAGCTTTGGTGCCTATTATGCTGCAGAGTTTTATTTTCTGTTTTGTTGTCTTCCCTATCTTTCCATATAAATGAAATAGTAGATTCCAGAATGTGATACAACCTGTTTCTAAAAGGGTAGGCGTAAAAGGGTAGGCGTAAAGGAGCCTACACCTTTTCGGTCTTGTATCTTTGTTGAGCGCTGTCTTAGTTATATGTTTATTCGTTCATTCTGATTGCTTTTTGTTGTTGTTTGTTTTTTTTCTTGGACCTTGTCTGACTGATTTGTTTGTGTTGAGTTGTGGATATTAATGCCCAATGAGGTGTTGTGTCAAATCAAAGACCGAAATAAAATAAATTAAACTAACAAAAAACTAGAATGAAAGAGATCAATTTAAAAAAAAAGAAAAAGACTTTGACGGTAATCACGGGCAAAACCGAATAAAAGTTTCCCCAAAAGTTTACCATGGCTGGGAGCCTACTGCCCTGTGGGCCATCATTAGGGCTGCCACCTCAGCCTCCGCTGTTGTGGCCCCCCTATAGTATCCCTGGAGGCAGGGCAGGGTGTGCTCCAACTCTCAGAGCTCCTGATCAAAAGAAAAAAAAATTGCCGAGTACAATTTTGGTATGTTTGCTCTGTCTAGCAGGAGCAGAGTGAGGATCCACCCAAACGTAGAAAATCTTAGGATGAGAACGGTTCAGAGAAAGCAAAATGTACACACAAACCAATGGAAAATAAACACAGGATTACAGAGGAAAACTCTGAAGATAAGGCGACAAGTGGTGACCAAGCATGTGGGGAGACCAGGGAACAGCAATGAACAAACACCCGAAGACATAAAGGACACATGGGGTACATGGGAAAAGCAAAGGAAACTGGGAAGTGAATACAGGTGTGTAGTAGGCGGGAAATGTGACAAGGGGAGTGGCTATAAACAAGGGAATGAAAGGAACTTATTAACTCACGAAAGGGTGCAGGAGGATTAAAAGGATGTGAGAAACTTAATTAGGCAAGAGAATACAAAATGGAGTACAGGAAATCACAAGGAAAACATTAATGACGGAACTAAAACACTGACACTTGGATTTTAAGTTATGCTGCGATTTATGAAATTGGCCAGTTTTCAAGAAACAATGTCCTCATATGCCTTCTCATTTATTTTCCCAAGTCTTCCAGCATTACAGTATTTAATTATTTTGCATTTGCTTTTCTTTTTTTTTCCTTTTGCTATTTTTGTGGGAATGGCAGAATGTTTTTATCAGCAATTATTTCCAGAAAATTGGACATTATCTGCTAGCTTAATGAGTGATAACCTTGCTGATCTCGGTTGGTGCTTGATTAATTTCTTTCAGAGCAAATGAGATGAAAATCTTTTCACTGAATAGATGCTGAAAGCTCTTCCGTTCATTTTGACTGTTCTGTTTCGAGCACCAGTTTATTGCATATGCTGCAGATTTCATTTGGCGCTGTGCCAACTGGGGAAGTAGTCCATTTCTTTGGCACTGTATTTAAATGTTCTGGAAGTCATTAGCTTTGCATGAGTGATCTGGCTTCTTGATTTCTTTTGTTTGTTCATTTTGCAATGTCTAAAATTGGGTAGCACTGCAGTTATAACTGTATGCACACAGTCAAATATCCAGAGATCTCAATACTCCCGCACCTGGTGGTGTGGAAGTATCATTTCCTGCAGCCATGCTCGGAGGGCCTATAATCAGTCATGTCAGACTTGTGACCTATTTCACACCCTTCTGTACACTTCAAATTCATCTGCTCTCTTCCATGACATGTTGTCATCAATGTTTTCATCACGGGAATGCCTCAGGGCACGGTGATCCAACCAATCGCTGCAATTCTTGAACCACGATCCTTGGATCATGCATGGATTTCTTAACCCTTCCCCACTTAGGCAAAGAAATTAAACTGTTTTTATCGTCAGGACATTATTTCACCATGGTCACTGAAAGATTGGCAGGATTCAAACACCTTTTCAAATCCAAAAATTCAAGCACTTTTCAAGCATTTCAAAGGTGCATTTTCATGCTTTTCCAATAACTAAAAACAGCATTAAATTCCATATTTATCAAAATACTCAGTCAGATACCGACTTATTATCAAAGTAATGCAACAAACATTGCAATCTCTTACAGTTTCAAATACTTCATTCGAAATATTAGCACTTCTAAAACATTGGCATCCTCACATTGTGAAATCCAGGCCTTTTCAAGGATTTTGTGTGTGCATAGGAAGCCTGGGTGTAAAGCTGAACTATTCGGGATCTGAAGTGCATCGCTCAGTTATTACCTCGCCCGTGATGGAGTCAGGGGCGAGGTATTGTAATCAGTGCGGTTTTTTTGTTTGGTTATTTGTTTGTTTGTGCGTCCGTGTGCGAACGATCCAGCGTCTACACAGCTGCACTGACTGACGTCAAACTTTCAGAATAGTTGGGAAATGGTCTGTAGATTGCCTGATTAAATTTTGGGGATGATCGGGTCAAGGTCAGGGTCAAATTGTTTTTTTTGCGATAATCTTCTTCAAATTCATTGCTTTGACCTCAAACCTAAACCAAAATATACATCCTTCCTTTATGCTTCCAACCATATGCTGCATGATGGGATGTCCTTCGCGGTTGGGGGTTAAATGTCAGGGGGCTCAAGGTCATCGATGAAAATAATATATTTTCCATTTAACTCAAAACGGTTGCAGATAGACAGATGTTTACTTTAATGAGCATATAGGAAATCCAATGTGGGCTTTTATTAGACACCATGGCCTTTGACCTTGCGAGACCCTGAAAGGTCAAACTCAAGGTCACAGAGTTTCAGAGGGCTGTATGTTCAAAGTGGTTGATGATGGATAGATATTTACCATTAGCAACGTATAGGATGTCCCAAGCAGGCTTTCTGTTTCCAACATGACTTTTGAGCTTGAGTGACCTTGAAAGGTCAAACTCAGGGATGACAATTTTCAGAGGGTGGGCAAGGTTTGTTTTGCCTGGCAGCATTTGTTTGAGGCAAAGTTTCTCAGGAAACTCGGGAGAAGAAGGATTAATCACAATTCCTGGGAGATTACATTTATAGTGCTTAATAGCATTTTATGAAAGCTCCTTACACTGAGGATGAGTGTTTACACTTGTAATTTAGTGCTGTTCAAAATCCTCTCAAATGCTCTCATTTTTGAGGGCTATTCATTCTACCAAATGGACTCAGATGTGATCATGGATTGATTGATGGAAAATGCCAGTTAAATCCAGAGGTCTTGCGTTCATAGATTTGAACTGCTCTGAAACTTTACAGCAGGAATTAACCTTGCATGTGGGGTTGGCAGAACGGCAGCGTCGCAAATTGAACAGGCTGAACAGTTCAAGTTTGTCCCTTGTTTTCATGCAATTGCAAAATCCCTTTGCTACTCGGATAAATTAATTACTTCAAAAAGATATCATTTGTGCCAGTCTTTTTGAAATTAGTTCTTGACAGCCAGATCTAATTACCTGAGCCCTTTACAGCTTTTTTTTTTTTACTGAAATCTCTCTACAATCATAATTACAAAAGTTTCTTTCTGCTGATTCAGTGCAGATGGAAATGTAAGGCAGTGTTTACTAGGCAGGGCTATTGAACATCATCCAGAGAGTGCAAGTGTGGGCGCAGGCTTTCATTCCAACCCGGCACTTACACATCTGATGCTAATAATCAACCCCAAGAGCCTAGAGAGCTTGAGAAACATGTTGTATCATGTTATGCCAAGTATCAAAATATTGTTGCCATTTCCAGTATAATGCACTATAGCTTTACATTTGCTTATTTTTGTTGAAATACATTAAACTAGTTTGGTCAAGACATAATAAGAATTAGATTTATGGAATAATTTTACTGGCATTAAAAATATTGAAACACTAAAAGTATTGCAGTATCAAATCCAGCCTTCATAAAGCATTCTCACAATGGTGCCTAGACGTGCAACATTTCAGACAATTGAACGTTACACTGTGGGGACATTTTGTGTCATCTGGGTGGCTGTAACAGAAGAAAAGCACAATTGAAGGGTTCAGTGCAATTGCATGATTTCATGTTTTATGGTATAACATAGACTATGCTTTCACTATGTACCAATGTTGTGTACTGTTGAGAAATTTGCTTTTCTCATGACATACAGTATTCTTTCTGAATCTATGGGGAAATTTAACTAAAATATAGAATCTTGCTATTCCGCTCTTTCATGTTAAACTTGAGATTTGCATTTATTTATTAACCCTTCAATTCCAAATGTATAGCCCTGTATTCATTAGCTGTGGAGTACATTTTCAAACCCATAACGTTACCCCTTGAGTAATGGTTATAATCAAGCGCCTGTTTTTCTCTTAAAGTTCAGAGTGACTTCTGATTCTTATAAGATATTCCAATAAGTATTTATATCCATATTATGCGCATACAATAAGTATTTTAGCATTTACCTACTTTTTACTTTCTCTCAATTTTTTGAATGACAGTAAAGGCACTTTGCATAATTTTGTTTGGTGCAGTTAGCAAGAAATACAAATGAATACTGAATGTGGGTGGTTTTTTAAACCCAGCTCTTAAGATTAAAATTGCCAACTGATTTTAGGTTTCACCAAACAGAATGATGGTTTAACTCTATAATCCTTAGGGAAACCTGGTAAAATATTTATATTGTTTTTACACAGGGTTATAATCAAGTTTGACAGCAGTTCAGCTGATGCTTATCTAAATACCCTGACCAAAAACATAAACGCACAAAGTGATTTTTTAAAAATGATTTTTTATCAATTGGGAAATATTTCATTAAAACAATTATTATTTTATTCTTGCCTTAATCTTCAAGCAACAGAAACATGACTAACAATATACTGAGTTATGACAGCCTGATCCCACCAGGGTTCGGCGGGCAGAGTTCACAGCACTAAGTAATGAGTGTGTCCACCATCGGCATCACGTAATGCGGTACACCTCTGGCGCATGGAGTTCACAAGGTTAACAGTGGCCTGTGGAATGTTGTCCCATTCATCCTGCAGCCAAACTCGGAACTGGCGCACATTTTGTGGAACCGGTACACGTCTGATTTGCCAATCCAGAACATCCCACATTGGCGACATATCAGGTGAATATGCTAGCCACTTGAGAACAGGGACATCTGGGCAGATCTGGGCAGTGTGTGGCTGGGCATTATCGTGCTGGAATGTCACGTGATGGAGTCGCACAAACGGTACGACTATGGGCCTCAGGATCTCGTCACGGTACCGCTGCCCATTCAAGTTGCCCTCAAAGGGTAAGCTGTCCATGGCATATGCCTGTCCATACCATTACTCTTGCACCACCATGTGCCACCCGACGCACGACATTGGCGTCAGCGTAACACCCGCCCACACGTCGCCATTCGCGTTGTCTGCCAGCAGCGCGGTACAGTTGGAATCACGATTCATTGAATAACACCGTCCTCCAATGTGCAAGCGTCCAGTGAAGGATACCGTTGGCCCAGTCAAGTCTGTACCGATGACAGACGGTGGACAGGTCGAGACCTTGGTGCGGTCAGCGGGCTCAGAGGTCTGCCTCCCTCAGGCGGTTTAAGACAGTCTGAGCTGATAACTGCCTGTCGTGCAGTCTGACGGTCTCATCAGCTGTCCAGGTGGCTGGTCGGAGCCCATCACAGACGTGCTGGAACCGCATGTGCCGATCCTGTGTGGGCGTGGTCACACATGGTCATGGGGGCATGTGGACGACGAACAGTGCTGCCAGTCTCTCTGAATCAACTTCTCAACCGGCTGATGGTGGAGTGATGCACATTCAAGTGTGTTGACACGGCTGTCACAGATATCCCAGCATTCAGCATGCCAATGGCACGCTCCCTCATGACTTGTGACATCTGTGGCATTGTGACATGTGACAAAAGTGCACATTTTGCAGTGGCCTTTTATTGACCCTGGTGCAAGAAGTGCCTGTGTATTGGTCACGCTGACTGGCCAACTCTATGCAGCTCAGGGGTGGAATAACTCAATGAGTGAGTAATCTCACACGGAGTGGTCAATGAGAAATGGGTCACCAAAACGGAGCAAAACAAATCATTCAGTACACCAAAAAACACTATTTGTGGACATATTTCATTACAGATCAATTTAACTCAGCATTTTTGGTTTGTGCATTTATATTTCTGTTCAGTGTACTATACACAAAAAAAAAAATTTTAATACTAGATCAAAGCATAACTGAAGCAATTGATTTTTCAATTCAGGAAAAATGATAACTAGTAAATTGCCATGGCAAAGGCTACGCGAAATTGCATGCACATGCCATACACAACAGATATAACTGTCCATCCTTTAAGCTAATTCGCCACACTGCTTTAAAATGCATGATCTAAGTTAAAGCAGAGATTAGTGAAGATCGATAAAATTACATTACCAGTCAAGAATTTCCACACATTCTAAGATCTTTTTAATTCTTTATCTTACATGTATGTTTACAGCAAAGAAATCACTGGAACCCAACACATGTTTATTATAAATAATAATGTCACAAGAAAAATCCAAAGGGAATTCAGCACAGGTGATTGAAATGATCAGCTCACTACCAACCCCCTGAAGCTGCTTGATAATGAGTAAATCATTTGAATCTCCAGTGCAGGGGCAGGGAGAGATCCAACACATACAGGACAGGTGGCTCTCCAGGAGAGGTTTGAGAAGGACTGAATTAGATCATTGTAACTGATCTGCTTATATATTGACAAAATGACTGATCCTGGTTTTTCGTAATTTGTTTCATTATATACATGATTTATACCAAGGGCGTAAGTTTAATGTGAGAATTGGTAGGGATACATATGTAATGCCAATCTGAGTGCAGATACTGCCTTTTCTGTATTCAGAGATTATTCGAATGAGTGTTTCTTAGTTTTTTTTTAATGATGCTAAGCAAGGAGCCTCCATAATCTTCATAGATCAGATCAAATAGCCTGGAAATTGAAACCAATTGAGTGAATTTATATCTACGTTAGCATGACAGTTCACAATCCTGTCTATTAAGCATCTCTCTGTGTGGTAACACAACTGCGGCCGAGATAAAACTTCAAAATGGGCCACTGACAATCTATGAATTGGACAAACCGCTAACCAAGTGTTTTATCGACCTGGATCATGTTATATTTACGATTACTTGTTTCTTTCATTTTCCCCACTGAGCCAAAGTTGGTTGGGACTTTTTGACTTTCCAAGGTTATATTTATTGAACATCATGAGACTAACTTTAATGCTTTCCCTATGATTCCATTCTATAATTTATTATTAGGACCTCCCCTGAAGCTCTGATACACCTGTATCCTCAACAGCTTACTGCTGTGGTTCCTGCTTACAAAAATAATACATTAATAATAGCACCTTCGCAAGATTTCTAGACTGAAATTCACCTCATAATTTGATATATCCACCTGTGTTATGTCAGCTAGGAACCTGACTACTAGCCAACATGTGATAGAAACCGGGTTTAGTTCACTAGTGGAAACTAGCGAACATGATTTACTAACATTTGTTGACATTATTTTCCAGTCAAAAGTTACTTTAGGTAGCTATAAAGTTTTCACTTTAAATAGTAAACTGTTTCAACTAGAAAGTTTAATCACTTACGCCCTGGATGGTTAAAAAAAAAAAAAATGCTTCTTGTGTTGCCTCTTTTGTTGGTGGCCTTGGTTTTCTTCCCCTGTCAATTGAGTGGCTAGCTGCCGTTAGCTCGCTAGATAACAAACTGATGATATATAACAGTTAGCAATGGACAGGTACTGCAAGCACACTTTGTTATGAGAGTGGCACTTAGCTGGCCTGCTACAGTGCTAAGCCACACCGATTCAAGTTCCCAACATTACACTTGGCATTTAGGTTGGCTGTATATTAACGGCATTACATGGAAGAGTTTTTTTTCTCCCGCTCTCAGACAATGAAATTTCTGCAAAAGTGATACGTACCTGTGGCAATATGTAATATTTGTCATATATAAGTTGGGCCATGGGAAAAGTGCTATAGTTACGTGATGAAGAAAAATCTGGAACAAATGCAAAGGAAGACTATTATTAGAACTGTTCTCCTATATGCCTTCAGAAATGAGCAAAAAGCTTAAATCATAGAAGTATTTGTTACATTTACATTCGCGATGTATCTCTTCAGATTCCATGTAGATTTATGGCTAACAAAAGATTTTATGATTGCAGTTGGGTGAAACGGCTGATAGCTACCTATAACTGGAAATTGAAAATTTAATCGCTTACCCCAGTCACAATGCCAGCTAGCCTCCCCCAGCACTGGTTGACAGTAATATGGCCTCCAAAATACATAAAATAATTACTATATTTTAGAATATCCTCTTCTTTCTGCTCATCTCCTACCATTATTACAATATTCTCTATCCCTTCTCTCTCTCCCTCCCTCACTGTCAGTAATGTATTGAACGAAGGGTAATAAATTAGCGAGCATTGAAGCGTCTTTCCTTAACATTTAGTGAATTCAAGCAGCACTTATGGCTGCCACATAAATATTTCCAGATAATTTTAAAGGAGTCTGGAACTTTCCTAAGCAAAAGAGGCTATTCGAACGCAGTTTGTCTGTTTTTCTCTCCCATGTTCTCTCCGTCTTGGGGCATCCCTCGTTCTCCTTCTCTCTCTGTCTCTCCCGTTTCCGCTCTGTTCTGTTGGCTGCCCTCTCCTCCACAGCCTGGGCTTCCTTTACGCTTTGAGGAGAAACAGAGGACTGAAGACACACCACGAGCCCTCCTGTCTCCTCATTACTCCCACTGACACCACCCGTCTGAACAAAAACCCATTTATGGACCCTGCTGTGGGCCTGAGGGTAGCGCGGTGGGGGTGATGTATTTAACATATTGCGTATTGTGTACAGTGCAGCTGCTTTTGGTTTCCTCTAGAGCTGAAACGGACCTATTTGAGCCGAGCAGTGAGAGCTCTGTGCAGATGCACAGCCAACTGGGTGAGATTTAGCTGCAAGAGAGAGAGAGGGAGGGGAGGGGAGGAACTTCACTTACTGAGGTGCTGACTGTGACGTCTGAGACCCAAACAGCCCAGAGCACCTCCTGCTTTGATGATCTAACTCTGAACACCGTAACAGTGAAGCGCATCAGCTCACTCAGCACAGAGCCGTCATCCTACAATACTAATTCAGTGCGGAGATCACTGATAGATAAAGACATTTTCTGTTGATGTTGCTATAAGGGGGAATTTTAAGTGATCTCGCCATAATTTTGAGCCTTTGCTGTAAATATCAAACCAAATATTGCAGACAAGCTAGGCTACTCCTGCCAACAACTGATTGCTCTCTGGTGAGCGAAAGAAGCCGCCCATAGGGCCTGTAGGGGACCTCGCCCAATTGTGCCATTGCCCATAATTCTCCATCAACATGGTGTCAGGCTGGGTTCAGACAGACCATAAGAAATAGACAATTAAATAAATGTGGTGTAGATTATTTATTTTTTTATTTTTATTTTTTCTTTCTGGGCTCCACAGAAGTTGTTGAAAAATATCTCTCAAACACCATGACAACATTTGACAACATTTCCTGAGTTGTTGAGAACAAAGTTTTTGTTATTTTCTAATGATTTTTTGCAGGTAAGTACAGAAGACACAGATGAATAGTTTGCCACAAGTCCAACGCCTTTACAGGAAAGGGTCTTAGAGCCACAGGGTCCCAAAAATGGCTGATTTCATCATTTTTCAACAAAACCCATTGTGAAAATTAGGGGGTGAATCCTGAGGGCATTTTCGAAAATACAGTCGAATCAGAAATAAACCAGGCCAAACTATCCATCAGGGTACCCTAACATAAATAATTGATGCTGAAGTCATCTACCCCTTTTCTGAAGTACAGCAGTGCCCCCTCAGCTCTTTTTAATGGAAAACGCATTGAATTTCACCGAATTATGTTCAACGAACATTAAGTTTTGCATTTGTGACAGTTGAAGGGTCCTGTCATTGGAAGTGTCTCCTAATAAGTACATGCCCTGGCTACCTTGCCAACGAGCCTGGCTCTTTGGCGATTTGGTCAGCGCGCATGACTCTTATCCGGGAGTCTGGAGGTTCAAGCCCCCGCCCAGGCCCTGCTTCGGCCTGCTACATTCTGGCGTAATTGATAGGATCTGGGGCATCCTAATGGATGGCAGCATGCGTGAAGCATGGAGCGTGAGGACGCGCACACGAAGGAGGGAAAGAGATGTGACAGTTGAAGGGTCCTGTCACTGGAAGTGTCTCCTAATAAGTACGGCCCTGGCTACTTTGCCAACAAGCGTGGCTCTTTGGCGATGTGGTCAGCGCGCATGACTCTTACCTGGGAGCCTGAAGGTTCAAGTCCCTGCCCGGGCCCTCCTTCGGCTTGCTACACATTGACATAAAAAAATGTTATGAATGGGTTGCCTGTGAAGTTTTTATGGATCAATGGCCTGCAAAAATGTCAAAATTATCGTGGGAGGGCAAACATTAACGCCACTCGCCCATTACTATATAAAATGTAGTGAAGTCGCTGATGCAAGCAGTTGTCTGCCCTCCCACTGCTACGAAATTAGTCAAACGTTCCCCCTTCAATAACCTGTGGTGATTAAAAAAAACTTTCACTGTTTTTTACTATGTCCATATGCCCTTCTCCCATGATAGTTTCAATGAGCGACTGTGAATAATTCATAGTAAAACACAGTGACGTGCAGTCGGAGGTTAGTTTGGTGAGGCAGAAACCTCCCCTTTGCTTGATCAGCAATCAGACGATTAACTAGTTTAGTAAGACTATTCAGCAGAATGACGAGCCAGTTTAAGTTTCCACGGCGTTATTACTCAGTACATCGAACCTGCAATGCTTGCTAGACAGCAGATTTGCGCGTACTTTCTTCCAGGAGGCCAGGGACGTGCGGTGAGGTGAGGCAGTGACCCAAACTTTTATCACTCCGGATTTTGTGAACCTCTTTCCTCGTGTTATTCCTGATTGACAATCAAAACAATTAAGACCAAGCCTAAAGGAAGCCTGATACTGACAGAAAAGATAATAACAAATCAAAACAATTAAGACCAAGCCTATAGGAAGCCTGATACTGACAGAAAAGATAATGACAAAAAGATTCATTCAGGTATACGTTTCAATTCGAGACTGCAAGGATGGAAATCTGAATAATCAATGAGGAAAAGTTCTTGGTTCTAGGTAATTCTGTATATCGTTTAAACATTTTGTTAATCGGATTATGGAAGAAGACTGAAAATAAGCGCCCGCTTTTTGTTTGGGTGTAAAAGCGTGTATTTAAAGTAGAATACATTGTATACAGTATTGATTAAGCATTGAACTCTACATAAGTCGAACTGTTTTAATATTTGTTGATGACATTGCTTCGGCTTCCTGGAAGCAAGTACGCGCAAATCTGCTGTCTAGCGAGCATTGCAGGTTCGATGTACTGAGTAATAACGCAGTGGAAACTTAAACTTACTAGTCTTTAGTTAGTCTTACTAAACTAGTTAATCGTCTGATTGCAAATCAAGCAGTAGGGAAGGATTCTGCCTCACCAAACTAACCTCCGACCGCATGTCATTGGTAAAACAATTCATTTCACACATTGACAAAATCTGGTCGAGCATCACAGCGCTGGCGTCCAGCCAGCCAGCGCGAATTGTGACTGGTGAGTTTCAAAGGCCTGGCGCTGGTTTATTCCTTGGTATATTTTACTGAAACTTCACAAATAGGGTCACAGGATATTCTGTCAACAAAGTATGTTGGGTTGAGTAAAAATGCGCTCACCTTTCTTGCTATTGTTGAGAAGAAATCACGGCGAACTCGCGACGAACTTCACCAACTTCTGTTCTGTACTTCTGTTCTGTTCTACTTCACCAACTTATTTCACATCCCCTGGAGGTCTAGCCTGGACGAACCGACTCGAAATTTCTCAAATTAGATAGCTAATCTAATCATGGTCATAGCTGGGATATAGGCTAACGTTTGCACTGGCTATTTGAAATTCACCTCCTAAATGGAAATTTTTACCACGCCGTGCACTTGAAAATTTGTAAACGCGGCGCAAATTGAGGTCACGCATTCATCCAACGGGTGAACAACAGTTCTGTTCAAATCGCGTTTTTGGCTGTAATACGCAGAGTTCATGTATGAAATGCGGGTATCCTATTGAAAAGGTTGCTTTTTAATCAAACCATGGGGTTCTTTTTGTATGAAAATGGCATTTACATAATTTTTTATAAGTTTTCTGAGGCTTGTTTACCGTCCCAGTTCAGCTGTTACGCATTGCATTAGAGTTTATGCAGAGCGTTGCCCATGCCTACGTTAAATATATCTCTACATTTACTTGCTGAATACTTTTTTTTTTTGCTTATATTTTTTGTTTTTTAAACATTCTAAAACAGCATGAGAAGTTTTTGCTCTTGGAACACTGAACTTTTTGAGTGTTATTTGGTGATACAGTGTACATGTATGGCGGTTGCAGTAATGCTGTTAAGAGGTAGTTAATTTAATCTAATCCTGCAACTGAAAATGTAAATATGAAAGTTATTTTAAAGTTAATTTCAGTGGGAAACCTTTTCTGTTAGTGAGCTAATTGACAGCATAATGGACTGATGAATAGTTTTTCCCCTCTCCCTCTCTCACTTTTTTTTAACCAAGGCGACTGCGCATTTTTGCAAGTGGAGAACCCGCCGGGTAAGTCATAAAATAATAGATTTGTTGTTAATACTTTGACAGGAATGCAGTTTTTTTTTTTCTCTTCTTCGGCTTGCTCTATTTAGTATAATCTTATTTTAGGGTGGCATAGTGGTTAGTACTACCGTCTCACAGCTGGAAGGCTCTGGGTTTTAATCCGTCCTGAAGTGTTTCTGTGAGTCTGCTGGTTCTCCCAGTGTTCGTTCAAGTTTCGTCCGGGTGCTTGTGTTTCCTCCCACAATCTAAAGACATTCACATCGGGCCAATTATTGCCCATAGGCACGAGTGTGTGGTGCATGTGCCCTGCAATGGATTGGTGAGCTGTTCAGGGTGGGTCAATACTCAGCTAAGATAGGCTCCAACTAACACCACCCCCCCCACCCCCCCCGCAACCCTAGGGAAGAAGAAGGGGTATAGAGAATGAATGAATCTTATTTCAGGTACTCTGAGTGTTGATAGATATTACCCCGCGCCTGAATAATTAAGTGACCCATTTCCCCATGATGTGACCTCATTTATGCCAAGCAATCCCAAAAACAGCACGTGCAGAGGGTTCATCAACCCAACAAACACTGGCCATAAAGTGAATTTATCAAATGAAGATCCATGATTAAGTAACTTGAAACACTTAATTATATTTGTCATTCAAGGCAAAAGACGATGTTTATTTCCAGTGGGAAAAGTAGTGTCATTTGTGACTTTTCATTCCCCAGTGACACCCGGTCGCTCCAACCACTAGACCCTGTGGCTTCGGAGTGATTGAAAAGTATCTTCTACAGAAGTAAGTGTAATGAAACTTCATCAGTTTTTGATTAAACATGACACATTTTTTAAATCATTTTTCAAACATTTTTTTAATCAACCTACGCAATACCGAGAGTGAAAGGCGATATTTCATTGGATCAATCAACGCGAAGCACTGGCCTATTAATTAGTAAATTATTTTTCTGTACTGAATTTTGCCCACAATTTCATCGCTGTTGAATCGCATATGGACAGAAATCGTGTTTTAATTTACTAATTACGATAATTGGAAAACATGTCAGTAAAGGAAAATGATTGAGAACTAACCAGGACAAATTTTCATAACGTGCCTGAGCCCCACCCCCCCCCACCAACTCCCAGGTCTAGAACCGCCATTGCTTTGCACCTGCATTAGTTGTCCATAGCAGTAATTTAGAACTGCATCAGGTTGATAGTGACCAAACCTTCAGACACCATGGGAAAACCCACCCTCAGCTCAGAACAGAAAAAATTTAGAATGAGGTTATTTGGGGGAAATCCCTGACGTCATATCTGGGAATTTCCAACAACCATCCAGTCTGCGTGAACTCAATGCCCGTTTTATTAGGGGAGTACTTGGCACGCTCCAGAAGTCGGCAGGCAGTGACGCGCTACAAATTTGCGGCCGCTGATCGTCGGGATTTCAGCATACCTAGGTCATTCGAGCCTGACTAAAGTCAGTTCTATTTCCTAGGTCAGAAAATTGCAAAAATTACCAGGAGAAGATATACAATATTTAAAATGTATGAGCAAAATCTCATAGAAATAGAATTGACTCCAATCTCAGCACTTCCTGCGAACAGTTTTGGTGTCTTTGAGGAAATATTAATGCCAGAACTTTGAGTTAAAGGTGTGCGAAACAGAGTATGAGCACGGTTGGATTGTGGAATTAGTCCCAGCAGTAGTTCGGCACAGAACTTCAATTATTGACTAGGAGCACCACAGATATTGTACAGAGTGAAATATTGCTAAAATGTAACAAAAATCCAAAAGGTCCCCTCAGACAAGAAGAACTTATATGCCAAGCTGTAAGGAGTATCTTTTTTTTAGCAGACAGGAAGAAACAAGCTAATCTTCATTAAAAAAACAAAAAAAACAAAACAAAACAAAATCCATGCCCAGAATGTTTGGGATACAAGAAATAGCCAGTATGGTGACAGGGGTGGTGCCCACCAGAGGGCAGCATTCATCCCACAAACAGGCTGGGTCAGAGTTACTGTAACCAGTAATCACCACAGCTGCAGCCCGATGCCTCAGTAATTGCAGTATGAAAAGACCCAACTCCAAGGATAGGAGGGATTAGCTGCATCCAAATTCTCTTAAGGGCAAAAGACTTTCCTAGCAAACAGACAGGCACTGAGAATAGTTTGGCTCACAGCCATGATGATGTGCGTAAGGATGAATAGGGAGGCGCATAGGGAGCGGCCCTGTTCATTAACCTACGGTATCGGGAACTCCCTTTTGTATTTTGTAGAGCTTACTCGTGGCTGAAACTGACTGTACCTTTAATGAAGTTGTGCTTGTTTCTTTCCGTAATAAAACAAAATGATCATGAAAACTGCCGTTTGCACAAAAAAAATAAATAATGAAGAGCTATGCTATTTGTTCTGCGCTGAGAGAATGTCCTTGGTGTGTCACACGAGCAATATGCGGGCTGCAATTTTTGTTGAAATCAATTATAGATTCCACAGAGACACGGAACGCTCAAACAAATATTTATCTGGAAACGATAAAACATCCAAATGTAGTCGGATAACTTTCTCCTAACGGAGAATTCTTCTCAGTATTTGCGCTTCAATATCCACTGTCTCTTCAAGGAATGGACATGCCTTGTCTAACATCTCAGTTTGCAGTCTCAGAAAGAGAAGAAACTGAGTAACTTGAAGAAAACCTGCCAGCGAGCAGGTTAGCTTCACAGAGTATGTTGCCGCGGTAACTGACTCAGAGTTGGACTGAACTTGCATTGTGAACCTGAGTTTCCTGCTACTCTGAGCAAACAAACTCAGAGTTACCACAAACCCCGCTTTCTGAAACGGGGCCCAGAAACAGAAGTATAATTATAAAATATGCAATAAATGCTAAAGCCAACACTGATATACTAGCAAATGTTTATAAATATCGACAATACCCATTAGTATGAAAAAAGTAAGAAAAAAACAGGTCTCATCCAATTTGTCATTTAGGCTGTTAGGATGCAGTGTTTTGCACATTTTTTGATTGTCTGCACAGCCCCATGATGAAGCAAAAAAGAAATCTCTAAACTCAAGACTTGGCGTTTCTTTTTCTGTGTGCGAGTCCTTATTTGCTGCATTTGTGGACTTTTCTAAACTACCGCACGAGAGCTAAAGATTGATTGAGGACCGTTTTAAAATTCAGCTCAGTCTTTGTCAAGCAAAAGCTGTTACAAAAATTACGATAAAATCCTGCTAACAGAAATATTTTTGGTACTGGAATGAAGCTTTTTTTGTGCTCCATTTGATGGTCTCATTACCCACGCCCGACGAGGTGGCGTGGGTATACAGTTTAGCACCGTCTGTTGGAATTTACGAAATGAACCAATGCGACAATCAGTAGAATACAAAAAGGAGGCTTTATTCCTGAGGGGGGAAACCCCCCCCAACAGAGCTGGCAACAGTACAAAGTCCGCAATCCAAAATCAGAATCCAAAGGGCGAAATCCAGAGTCATACACAGGGCACCAATAACAAAAATCGTAGTCAGACAAAAGAGGTCAAAAAACAAGAATGCGGCAAAAGTACAGGGAATAGGCAAAGCTCGATATCAAGGACGATCCAGTCAGAAAGATAAACACTGAGAAATCAAGGCGAGAAACGTGGCACGAGAAAACTAGGGAGAACAATCTGATAAGAGAGTGAACCAAACAGACATCTTACACATCCGGGGTAAACACATGACCAGGGAGAACAGGTGCAATCAATGGTAACAATGATCAGGGAGAGACACATGAGGAATAAACTAATTACATGAATTTCGCTGTAGCCAAAACGCAGACAGGGATCACAAGACAATCCTATGAACAAACACCTCCGGTTAAGGAGTAATAAAAGTGCAAAGTCTAAAGAAAAGGAAAGCATGAGATACGTATAAGTGGAAAACTGCAGCAGAGATAATTAGGGATAGGCAAGGAGGCGGAGATTAGAATTGAGCGACTGCTCAGAGATCATTAGTCAATTAGTATGTGCAGCTATACAATCCCGAGTGCATGTTAGTAGGTTAGTAAAAATATACAATGTTAATGAGGGTTAGTAATTATCGAAAACAACAAACTGTTAGTATGGTTAGTAGATAGTAATAGAGAGGGGAAGGAAGCACACGAGATAATGAAGGAAGATTGAAAACCCAGAAAGCAATAAATCACCCGAATGAGTGGCACACAAGATTTGGGACCGTGGGCAAAGACCTACACAAGACAAGACAGTGTAGATGAAGTGCAATGCATGGAAATGAAAACATGGCATGAAAACTGAGGCATGAAAAAATAATAAAACATGAAATCTAAATTACCAAAAACACAATACATGATCCTAAGAATAGTCAAAGGGCACGTAGTGGTCACTAAACAGAAATCCTAAACATGGCTAGGCCAGGCACAGAACTTAAACATGACATGGGATCAAGGCATAGCAGAACTACCAAAACCAAAAGAGCAGAATCACAACACCGTCTGTGTGTGTGTGTGTGTGTGTGTGTGTGCGTGTCTGTCTGTGTGACAGCTCGGCCACCACTGAAGCTAGGGTCACCGAACTTTGTGGGGTAGATGATCCTAGGGTACCCTGTCCAAATTTGCATTTTGAGGTTGAAAGGTCAAAGGTCAAGGTCAACAGGAGGCATGGGTTAGCATCTCTATAGAGTGCGCATCATCTAGTTTAAACATATTTTCAGGAAATTTTGTAGCATCCCAAAATAACCATCATTTTAATTTGCCCATCTATGTCTTGGGTAACCCCTCACCCCTCCACTTTTACCTCCTGATTTGTCTCCTCTCCTCCTCACTCCCAGGTACAAATTATTTGGGGTGATTTTCAAAATTTTTTGGGGTTTTTTTTTTTTTAAACCTACCGTGTGTATGCCATGATGCCACACAAAATGTTCCAAGAAACTGAGATGAGGCTACTAGCTTCAGGCATTTACAATTAACCACTTGAAAACATTGAATTTGCAACACAAGTTTAGTGTTTGCGAGCTTTTTACACTACTTTAAAAATGCAAATCCAAATAAAAGTTATGATCTTATTTCATTTTGTTATGTAAATATAAATAACATAGAGACAAAGAGATCAATAATAACAATGAAAACACAAACATAGTCAAAGAAATAATGAAGTCTCAAAACAGCATGACTAGATGACCAAAAAGTAAACGAAATTACTAAAATTAAAATCTCAACCTCTTAAAATGCCAAGAAGTTGCAGTTGTACAACCAAACTCCACCTCCTTTTTGGTTTAATGTTTTTCTGGTGGTGTCTGTTCTTTTTATCTGCTAGTACAACAGATATGCAGTTGTTGACAACGGAGGAACTGGAAGTGTAGCTAGACGGAGAGATTTTGATGTTTCTGGATTTCCACTGCCTGGAACCGCCATATTTAGATCCAAATTTACTCTCAGGCTACCTCAATTACTGATATTTCAAAGGGCATTATGACATTTTTACCAAATAAGACACAAAATGGTTACCAACAGCAACCTTGAAGCTCCTCCAGGACCTGGGCACTGGCAGTCGCTTTGATCAAGGAATACAGCATGTGCGGAGGAGGGGGGCTGTACTGAGCATGAGAAGTGATTGACGCTGCGTTAGAAACTGTTCCTAGCTCTAGTCGGTTAATTTTGCTTGGGGGTTGTGAATTCTTAGTCAAAGAAAGAAATACTGGAGCATACTTCACCTGCACCTTCATAAACTGCCTAAGTATTTGTGTGCTCCAGTATTTCTTCCTTTCACTTTGATTACTTATCCCCTATTCTGAGAGGCATCGATTTGGCTACTGTTCATCAGCTGAGGGTCATATTTTTTCTTGATTAAACGTCGTGATTTCTCGCCAATGTTATTAGAAGCACTGGGAGGAGCCTAATGTTCCTGATTTTTTTTTTTACATTCATACAAATTTTTATGAATAAGACACATGGTCAGTATTTCAAAGAGTAAATTTTGATGGTCTGAGTCCACCCCAGAAATAGGGGTCCTACTTTAAGGATAGCTGACTGAGTCAATAATGCGCTTTGCAAGTCATTTACACTTGATAAAATGATAAAATGATAAAAAAACAGCAGCCTGATCGCTCACTGTCAGATACAGTAGATTCATCTGCTTGTTTTTTCCTTTTTCAGTGTCTCTGTGCGTCCACTTTGTAAACGAGGGACAAAGTAAGAGACACGTTTTTTGCATCACTCTCAAACTTGTCAAAACCATCCTGGAAACTGGCCACATAAACCCTGAACAAGCTGACCAAATTTACAGCAGAACATGAATCGAGTACAACTGCCTGTAAAGCAGTGCTGGTCTTGTAAAAATGCTGCAGTGTGGTATTTTACTTATTACACAGAATGGCATTCTCTAGTTTGTCCAACTTCGCATACAGTGTCCTAGGCTTCATTCCATGTGGTAAGACTTTGGTTTGTGTCATTGCTTATCTTGTGCTGCAACACCTGAATTCTGGCGTAATTCTGGTACAGTGCTTTTGTAGCCTGAGCTGACCATCTAATGTCTGAAAGTCTTATCAAAGTCTCAATCCTCTGATTGTCATTTGGCTGTAAACCTGCTGTAATTGTCTGGCAACAGGTGGTGGATTTGGAGGAGAAATTTTAAAGTGTCTGCACAAAGTTAAAAGATACCTCGATCTCAAGGCAGCAGATGATAAAGATGATACTGTTAACTCCTGTTGAGATTCCATATCCAACCTCCACTTTTTTTCGACTTTTTATTAGCCAAAACAATTTTAAAAGCGGAACAAATATATTTTCGGGGGTTTCATTCGTGATAAGGGGGATAAGATTTTAATATTAATATTTAATATTGCAAATGCATGTGCAGCACATGTCTTTGCATCCGGTTGTCATCAGTAACATGGCTCCAGCCGCAGTGGGAGGGGGATATAGGTTTGATCTCCGTCCGTCCATCCTTACGTCTGAGATACAGGGGACAGCTTTACTCAGAAACTACAACAGATACAGTAACCAAATTTGGTGTGTAGCTTCAGACCATTAAGGCCTTGATTGAGTTCGAAAATAAGAAGCGCATGATTGGCGGGGGATGTTGTACACCATGTTGACTTGTTAGTATGCTGTTACCGCGTGTAGAAATTAAAAAAATACGTCTCTTGGCTGGATGTATGCTTGACTTTTTTCACATGCCCAGATGTTTCTCGGGGTACCCAAACATCAAGATAAGCCAAAAAAGTTCTGATTTCATTCGAAATTGGTGGAAGTTGAATATGGTAACATTCTTCTTGGGGGGGGGTTACTCTTATGATTCTGCCTCATGTGTGTTGTCTCGTGCTTAATTGTGCTTGTGCCTTACTTTCGTTTTATTTTCCAGATTTCACTTCTGCCATTTTATGATCCACTCCCTCTCTGCCAAACTCCAGCGATGTCGCGTGACAGCCTTCAGCATGTCTGCGTCTCGTTGTCCAATCATGTTTCCTCTTTCGGTTTCGGCTCTGGTATTTCATTCATTGCTTCCACCTGTGTTTAATTCTGGGTCTTGCGAAACTGAGTGAATGCGTTCTCTGGTAGGGTAATTACTGACCCATAATTACCAGCACTTATTTGAGGGTGATTGTAAATATTTCGGCACGTAGTATTAACCATAATTGACTTATTAGCAAGTGCGTGTGTTCCTAGCTTTAGTAATTCCTGCCTAAGCTGTCCCTGATTAACTGCGTTTCAAGCTGTGCTTTACTTCGCTTCTCTCATGGTGCTTTTTACTCGTCACTTTTAGATTTCCTTGATCTAAACTGTCTAGTTTGATTGATGGTCTCAGTGTCTTGTCTTGAGTCATTATTGTGAACCCGGTTCTCGTGTAATTGTTTTGTTGGTAAAAGAATAAAAAAGCAAGAACGTTGTCCCGATGAAGAAGCAGACTCCAATGTTCGTAGCAAAAGCAGGTAAAAATTTATTACACAGCCGGCCGTGGGAACAACAGCGTGATGCAAAGTTCAAAATTCCTTAATTTCGTCAGAAACTTTATACATGCTAAAAGTACAGACATTTGCATATGATTTCTTTAATGTCACCAGAAGTTGTTGCTGATTGGTCCTGGGGATTACACATTGATAAAAAGGAATATTTTGAGCTGCCGGGTGGCTCACACGGTTAAGGCACTGTGCTGCAGTGCAGAGGTGATCACCACGTCGCGGGTTCGAGCCTCGGCGTACCCACCGGCAGGGGTCGGCAGCCTTTTCAGAGTAGCGCACAATTGGCTATCGCGCAACAGGGTTACAAATTGGGAAGGGACTGCCGGATTTGGGTATTCGATAACAGCCTTGTTCGTTGCTCCAGCGCCTCCTGTTGGCCAGACGGGCGCTCGTCAGGAAGACTCCGGCTTGGTTCATGTCCGGGTATCCTCCGCCCTTGCTCTGAACTTGCGAAGATTCAACCAGCGAGTGTATAAGAATCAGTGGCTGACAGGCACGTGCTTCGGAGGAGAGCCGTGAACTGTCTTCACTATCCTGAGTTGGCAGCAAGGGGTCGCATACGAGCAAGCTTTGTACATAGTTCCCCAATTGGGCATTCCAAATTCGGGTGGGATTGGAGATGCCAAATTTAAAAAAAAAAAAAAAGGAATATTTTACAATCTCCTGAGCCTCTCAACTTTATTGGTTCAATAGACTCCCAACCCTCGTAAGTGAGCTCCATATGTGGGCATATGGAACCTCCAACTAAAAGGCGCTAGTGCATATCGTGTCCTGTCGGAACTGAAGACAATAGAGATCTCAGCTGGAAGTAAAAAATAGGTGATATGTCCTGTCGGACCAGACGGCTTCTCTTTATCTCCTAATACACATTCATTATCCGTTGATCAAACCGACTGGCTCACCTCAGATTGCAAATACCCAAAAAAATCCTGTTTCCCAACAGATTATTAATTCCATGTGTTTCTGTTCCAGCCGAGATTGCTTTTTGAGTCCCCGCCTCCTCTCGTGTCTATAAATGTAGCACAAATGGGAGGGGCCATCAGACAGAACTTTGCTAGACTCAGCCCTGCATTGTGAAATCGCAGCTCCTTGTGCCCTCTGAGTATTTCCTTTGTATGATTCTCGAGTCTTGTATTTGGCTTTGCCCACGTCTTGTCTGCCCCTTGTCTAAGTCTCCCAGTGTGTCTGTCAGTATGGTTAGGACCAGTTTTTGTTTTTCCAGTTTAGCCACTCTTGGAGTGTGTACTTCTGTTTCCCCCTGCCTTAAGGCAGTGTACTTTAGTTTTCCCATTTGTTCAGTGCATGTGCTCGGTGTTATTTCTGGCGTGTCTGCCCAATTTCTCCTAGTGTTTTGTGTTTCAATAAACACTTCGGTTCCTGAATCTGGTGTTCACCTGTCTACTTCCTAACAATTACTCTGTCTATTCCCTGAAATATTAACCGTTAGCCTGCCCCAGAGATGAGCGAGCCGCAGATACAGCTAAGGACCCTGACGCCACAGGTGTTTCATCCTCTGCGCCTTCTCGTAGACTGAAGGAAGGCTTGACATTTTCCATCAATTTTATGATTTTTTTTCCTTAAAAAGCTCTTGGTCGTGCTGTTCTTTTAAAAGTTGATGTTTTTGTCTTTGCACTCCGCTGTCATTTTTTTTTTTTTTTTTTACATATCTGAAATTTTTCTGCTATGCTGTGCACAAAAGCAGTGACATCAATGAAAATAACTGACGTGACTACTGCAGCTGATTGGATTGATGTGACATTTTTGTTTAATGGGCCAATAGAGGTCGTTTTTTTGTTTCAGATTTGGTAAATTTAAAATAGTCCGGCCAATCCTGGGCCCCTGCACACGTGGGGCCCCTAGGCTGCAGCCTAGGCCAGCCTGTGCATTAATCTGCACCAAGTAGAGGCTCATATACATTTACCAAAATGGTTGGCGGATACAGTTTGCATGGGAGTGTTTAGGAGAATGAGTAAAATTGTTTAGTGAGTGTTTAATTTTTTGGCACTGAGAGAACCTTCTGCTCCAAATCTTTCCAAGGATACATTTAACCTTATTGACTGAAAATGACATGGAACATGTGCCACATTATATAGAATTACATATGAGCTGATCTTAATTCTTCAGTTGGGAAACTGGTCCATCTTTTACAAAATCCCACATAATATTAGCAATCCGTCAGGGGGCAATAAAGTGTCGGCTTTAAAGGGAACGGATGATGGCATCATGATTGGTTTAACACGTTTCATAAGTCATCTTTTAATTGATGAAGCCACAAAGTCCAACGCTTTTTTTTACCTCGTATGTTTCATATATCTTTGAGAGTTCAGTACCTTCTACTGGATCTGCACACTGATACAATAGACATGGTGCTAGGTGAATAGATACAGCCCTGAGCCTTGTAATCCTGTCCTTTCAGAAAACTGGTAACTGCTAATTCAATCTGCTGAAAGTGAAACTTAAACTTGTCATAAAACTTAAATGTGATCAATTGGTTGAATTGCAAAGAACCTTCAGCGTTTGGAGAGTGGCTTTTATTGAAGACCATGTCTATGTTATTTGTTGACACCACTACACCTCATTCGATTCTACAATGGCTAAATCTGCAGCTACTCCACAAACAGCAACCAAATCAGCTACATGTTTCAATTGACCTGTGGCTAAGCCCCCCCACTGACACGGACAAACAATCAACATTTTAGAACAGGCGCTAATGGCTGGTATCACAGTCAGAAATATTTTTCAGGATGCCATCGATTATTTTTGCCGATAAAACGCTCAAATATCATCAAGAAGTCAGCAAAAAGGAATACACTATGCATTGGAGGGATACATTAATGAATTTAGAGTGGAGAAGGTCAAGGAAAAGTTAAAATTAGAAGCTAACATTCTAAGGTCTCAGTGCAAACGCGATCAACCACATCTCGTTTCCGTCACCCTCTCACACAACAAGACAGAGGATCAGCATTGTTCGTGCACTGCAGGTTGATAAATTTAATTTACGTATTATTATTGCTACCGTGTTTAAGAAATCTAACCTAATGTGACTGAACTCCTAAGTGTAAAAGGTGACGTGGTGAACAAGGCAGCCTAGAGCTCACGTTAAGCTAACGTCTGTCAGCACTGAGGTTAGCCATAGAGTTTAATAAAGTTAGCAAACTGAGCGATGTAAAAGATAACTTTACATTAATCTCCAGTAAAGTGACAAGATGTCACCTTATAAATGATGTTGACTTAGCTTGGAACAAATGTACACATCTTTGTTGACCTTTGTCAGCTATGTTAAGCTGATAGCTGGGTCTTCCACAAAGCTTTATCCAGGGGAGACACTTCTCTCGGGTTATGATGTGGCTTTGGGAAGGGTATAAAATTCACCCCATTTCCCAGTCTCTCGGGATACCTCGTATTGGAGTTAAATTTACCCCAAGCACAGCGTTTGACCATTTTTATTTATTTTTTTACTGAGAAACATTTTAAAACCCCTGAAAACCGAAAGATTCTGAGTCTCTGTAATGCATTTCAATGGAAGTTCAGGCTCAGAATGTCCAAGTATATGTGGAGAGAATACATCCTTTGATTGGCTCCGGGGACCGGGCTTAGCCATCGGTCAATTGTGAGGTTAGATACCATTATAAAGGTATACTGAGTAGGACTCGTCAGTTGCAGTTTGTAAACAGAATATTCAAAGTTGACCCCTCCTTCCTGGCTCAACGACACCAGAAGCACAAGTGCTCTGGCCTTCTCTCACTCCCTGCACGCTGTTAGCGGCCGGGGGATCACACACCCACTGCCCAAAGGTTGATGCCTATTACATCTCAAACAAAGAAAATCAGTGTAGCGCATGGCATTCTAGGATCTCAAAGTCAAACCAAGAATGGGTGATTGGAAATAGTTGCACATTTCTGATAGGACCACTTTGTCAAATAGAATATTTATTGAAGGCAAACAGTGAGTTTGGCGGCATGGCTCTGTTCTAAAAGATCCCTGCCTGTCCAGCGTGGAACCGAAGGCAGGGAGCTGCAACTAATCTCCCCTCCACAGAACAGAGCCTACAGCAACAATGACCTCAAAAAGAAGAGAATTTGTCATTGAAAGAACAGGGTTAAAGAATGCTAAAATAGATGGGAGGAGGAGGTTTGTTTAGCATACGTGCTTGAGGAGCCGCTTCTCAGAATGAGGGCTTTAGTAAACCAGCATATTATCGGTCAAGCAATCATGTGACAGCAAATCAGATGACATTCATGAGCACTTGGGTGATTTTCCATCGCAAGAAGCGGCTCCTACATGTTAGCAAGCTTAACTCCGTGGCCTGTCAGAATTTACCTCAAAGCTCCATTTTAAAAACAGACATTTTCTATGTTGCATGTGAGTCGGGACTACAGGGAAAATATTGGTGTAGTGGTGGAGGAAAAGTAGTGGGGCAACCCTCTCCGTACTTACACGGCCTAGGTGTCGGACCGGGTCAGTTTCAATGTGTAGCTGTCGGTAGCCTGATCGCAAAAAAGCAGTATTTCAGTTTGAATCATTGTGAAGGTGCGTGCTTCTCCCTGTGTGATTCATCTATAGCCATAGCAATAAGTGACTTCAATAGGAAACTGCAGGCAGATGGCTGAGTCTCCACTGATATAGACAATGCTGCACACTTCATAAGTATGACTGAGTATAAGTATACTGATGGACTTAAAAAAACTTATAACGTGAATTGTAGCCAAACTCAGATTCAAATTTGTCCCCATTTATTGACTTGACCCAAAACAACAACTTCAACGAAATGTCAGAAAACATCAACAAAAAGAGAACGACAAAAGAATCAACAATGACAAGTTTCACAACAAAATTAACCACAAAATCAACACAAAGATCAACTCCAAGTCAGTACCAAGTGTGACCGCCATGTGCCTGCAACAGAGCCATCACTTGTCTTGGCATGGACAGCACCATTTTGTTGAGCTGTTGCTGGGGAATGGCCTGCCAATCCTGGAGAAGGGCTTCTTGGAGCTCTTCCCTGGTCCTGGCGCTGGAGTGCATTGCCGAACCCGCTGATCCAACCGGTCACACACATGCTCGATGCATTTCATGTCAGGGCAGAGAGGTGGCCATTCCATGGCATCATTTTAGGCCAGGAGCTGCTGGGTCACATGTGCTGAGTGAGGTCATGGGTTGTGTTGCATGAACATGACCTCAGGGTGGTCTGTGATGTAAGGCACGACGTGCGGTCTGATAACAATGTCACAGTAGCGGGCTGCATTAAGATTTCCATTGATTGTGACTAGGTCCAACCTCCACCCACACCCAATGGCACCCCAGACCATCACCGAGCCTCCTCCAAAGCGATCTTTCTCAGCAATGCAGGGGGCCTCGCAGGGGCGATTCTAGGCTCAGAGCTTTTGGGGTGCTGAGCACCCAATGAGCCCCACTGCCACCACCCACCATTTTTCCACACAAAAACAAAAAATATGTCTATTGTAAAATAATTTTCGATAATCATTCTGACATTTGTGAGAGAAGAGCGTCCTATTTTGGGGGAAATCTGACTTTGAAAATTTACTTTAATGCCACAAAGCCATCACTTCATCTATTCCACATTTTGTATCAAGAGTCATCTTTCATAAATAATTTACAAATGGCCATCTCTAACCTACTTGGTTGTGTGTGTCTGTTAAATGCTACCACGCCTGCATGTGATGTGATTATTATTGTTGCAAAGCCTGGTTCAGGTGAAATCCTCTGTAAAACATGATTGAATACAGCAAAAGAAAAACAATTAACTTACTTGTATTGTCTAGTTTGATTCTCAGACACAAATGAAAAAGAACAAATATAAATCTAGGAATAAGTAACAATTCAGATAAAAACCAACAGTGAGCGTATTCACACATACTGGTGGTATACAGTGACATTTTGTTTTGCTTTTCAGCTCGTACACACGTTGGTTTTCACTCTGGTCCAAACGCTGCACCACTGGTGGGCTTCATGTTTCCACGATGACTGACCAGTGATGCTTCATGTTTCCATGGTGATTAACCAGAAAAAGACGTGCGTAACGTCATGTTTATGTGACTCCCGATTGTTAAAATGAGTCTGTAACGATAAACTTTAACAACAGAGACACACGTACGCACTACACAGGTATGCTGTTTATTTATAGCGCTGCTCAATTTGTTTGATAAATGGACCGATCGCGCACAAGATGGCCGCACGGTGATTTTAGCTCCAAATGCTCGCGTCCGCCTCAGTCTATTAACTTTATAAATAACTTTGATTCTTTGATTCTCAACACCTGAAAGGTTTAGCTTGCTAGTAGTCAGTATCTCACATTTAATTTGTTATCTTGTAGCAAGTTCTCAGACCTGAGTTGCTTCAATGTCACTGGAACAAACAAACGCTCCCAGTGAAACTACGCTTCAAGCTATTTGGGATGCCATTCAAGGTATCAAACAACATATCGACGAGAAGATTGAACCCATACAGACAAATTTGATTGCACTACAGCCTTCTTTGAACAATGTGAACAGTCACATGAAGGAGCTTGAGAACCACGTTAGTACAAATGAAGATGACATTGAAAATCATAAGACTCCACTTGAGCAACTCAGGGAATCTCATGCCCACCTAACTTCAAACAAGTGACACATTACTGAAATGAGGCACGGGCATCTTCTCTGTATGTCAGTTTTATTGTTGGAATGTCAGGTTAGTGTAAAAAAGGTTTCCACATGGCTAGGAACTGATTAATTGTACATTGAGCTTCATTAAAGACAGGTAATTCAGCCGATAATGTGAATGACAGGGCTAAATTTGACTTCTGAGATGGCCTTCTTCAAGGACATGCCCCGGAAAAAACTATTGCTTGTTTGATCCCATGGTTTTCTGCCCATAAACCCATAACACTTCTACTTTCTAAATGCTTATTAGCAAGATCCAGCGAAGAAAAAATATTTTTCAAAGTCACAACCTGGCTGGGGTAGTTTTTGTGAGCCACACCCATATAGACCTCCTTCAGCACTTGCTGAGTCATCCAACTGTTTGTCAGCAATTTTCAGCTCCATAGATTGTAGCAATGAACTCATTTTACTAGGAGATTTCAACAAAAATTGGTTAGACAGGTCTTCGAGGAAGGACAAAGCATCTTTTTCAAGCATATATTTAACTCAACTAATTACTGAGCCCACGAGAATCACCCCAACTTCTCAGACTCTACTCGACTGGATTTTGGTTTCACATCCAAATAGAATTTCAGATGCTGGTGTCCTCCCAGAATGCTTTAGTGACCATTCAATAATCTATTGTATATGGAAAATTAAATTACCAAGATCCTCCCCCAAATTAATTAGAATTAGGCAATTAAAGAAATTTGATCCAACTACTTTTATTTCAGATCAAATCAATTTAAATTGGGAATGATTTAGTTTAATTCCCGATGTCCAAAATGCATGGTATTTTTTTCACTCTGAGTTTCTGAGGGTTATAGATAAGAGAGATGTCAAAGTCAAAGGTTCTCATCTGCCCTGGATCAATCATATCTTTCTTTAAAAAAAAGGATAAAGCCTGTGCTAAATTTCGACAGACAAGGAGTCCTGCTGATTGGGAAGTGTACAGAAAACTTAGGAATGCTCAGTCCGACTATTACAAGGAATCTTTACATAATAATTTCAATAATCCCAAAAAGTTCTGGAAGAAAATGAATGACATTATAAATACATAAGATAATCCATCAATTAATCAGCTCAGAGTTGCTGACATAATTCTGAATGAACCACTACCAATCGCTTCTGCACTCAATCAGCATTTCTCCTCTGTCTGTTCATATTTGATCCCTAATCTTCCCCAGTTAACTTCAATCCCTGTCCAGCTAACTTATAGCTCCTTTTATTTTCTGACTATTACCCCCACTGATGTTGCTGATGCGATTGCTGAGCTGAAAGAGAGCTCTGGTCCTGGGCTTTATGGAATTGAGACAAAATATTATCATCTCAGATTATTTGTTTCCCCATTATCAGATTTATTTAATCTTTCACTACACATGACATACCAACTATTTGGAAATGTGCTCAAATTACTTCACTGCACAAGGGTGGTGATACACTCGAGCCTAACAATTACAGGCCTATTTCAATCTTGTGTGCTATTGCAAAGGTTTTTAAAAAAATTAATCAATTAAATTAGTATCTGAACAGCAATAATATTCTCTCAATTTCTGTGAGGTATCGTTCAGGAACCACTCGTAAGACAGCGTAATCCAAAAAACGTATGCCTTTAATGGGGTCCGAGTCGAAGCCAGAAAACACAGGATTTGCCAAGCCACAATAGAAAATCCAAAAACGGTATCGACTAGACAGGCCGGGGTCCGAACCAGTAAGACACATCGGCAGAGATACAAAAACGATAGGCAAAAATTCGTAGTCGATGGGCAAAGCCAATGGTCATAAACAGGGCATCCAAACAAAAAACTCGTGGTCATACAAAAATTGTTCGAATTCCAGAAAGACAAAAACAGTGCAGAAAGGGCAATGGTAAGAATCAAGGTCGGACAATCCAGTAGAAGCGAAACAATAATCAATGGCATACGAGGCGCTCTGCACAAGGAAATATTGATCAACATTCTGACAAGAGCAAGGAGTGAAAAGACTCCTAATATACACACAGGAAAGGTCCCATGCTATACAGAGATCAGCTGTGGGGAATGAGGCTAATTACATCGGGAGAATCACATGAGCGAAACCCTAACTACGAAAATTGGCGAGAGACAAAATACGAACGGGAATCACACAAACAGCCTATGACATTTAAACAGCTCCAGTCCAGGAGTTCTACGTGCGCAGATAACAAGAGCAGGAAAGTAATTAAGCACGTGCGAGAGATTCTCGCTGAAGCTCAGGGAGAGGAAAGCGATAGACAAGGGGCGGAGAATAGAACAGGGCGATTGCCGAGGGGTAACTAGGCTAGTAGTAGCAGTGCAGCTTTACAACTTAAACTAGAGTGCTCATTAGTAATTTAGGAATCGAATATATATATGTACATGGTTAGTTGTGTTAGTAGACTATAATACAAAATACAAATGTTAGTCTTGTTCGTAATCAGAACAGAAGGGTGAAGGAAGAAAACGAAATACAAAGGAATATTTTAAACACCGGAATTCATTTAAGTCACCTGAAGTCAGTGAGCATGCAGACAGGGAAGACGGACTGAACCAACCAGATCACAAGACAGGGGAGAAAAGTGCGATTGAACTGAGATATGGAATGAACCAAAAACCTGAAAGTTACAATAATCAAAAAGAATAAATAAAAGACAATAATCATGAACACAAAACCAGCACATAAACATGACCAAAAACCAGAACCATGACAATTTCAATAATGTTAGAAAGAACTTATATTACAACTGATCCTGCCTATTATTGATTATGCTGATATCGTCTATACGACTGCATCAAAAACTGATCTCCAATCTCTTAATGTTGCATACAATAAACTATGTAGATTTATATTTGGATGTTCTTTTTTCACACACCATTGTTTCTTATATAATACACTTGGGTAGCTTTCTTGAGAGAATAGAAGACAGTTTCATTGGTTTCAGTTTCTCTTGAAATGCTTTCATTTTAATTTTCTCTATTGCTTGAAACATTTTTGTTCCATATGACTGTTGTTACACATTGAGAATTTAATTGTTACTCCCCAATCCTCATTCTATGTTTGTTATTGCGCTTTTTTATTTAGTCATATCATCTAATTAGTTCAGGATAATCTAATCTGGTCTAATTTCACTATTTTTCTTTTTGTCCTGATTTTATTTTCTTTGTTGAGATTCTAGTTAAGTGTTTTCTTTGTCTTGTTTGTTACTTATTATTTTATTTTGTCTTTCTGTTCTTTGGATTGTGCTGCTTGCTACTGTTTCTTGCTTTTGAGTGGGACCTCCTTGGAAACGAGATGCTGCATCTCAAGGGGTTATACCACGGTAAATAAAGAATTAATTAATGGACCGCTCCAGTTCGACTGTAGCCGCGCTAATGGCGCTTACGGAGCTAACTGGTAAGTGGTGCTTGGACTCCAGTACTCGCCGGCGATATGGTGTCGGAATCAGAACCAGGCACGGCGCCAGGATTTCAGTTTGGGGTGGGCCAGACCTATTGTGGGTGGGCTTAAATTCCAAATATTAGGTCACTTAATAAAACTTAAGCCCAGTTCAGACCAAAGAATCGCTACGAGACGAGACTGTTTTAGAACGTCGCAGGGAGGAGTTGCAGCAATGTGAACTGGCCCATCGCCGCTCGACTCTAGCCTGCTGGTGGTGTCGCTAGAGATTTAGCATATCAAATCGCAAGGGGCTTGTTTTAGAACTTAAAGCACGTAACCCGTCTCAACAGCCAATCAGCTCGTAGCGAATTCAGCTGGTCTCGTCAGTTACTAAGTATCAGCTGGTTGGAACTGCGCCGGGAATAACCGGGAGAAATTTACGAAAGAGGGCCGGTCTACCGCTGCGAGATCCTGGTACAGATTGGCAACAGCGCCTTTAGTGTCTCGTTGAAGCACCCATGGACGAGTCTCGCACTCAAAACTTAAAATTGCGGGTGTAATGAACATCCCTTTAAAACAATTATTAGTTCTGACTCGATCACAATCATTTTTTCTCATTACCTTCGATCCGAAAACACTCTGCACTATCAGGTGTTGCTTGTTCGCCTCGTTATGGCAAAACGTCAATCATTCATTTGGACGTGCAATTTTGTGCATTTCAAATCTCAGTCTTTGATTCAATTTAGACAATTAAATTGATCATGAAGCACAGGCTAGATTGCCTGTTGAGACAGACAAGTAGTACAGAATTTCCTGAGCAGTTTACCTCTCAAAGTAGCCCATAGGCCAAATTATGAGTTACTTTTTTTAAAATTTGAATTAATCCTATTGATTAGTCGCCCGAGATCGCATCACGAAAGAAGCGGTCTTTAATTGCCAATTGATTACTCTTATAAGTGTAAAATTGTTTAAACAAAGCACAATGACCGAGAACAAGTTACGATTAATAATTGTAGTAAAGCGATGTGTGACCGCTCATTTTTCAGTTCTGGCTACGCTACTGATTTGAAATGCACAAAATTGCGCATCCAAATGAACGATTGTCATATTGCCTTAATGAAGTGAACAGTAGGCTGTCTCTGTGATCCCTGTCCGCGTTTTGGCTTTTGTCACTTTCTTGTAATCATGAACTTCCTCATGTACATTCCTTTGTAATTAGTCTGATCCAACTCACCAGTGCCCTACCATAGCATGTGACTGCCTCTACGTGTATTTAAGCAGTCATTTCACTCACAGCTCTTGTCAGAATGTTTTCCCTGTGTTGCGATTGTTGATGCCTTGTACTCTTAGTGTTATACTTGAACGTCCCCAATTCTGATTTTGGCTTTTTCTTTGATACTTATCTGCCTGTGTACCATTCTTGTTTCGCCCGACTCTGAGTTTTGTGTTTGCTGCCCTGTGTACAGTTTGGATTACGTCCCTGGGATTCTGATTTTGGATTGTGGACTTTGTACTGATGCCTTCTGCCCTGTGGGGGTTAACCCCCCAACAAAACCCACTTTTGCTGAAACTTCCTGGTCTTGCATCTGGTTCCAGAACGGTACCTCACACTTACACCTGTAAGTTAACATGCAATCACTGTGCTGCCATGAGAAATTTGCAAATGACTTGCTTGTTACCATGGTAAGTTTCTATTATTGGAGATTGTGTGGGTTTTTCTTTTTTTTTTTTTTTTGTCCCCAGCTGTTTCTAGATTCACCTGTTGGAAGTCAAGACTCGCTAAACATTTTAATTAAGTTAATAATTATGTCATTAAATTTACACTTTCCAGGGTCGTATTTACAGAGGCAGTGTATGCAGATTCACTGACTGTAGAATCTGCCTCACAACGTCTTGCAGCTCAGCATCTGCCACTCTGCAAGCTCCTTCAACTAACTCTACATAACATCTTTCCTGGATATGACAGCAACTCAAAAGTAGGGATGGGGTTGGTTTCTTTTAAGAAATTGACTGAAACTGGCGTATGAAAAAGGGGGGGATCCTGTGACTGTTTTCATACACTGGACTGTTTTATGCACTGAATTTTGCTGGTTTATGAAATAAGACTGACCCATAAGGCATGACTCTTAGCTACTTCCCCTTGAGGTTTACTCAGCAAATCATTTCTTTGGGTTGAGGTTTATTTAACTTCAGAATGTTCAGTTCAGTTCAATTCAGTTCAGTTTATTGATATCCCGTAGGAAATAAGGTTTGCAGCAGGCGTCAACCACACCACGGATATGACACCATCAAACAAACATCAGCACACACACGTTAGACACAGCAGCAACAATAGAACCGGGAATAAGCAAATGAGAAATAAAACATTCTAAAAGAAAACAATGCATCAAAGTGCAAATGAATAAATTGCAGTGTATTAAAGTTGTGCAAAGACATAAAACATCATAATAAGACATCATAAAAACAAGGCAATGACGTGCAATGTAATTGAAATACAAAGAAATGTAGAGATGAAAAATAAAAGGAATGCATTAAAATTCAAAAACATACAGGTGATATGGGGTATACAGACAGGCTAGGCTTTAAGAGGTTAAACCTGTCAGTAGCGACAGGACTTGCTGACACATTATTCTGCCCTCAAGTTTTTCTGGCTGACCTCACTCAGGTAGCTGTGAATCAGCTTTAGAGACCACACATGTTAATGGAGGGAATGAAAATGGGGTGTTTAAAGGTTCCATACTGTGCAAACAGAAAAGTCCCAACAGCTGAAAACGTTACCTGGTGAGCTTGGGAATAATGTACCCTAATGTATCGAAAAGGGAGAGGCAGGCCGACATAGCAAAAATCTTAAATCAAGATATAGTATATTATTTATCATGGTAACAGAATGTCATACTAATTTATTTAATAATGCAAATAATTATGTTTGGCTTTTGGATAATATTTAGTTGCCCTTTGTTCATGGCATTAGTGGTACTTAAAACCTGTGTTCAGTTAATCAGTTGAGATAGATCATTCAAATGTTTAATCGACCTAAGTTTCCTTTATTCAAATACATTTAGCGTTTTTGAAGAATTACACATACAGTAAATGAAACAAAAGACTTTAATACTTGACCCTTGAAAACCCTCACTTGCCAGGTGAAAATGCGACAGGCAAAAAAGTACGAGGCCCCTTCTGCTATAGGGAGTTTATAAATGGCCAAACCAGAGCTGCAAAATGTAAGCTGTGAAAAATAGCAGGGTTTTCATAAGTTTTATTGCCCTAGTATGAGTATTGAGCCAAGTATTTATCACTCTGTTTAGCATGTATGCCCAATTTTGGTGGAATAATGTGTGTAATTTGTTGCCCATTATGAACTTACCTGATTAAAATAGTTGGAATTGACCAGGAAAATAGTGGGAACAAATGTAGGTGGCCTGGGAAGTGTGAAGTAGCAGTAAATAAGTTCTCCTGCAGGCCTTTGCATTTATAGCATATTACATATATTTTTAATGGGGCAAGTGACACAAAATTTTCACCAGATGTCGGTAACAACCTAAGTAATCCACACATACAAACAAATCAAAAGAAATGTCCATAAATTAAGTTATGTGTAATATAGTAGAATGACACAGGGAAAAAGTAGTGAATTCGCTGACCGAAATTTATTAAACACGAGGTAGAAAAGCTTTTGTCGGTAATGACAGGTTCAGGACACCTCCTGTATGGAGAAACTAGTGACATGCATTGCTCAGGTGTGATTTTTGGCCCATTTTCCCACACAAACTGTCTTCAAATCTTGAAGGTTACGGGGCCACCTCTATAAACTCTGATTTTCAGTTCTTTCCTTAGATTTTCAATAGGATTCAAGTCAGGTGATTGACTGGGCCATTCTAGCAGCTTTATTTTCTTTCTCTGAAACCAGTTGAGTGTTTCCTTGGCTGTGTTTTTGGGATCATTGTCTTGTGGCAATCAGAGATGAACTGTCAACACATTTGCATATTACGATATAAAAGAACAAGGTTCACTAACCCACATAACTAGCCCTGTATTTTCGTGAATTACCAAACACAACCTTGAACAATTTTCATTTGTCGAATCAATTGTTAAAGATATATGCTGTCCAACAATAAACTTGCCGTTGGTTACCAAGACCCGAAATTGATTTTACGGATGCTTCAACTAGCTAATGACTTCACTTCATGAGATTTCGAGCGAAAAAGACGACGTTCAAATCAGTTTTTCGCGTGGGCGGCATACTTCGCCCAAAATAACTTATATATCAATCAAATCTATTATAAATTCTTTACTTATTTGTGTAGGTTGTATTGAGGGCGAGGCCTGCCGCCCGAGTTTAATTTCGAAAATGAGTAGTTTACATTAGTGACGCGCTTAGTTACGCAAAATATATAAATGTGGGATTGGCATTTACAAACGGAAATAAAATTGAATTTCGTGATATTTTTCAAAGTAATAACTTAAAATGTAACGTTATTTCATACAACTGTAAGTATTTTTATGTGTAATCAAACAAATGTGTGGATTGTGTGTTTTTTGCTAAGGATTCAACACTAGGCACGAATCGTATTTCATATTGAAATCCAACTTTTCAATTGCACCTCTTGCGTAAGCGGCATTCTTTGATGTACAGCTGTTCGCATTTCCTGCTTTGTTGACGCATAATATTTTGAATGATGATTCTTCTCTAATATGTCTGATATGTAAATATTGAGTAAATAGTTTAGTGTCACTGAGTGTTAGGCCTAATTACTCAATGTACGAGCCAGATAATCAGTGGCATCAGGCTTTTCGGCGCGATGACCCAGTTTCGTCTTTCGACAATGATCCGATGAGGAAATACTCCAGGTGAACTACAGGTACACGAGGAAAGGTACGTTTTATCTATGCAAAATCTGTAAAAATCTGTTCATATATGGATATTCTGAGTTATGGTAGAGATGTAGAACCAATAAATAACTCTTTGAAAAATGAGATAGGCATATAGGCTATCTAATGCCCGATCGATGCCCGACATTTCGCCCCTCGATCAGCTCGGCACTTGAGCACGCATCATATTATGCAACTTAGAAGTTTTTGAACTGAATTGAATCTGACCTTAAGTTTGTTTTTAATATAATTAATGGGTAGCAAAATCAATTAAGAAATATAAAAGACAAATATAATTTTGCTCCAGTATAAGTGTGATGAGGCATAGAAAAAAATACCCGTGATTCCTATTACCCGACAGTCCCTGTTTTCCGCCTACCCTAAACATTTTATTGGCGTTTTTGATTGCTAAAGGTATCCTGCCTACTGTCGTTGCACACTTTTTGGACAAAAAAAATAATTTTTGAGATTACTGTAGAGATTTGAGTATTGGGCCTATAGAGTGGCTTTATTGTGGTTTAAAATTTAATTAAGAAGTACTGCATTAAAATATTTTAAAAAAATAAAATAATGTTCCTACCTACCTACCCTCTCACCCACCCTATTTCTATTTGGGACGTAATAGGAATCAAACCTATTTTTTTCTAGACCTAATATCAGTATTTTTTTCTGACTTAACTGTTTCATTAAATATTTCTGTTTATTATTTATAATTTATTTATTTATATTTATTATTTATATCTCCCATTGCCATGGCAACAATGGACCACTCATCTTGATAATGTTGAATTGTTAATTATTTATATAATAATTGATATACATAAATTATAAGACAATATATTGAACTCTTTTGCTCTTCGGATTGAAAATTGCTTTTTCGGCCCTTAATTGCCTGTGTCCCAACTTTTTTGAGACCTGTTACAGCCAGAAATTAAAAATGAGCTCATTTTGTAGATAGAAATGTAAAATTTCTTACTTTCAACATTTGAAATGTTATCTTTGTTCTATTGTAAATAACATATTGGCTCATGTGATCTTAAGGTCATTGCATTTTGATTTTATTCACAATTTACACTTCGTCCCAACTATTTTGGAATTGGGGTTGTCGGTACCATGAAAATCAAACTCCCAACTAGAGATGATATTTCTTCAAGTGACCTCTAACATAAAACCCTAATGGGCAAATGTTAGAAACAGCCAACTCAAATAATAGCAAGCAATCAAGCAATTAGATCAGCTTATTGTTCAGCAGAATTACTTAAGGCCACATGAAAAACTGTCTTTAAGGCAGATGTTATCCTCTCAAGCAGGAGTGTTTTAGCAAGCCCAGTGATTTAGTCAGTAAGAAACAGCCTATTCTAGTCTGGCTCCTGCATGGTCTCAACAGAAAAACTGAACATGTTGTTCCAAGACATACATTTATATATGAGGATCACTTTATTTAAGGCATGAAATACCCATAGTATGGAAACAGTTTGTAGGTAGTCCTGCTGTTAGTTTTGAATGGCAGCTTTGAGCAATATGAATTGGCAATATCCCAAGGGACAGAGGCTGGGGTGCAGAAAAATAATGCATTTTGTCCCATGCACCCACACAAGTGTATTTACACACTAGTGTCTAAAATATACTTCAGGAAGAAATCACTTAATTTTCCTCAAGGCTCCTCTGGAGAGTTTTAACTCATCCAGTATAAATGCAGGACACACACATCGCGTTTTATGGACAGGCATTCTTTACACCTCTCACCTGTTTTTTCTTGCGCTTGTAAATTTTTAAAGTGTCTTTTTAATGCTTTTGCATTTTACTTTTGTCGTTGCCTCTCTGAACTGAATGATGGATGGGTACATTGTTTATTATAAGACTCTTGGATCCCTATTCCAGCTATGTGGCATAGTCTTTACAGCATCATGCTCAAATCCACCTTTGCTTGTTAATTTATCATGTATTTGAGGGGAAACTAAGGGGTAACCGAAAGGCTAAGCTCAGTGGCTTAATAAATATTTTGCGTGTGGCAGGCAATAAAACAATCTGTGTTATATCCTTTCCAAGAAACTTGGCAGATTGCTTTAGTCCCTGCGCACTAACAAATGCATTGAAAATCTTGTGATTGTGAAATGTGGTGCCAATACGTGATTCTTTCAGAGTTTTCTTAATTCATCCTTTGGATCACTTTAAAGTGATTTATAGAGGTGATAGAAGTGGCAAGAGTAGGTTATTATCCCCCGCCAACACGAAGTGGGAGGGGGATATAGGTTTGACCTCCGTCCGTCCGTGTGTGCGTCCGTCCGTCCGTCCGTGTGTGCGTCCGTCCGTCCGTCCGTCCGAGATAAAGGGGACAGCTTTACTCAGAAACTACTACAGATACAGCAACCAAATTTGGTGTGTAGCTTCAGACCATAAAGGCCTTGATTGAGTTCGAAAATGAGAAGCGCACAATTGGCGGGGGATGTTGTAGACCATGTCGACTTGTTAATACCTGAAACCATGAAATCCAGGTCGCTGTAGTATTAAACATGTAAGGAACACAGAATAGAGTTAAAAATTGTCTTAAGGGTGCACTATGCAAGTTTGTTTGACATCACTTCTGTTGACATTCGAAGTCAAACAAGACAGAGGTAGCCCACCCCTCCCTCCCTCCCATAGTTCCCTCCCTCCCTTGCTTCAGTAACTGTCAGGTTTGTCGGTGATTGGCCAGAATGGTTTGTGTTATGGGGCACAGCCTGTGCCCCTTGTGTTTATTTGCAGTTTGTGATGCCTGTACAGTCTCCAGAGCCCGGGTTGTGAATTCAGGGGCAGGCAGCTAGTGCATCGTGGTGAGATGTCAGAGAATTGAGATAAAAATATAATCGCGCAGAAGGTAAAGGTGCACTATGCAAGTTTGTTTAAGTTTCTTTTTTTTTTTTTTTTACTTTATTTTTAGAATTGTTTTGAAGCAGTATAAATGTACATACTGAAGAAAAGGCAGTTAACAAGGTGTAATATAATACAACTTATTTGATTACTGTAATCAATTGAAGCACTGATTACTAAAACCCCTCAAGTCAAGTCAAGTGTGACTTATGGGGTTTTAGTAATAGGTGCTTCAGTTTCAAACTGGGTTAAATTTAAAAGTTCAATTTATCAATACAGAGCCTCTCCATCTCAAACAAACGTCAGCCTCTCCATCTGAAAAAATTATTTTGCAATCGATACACACTCTCTTTTGGTTGGTGGCTGCTTGTCCTGTGATGGCTGGTGAGTAGAGACGCCAAACGCAGCGGCCAGAATAAAAGGAGGACACGCAGCTTCCAGAGACCTAGACTCGCGCTTCCAACGGAGCTAGATGTCGTCCGAGGCAAGGAAGCAAGGCGAGCTCGACAGGACGAATAGAAAGGGAAAAAAACTGAAAGATTCTCTTTTCCTCGAATATGCAGCTAAACCTCAACAACTCTCTTACTAGAGACCTTACCGGCTAAAGTGCAAACATAACACTGACACTCTCGCAAGGGAAGTGAGGCGGAACTAGGGCTTACATAGAATCCAGGCGACGCCCCCAATTAATGCCAGCTGGCCCAGGAATCCGATTGAGGGCAAAACGATATCGTCCCGGACGAAAGCAACAAAGAAAGCTCTCAAGCCTCCAAGCCATGACATGTCCAGTCATTTCTTAGTAATTGCTTTCTTGCTAGTTACCAATAATATCTTAAGAAGATATTTATCAGAAGGGTCAAATTTTGTTGGTAAATTCCCTAAATATTTAGCGCCAAACCTAAGTTCAATCTCAACACCCAGTATAGATTTTATTTCAGTCACTATTTCCAGCCAGTAAGATTGGATTGCTGGAAAGTTCCAAAATACATGAAAATGAACCTGCATTAGGTTGTTACACAGTCTCCAGCATCGCCCTAATTCTGGTCTGCCATTTTGTGAAAATTTTCTTCTCGGAGTAATGAAAAATATTATAATATTCTTCCATGAAAATTCTCTCCATTGGCCGGAACTAGACGCGGTGGAGTGTGTCCCACATATGTTGGACCACTCATCCTCTGTTGGAATTGTGTTTGCCTCCTTTTCCCATTTAACTTTACAAATGATGTGGAATGATTCTTAGAGAACTGTAAATAGGAGAATATTTTTGATACCATTAACCTATGGTTACTGTCCTTATATGCATCAAATAATATGTTGATGACATCAATTTCAGTCTGTGCATTCATTTTAATATCCCTGTCAGTGTCATGCACAGACATTTTGGGGGGCCGGTACTCAGCGAAAAATAAGGGCACTTTGTGCGGCATGTGGAAAACGCCAGCTGCCTTACTATAGCAGTGTAGGATTAAAAAAAAAAAAAAAAAAACACTACAGTCACATGTTGAATGTAATTGCATATTTATTTCTGTCAATATGCTAATAAAATTACTTGACCTTTCTTTAGCTCCCTTTCTTTTCCTTTCTTATCCTCTCTTTACTAGGCATTTTGCTGCAATCGGTAAATGAAACGGTCCAACAGTATGAATAAGTCTGCTTGATTACATTACTACAAGGCAAACAGATGCTTTTTCTGCAGGCAATTGGGAATCGCCTGTTTTTCATTTAGCAAATAAATTACTGCAAGTGTTAATTATGTAGCCTAATGTAAACCTACACAATACTAAATATTCAGCTAAATATTCAAGTACACTGATAGATTCAAATGCTGTACCGATGACAAATTCTACCAACATTGGTTGTGTGGTGGCCATCACGTTATATCCATTATTGATTTTGGCAAGCGTTTAGTTTGTTAAACAGCTGGGCAGTTGGCTAATTTAGGCTCAGCTGTTTGGCACTATATGAGACAGGCGACTTCACAACAGAGATAAATAAATGCCAAGTTATAGCTTGGCAACTAAGGCTTACAATACACTGGATTCATTTATTTGTTCCCTGGCTGGTGGGGCAGGGCTGTGCAGTGCCGCTGCTGCATCGCGCCTTGGGTGGTGGGGGGGGCGGGGGGGCATTATTATCACACGCTTTTAATCGTTGAGAATTTATCAAAGATCATGTCAACGTGGGCCACATACCATACACTGTAAAAACATTTAAGGACTGTTTTGTCTGAAATTGTACAATATGAAGTAACACCTTTCTGGGTCCACTGCCTAAACCTCAAATCCATCTGTGCAGGTTTAAAATCTCCATCATAGGCCACTTATCTTAACAGTCGAGTCTTTCTCTCCAGTTTTAGTCTTTTACATTCTTTAAACCAAATGTCAAGAGGTATCTTTGCCCAAATACTTAATTTATCTTGGTTCATAGTCCAGAATGTTTTATCACCTAGCATGGATTGAAGAGGTACATCCAACTGGTTTAATTCTAGGTCTTTCCATTTTGCACTGTATTAATCATTACACCAGCAAATTAAATATTGCAACTTTGCTGCTCCATAATAATATATTATTATATTATTATCTTATTATTATTATATTCCACCCTTTTCTTTCAGTAACTGTAATGTTTTGAGTCGTACACTCAGCTTCCGACCCTTCCATGTACATCTTGAGAGAATCTGTTTCCATTCATTCCATTCAATTTTGAATAACACTTGATGAACCCAGATGCAGAAAAACAACAACAGACATAATTTATTCCTCTGACTGCATTTTGAAAAAGATTTGTCATAATTAAATATTGCCAGATAAGGTAATAGGGATTAATCAATTAAATAAACTATTCAGTTTATAGTTACTCCTTACAATGACTTCCACATGCATTGGCATCAATTAGTGTAGCTTTTAATTACTAACTAATGAAAAGTTAGCGTGCAAATTATTTGTGAAATTTGGATAACTGTAGTATCCAGGCCTGGACTTACAATAGGGCTAACCTGGGCTCAAGTCCAGGGCCCCACTCCGCCAAGACCCTGTCACTGGAGTTAAAGAAATGGTAAAGGAACGAGACACCCCACTGAGGGTAATTTCTTGTTGCATGAGGGCCCCGCTCCAGGAATAGATTACTTGAAGGTCCTGGAGGTACACAAAAAAGGGGGAAAAAATGCTGAATTTTTCAAGGGACCTTTCAACGCGTTGGCGCCTACAACATTAAGTATTCATATTAAAGAGTATCTAAAGTCGATTCTCATTGTTTTTGCCAATCAGCGAGCCACACCTGTGAAAACAAACCGAAATACGAAATATCTACACGTGTACACAGAAATATTGGTTGATGAATGAAATTGGTCATGTGACAATGCAAGATATCATCAAAAGCAAGTGATTTGTTTGTTAACATTGGAAGTTCAACGTCCCATCTGAGAATCAACTTTAGATGCCCTATAATATTAAATGGGAGATTTTGATAGTTAACTGACAACTCTGGCATTTATTGCGTTTTTTTTTTTTTAAATGTCCTAAGCAGCATTACACTGCTATATTCACAATCTAATGAGTATGTATGGCTTTATGTTGTTGCTAGGAGGTTTGACAATTTTTTCATAATCACTTTATATAATGAAATAATAGCTGGTATCTTCTTTCATCAGATATGCCAGACTGGTGGCAGATCTGCCTTTATAGGGAGATGTGATTAATGCAACATTTACTTGACCGTTATAGACATGAGAACTCCTGTCTTTTGAATAGTTCTAGGGCACTGCCTCCTCATGAATATTCAATCTACAGTTACTTGCTCTATGAAAGCAGTTACGTGCTTATGATAACCTCATCACTGAGTTGCCAACGTCCATGGGTTTGCGCAAATGAGTTTTAGTTAGATCAGTGATTGTGTCACAATCCAATTCTCCTTAAAGTTAGACATGGCACTCTCCGAAGATTGCTCTTAGGCATTGACAGTGCATGAAGCATTTTTGTATTTCTGTGGTCCGCAAAGCATTGCTTACTTATTTGTGTATTTTATGACAGTACGATACCCCATGATGATGCATGTTTTCCTCCAAAATGTCAGGAAATTGAGCTACTCTATGATGTAACAGCTTCATCTCTTCAGGAAATACATTTTGTTTGAAGTCCGTAGCTTAAAATTTTTGTGAAGCAGACCCAAACAATCACTCTAGTCCAGGGGCCCCCAGTGCCCAAAGTCCAGCCTTGGCCGTTACCAGACAAAAGTTTTAACACACCCACATTTTCAAACAATCAATTGTTTTTTTTTTTTTTTAAAGAAAGAAATAAACACCTTTTTTCACAAAAAATCAAGCTATTCCCCTTTTGTAACAATCAGTGAGTATACTCATACATTGATTTAATAAAGGGCAATCCCATGGTTATGAGAGTTCACACAAGCATGGCTGTAGATGTTCCCATAGATGTGCTGCACTTGTGGTTTGCCTCCTCTTGTCCAATAAGACCAAAAATACCTTGATTTTAATTCACTAGCTGGAAAATGGAAAAATTAATTTGTCTAACTATTTTGCCAGATATGGCCCCTGTTTGAATTAAAAAACACTATTCGACACTATTCTGAGTGAATAAATTACTTTTTTTTCATAATTATATTTACTTCTTGCTGCATGCCGTAAGAGGTCATTTACTGAAATGAAACCACTAAAAACTATTAATGCATTTTCTAATGGGTTACTAATTGAAAGTTTATCCTTTGCTTTATAAATCTTTATAAAACTTTAAACATTATGAGTTAAAATGAATGAAAATATAAAAATAGTTAGGTTCACGCATTTCGTATTTGTTCCTAATACTTAGACATGTCTGCCAGGATTATCTCAGTTGAAGGTCATGCACTTTATCAAGATCAGCACAATAAATGTATGACAAGGCTACGTGGCTCTGTCCTGGCAGCTCCTTGCATTTCCATGAGAGCATGTGCATGCAGCTGAATGCAGGGAGACCTGCTGGAATTCTGTAGGGGACAGAACAGTGCTGAGCTACAATGATATGAATATTATGACAGAACTATTGTAAGATAAAACTAGCAAACCAGTTTAAACATTCAGTGAAAGAGTAAAAACAAGCAGTTAATGTATTAAGTATAGCAAACAAGAGTAAGAACAAGCAGTTAATGTATTAAGTATAGCAAAAAACATTAAAGGATAATTCTGGTGTGAAATTGACATGGGGTTTATTGAAATGATAACGAGTACCAACTTTTGTCGAATACCCTACCTGCCTCCGTACGCACGCAGCATTTCGAAATTCATGGCTTTTTAGCCGAAGCTCCCAACAGGCTTACAATGGTAGTGAATTGGGCATAGCGTTGCCATGCAAAGAAATCACTATTTTTTTTTCATCATCAACGAGCTTCAAAGTAGCTCCACACTTCATCGGTAGAATTCCGAGGGCCCTGACATTTAAAACCAGGCACTGAGAACTTTGAAAATGCGCAGGTAGTTTATAAAAAAATATTGTTTATGCAAACACTACCTTGAGGTAGTTTCCAGTCGCCTCCATCTTGAAAGTCACGATAACTCAATTGATGAGCACGAATGAATAGGAAGGCTAGGGGAACAGATTGCAATCTATTCATTCGTGCTCGTCAATCAACTTATCGTGACTTTCAAGATGGAGGCGACTGGAAACTACCTCAAGTTACTGTCTGCATAAATAGTCTTTTTTAATAAACTACATGTGAATTTTCAAAGTTCTCAGTGCCTCATTTTAAATGTCAGGGCCCTCGGAATAGCTATCGTTTTCGTATTTCAATACACCCCAAGTCAATTTCACACCGGAATTCTCCTTTAAGGTGGCACTAGGGTGGCAGAGATGTTTTAATTGGAGCATATAATGGTGTTTGGCATTTTGAGCTTAAGTAGACCAAATAACTTGGCCAGGAGTAAATGCGTTGTGTGCAGTCAGCTGAGTATGGAGTGGTATGATTGGCTAAGAGTCAGTTTGACTGTGTATCTCGTCAGATCTTGCCTGCAGCAATATTTCCATTAGTTGATGGCAGTTCATGTGATGTTATTTTAAAGTGTTACCTCATTTTAATTCCAGCTATAGGTGAGCAGCTGTTTTAACAGCTGAAATTTCCTTGAGCATGATGATGATGGTATATCTTGGTTCACAACAACACATTTTGTTTGCCATCAGAAATCTGAAGCTCTGTGATGTGCCCTCATTTATGTGTGAAACATTCACATGTTTTATTCATGTAATACACAATAGGCCACAATACACAGAGGCTGTATTAGAGATGCATACCAAACATCCCTTCAAACATCCATTCCTCTATTTAATACCTCGCCCAATCTGACGCCTCTCCCAGCATACAATGGGAAAGAGGCCAGCACAAAACCTGGATAGTTCACCAATACATTACAGGGATCAAACACTATTTCACTCACACAATTATGCCTATGGACAATTTAGGGCCCAATTTGACTTATTAAAATGCCAAACGCGTAAGGACCATCGCAATTACATCCATAATCAGTTAGTCGGAGTGGCTCTTCTGGGTACATTTAGACATATACAAGCATGTTGCAATATGCAACTAGAGATGATATAAATGGCAGCAATCTGTAGAAAGAGCCCGGCTCAAATTCAATATCAACAAGGGCAACGCAAAGCGTAGCGCGTCCCCTCGCCGGGTACAAATGTTGTACATCTACATGTGTATATACGCCAGAAGAAGTTACTTTCATTAGACTATACTATATTACAAGGCAAGGAAGTTATTAATACCCAGGGATTGGATGTACAGGAAGTTTACTACTTTATTGAATGGCCCATGGGAAGATCTGAAAATAAACTTAATGTTAACTGTATGAAGATTTAATAAAATAATGGAAATAAAATCAGGGATTGACAGAAGAAGATGAAAGCATATATGCGAAGGTGACAAAATGAAAGAAGAGTGAAAAGTGAAAACATAATATGAATGTATCCTTGAACTTTCAAAAGTTAGTGCTGTATTATATTTGAAACAGTGTAATGGCATGAAAGAAATCTCGGATGTGATTAACAAGCAGCATTCATGACAACTCCATACATACTCCGAAATCGAACTTGGGCTGTATTTTGATCCTATGTACCTTCATGTCAAATTTCATTAAAATCCGTCAAACATTACTCAAGTTATCGAACAGAACCCATGTTTGCATGTTTCATGAGCTATGACCTTTGACCTACATACTCAGAAATTGAACTTAGGCTGTATTTTCATACCATTTACCTTCATATCAAATTTCATTAAAATCCGTCGAACATTACTCAAGTTATTGTCTGGAAACCATTTTTGCATATTTAATGAGATATGACCTTTGACCTACATACTCTGAAATTGAACATAGCCTGTATTTTGATGTGAAGTACCTTCACATCAAATTTCATAAAAGTTTGTCACACATTACTCAAGTTATCGAATGGAAAGCATTTTTTGCATATTAAATGAGCTATGACATCTGACCTTTGACCTACATACTCCGAAATCAAATTTAGGCTGTATTTTTATACCATGTACCTCCATATCAAATTTCATTAAAATCTGTCGAACATTACTCAAGTTATCGAACGGAAACCAAATTTGTTTCGGACGGCGGCGTTACTATATCCCTCTGCGACTACTTTGTCGCGAGGGGAAAATAAGGCCACCCTAGGTTGGGGGTCAGATGTACGCAGAAGAAGGTGATGCACTCGTTATTGACTGTGCTTACTTTCACTGAGGTGCTTATCTTTATTTTGTGGAAAATTAATAAAGGGTTTTATTAATTATATTAGATATTATATTAAAGTAACTTCTTTAGTACATTCATTCATTTAAATAAAAATCAAATGCATGCAGGCTGTTCACTAAGGCAACAACAGCGATGTTTAAAACAATTAACTTGTTGACTACATAGGATGCATGGATACCTGCAAGGGTTTTGGTCGCATGCCCACGTGACCAGCACAGACGACAGGAAAGTGAAGACAGGACTCAGATGAAAGGATGGAGCCGGTTATATGTGCATTTATGGGTGCCGCGCGAGCTGGAGGCATACACACAAAAGATACAAACAAAAGAGGAATCAAGGTTCCAAAGAGAGTGCAAACTATGCAGCCCTACAAAGGCAAAAGACCCTAACTCGTGTGTGAAACTGAGAAAAATTACTTTAAAGTTACTGCATTGTCCAGACAAAAGTATTGTAGGTAGGATACTAAAAATCTGGCTAGTAGTTGTTATAATGAAGAAAAGTGTGTTTACAAAAAATCTTGCGCTCAAGTCTGACCTTTGACCCTCATTTGTCAGTTACTGTACTCTGCCATTGTATTATGTGTAAAAATTAAGGAGCCGTGCAAAGGAAAAAGGCAGTAACTTGCATAAATTCAATATTTGGTTGCTGTTTTCTGAACACAAGAACATTATAAGAGCACTTAACTCAGGTCTAACCATCATGACATTTGTTTTGCATGATGAAGAATGAATCAGATACATGTCATTCTTGTAAAGTCACCACAACTCTGTATGGCATCATATCTTCATGATAGAGAATAGCTCCAGTTTGGTGTACGGCACCAGAACAGAATAACAGAATGCCAGCTGATAATTTACTTTGCATGTTGTAGACCATGTCAACTTGTTTCTATGATTACTGGTATACACAAACAATACTCTGACCTTCTGGTGACACTAGAAATAGAATGCGGACCACTGTTGTTGTGAACCGCATCAGAAGTAGATGCTGAAACTGAGAGGGATAAAGTATATTTGACGCTGCACGCAGTGTGCTCCAAAAATCAGTGGACAGTGACACTTTTTTTTAATTCGTTGGCCCAGTCAATCACAGAATCAAAATCCTAGTGATCATGCATTTTAAATGCTAAGAGGAGACTGGAGGCAAAAAGTTTCCAAAAGAAGCAGAAAGCTGAAGATGGCTGCTGTACAAGCCTGGCTGAACATCACCAAGCACAAGACTCAGCATCTACTGATGTCTTTGAGTCACTAACTTCTAACAGTCATTGCATTCAAAGGATTCATAACCAAATATTAAAAAATAAATTACCTAATTCTACATTACGTTAAAAATGCAGTATTTTTTAATATACCTGAAAATGGGGAAACTATGTTCAAAAGGTGTTTTCAAAAGGCTATATTTTTAGATGGGTCACCTGACATGGATACAAGCACCCTCAAATTAGAGCAGACAGTGCACTTCAACTTCATTGTCATTAGGGAGATCCCAATAGCGTAGGTTAATGAACTGGGGCCACTCCCAATGCGCCTTCCTATTCGTCTTTACACATGTATATACCACCTTCATTCCCACAATCCCTGCTCGTCTCGTTTTTACGTCGTTTACTGGCAAACCAGACAGCCAGCGCACAGCAAGAGCTCGCTTGCCTGAAACACGAAAGGCGAAATCCCGCAGAGTCCCTCGGACGCAGAATAATTCCAATTATTCCACTTAGACAACAGATTTTATTGGGTATGCATGTTGACTTGGCCCAGCTCATTCAACCATCCTATTCCTGCATTCATATTTTTGTGGTGAGGAGAAAAAAACAATCCAAACCATCATACAGCTCAAATGCCTGACCCCCGCTTATGCTAGTTTTCGGTCTCACTGTTCGCTTTGGCAGAGCTATAATTCACCATACCACAAACATTTTGCCCTTGTTTCCACATTCATAATTTCATAGTAAAAAAAAATCCTGGATGTCATCGACCCTGCACAGCTCAGGCTTTCAAACCCCGCTCGTTCCGGGGAACCCACGGGAACTGAGTTCGCCATGCACCATCCCACTCTACCGAGACACAATCCCCCAGTCCTTTCCTCATCGGAGGCAAGAGCTGGACGAATACTTTACACTCCTTCTTGATCTTGCTTTATGCTTTGGCTGTACAGTAAGCAATTGCCTGTTGCTTCCGTTAATATTATTGATGTGACTTCGCAAGGATGATAATCTGCAGATCCGAAACTCTCGCTGACTTCGTAGCAATTGTATTCACCATCACTCAGCTGTGCATCGTACCTTACAACACCATTTAGCTGCCACTTCATTCAGACCCTAGAATGGATTCTCATGGCTTATTGCTCCATGAGCCTAGCAAACTTATCTATGTGAATCTGCGTTGTTTTCACTAACTACACGAGCACAGAAATGACAGACTTATTGATATTTTTCGTAGTCATCGATAGGTGGAAGAAAATGCCATAATTTCACAGCGCAATGTATTACAAGACTTTCAAAAAAATAATAAATAAATAAATATACATATGTATACTTTTTTCTTAATCTAAATATAAATTTGACTTTCCTCCATGCTACCATTTATTCCAATCAACTGTATCTAGATACCAATGTTGTGTTCTTCGCAGATTAAATGCCACACATTTTGGTGCTGTTGAATGATTGCCATGTTTATTCCAAAATTGTAAAATCATTACAAATGCTAATGTTCTTCGCCTCGCGGGCAAACATTCAATGCTACTACGCATATCTACCTCACGACCACTCGCAAAAATTCACGGATACTGCACATGCATCCACCTTAGAAACCACTGGCAATGGCGCACCTCGATAGTGCTTTGTTTATTGGTGCTCTTTGCTTCGCCGGGAAACATTAACGAATACTACACGCATCCACTTCATGGCCACTTGCATTGGCGCAGCTAACTAGCAGTTATTGGTGCACTTTGCCGCGTCGGCAAACATCCACGGATACTGCACGAGTATCCACCTTACAGCCACTAGCAGAGGCGCAGCCCACTAGCACTTCACTAGCGCTTTAGTTATTGGTGCTCTTTGCCTCGTTGGCATACATTATGAGATACTACTGTTATGGCCCCAATTTGTTATTACATTACAACACAACAGCAACAGCAAGGGATGACAGACACAGTTTTAAAAACTTAAACACATTTAATTAAACACAACAACTAACTAAACTGACCAAGATTGAATAAGAAAAAAAAAGAAATATTTACAGTCCCTTTTTGTGGGGTGGCTTGGTGAAAAGAAAAGTCACAGGTCTTGAACAGAATGGCAGGTCTGGTCATCTTCTTGGAATTTCTCCTACTACTTTACTGTCTCAATTCTTTTCCTTATATACTCTTTTGCAGACCCCACCCACATTTAGACCTCTTTTTTTTTTACTTTCTGAGACTTGTCCCAGACATGTCCAGGACATGTCTAAACATGACTCCAGTCTGAGCTTAACAAAAAAAAGGTAAATACTGACATCTAGTGGCCTATATTCACATTACACCTCCATTCCAAAAGGGAAAAATTTTGACTCATAAAGGCAAAATTTTTCTTTTCAATACAAAATGGTTCAGTGAACACTTGTCTATATATACCTATCATACAATATTCAAACACATGATATATATATACACATTCAAACACGGGATAAGCAATCAGCAATTACATTGTCTGTACCCTTCACATGCTTAATTTCCAAGTCAAACTCCTGTAAAATCAAACTCCAATTCAACAATCTCCGATTCTTGTTTTTCATCTTACTCAAAAACATTAACGGATTGTGGTCAGTGTACACAATCATTGGCTTTTGTCCTGTACAAACATAAACCTCAAAGTGTTGTAAAGAAAGGACCAGAGCCAACAGCTCCTTCTCTATTGTGGAATAGTTCCTTTGGTGGTGATTGAACTTCCTGGAGAAGTATGCCACGGGATGCTCAATGTCATCAGAGTCACTTCTCTGTAGGAGCACAGATCCACAAGCTTGGTCGCTAGCATCGACCGCGATGGAGAACGGTTTGTTGAAATCAGGAGATTTGAGCACGGGGAAGTGACACAGCAGAGACTTCAGGCGATCGAAGGCTCTCTGGCATGCATCATCCCAAGTGAACTTTACGCCTTTCTTCAGTTGGTTAGTTAGACTGAGAGCAATCTCAGCAAAGTTCTTGCAGAACTTGCGGTAGTACCCGATCATTCCAAGGAAGCGGCGCAAAGCTTTTTTGTTGTCAGGAACTGGAAAGTCCATGATGGCTTGGACTTTAGCATTTATGGGTGCCACCTTACCCTGGCCTATGACGTAGCCAAGATAGGTGACAGTAGCACAACCAAAGTCACTCTTGCTCAGGTTAACAGTCAGGTTAGCCTGGGTCAGGCGCTGGAACAACGTCTCTACATCTTTTAGATGTTCTTCCCAGGAGTCACTCCATGTGATCAGGTCATCGATGTATGCACCTGTGTGTGGCAATCCGGCGATTGTAGACTGTATCATCCTTTGGAACGTGGCTGGGGCATTTTTCATGCCAAAGGGTAGGACTTCATACTGGTACAATCCAGATGGTGTGGCAAAAGCAGAGATGCTCTTGGCCCTCTCAGTTAAAGGCACACACCAATAACCCTTCAATAAATCAATCTTGGTCAGAAACTTTGCTTGCCCTACACTATCAATACAATCATCAATCCTAGGTATTGGAAACATATCAGTTCTAGTTACAGCATTGACTTTGCAATAATCTGTACAGAATCTAGTACTTCCATCAGGTTTTGGAACTAGCACACAGGGTGAACTCCAATCAGAGTTGGAGGGTCTGATAATATCATGTTTTAACATGTACTTAACCCCTTTCTCAGCAATCTTTCTCTTTTCAGGATTCATCCGGTATGGATGCTGTTTTATTGGTTTGGCATCACCAACATCTACATCATGAGAGGCTATAGTAACTCTCTTTGGAACATCAGGAAACAAATCCTCATATTTCTTGATCAACCTTTCAAACTGATCTCTCTGTGAGGGTTCTAAGTGCTGGAGTTTTACATCAAGATTTTGCAACACTTCAGTGTTTGACAATTTACATGAAAGAACTTCAGCTTTAATTCTAGGTTCATCATCTTGAAACTCCCCCTCATCTTCACACGTTTCGACCATTGGAGAATCTGAAATGACAGCTGCAACCCTAGCATTTCTGTCATGATAAGGCTTGAGCATGTTAATATGACACAATTGTTTTGGTTTTCTCCTTTCTGGAGTCTTCACAATGTAATTGAGATCATTTAGTTTTGTCAGAATTTCATAAGGACTATGCAATCTAGCCTGCAATGGATTGGACTGCAAGGGAAACAACACAAGGACCTTGTCTCCTGGTTTAAACTCATGGCTTCTAGCCTTATGATCATACCAAGTTTTCATTTTTCCCTGACTTGATTTCAAGTTCTCTTTGGCAAGGTCACAAGCTGCACGCAATCTTTCCTTGAACTTGCTAACATAGTCTAACAGACTGATTTGCGGCTCTTCCTCTCGCCATTGTTCACTCAACAATAGCAAAGGTCCTCTCACTTCATGACCAAACACTAGCTCAAATGGACTGAATCCAGTTGACTCCTGCACTGCTTCTCTAGCTGCTAACAACAGCAAATGAACACCTTCATCCCAGTCTTTCTCATGGTCATAACAATAAGTCCTCATCATTGTCTTGAGAGTGGAATGAAACCGCTCTAAGGCACCCTGACTTTCTGGATGATAGGCACTAGAAAGAATCTGCTTTGCACCTAGTTCATACACAACCTGCTGAAACAATCCTGAAGTGAAATTGCTTCCCTGGTCTGACTGAATTTCCCTGGGAAGGCCAAACAACGTGAAGAACTTTATCAAAGCCTTCGAGATTGCAGTTGCCTTGATGTTACGTAGAGGTATGGCTTCGGGGAATCTGGTAGATGCACACATGATTGTCAACAAGTACTGATTTCCAGATCTAGTCTTGGGTAATGGACCAACGCAATCAACAATGACCCTAGAGAATGGCTCCCCAAATGCTGGGATAGGCTGCAATGGAGCTACAGGTGGGTCTAACTGGTGTTTTCCAACTACCTGACAAGTGTGACAGGTTTTGCAAAAGTTGGAAACGTCTTTCCGAAGCCCAGGCCAAAAGAAGTGTTTCATGATCTTATCAACAGTCTTGTTAACACCACGACGACCTCCTAAAGGTAAACTATGAGCCATTGTTAAGATCTCATTCCTGTAGACCTTCGGAACAACAATTTGCCTGACCACTGCCCAATCTGCATTAGCAGGGATATCAGAAGGGCGCCACTTCCGCATCAACACACCATCCTTGAGATAATACCCAACTGGAACTGCGTCTATTTCTTTATCATCCTCCTTAGTGCACAAATTTCAGGATCATTAGTTTGCTCCTCAATCAACCGCTTTCTGGACAGAGACAATTCCCAGACACATCAGAATCACCAGACCCATCCGGCTGGCTGAATAGAGAACTGATAAAAGTATCTGATAAGTCCTCAAACGGAGAAACCATAGTAGGCCAATCAGAGTCATGAGGCAAACCACCTGAGTCCTGAATATTCAATGTGCTGGACGGCACCACAACATCTTCTTCTTTTGCCTTCTTGGCCATAGCACGAGTCACTGCGCAAGAAGGATACAGAGATGGGTCCTCATCCCCATCTTCAGTGCTCGGCTGTGAAGTAAGATGTACAGGGGGAATTACTTTGCCCCCAGCCAGGTCATTGCCTAGCAACAGAGAAACACCCTTTATAGGTAGACTTGACATAAGTCCCACCTTTACCTGTCCTGTAACTAAATCTGACTTCAAGAATATAGAGCGCAGGGGTACAGATACAGTCCTCCCTTCAATACCTTGTACAAGTATGAAATCCCCTGAAGCGGTCTCATCACGTAACTCCAAGGAGTCCATCAACAAAAGTGACTGAGAAGCTCCGGTATCTCTTAGGATATATATGGGGACAGTAGTAGTATGCTCATTCAGAGCCACAAATCCCTCTGACACAAATGGAAGAAATTCCTCCCTCACGAAGTCAGCTGTATCAGGCTTTTTAGCCCCACAAGAAGCAGGCAATTTAGCAGATTGGTTATCTACTACAGGGGTTTCTAACCTTGTTTTCACAAAGGCATTTGGTTTGGTATCCTTTTCTTTTTCTTTCTTAGCTTTAAGGGACCAACAGTTAGTTGTAATATGACCAGATTTCTTGCAATAACTGCAAACTAGACCACTTTTGTCACTGTCAGCTTTCACACTTTGATCAGACCTGTTACTGGATTTCTGAGCACCATCACCAGATTTGTCTTTGTCTTTGGGTGAGGATTCTTGGGTATCACCATAACCCTTTTTCTGAAATTGGGACCATCTATTATTACTGCTAGACTGAAATTTTGACTTATGTGTGAGAACATATTCATCTGCAAATTTGGCAGCTGATTGCAAATTCAGTGCTTGCTTTTCATTAAGGTAGGTCTTAACATCATCTTTAACACAGTTCTTGAATTCTTCAACTAACACCATCTCTTTTAGTGAGTTGAAATCATCCTTGACCTCCATAGAAGTACACCAGCGCTCAAAGCAAACCTGCTTTTCATTAGCAAATTCAACATAAGTCTGATTTTCAGATTTCTTCAGAAATCTAGTGGCCTATATTCACATTACACTACGCATATCTTCCTCACAGCCACTGGCAGTGGCGCAGCCCACTAACGCTTTGCTAGCACTTTGGTAATTGGTGCACTTCGCCTCGCTGGCAAACATTCACGGAAACTACGCATCTCCACCTCACGGCCACCCGCAATGGCAAGGTTCACGCTCTCGGCCGACTTTCAGTCCCGCAATCCATCACCACACCATCCATCTGCCATCTACACACTCAAGCACGTTGCTCCAAGCAATCCGGCTGGATGCTTGCTCAACAGTGTTTAACCCTTTACTGACTGACTGCCGTCTCACCACTCTCATCCGCCTCGCCGGTCGCGGCGCCTGGTTGGCTAAAGCCCATATCGCAAACACTTAGGGCCGTCCTACTCGACTCATGCTTCTTTTGGGGGTTCCTTTGGCGTTTCCGGGAAGGAGCGCTATTGCTTCTTCGTTCGCTTCACCATATCCCATCATTGCTTCCTCCCTCATTCAAGGTCACGAATGGGCTACCAAATGTATAACAGTGCATTCTGACGACCGACCACAGTAGACACCGTAAACAAAGGTTGTTCCCGCTCCCTCTTGTTTATGCCATTCCTCTGGAAACTAACCCTAATTTCTGCAAAACACCATTCCATGATCAAAGCCGCACTTACTCTTGAACAAAATGCCATTGCCGATGCCCCTGGCAGACAATCAGACACTTAGCGCCGCGCCTGGACATTCACCCCACTCTGGTTCCTCTGTTTTCCGCGACCATCAACCCCAGACACCACAATCTCGCATGACCGAAGCAATTCAAAAAATTCCATTCAGCCCTCTGTTCTGCCATTCCTGGCACTCAACGTCGTTTCCCTCCCACCCTTCCCCTTTCCAAGAAGGAAGCAAGAAACGGCCACTACCTGAAACCCTGGGGAGCTTGGGAGATGTGAGCCCAACCCTAAGTCTCATCATCCAGGGGGTGCCCAACGTCCGCACAATCACTGACTAAGTCCAACACCACACCTGCCCTGATCTCCAATCCGCAATCCCACCCAATACTCTCCTCTACTTTGGGAGTGCTCCAGATTTCATTAACTATTCTTTTAAACTCAAAACACTTGTTGTAAATTGCCTGTCCCGAGTTACTTCTGGGAATTTTATTAACAAATCATAGGAGAAACAAGGATTCAGGCAGCAGTGCTCTGGATGGCAAATCAAGTGAATAAGAACAAATAAATTTGCCAACCTGATTATACTTAACAAAAATTATATACACTGAGCGAATCGCAAGAGCTGCAGGGATTTGTTGGCAGTAGGATATACTGAATGAATAATGTGCAGTCATGTACCACTGATGGACTTGTCCCACGCAGGTCTATAACTATTTTTGTTTCCCACAGATGAAAAAGCAACATACCCTCAGGTTTTGATAGTCTTACTGCTGTTTTTTTTTTTAGTTGCACCACAATAATAACACACTAACAATGTCCTGCCTTCTCAACTTTGGACCAAGTACAAGTTAATTTTCTCTCGAAACAATTTGGAATGCAAAATGATGACTGAGTAACTGATAAATCACTTGCATTTTTATTGCTGCTGCACCAAGCTAAGTGCACACAAACCAAACACCTAATTAGGCATAAATTTACACCTGCTTATTCATGCACTTATCCAGCCAGTCAGTCATGCTGCAGTAGAGCTGTGTGTAAGATCATGAAGAGGCAGTTCAACAGCTTCAGTTCATGTTTACATCAAGGTCAGAATGTGGAAAATTTGAGATCTCAGATACACTTTGACTGTGGCTCATTTGCTGGTGCCAGACGGGCTGTGTTGAGTACTGCTGATTTTGTGGGAGATTTCCATGCACAGCAGTCTCTAAAGTGTACTCAGAAATTAGACTGCTATAAAAACATCCAGCGAGTAACAGTTCAGGGAACGAAAATGTCTTTTTGATGGCAGAGTCCGGAGGAGAATGCCCAGACTGGTTTTATCTGACAGAAAGACAACTCTTTACAACTATGGTGAGTAGAAAAGCATTTCAGTATGCACAACATATCAACCCTTCAGGCATACTGGCTACACTGACCTCCCCTGCTGTTTGCAAAGAACATATATCGGTGGCAGCAGTGAGCACTGGCTTGCCAAAATTTTAGTTAGAAAAATTTAGCCATGTCTGATGAGTCTTGATTTCTGCTACAATAGTGTCCTCACCAAAAATTTTTTGCAGTGTAGGGGTAATGACCAGCCGGGGGCCGCCTAGGCCCCCTGCAGAGTCCTGGGGTAGTGCCTCCGTGGGGGACCCGGGGTAGCAAAGCCCCCCGGAAGCTCTGGCATTTTAGCACATTTTGAGGTGTTATTTTTCAATTTTGAGTGTCCCTTTTCATGATATCTTGGCAGTGAATAACCTTTTCACAGGGCCTTGACACAATGTTCAAGTTCAAGAACCCTTATAGAAATGTACCATGCTGTACAATGATATTAATACCATGGTAAATGTACAATGGTAATTTGGGCCACGGTACACACTTCGTACCATGGTGAGTACCATGGTAATTGTCCCACGGTACGGTATGGCAAATATACTGTCACACCCTGTTCCAGGTGAGGATAGAAATGGCCTACTAGCCACTGGGAAAGACTAGACAAACCTTCGCTTCTTTGCAAAAAAGATGGTCAGACCAGAATCAAGTCCAGTGCATGGATGTTTATTATAAACAGTGTTCTTTCCAACAACCACAAAACTATATATTAAAAAATAAAGAAAAATGCCAACACTCCCGGTGCCTTGACTCTGACCCATGGAACTCCTCTGTTGTGGAGCATGTGTTGGCAGTGGTATCCTCAGGCTCTGGTCAGCGCTTGGAGTCCATTCAACCCCAGAACCAACTGCTGCTTCAGGGGGCTCCACCCTTAACTCTTGTTGAGAAGCTGCTAAGAGACTCAAGGGACTTTAAGTACCTTATTTCTTGCATTAGGCCCTCTTCTCGTGTGCGCTGTGTTGTCATAAACTCACGGAAGAGAGCGGTCAGTTCTGACTGCCCTGTGGTTGGTTTAGCGTGGACACTGCTTCTGCTGGACTTAGGGCGTGCACCCTGAACCTCATACGTCTCCTCCTCTTCTGATCCCATGGTGTCCCAGGCATCCTTCTCGTCTTTTGCTAGCCTGGCCCCCTTTTCGGATCAGAGTCCACATCGTCCAGTTTATGTGCGGTTACTCTTCCGGCCTGCCATCCCTCTGCTGCCACCGAATGTCACACCCTGTTCTGGATGAGGATAGAAATGGCCTCACGAGCCACTGGGAAAGACCAGACAAACCTTCTCTTCTTTGCAAAAATGATGGTCAGACCGGAATCAAGTCCAGTGAATGGGTGTTTATTATAAACAGTGTTCTTCCCAACAACCACAAAACTACATTAAAAAAAAAGAAAAATGTGCACAAGAAAACAATATACATATATTTCCAGGCAACAGAGCTAATTGCTCCAGTTGCACCACTTTTGCAACCATACACACAACTGTAAATGCTCTCTCTGGCTCTCCCCTCAAAGTCCGACCTGCACTCCTCTTATCTGGGTGGGCCCTGCCCAGGATGCTTCCACTGCTTCCAACAGGGAGACATGTTTTTTCTTTGAAAAATACAAATACATCTCTTTGGGCTATTTACTGCCATCCCTACCATTGGAATTCAAAACAACAGTAAAACAATACATACAGCCCCGTAACTTCATTCTGTGCATTATTATTATTCTCAGCACTGATCTCCGTAGTACATTGTCCCCCTTCCCCGTAAAATAATGGTCTCCCCTCACGTGGGAGTATTGCGCATGCCTAGCCCTAAGCAGGCACTGCAAAAGCCACCCCTCATACGCTGTTTGGGTCCTTACTCCCAGACCCGGAAGTGTATACGCAATGGCTCGGTTCTGTGTTAGTTTGTGATGTGTTCCTGTGTAACATATTGCTCTGAATTGTTGAATAAATGTTTGCTGTTTCCATGAATCCTGTGTGTGAGTATATTGTACTGGTTGTTGGTGGAGGGATAGAGCTCATATGAGGAGTTAAATCGCTAACTAATGTATTTTTGTTATAAAACTCAGCCCTAGTGTGTCCACCCACTAGGCGAGCGCTTAGCAATTTTACCTCGCAAACTGAGTTTTTTAAGGTGAGATGGGAAATGCTGTGTGATCTAATGTACAATGGTGTGTGTGTATGTGTAAGTGTGTATCACTATGCCATGATGTTACAGCTTGTGTGGCTGGAAGAAACAGCCGTGGTATAGCATGGTACACATCCCAACCCAACTGGCATTTTAATGTTTTTTCACTGATGAATCAATATCATGGATCAGAGTTGAATCACCGCTGAGTTATATTTTGATTTTGAAAGATGAATCAACATTGATTTCGCAACATTTTTCAACGATTAGCATGAGTACTGTACACAACCTCCACTTTTTTGGGGTTTTTTTTTTTTTTGGCCAGAACGATTTTAAAAGGGGGCACAAATATTTTTGGGGGTTTTCATGAGTGAGAAGGGGGTTTAGAATGATGTGGGAAAAAATTTTAAAAAGAAGGGGTAGATGCGGCGCGAGGAAAAGTTTTTTTGCAGTAATTCCAGTTTCCAACACCGTGCTCTTCCCTCATGACATTCACTCTGTGTACAATCTCTCCAACTTCTGACCTTTTTTCATGTGTTTTCTTTATCCATTTATGAGGTTGTGAACAAAGGTTTACATGTTAAGTTAGCTCTTACATAAGTGTCTCCAGCACGATTCGAACCTGGGAGCCTGTAGACAAAGCAATTTCAAATGCACCACACACTGTGGTCTTAACCACTACACCAACTGAGTTTGTTTCCAGCTCAATGCATCAGTTTCCATTCATCGCTGAAGGGTGGAGGACAACCAAAGGCGCATATATATATATATATATATATATATATATAATAATTAAAATAACATATTCATTAATTTTTCTTTATTTTATTTATTGTTGTCAATGAGGAGATGTCGAGTGAATAACCATTTTGATGTGTTTCATGCTGGTGAGTCAGCTGATCCATTGACACTGGGTTGTAAAATTTGAGCAGAACCTTGTGGCTGAGTTGGTTAAGGTTAGGTCAACAGTGTCATGGCCGCCACATGTATAGACGCTCTAGAAATTAAAGTGTAAATTCTCTTCACTGGATGTGCGTTCAATGTTTTTCCACACCGAATATTTAACTTGGTATCTAAACATTAAAGTAAGCCGAAAAAGTTTTTTTTTCAATTTTGCTGGAGGTTGTGTGTGGTTCTCTTACCCAATGTTGTTTCAATGTTGTTTCAAGGTTGTTTCAATGTTGAAACAAATCTCGTTGAAATTTCAGAGTCGATTTGCGATCATTTTTTAAACCTTTTTTACAACCATCAGAGTTAAATGTTGCTTCAATAGAGTTTCAATGTTGAAATGACAACTGACATAATTTCAACCATATTTCTACCTTGAAGGTCGATCGTGTGCCGGCTGGGAAGATACATTGTAAAGCACAGACCAAATCCCACGGTGTCATGGTGCGAATTACACGGTACAACATGGTACAAGTCCCATGGTACAGTTTAGTGGAAGTGCCGTGGTAAAAGTACTGTGGCATAAACCCCATGGTACCAACCAGCTGGTACAGTAAGGTGCAAATCCCATGGTATAGCATGGTACATTTTTATCAGGGTCATGCTTTTTATCTGTCTGAATTTCGTATACTCTGTGATGTTTGCTTAGTTTTTCTCTTTTGTTGTTTTCATAAATACTCACATTTTTGCTTGTAGCCTCTGTAAATAAAACTCATTATTATTGTTCCCTGGAAAAACTGGCAATGTATTTCACAATGTGTCACATAATTTTCATGCATGTTACGAGTGATGTATCATGTGTGCTGTTCCCAGTATGTGAATCATATCTGATTTCACATGTTTCACATATGTAATTCCACATACGATGTGACACGTGCATCCAGCAACTATTTACCAGATGTCATTTGAAAATTATGCCACATATGTATCTCATTTACACCAAAATGTCCATATTTCGGATCAAATATGACACAGATATTACATACGTATCACATGCTTCAACATAAACATGCGAGTCTCCATTCCTGTTAGAAAAGCATGTCGGACGTGTAAACCCACATTATTCACAAGCCTGAGAAGAATCCCTGTGTATGTACTCTATTAACATAATGGCGGTAGCATGGTTTAGTAGCAGATGGAACACCAGATAACCACAATAAAATTCTCGGAGGGAGGTTTCAAAATTTCCCTGCAATGTTCTTGGGTCCTAGGTGGTAAAAAGTGGTTGACAGTGCATGCTCTGCCGTGGTGTGTTGATAAATGAAGTTCATTGGCGACCACATGTCTATTTCTATGTATTATGAAAACTACGTAGGAGAGTTCAGCTGTACCTGCAAAAGTTACATGATGTTCTTTGGGATTTCCAGTTTTCTCCGCCCAAATTACACATGGTTACCATTATAGTAAGCGAAAAATCCTGTGGTATGCTGTTAATCTATCATGCTACAAATTTTTTCTCTGTACATAACTCGCATACTTATTAAAGTTGCTTATGGTGATGCTGTTTACGCAGGAAAATTTGAGTCCAAGTTTTATGAAACTGAGCTCTGAATGGAGTCCCCTCTACCAGAGTAGCAAAAGGGAGTACCATAGAGGAACTGTGGTACCACTGGGGGGTATCTTGGTACCCGAGGGTGTATTGTGATATGGAGGTAGTATTAGCCGGGGTACTGTGGTGCTAACAGGGGGGAGTGTGGTACTGACGGGAGGTACCGCGGTACCTGCTGGATGTACCATGGTAACGGCAGGGAGTGCCATGATACCGAAAGGGTGTGCCATGTTAACGGCAGGGAGTACCGTGGTACTGGACGACTGTACCCTGGTAGCAGCAGGGAGTACCGTGGAACCATAACAAAGTACCATGGTACCACTTTGAAAAACCATGGTACCAATAGAGTCTACCCTGGTACAATTCAGTATTACCATAGATATACCATGTGTACCATGATTTTACCGTGGTACGGTACAGTCGCCGTTAAAACCGAAGAAAAGGACGTTAATCCGGCAATAGGGGGGCGTCAGGCTGTCGGTAGGACCGAGAAATATCGTTGTGAGCTGTGCGGTAGGACCGGCATCTTGATGCGCACAAAGACAAAAGAAGACCTCCCGCTGCCTACTGCGCTCGCGGTAGCTGGGCGATAGCCCGTTGGCTGGGTGTTTAATCATGACTGAGCCACGAGGGCGGTTGGGGCGGTCGTGTTGACAGTAGTCCGTACATGTAGATAATGGCACAGCTTGTTGGCGATTTTTTCCATATATAAATGCAAGAGTAACGTTAGCCTACATAAAATATTGATTTGCTTTGGCGGGGGTGATTTTTTCGGAAATCATTTCTGCAAACTGTTTTATTTTAGACTATACAGTTTGCTCAACCTGTGCTACAATTTAAAACTTTAGTGCAGTATAATACTCAATTAGATTTTGTGGATCAAAAATCCACAAAAAAAAAAAAAAAACTGAAAAGAGTGACAGGTCTGGTCAAATGTATCCTTCTCCATTTAGACTTTTTTTCCTCTGGAACCTTCCCCTCTCAGACATGCCCAGGACATGCCCATACCCAGCTCCAGACTGGGCTTAACAAAAAAAGGTCAATACTGCCATTTAGCGGCTTCTTTCCACATTACAATTGATGTTTATAACTTGTGATGGCTGTAGAAGTTATGCAGCTAATTGAGGTAACTTAAATAACAATCTTCATAAACATTCCAAAAATGGATAAGGAAAAAAAAAAACATCTGGTGGTGTACCAACGAGAAAAAAACTAATTTAGAGTATACTCCTGTTATTTATGTTAAATAAAAAGCGTCAATTATAAATATGGTAAGCACAATTAATGTTAATCCACACTTTAATGTCATCTCAAAAAGTAGAATCGCTGACATGCCCGTACCAAACCAAATACGGACACTAATTTAAAACGTGGTACGTTAACATGTTTTCGCTCAAAGAGTGAAACTCCTACATGACCACGTCTTTATTCTGCTGGCTGCTGGAGGCTGCTGCTGTGGTTCGTCTTCCTTGCGCTCAAGTTTTGGGAACTCCAATTCTAGTGTCATAACTTGTAGTTTCACCTTCTTTATTTCTCCTCTTAGGAGAAGTGCTGAGGCTCTCTTCTGCTGCCTCTAGTGCTCTCCTTCTCTTCCGCGCTGACTGGCAGCTGCCCGTTGATATGTTTGTCTGTAAGGGCTCGGTGTTCATTGTATGAAGAATAGAGGCAATGTCAAAGTTATTTTGGGTACCGAAACAAGGTCATTGGATTTTTTCCTATCATAAAATAGAAAGATCCCCTTCTTACTCCTCAGTCCTCAAGGCTGACGGGGTATTGCTATCCTTTTCCAAAAACTTCGACATCGGGCTAAGGGGTATTCCGTGCATTGCACGCCGAATTTTTAATATTATTTAGCAAACAATACATTTGCAGTGGCGGCGCGTCACCTACAACAAAGGGAAGCCAATTCGGCACTTCATGACCGAAACCTGTGGCAGTTTACTTCTCTTGATTAGCAACGGTTGCACAATTTGGTAGAATGACAGTCAATTATCCCTTTTCCTCATTGTTATATATTGAACCACAAAAAGGCGCTTTCTTTCGCGCACAAATGAGGAGGTAAAATCACAAGCTAAGGGTTTTTTTTTCTTCTTTTTTTTTACAAATTATTTGCTGAAGTACATTGTGAATCGGCATACATTCACGTAAATTGGTTTCCGAGACTTCTTAAGACGCAGATAAATTTGTCGTTCTATCAAGTTTTTCGCTTCCCAGTTTTTTACAACAGACGCACTAGCACTGTTTTCATTCTAACAGGGGCTGGTCTGCTTCCTTTCCCATTAATTCTTAATTTATAGCTTGTGAATTATCACGGAATTACGTGTATTTCCACAAGTAATGCATCCGTATTAAGAAATGAAACAAAATTACACAGGCAATAAAAGTTATGCTTTACAAAACCGTTGAAGTAGGCCTACATAAAATTTAGCCCGTCCAGAAATATCAAGGCTTTTGGACGTAACTGCCTCATGGTTTTTTTTTTTTGGGGGGGGGGGGGGGGGGGGGTACATAATGGATACAATGCAGATGCGTGGCCCATATCTTTTAAGGTTCATGCTTCACCGTACCGATACATGATGACTCTGATGAATGTTGAATGACTGATTCGGTCCGTTCCTCTCTTTTGTCAAATAGCTCAAGTAGGGACTGCGACTGCACAAACTCATGGTAAACCCTACTTTCAGCCCCTCCGGGTATGCCGATGACGGAAGGGGGATCACGACCAATAATATCTAAAATGGTGTCAGTAAAGGTAACTTCCTTTGGAGGTTTGCCTCCTCCTGTCTTGGGGATTTTCCTTGCCGACAGGTCCTTCCACTTGTGAATGACCTCTTTCAATGTTCGGTTACTTAGCCTGATAGCATTGACCTCATTTGTTACATGTTGCCACATTTCTTGTTTCTTCTTATTTGCTACTGATGATTTCAAAGTAGACTGTGAAAGAGTTTGGTTTTCTTTGTCAAACTCTAATAAACGAGAGACCTCCTCTTCCGAGTAAGTTGCCTTTTTAATTGGAGTCATACTGCTTGCGTGAGATGGCAAATGGTGACCTGTAGCATTTGCCTCGCGAAAACTTTGGGGGATTCCTCTAATTATATGCTCTACGTCTGACATTCTATGCTACGTCTGACGTGTGTGAGTCGGACTGATGTCCCTGTACTGAGCAACTACCTGTCAGGTGTCGGTCGGTAGAACGTCCGATGTGGGCTCTCTGCGCCCGTGTTTTCACGTCTCAACGGTGCACTAGGCGCCTGGTGTGGGAGATTTTTTTTTTTTCTTCTGAACATGTTTTGTTTTTTAATTTGTGTATGCAGATACCAAATTAAGCCAGGCTTTGTGTGCAGGATCTCCTTTTGAGGCTTTGCAGCTGAAGATTTGAGCATATTCCTCTTTGACCAGAGACTAGAAAATGACCTCAATGAAGCAAGACACTTTTTTTTAATCTAGAATTAAAACGCATTTGTTTACTTTCATAATTTTGGGACAAAAAAGTGGAACAAATACAAAGAAACTTCATGAAAATTCAACATTTAAGTTGTTTTGCAATGAAATACAGAGAAGCAAAAAAAAAAAAAAAAACAACATTTCTTCTTTGAACTGTTTCTGATCTCTGCCTGAAATTGTGATGGTTCTGCCCTGCAGTCCCTCCCCCTCCTGCTATCTCTTACCAAATTGGCAGTTCAGCTGCATTCAGTTTTTTTTTTGCCTTATATGTGTTGCTGCTGCTCCCCTGTCTACTTGTCCATTTTAAAAGTATATTTATTAAATACTTTCTTATTTTTCTAACCAGCCTGTGCGAGTGGGTCCCTTTTCAGCCTTTGGGTAAATGGTCCCAGTGCCTGCCGGATTGCTTGTTGCATCCGACGGGACTAAACCATGAGAGAAATAAATAAAAATTTATGATCAAGGCGTATCATAAACCCATTAACCAAAATCGTGCTACATCTGAGTGCGATACTCAGAAAGATTATCTGTGAAGCCAAACATTGGCTGACCCTCTAACTCCCCAAACAGCTAAAAGTAGAAAGATTTTTGCTTAGGTGTGAATTATAAATAATACAACAAACTACCAAAAAACTGTTTCATAAGCAATATTATTATTTTTCAATCTTTATGACAGTTAAATAAAGTACATGTCCATTCTGTCTTCATACAAAAAAAAAAGAATTGGAAGTTTTTCACCCATAGAAGTTCAATAAATTCATTCCAAATGAAGTAATATACTTTTGTAGATCCCAAAATGAATAATAGAGCAAACCCATCCTCACAGACTCTCTCACAAATGTAGCTTGAAGAAATCTCTGTGTTACATTATGCAGTACTCTAAAGTATTGTGCTATTAGTGTTAGAATTAGTACAGTTTAGAATCACCAGACAGAGACCAGCACGTTCGGTGCATAACGTTTACTGTACGGACTTCCTGTGTTACATTAAACATGTTCCCATTACACCTCCCCCTTTTGAGAAAGAAAACACAAACTCAACTAATGTCATTATAATTTGAGACAGACTTGGCTTCTCAATTCTTTCTAGAGCATTCTGCCGTTAAATCCCATTTGTAGAGTAAAGTGAAATAAGCTTATTCTGTAACTAACACATCTATTTTTTTACATGAATTGCTCAGATCTAATACCACAACATATGAAACAAATTAGAGTCCTTGAACATTACTATCAAACAACTACAAATCAAGTCTCTCTGGAGGTCTGGAGACTCTCCCTGAGTGGGTGAAATTGATGGATCGGGTGTCTGCCTGCTGTAGGTAGGGACGTGACGCAGGTGCTTCAGGACGGTGTCCCACTGCACGCAGGTGGATGCGATTTGCCGAAACAGACCTCTGTCATTCTGAACCAGAAAAGATTTGGGAGTCTCTGCTTGCATGACAACTGCCCCTGGAATCCGATCCCTCGTGATCCAGACTTTCTGTCCCTGTGGCAGTTGTGGCAGAGGGCGAGCCAGGTGATGGCAGTTAAAGCGGACTTCCTGTCAAAGTCGTCCTTGCCTGTCTGAGCTTTAGAACTTTTGAAGGTTGGGCCAACGTGGGAGGAGGGATGCCACTGGTTGTGGAACTGTTTTGCAGAGGTGTCTCCCCATCAGCAGTTGTGCTGGAGAGTAACCGTGCTCGGGGAGTTGCTCGGTGATCTGTCCCTTTCTTCCAGAGGTTTTTCACTGTTCCCACGGCATGCTCGGCTTTCCTGTTGGCTTGGGGGTAGCGGGGGCTGCTGGTCACATGTTGGAACTGGAATGTGGTGGCAAACCGCTTGAATTTTGACCCACTGTCGGACACCAAGACATCTGGACTGCCATGTCTCGCAAAGACTTCTTTCAGACCCCCTATGATGATAGCAGAGGACGTGACTGTGAGACGGGCTAATTCTACATAGCGAGAGAAGTAGTCCACAATCAAAAGATAGGAGTTGTGTTTCCAAGTGAACAGGTCCGTCCGCACTCGCTGCCGTGGTCAATAGGAGTGGACAGCAGTGGCTCACTGTGAGGTGCTTGTTTGATCTGGAATAACTTGCAGTTGATAACTAGGTCTCGGATCTGAGTGGACAAACCTGGCCACCACAGTCTGCTGGGCACGTGCTTGACTTTTAGTGATGCCCTGATGCCCCTTGTGGATCTGCTGCATGTTTTTTTTCTGAAGAGCGGACGGTATCACAAGCCTTTAGTCTTTCAGAAGAAGGTTTTCAACCAGGTGAAGAGGACTCTCTCGGACCAGAAAGGTTTCACCTCTGGCTCAACCTCACTCCTGTCTGGCCAACCCTTGAGACAGTACATGACTACACGTCGACATGCCTTTTCTGCCCATTTTGCCTCACTAATCTGCTGCAGGCGTGTCTCTAATGCAGGCAGCGCAGCACGTACTGCATCTATGAAGACCTGAACATAGTCTTCCAGCTGATGATCAGAGGCTGTAGGAAAGTCGTTTATTGGCGCTCGTTAGTAGTGACTTGTGACTTCCCAGGGACGTGCTGGATCTCATAGATAATCCTGAGCAGTCTCAAATGAAACCGTAAGATTCGTGGAGGAAGCTCGTCCAGGCCTCTGGAACCAAGCAGCGGCAGTAAGGGTTTGTGGTCGGTTATAAGCGTGAACCGCAGCCCAAGGAGGTAGGAGTAGAGGCGGCTAATACCTCCTTCTCAATTTGCGTATACCATTTTTCAGTATCGGTTAAGCTTCTAGAGATGTACATGATTGGTCTTGATGTCTTGTCTGCTTGTTTCTGCATGAGAACGGCTCCAATGCCGTATGAGGATGCATCTGCTGCTACTCTCGTGTCCCCTGTTGGAGTGTACTGAGCCAGGACCTTGGGAGAACTCAGTTCCAGTTTTAGTGTCTGGAAACCCTCAACTTGGCGTGAAATCCGACTCCACTCATTCTTGTCGCTGAGGAGGTCCTTCAGCAGTGTGGTGATTGTTGCCAGCAGAGGAATGAACTTTGCTTGGTAGTTGGCCATCCCCAGCAGCCTGCACACATCAGCTACATTCTTTGGCTCCGGCATGTGCATAATTGTCTTCACTTTTCCAGGGTCTGGTGCAATCCCTGTAGCTGTGATCTCATGCACGACAAAGAGAATGTTATCTCGGCAAAACTCACACTTCTCATTGAGTGTCAGTCCTACCTCTTGCAGTTTTTGTAGGACCCGATTTAAGCGCTTGTCATGTTCCTCTCTATCTTTGCCAAACACCAGAATGTCGTCTGCATGGCCCTCCTTCAAGGTCTCTAACATCTCGGACATCCGCCGCTGAAAATATTCTGGTGCCGAAGAGATGCTGAAAGGCAGCCTGTTGAAACAATACCTTCCATAAGGATTTATAAAGGTTGTCAGCAGTGCTGACTCTTTGGTTAGCGGTATTTGCCAGAACCCAGACCGTGCGTCAAGCTTTGAAAAGACTCTTGTTCCTGACCGCTGTGCAAGAGTCTGGTCCACTGATGGCGGTATGCGTTGCTCCCTCTTCACCCAGCTATTTAAGTTGGTGAGATCAACACAAATCCTTATTTATTCGTTAGCTTTAGGAACTATAACTATGCCCGCGCACCAGTCAATGGGTTTTGTGACTCTTGAAATTACTCCCATGGCCTCCATGCGATCAAGCTCCTTGCGGTCTTTACCTCGCAGCGGGATCGGCACCAAACATAGTGTAGAGAGGGCATATGGAGTGGCGTCTTTCTCCAGTTCAATTGTGTAAGGCTCCTTAAGCTGTCCCAATCCGTGGAACACAGTCGGATATGTGGCTTGAAAATTCTCCTGGAGTTCTCTCACTTCTTCGATTCTCTGGATCAGATGCAAGGCTTCTATGGCAGGTAAACCTAGCAGGGGCTTTGAAAGTCCTGCCACCACATACACTTCTTGTGTGGCACTGCGACCTTTCGCTGACAGTGTACTCCTAAAGCAGCCTTGGACCTCCAGGATGTTGTTACCTGGACTGTATAGGACTTTACTAGGTTTTATGAGTAGTCCGTCGTGGTCAGCCTTGAAGTCCTCTTTCGGAATGGCGGTCGCTGCTGCTCCAGTGTCGTTTACGCGTGACTGGTTCTCCATTAAAAGACAGTGTCTCCATCCACTCTGTCAACGAGGGCGTTCTGACGTCGCCCAGGAAGCCTAAATCCTCCTCGTCCACCTCCCGCTGGGCCTACTGTGTGACCGAGTGAATGGCGCCAGTAAAGCGGCAAGCTGCAGCAAAGTGGCCCTTTTTCCTGCACTTCCTGCTTTCAGCATCAGAACCATGGAAGCAAAGCGAGACAGAAAAAGGGAGAAGAAACTCCAGTAATTAGGTAATGTTTGATTTTCTATTTTCTGACTACAAATATTTTCGGCTTACAAACAGACACTCTAGCAAAGAGGCAGGGCGAACATCTGGCTTTATATAGAGTCCGGGGAAGCGCTGCTCCAGTTCAGTCAGCCAGCTGGGTAAAGAATCCGATTGAACAGATATTCGATTTCGTCCAGGGATGAGAGCCACAAAGAAAAGTCCAAAACACACACACAAACATCCAGAAGCATGACAGGTAATGGCATGGTCACTCAATTTGCAGTAAAAAAAAAATAGACAGCTGTCCGATTGAAAAATGTAAACGGACGAAACCACTTACAAGTCTGAAATGGCATCACCGAGTGCAGGTGCATAGACCTAATTATAATCAAATAATTTTTCGGTACTGAATGTAGCCCATTATTTTGTTGATTTTAGATCGCATGGGGGAGAGAAGCCGTGTCTTCAACTGCCACTTAATTATTCTTGAATTGGAAAAAGTGTGAATGAAGGAAACCCATCTAGAATTAGCCAAGACTAATTATCTTCAATAAAAGGAGGGATATTAGCCCTGGAATTTTCAGGTCTAACGACGTGCCTGTTTGTTGGCCAGCAGTGGTGACCATTCGCACCAGTAAAGTCTAGCCTCGGCAACTTGGCCGCTTTCATAGTGTGAATGTGCAAAATCTCTCCGCAGTTGCATGCATAGCAGCTCGCGTGCCTTCGCGTGCATGGCAGCCTTCTTGGGGAGGGTCTTAGGAGTGCAGTGGAGAGGGAGGGGGAGGGATCTGAAAGTTGCTTTTTTTTCAAATTTTTATACAAATTTTTCTCTCTGCTCAAAGTTACCAACTGCAGCTTTAACTTCCTTGCCAACTCATCAATGTGTATTTTAAAAGACAGCTTGTCATTGAGAAATATCCTGAGGCACTTGTACGATAGCACTCACTCAATTTCAGAGCCATCCTAAGAGCAAATTCTAAATGTATTTATTTTTCTTTAATGAAGGGGATCTAGAAAAAGCGTAAAAGGTTTTTGCCAGTCAAAACTAGTTTAAGCTTTAGAAGTGAGTGCTGAAAGGAATCAAAGTCAGTCTGCAAGGCAGATAACGCCTCATCCATTGAAAAAGCAGAGTGAAACCCTGCATCGTCCACTTAAAAGCCATTTTCAAAAGAGACCAAATTATTGACATGCGACGTAAAAAGTTAACAGCACTTTAATGTAATACACTGCAATAAGATGGAGATTGCTTTTCAAATCGTAGTAGTGCACTTGTTCTGCAGCTGCCTCAAAAAAAATCCAGTCAGAAAGATCTCTTTTTAACTCAATGGATAAGCAAAGCTCAGGAAGGTGTGTTGTGATGAGACTCGGGTGTCACTCAATCAATCAATCAATTTGTCCTTATCGTGACCACAGGCGGTGAGATTCACAAACAACTTATCCAGGTGTTAACGATAGCCTCACTTTGATGTGGCTTTAGCCCATGTTGAATTCCTGTTGATCAATATTTCTGATCATTCATGGAGAGACACACAGTGCATCTGTCTTTAATCCTTAATTTCCGAAAGGGAACGCATTTGTCAGCAATAGCACAAAAATATATGAGAGCCAGCACTGGATTAAATGAAGGGGCACCCTGTCTACGTCACTCATCTTTGAATCATGCAGGAACCCCTGATTGTCAAAGTTCCACTAAAATGTTGAGGAAAAACTCCACTGGATAAGTATCTCTGGGGCATATTAGTCAGAACAATGTCAGCCAGAGAAGATTTGGAGCTATTTTTTGCATTAGGTTATATAGGTTTAGTCATTTGTGCCAGGTACAAATTAGATTTAGGCAGAGCATGTGAGATTCCAGTGGATCCAGGCTGCATGGTGGTAATTAATGAAAATATTACAAAGCGATTACAATTTGGAGCAAAAATTTAAAGCACAGTCACAGGTCTTAAAACAGTAAGCTTATTAACCGCAGTCATCCGAGTTACAGCATAATCAATAATGACCATAAGCAATTCCAATCACTAACCATAACGCTGCCTCAAACAACCACAGACTGCAACTTCAATGACCAGTTTCCCTTTTCAATCAAGCAGAAGCATTCTCCTAAACAAAGCCAACCTCAATGGAATACAACTGTTTTCATTTATTATCCCCCTTCAACACAAAGGGGGGGGGATATAGGTTTGACCTCCATGCGTGCGTGCATGTGTGCGTCTGTCCGAGATAAAGGCGACAACTTTTCTCAGAAACTATTACAGATAGGACAACCAAATTTGGTGTGTAGCTTCAGACCAGAAAGGCATTGATGAAATTCAAAAATAAGAAGCAGTCGATCGGCGGGGGATGTTGTAGACCATGTCAACTTGTAATGAAAGAGGCAACATTTTCGGGAACAGCAAGTGTAATTATTCCCTGCCAACACAAAGTGGGAGGGGGAGGTTTGACCTCCGTCCGTCTGTCCTTCCGTCCGTCCGTACGTCCGAGATAAGGGGACAGCTTTACTCAGAAACTACTTCAGATGCAGTAACCAAATTTGGTGTGTTGCTTCAGACCATAAAGGCCTTGATCAAATTCGAAGAAAAGAAGCGCACGATTGGCGGGAGATGTTGTAGGCCATGTCGACTTGTTTAGGCTAATTATTGTTTGGGAAATGTTTGATTACCATAACTGGCCAGTGCAGAGCAGAGACGGAGTACCACCGAACATCAGATGAAATAACCAAGGCCAACCAATTTCGTTAGAAAATCGAAATCATTCTAGCTGCCGAATAGCTCACTCGATTAAGGCACTGCGCTGCAGTGCAGAAGTGACTATCACCTCGCGGGTTCGAGCCCCGGTCGTACCCACCGGCAGGGGTCGGCAGCTTTTTCAGAGTAGCGCACAATTGGCCATCGCGCTACAGGGCTTCAAATTGGGAAGGGACTGCCGGATTTGGGATGCAAAATCAGCTTTTTTCGTTGCTCCAGCGCCTCCTGTTGGCCAGACGGGCGCTCATCAGGAAGACTCTGGGTTTGTTCATGTCCGGGTATCCTCCGCCCTCGTTCTGAACTTGCGAAGATTCAACCAATGAGTGTATAAGAATCAGTGGTTGACAGGCACGTGTTTCGGAGGAGAGCCGTGAACTGTCCTCACTATCCTGTGTTGGCAGCAAGGGGTTGCATACGGGCAAGCTTTGTACATTTGTACATACACAGTTCACCAATTGGGCATTCCAGATTCGGATGGGATTGGAGATGCCAAATTAAAAAAAAAAAAAAAGGAAATCAAAGTCATTCAGGTGCAACAGGCTGACCGTTTGAATTGTTGTGCCGTATAAAGCAATTTTCCTTCCCGCTTTAAGTGGCTTTGAGACCGAGCAAGAAAAAACACAATAAGCTGATTTATTTGCAGTCCAGCCCAATCGTCTTATGTACATAGCACACCGCCCCATTCGCAGGAGGCTGTTTGAACCTCAGTGCATTACAGTGAAAGCATGAACTCCTAAAGCCTCTCGGCAGCATTTTATTTGTTTGACACCAGCAAATTCCAGCCTCTGGGAGGGTAGCTTCAGGATAGCAAATGCAGATCATAGTTCATTTATTCGCGAGGAAATGATGCCATGCTAAGTGTGATGAACAGGAAGCTAGCTAAAACAACCAAACCAATTAAATAATCAACCAGATGCTTGTTGCTTCATTTCTTTAGTTCTTGAGGGGTAGCTACAAATCTCATGCACACGCCTGTTACCATAGCATTTGATTTGGCTATATTCAGGCAGTGATTCCACTACGAATAGCCCTGTTTAACTCATTCCCTACGGCAAGCCGCTGCCAACGGCGCAGCGAATTCTACCATTCCCTGCGGTAAGCCGGTGTCAACGGCGTGGATGACCATTCGCAGTCCAATGAAAACACAAAATCAGTTGACGATTGCAGTCATGGGCCACCTGAACTTCAGTATTTTATATTGTGTAATTTTCAGGAAAAGTATTCCGTACAAACGCAACAATTTTATATCAAATTATTCCATAGGGAATGAGTTAAAAGCAAGATTTTTGGAGGCATAACCTGCAAAGCCAAAGCTTCGACAAAGTTTGAAAACTCAGAGTAAACTGCATGGTGGAACATCCTGCATGCAAGTCCGTATGGAAATTAATGGTATGCATCAGAGGTTACTCAAAGGTGCGCATTAATTACGATCAGAAGGAGATCATAAAAATGCGTTTCAGAGTTGAGCTCAGAATCCGCAGTTCGCTTGTGATGGGACCAAACAACATGAGTGGGCATTAAATGAATAACACCTCCTTCAAGTAGTCAAACTTAAGCATTCAGTAGACTGAAATGAGTGTGCAAGCATAAAATCAATCTATATCTCCATCAGCCAAATGAACCTCTGCTAATAGCAGTACATAGAGGAGAGACAAACCTACATATTTCATTGCGAATATTATCATTGCATCCTCGGGAGTGAAAATCACCACCTCTGTAGCTGGTGGGCCATATTAGCTTCAAACAGGAGAGGAAGATGAAAAAAGCCTCTCACTGTCCCAAAATGGCGACAGAGGTTTACCCTGGGGGCAATCAACCTCACACAAACCAAAGCAATTGTCATTCTGCTTAGAGATGAGAAACATATTCTTAGTAACCCGATGTAGGCAGCACACTGCCTTTGCAAAATGAGCAAGAAAGCAGCAATGGTAGGCTGACAAACATCTTTGAATAGAGCCCCTTGTTTAAGATTTGCAAATTTAATGCCTGGAGGGAGTCAGCTGATGTGGGCTTGGCTTGCGATCTCTAGCCACACTAATGAAGGCAGGCTTGTGAGCTGGGCCTAACTCCCTGGCTTGCCTGAAGTAATGCTGTGCTCAATTTATCATTCCAAACATCTTTTCTTGAAATTTTATTGATGATCCATTTTCAAAGAAAATTCTGTTCCTGCAGCAATTTACCTGTTGCCCATGGGAGTGATCGCCTGACCTTTTGTAGACTGGCATCAGATTTACGACCCTACCCTGCATATCAAGGGTTTGGAGCAGAATGGTTATATGTCCAAAATTTGTGGTTTTGAGATTTTTACCCCCTGTCACAGTTTCTATCACTAATCCTTGGAGCACAATAACTATATGTCCATCTGCATTCATTTTAATCAGAATTCATTTTTATTTTGTGATATGCCCAACAAAATCTGCTTAAATGAATTAAACATTGACATTTTGATGAATAAACATGAATTTTATTACAGAATAGTCTGTCTTCCATTGCAATCAAACTTACCTTCAACCAATCACCATTGTGTTATGTCATATCATGTGTGAGAATTGTTGTAGCACTGAGGTGACATGTCCATTTTTGGCAATTTTGACCATGATATTGCAGTTACACTCCTATGAAAACTTAGGTGTTCAATATACTTCTGAACCATGCAGCAAAAGAGTGACTGGTAAAAAAAAAAAAATGAAATAAAATACCTGATTTAATAGAACACTTGGAAACCTAAAAATCGATTTTCTCAAAACCTCTAAAATGGAAATATAACCATTGCGCTCCAAACCCTCGATATATATCCCTGGCATAGACACCAGTCTCTGGGGCCGCCCTTGGTATAATGTGATTGATTATGTCAGCACACATAATGTGAGCCCAACTGCCCAATTGAAAGCCTTGTCAGTTTAACCGCAAAAGTGCCATTCATTTATTATATACCAGTAACCATTGCTAGCCGACAGTGAAAATGGTCGAATTTGGCTTAAGAAAATGAACAACACAAAATAATCTTACAGACAGTAATTGTGAAAGTCTCACCAGCGATGTCAAGTTATAACACAGACGATATGGACACCTGCAGAAGCAGTGGAGCAGAGGGTAAATATAGCAATTTCGCGGGAAATTTCCCTGGATAGTCCATGATGACATAAAAAAATGTTGCGATGTAATAATGTCAACATGGACCGAAATCTCAAAGGAGTATGTTGAATACCTGGAGGAATCTGTACCACACAGAACTGAGGCTGGTGCTACCTTTTGTTAGCATGGTGTATTGAATAAAGCGCCCAGAGAATATAAGACTTACTGCGTATAAACCTCAGTTTTGGCAGCATGTTGATGGTTTGATTGCCAAGAAGAAGCTATTGAAGATCCATACATCATATTGATTACCAAAGGCTATAGATTTTAATTGTGTCTTTATGTCCTTGCAAGGGCAACTGCCATAGTTTTTTCAGTGATACATACATTTTTCTTTCAATGGTCATAGATGAAGTGAATGATCTTCATATTTTTTACTTAAGTAAATAAATTGTTCTTATAAAGAAATATGAAAGGCCCAGTCTCAGTAGGTCTAATAATCCAAACGCTAATGTGGTTTTGCAATTTATTAGGCTTTTATTCACACAAATACTTCAAAAATCACCATACATTTACAGATATTAAACAATAGTTTATGGTCAGTGAACCCATCTGACGCATATCTGTCTTGCTAATTACCCCGCCAGATTTATAAGTGGGTAATTAAATCGCTTATGCAAAATTTAGAGCTAAATTTACTGCAAGCCAATGACACCGTGGGAAATCTGTGGTATTTTATCTCCATACGAGACATGACTGATCAATTTGAACATTTCACTTCCAACGTTGTACCCAGAGCATCACTACCTTCTCAGACTGTATGAAAACCAGCCACGTCTTGCCATGAGTTGAACCAGTGTTTTGTGTGAGTGTGTGTGTGTGTGTGTGTGTGCGCGCATGTCCATTTGTCTTTGAACATGTTCATGAACAAGGTGAAAGAAAAGACAGTTTTTTGAAGATATATAACCTTTTTTTTTGTTTAGTTTTTTTCTTGCTGTTTACCATACCGCAGGGAAGATCCCTATACCCTCATTAAGTCACGACTTTTGGATGGTGACTTTTTAAAAAATGATCCCTGAGAATCACACTTAAAAGACTGTCCAGGCCAACGGGATGTCAGGCAGCTGCCTTGGATACCCAGGGACAATAGGAAATGATTGAAAGCTTTGATAACAGAACATTTTTTTTCTTTTAAAGTGCCGTTAATGTTTCACTCGCATTCACTGTTTGAAATTTAAATGCAACCTTTTACAAACTACTTTGGTGCTTTGATGTTAGTTAGAAAAAATTGTATTTGAGTATGTGCAAATGGAGTCACGCTGATAGCAGACTGACAAGGGTTTGTAAGTGTTTTTTGTCGCCTTTAATATGCCAGCGGGAAAAAGGTTGAGTAGCACTGCAAAAACATGTGCAGCACCCTTCACTCACAATTTTATTATTATCATATTTTTTAACCAAAAACTTAGCTGTTTAAATTCACAACATAAACTCAATTAGCACCAGGTAAGAAGTTAAAAGAAGTGCAAACAATATATATTTTACATTGAGAATAGTATCTCAATTTATTGAATGAATAAAATAGCAATAATATGCTCAGCAGTTATTAGTGAAAATTGCTAATATGTCTGACCTTTTATTTGCAACATGAGGTATTTATCTTTCATTACTGATTGCTTGAACATTTTGAGTGTACTCAAGGTCTTCACTCCTACTTTATATTGACTCTGGAAAAATTTCAGCATGTTCACTTTAACTCATCAGGAGTCCCTTTTTAACATTTGTGCATCGTGATTGGTGAACGGTTGATTACTTGGTTATTACTCCTATTTATTACTGCAGTCTGCTGCCCCCTGTTGACGAATAAAAGTAAAAAGGGAAAATGTGCTGCACACGAGGGTTTGAATTTCAGTTCATCATTTCAGAACGTCTGCTCAGTCCTGCCTTTGGGCATCACATCAGTCACTCTTGGAGAGAAATAAATCGTAGATACATACCATGATTTTAAAAAGTAAATAAAAAAATACAAAGCACATTGATGTCCCTACAATGACTACAGCCCTGGCATGACAGAAACATTTGAGTCCATTCAGCTTACACTAAAACTGCTGGTGAATACAGAGTGAGGAAGTTGATATATATTTTTTCACCCTTTCAGATGTGACATCACAAAAAGAAGTAGATTTTTTTTTTTTCATTTATGGCCATCCATATGTGTTTATTTGATGCACGGTGTTTTCTCCTTTTTGTTTTGGTGACGGGTTTACGCTGATTGTTTGTTTAATTGTCTGCTCGCCGCATTAGCCCTCTGTGCATCCCTCACATCTCTTCCTGCACCTGTTTCTCATCTTACTCATTATCTCCGCGTGTTTAGGTTTTCCCACTTTCTGAGCTCAGGACCAGATTGTCTTGTTCTCCCCAGTTGGTTCTCTCTCATGGTCTCTTGGTTCCTGATTACTGATTCCTCATACCTGCCTCCAGTCATTCATGTTCATGTGTGTCTCGCCCTTGTGTCTTCTTCCCTCAGTTTGATGTCCATCACCAGTGTCACATCTTCCTCTCAGACTGTTGACTTGGCATCAACTTATTGCTCAGACCAGGCTCTGCCCATCCCCCGAGATCCCGGCTGCCACTGCCTGACCCCAGCCAGATGGTGGACCATATACTGCCAACACTCTTCTGTTTTGCCGTGTACTGAACCTTGGATTGTCAACTTGCCTAAATAAGGATCTGTTTTCGCTATCTCTGGGTCCAGCTACTGATTGTTTCACCCTTTCACCCCTGAAACTTATGCTGATACAACAAGGGCTATGTTCACATTACCGGGCTGAAATGACTCAAAAAATTTTTTTGTCTTAATATGTTGCCGGTCTGATGTTTTCAGAGCTGCACGGACATCTTTGAATCCACAAATCTGATTCAGGGCCATCCCATATAACAATATTGGCCTGGCCCAGGTACGGCCCACTTAATGCACTTTACATGGCCCAGTTCTGGCCCACATACAGCAAGAACAGTGGCCTTTTCGTGGCCCAGATCTGGTTTGCTGGAGCTGGCCCACACATGGGCCTGCGCAGGGCCAGCTGCGGACACAATCGGCCCACATGTGGCGTGCCATCACATAAATGGTGCCATTGTGACCTGGTCCACATCCGGTCAACATATCACTCAGCAGTGTCAGCCTAAAGCCGGATCTGGGCCAGACCCGACTGCTATGTGGGATGCAACACGAATGAGAACGGTCTCATCAGACTCCATGCGGCTTTTGCCTAAAAGCACTGTAATACATTGACTCAACTTAACAGTGAAATTAACACATTGTCCTCTTGTTATTTTAACTGTAAGCAGAGTCCTGCGTGCATTTAACTATGGTTTACACTTAACATACATGAAACCTCTGTTATAGACTGATTGTAAAATTACAGCAGAAATAACTGGCAAAAAGGTGACAGTTTATAAGAGTGAGCATATACTGCATGCCAGCAATAGGTGTTTAAGCTGTAAGAGCTCGTCATCTGGCTTTTTTTCTTAACCTCATCACGTACAGCTGACAAACTGTTTGCCGTCCTTCAGGGCAAAATGCCATCCATACGTTCCACAAACACACCCATTTCCTCCGTTTGAATCGGGTTTGAATACCATGAGTGCTCTCACATGTACAGTGCCGTGAAAAAGTAATTGCCCCCTTCCTGATTTTTTCTTTTTTTTTGCATATTTGTCACGGGAAAATGTTTCATTTAAAACAAATTTTAATATTAGACAAAGACAACCTGAGGAAATACAAAATGCAGTTTTTAAATGGTGAATTCATTTATTAAAGGAAAAAAGCTATCCAAACCTAACTGGCCCTATGTGAAAAAGTAATTGCCCCCAAAATCCTAATAACTAGTCGTGCCACGCTCAGCAACAACAACTGCAATCAAATGTTTGCAATAACTGGCAATGAGTCTTTCATATCACTATGGAAGAACTTTAGCTCACTCTTCTTTGCAGAATTATTTTAATTCAGCCACATTTGACCATGAATGGCCTGTTTAAGGTCATGCCACTGCACCTCAATAGGATTTAAGCCCGGACTTAAACAAGGCTACTCCAAAATCTTCATTCTGTTTTTTTTAAGCAATTCAGATGTGGACTTGCTGGTGTGTTTCAGATTTTTGTCCTGCTTCATAACCCAAGTGCGCTTGAGCTTAAGATCACAATCTGAGGGTTGGACATTGTCCTTCAGGATTTTCCGGTAGAGAGCAGAATTCATAGTTCCATCAATTATAACAAGTTGTCCAGGTCCTGAATCAGCACAGCAGCCCAAAACCATAACACTACCACCACCATTTTTGACTTTTGGTATGATGTCCTTTTTATGAAATTCTGTGTTAGTTTTGCGCCTGATGTAATGGGACGCACACCTTCCAAAAAGTTCAACTTATGTCTCGTCATTCCGCTGAGTGTTCTCCCAAAAGTCTTACGGATCATCAAGATGTATTTTGGCAAATGTGAGACGAGCCTTCGTGTTCTTTTTGGTCAGCAGTGGTTTTCGCTTTGGAACTCTCCCATGGATGCCATTTTTTGCCCAGTCTCTGTCTTATTGTTGAATCATGAACACTGAGTTTAACTGGGGCAAGTGAGGCCTGCAGTTCTTCAGATGTTGTTTTGGGTTTTTTTACTGACCTCCTGGATGAGTAGTTGATGTGCTCTTGGAGTAATTTTGATAGGCCAGCCACTCCTGGGAAGGTTCACCACTGTTCCAAGTTTTCTCCATTTGTGGATAACGGCTCTCACAGTGATTCGCCGGAGTCGTAAAGCCTTAGAAATGGCTTTGCAACCCTGATAGATGTCAATTTCTTTGTTTCTCATCTATTCTTGAATTTCTTTAGTTCGCGGTGTGAAATGTTGCTTTTTGAGATCTTTTAGCCTACTCCACTTTGTCAGACAGGTTCTATTGACGTGATTTCTTGATTCAACAGGTCTGGCAGTAATCCGGCCTGCGTGTGGCTAGTGAAACTGGACTCAAAAAATGTGGTTAATCACAGTTAATTCATGATTTAACAATGGGGGGCAATTACTTTTTCACATAGGGCCAGGTAGGTTTGGATGGTTTTTTCCCCTTAATAAATAAAATCATCATTTAAAAACTGCACTTTGTATTTACTTGGGTTATCTTTTTCTTATAATAAAAGGTGTTTGATGATCTGAAACATTTAAGTGTGAAAAATATGCAAAAACATAAGAAATCAGGAAGGGGGCAAATACTTTTTCACAGCACTGTATGAGGTTTTTTTTGTTTCTGGGGATACTGATGAATCTTACATAAAATGTATTAATGTGCGCATGCACACATGTTCACATTACAGTTAGATACAGGTCACTTGTACTTATGAATGTGAACAGTCAAGATAGAGAAGTCTGAGCGAAAAATGGAAATTGAACAATGAGGCTTGTAATGTGAACGGAGCCCATCACTACAGCAAACGAATGGATTCCAAGAATATTGACTAGGAGCAGGAAAACCATTCACTCTTCAAATGGAAATGCTGAGAAGGAGTAGATCTCAATCAGCCATTTTCCATTTGAGGGAAATATCTCACATTCTGAATGTAGTGTTTAATGAAGCATTAGCATTATAAAATCAGCTACTGAGTTGAAATGCCTGAAGTATGAAAGAAAAGAACAAACTTACCTTGTTATTTTACACATTTTTGTTGTTCAAGTTAAAGTGGTTCCAAAACTAAGTTCTATTGCACCCCTTTGAATGCAGGTTTTTGTTCTAACCACAATTGCAGTCGTTGGATTCTAACAAACTGCTAATTTGTTGTAATTCAATTGTCAAGGTGAATTTATACCGAGAGCAGTCATTTATCATCTTAAGCCACATTTTGACAGATATTTTTACATTCCACCATGAATAAATAATTCCATTTCCACAATGTGTTATATGAGACACATCTGCATCAAAAGATGTTTGGTTCCTAATTGGTGAAACCATAGACATGGTTGCATTTATGGACCTTGGGTGCCCTATATCTAGTCGCTCGTTCACAGTTTGTCTCTCCTTGGACCACTGTTCTGCAGGTACTCACCACTGCTGACTCGAAACACTCCAGAAGCCTTGCTGCTGTGGAGGTGCTCTGACCCACTCGTCTGGCCATAAAGATTTGGTCCTCGTTAAAGTCCCATTTCCCATGTCTGCCATGGATTGTGGCCCGCCAGCAAGAGACATAAAGCCGACAGGCACTGGGACCCCCAAGAAGAGAGAAGGACCCAAACGCACAGGCTGAGTAAAAATAGAAAATCTTTACTTTGAATTATAAAGATTAAAACAGTCCCAGAGGGGAGCAGCTGCACAACGAAACATAGCAGGGCTCAGGAAAATAAACAGAATACTGCTGCTCCAAGATAGGTGCAGCCAACCCTTAAATACTAATGCTTCACCTCCACCTTAATGAGCAATAGGTGTGGCTCGTTAAGGTGGAGGCGAAGAATGCCGCAGGGGGAAGGGCCTGCAGGCCCATGCCGTAACAATTTCATGCCATTGAATGTTACCTTATTTTTAGCTGCTAAGACTGGTAAATGGTTTTGTTTATTATATTCATAAGACATACCATCCTCTGTAAGCATTATATCTTTATTAAAATTGATTCACGAAGATCTCTCTGATCCAGCTACCCTGCATGCTTCATTTATGCTTCATGATTACATAACCTTAATGTACAACCCCATAAATCAACATTTTTCATGCTTTTCTTTCATGTTGCTGGATACTTTCATTCAGGGTGGATTGTAATAGTGAAAATATTGTACTGTAAAATTACCATTTTATGGCATATCTATTACATAACCATCTCTTTATTTCCCTGCTGTAAATCCACACTCATTTTTCTGCTACAGTTGTTCAAAAATGTTTTTGAGTTGTTTCTGTCTGTGATTCTTTTTTTTGTCTGTAGAAGGTGGATGTTCATGAATTGTGACGGTGCGCTCAGGAACCACACGCAAGAGAGGGAAATCAGAAAAAACTTATGCCTTTAATGGGGTCCGAGTCAATGCCAAAAAACACAGCAATTGCCAAACCAAAATACGAAATCCAAAAACAGTGTCAACTAGACAGGCAGGGGTCAGAACCAGTAAGACAGATGAGCAGAGGCAGGGCCGGCGCTCGCCATTTTGGTGCCCTAAGCATAAATGCTTTGTGGTGCCCCCCCTCCCCCTGCCACATACCCACCCACCCAACCCCACACCTGACAGAAATGAACAATATCTGAGTATTTGTCAGTTTTGCCTTATTTTACAAATTAAGTTGTTAATATTAATGGTTCAAAAAGGATAGGAACCAAATACTCAAATAAATAAAAATAAATAATCTAAATTTTAAAAAATAAATAAATGCCACGACTATTACCAAACAAACATCTGCTTTTAACTGTAAACACAGTTCTGAGAAAGGAACTTTAAATACAGATTTTAAAATGCAAGCACCAGTTGTTAGAGGCCCTACAGAGGCACACGTCTGAATTTCCGGGCTGCGAAATCAGCTATCAGGTCATCATATGACAGATTCTGAGCAATTTCCCCATTGATGCTGATGACAGCCAGACCACTTAAACGCTCCTGGCCCATTGATGAGCGCAGGTATGTTTTAATGAGCTTAGGTTTGGAGAAGCTCCGCTCAGCAGAGGAAAATGTGACAGGCCCATGTATACGGTTAATCCGATTTCTTTCGTTCTTTATCTGCGAATGTGCACAAATGGAAAAACGGATGTAGCTAACTTGAGACGCTTTATGAACACAAAACTGATTCGGCATCAGCCTATACTCTCCGCAGCGAGCGAGCTCGTATAACGCAATCGCCACTCGCATTTCTAGAGGTACAGCGGTCATCTCTTCTGGGCTCATGACATCCTTCATCTGATCACACAGTTTCACGAATGCTCCCCGAGACATCCTGAAATTCTCTCTCCATTTTGCATCTGAAAATTCATTGAGCACCACTCTCTCCCACCAGTCCTTACTCCTAACGCACATCCAGCAAGCACAGGTTTTTGGTAGGAGTGGAGAAGGACTATGCTGAGACCAATAGTTTTACGTCATGTACTTGGAAAGAAATCAAACTATTGACTGAACCACGTAAACCAGGTTTTTCCGATTATCGCATTACTGAAGTACATGTAAACGCGTCAAATCAGATTATTTCCATTACCCCATTATTCCCAGTTATTGGATTATTGCGGTCATGTAAACGTAGCTGTTACAAAATAAATAATTGTTAATTAAAACATCGTCTTACCTGCAAGTGACGCGCGAGCATCATCTCGCAGTTTTTTTTTTCTTTTCCACCCCCGACTCTTGATGCCTTTTCGATGACATGTCCAGATCTCCGGAATAAACTTCTGCCAAATTTGCGATTAAAGCATAATGGAGCAAACTACTTGGGAATGGGGTGGGGGCACCAAAGGTAGACCGATGAGAGGGCCGCACAGGAGATTAATCTTTTTTCACGTCAATAAGCCTACGTTATTTTTGTATTACTTATATTTATTAACATGCTTTACAAACTTTTATTTTAAATATTAATAAAAACTGTAATATATATTTTTTTTATGGGCTTGATTTTTTTGGTGCCCCCCAGGCAGTTGGTGCCCTACGCGCAGTGCGTGATAAGCGTATACCGAGCGCTGTGTCTGAGCAGAGGTACAAAAACGATTGGCAAAAAGTCGTAGTCGATGAGCAAAGCCAAGGGTCATACAAACACAGAACTCCTGGAGACTAGTGCAATGGAACTGAGACATGGAATGAACCAAAAACCTGAGTGTTACAATAACCAAAAAGAATAAATAAAAGACAATAATAATGAACACAGAACAAGAATACGGGCATGAACAAAAACCATAACCATGACAGTGATAATATTTTTGCAATTTTTTTGAGGAATGCTTTTGTATTAGTGGCAACCGAAAAGGATCAAGCTTAATTTAGCTAGAACTGAAGTCAATATGATATTATAATTATTCATCTTATAGAGGTGTCCATGGTTTCAAATAAGAGATAAAATGGTTTTCATTGGAAGCACAACAAGGACAATTAATGTTTCTTTTGGAGGATGAAAATAATGACATTTGAAAAAGCCATTTTTATTGGTAATCGGTGATTCCTAAAGCATCAAATGTGCTCAGTCACTGCAAGTGTAGACACTGGATACCCTATATTATTTTCCATTACAAATTAAATATTTTGTCTCATCCTTTGATTGCTGTCATAGTGACACATGATATTATTCTCCCACATGAAAACGCAATATCACCCATATTTACTGGAAATAAACATGCAGTTTTGCAAAATGAAGTTTGGATGATTTGGGTAGAATCCAAAACTGTTTGTTTGTTCATGGCAATGCTCATTAAGGCTTTCACTCAAGTGAAAATATGGCATACAGTCCTATGCTTGAGAGGATATATTTCTCAAAGGAGTGGCAATGCAATTTTCATTGCTGCACACGATTGTTTTGTTGGAGGAGGGTCCGGTCATATAGACCATTTTCATTGGTAATTATTTGAGCTGGAAACCAGGTGTGGGAGAATTGAGTATCACCAGCCTCCATAATAAAATACAGTTAAACGATAAAAATCATTATCCAATTGAAGAGTCTAGTGCGGAAAGTACTCGAGTAACATTGTCACACACAGTGAGTTCAGGAAGGGGGAAAGTCTTTCACTGAAGTCCATTGCTTTGATTTTCTCAAAATGGGCATTCTGTCACTTAAGTGCTATTTACTTAGGTCTTCAATTATTGGAAAGTGCTCCTTAAATTGCTCTTGAAAATTGAATTTTGGGCTTTTGGGGGGGGGGGGGGGGCTTCTATTTAGTTGTTGATAATATAATGTAGCTATGATACACACATGGGCTTTGCAGTTCAGACTGCATGTTTTGAACATAGGCTATGCAACTTAATTATGACTAGAACACATGCATAATTGAAAAATATCTATCCATCCATTATCTACCCCAGTTTGTTCCTGAGCGGGGTCATGGGGTCCTGTGGTCCATCCTAGAATACAATGGATGATAGATTTGAGCGTATCGTCAACCCTGGACAGTCTGCCAATCCGCAGCAGGGGTCACACTCCATGCACTCACACACTCACAACAATGGGCCGTTTAGAGCCTGGTATGTTTGCCATCAGACTGTGAAAATCTACGTGAACCCAGTGCAAACTCCACACAGAATGGTCCCAGGCCAAATTTACACCCACAGCCCTTTTCAGCCACTTCTTTACAGCGCAGCAGAAAAAAATATTCTAATACATGATATCAGTGACAATGAAGTATAATGTTAGCTCTTCACTCAAAATTTACTGAGGTACACTGTGTTGCCCTTTATTGAGATCTCTGCTGTGGCTTGGTGGACTGTGATCAAGACTGTACCTTTGTGGTGCCACTCAAACTTAAATCAGATTTGCAGAACACTGGATTTGTGTCTCAGTGCAAAAAAATGGATAAGCACATAAAGGGAGATATTCCCGGTGTCTTTTGGAAAAAATGAAAAAATAATTTTGGCGGTTATTTTGAGTATTCAGCCACTACTTATCCATGCTGAGCACTTTCTTAATGCAGACAACAACTTGCGGGTCATATGCCGTCTTTTTCTGTTTTTAACGATTGAACGGAGATGCAGACTGCAAATGACAATGCTCCATGTCAGCTCAGCGCAGTGTCACAGAGGTCACCAAAGGTCACTGCGTGGCTGGACCGAACTCCTTCAGTCATACTGACAGGAACCACAAACTGATAATGTAGATACAAGAACAGCTTAATTCGCTGAAGGCATCCTTTCTCAAAACCAGACATTGTTTTGCCAGCGGCTGACAATTTGGCTGCCTGTGCAGTTGATACTCATCTTTTCTTGGTACTTATGCCACAGGCTGAGAATTGATATTTATGGCCGAATAGACAGCTGCCGCATTTTCATCACCTTCATACCGCACCTCCAAAACTGACTGCAATGGCACAGTGATGGACAGCCTTATGACTGCTGCAGCCATGCAGGGAATGTCTCCCAGGGTCAGGCCAGGCAGTGGTGGGGAGAGCGATACACTCTTTGCTGATTAACTTTCCCAGAGTCTCACGCAGAGGCGCTGCGCTTGCTGCACTCTTAACTTAAGAACTTAGAGGCTCTGAGGTGACCTGTGTGGAGCGGGTTCACAAATGTCCATTGTAATCACTTCAGCTGGAGAGCCAGGGCACAGTACACATACAAAATTAATTCTCATTCGAGCACTTACTTATGCCTTCTTACTCAGGATCGACAGGGACCTGACCGCCTTAGCCTAGCGAGAGGGTTGAGGTCAGAAAGGCACCACAGGCCCATAGAGATTCATTGCGCCATCTTGCTTGGAACAGAACGGTCACCTTGGGTGATGCGGTTGTCCGATAGGTGATGTTGTTCTGGCCTCAGGAGCAAGAGAAGTAGGAACTGGCTCTAAGAAATGAGGAAGGTTCTGTCAGGATTGGCAACTTTGGTGCATTACTCTGGGCATTTGTTGCTGCTTTTCCAAGACACCTAGGATAGGACAGACATTGAACAAATGACTGCACAATTTCATCAAATTGGTGGACCCTGAACACATTCAGAATAGAAATAATTGACTGTATTCAGTCTTTGCATGGGCTTTCTGACTCTGCACTTAATTGCAGGCAGTTGATTTTGCTCTTTTAATAAAATAAAAATTGATCATCTAGAGGATAAAAGTTTTGAATGTCATTACTGAATGTGTTTTTTCGAGAATTTTCACATAGCCAACTTGAAAAAAAAAAAATGAAGTGATTGTGAGAGCTATGATCGCATATGGAGCGATATTTTAACGATCCAACTGTACAGTCTTAAGCATGTCTAAATCTACTTTTGCTAGTCAAACAGCACGTACTCTGAAGGCAAAGTTAAATGCTTGGGTCAAAGAGTAAGCACTTAGCCTCTTAAGTAATTACAGGTGAATTTTTAGCCAATAAGAAACAAATATGAAATTCATTATGTTGTTTTTCCATTTTTTGCGTGAAAGAAATAAAGTAGAAATCCATGTGCTTTTCCGGTTTTCGTCTTCAGATTGACAACTGGAGTAGAAATGAAACCAAAATCAGGAAACAACTTGTTTTTCGTTATATAATCTACATTATCTGCTCTGACTCATCTATCTATGCTATGCTATGCTATAGATGCATTATTACAGCTTATTAAGCCAATGGTGCCAAAAAAAGTTTATTTCCCCATTGAGGCCCATTTAGAACTATACCTTTTCTGTGGTGAAATGATTAAATATTTCAAGGGCCAATTTTTTTCCCTGGTGACTGAAATTAACATTGTTTATTTCTACAAATCTACCTGTTTAGGTACTTAGATCACATGCTTCTGTTTCAAAAAACCTGATCAACAAAGGAGACAGTCTTCATGATCCAGCCCGTTGTGCCATTGAGCTGCTGCTGCAGGACTATGGAAACAGTGGATTGGGGCCCAAAGCTTATGTCTTACATACACTGGCAACTTAACAGATAAAAACACGTCATCACTGTGGTGCTGAGTACAGAAAAGTGGTTACTCTTTTTACAGGCCATGCAAATCAGAGTTTAATATTCTGCAAAGCCATCATACATTAGCTTGGGAGCTTGACCAATTTTAAGGAGAATAAAATGCATAAATGTCATAATCTGAAACTATGCACTTTTTGGCTGTTAACTTCATAGCACTTTTGGGCTGTTATCCTCATAGCACATATGGCACAGCCTCAGCGCTCAAATGCACAAAAGTTCAAATGATAGCAAAGAGTATTTTACCTGAGGTAATAAGGTTTTCGCTGTTGCTCGGGTTGTTGGCTTTGAAATGCTGTAATGACTGTTTCGAGGCTGTGTTATTGAGCAGTTTGTTTGGTGTGGCATATGCTCGCTGGTGTGTGGCATGTAATTATTGTCAGAAAGCGCATCTACGAAGATTATGGTGGACTGAGAGTTTGATTAAAGGTTTGAATGTTTATAGAATACTAATTGGATCGCCTGCCACATTTATCCTGGCTTGTTTGGCAAGCTTTTCTGGAGGCTGTTTATTTTGTGTAATTTGGTCTTGTTACTGTGTTTCTAGTTTACCGAATATATGCCTTTTTATTTCACTGAAAAGCACTGTTCCCATAAAAAGATTGGCAAAATGCCGATGCATGCTGTTATTCTAGCATAAACAGATTTGTATTGGAAAAATAAGCTCGTAAATGTGCAAAATTTCAAACACTTTAAAGGGGAGTTCAACAGCTTGCATATATAATCAAAGCCAAAACTAAACAAATGTATTTCCTCCATTCAATGTAAATGTGCATATATTTCAGTCACATTTCAAATTCTGTTTTGTAATATTTGTGTATGTATTATATATTTAGAGAAGAAATGTAACGATAGTTTGAGCCATTTTTATTCCCCCGCCACACACAGTGGGCCGGAGTTATCCTGTTTTCCAGTTTGTCCATGCTTGCATCTGTCAGATCGTCTGTCACATTCATCTTGTCGGCGCTAAGCCTACTCAGGCATTTGAGGGATTTTCACTAAATTAGACAAGGAAACTCCCAACATAGAATAACTGAAGTAAATAGTTTTGGAGATCATAGGGTCCCCCCCACCCCCCCAAGTCCCCAACTTAGAGATGATGAGTAGCAAGAAATAAACAGCAATGGACAGCCGCTTTAACACTATATTGTACAAAAGTAAATGCATAACAAAATACAGTATATTTAAACCGGGTTGGATTATTTTCAATTCCACATACACTATGTAGCAAATGTTGCCGTTTTCATTACAGCTGAAAAATGGCAGGCTTTTCAGTGCACATTTTCTGTCTGCCATAAAAAATGTGACATTGGCTAAACTTCAAAAAAATTATTTCAATATGCAAGACCTGAGTTAATTATTTTTGCTCAACTCAAATATTGGATTCTCCATAATTATTTTTGAGCCAAGGAAAAATAATCATGTTAGTAGACACACATCCTGTTTTTTTTTTTTTCTTTACAAAGTGGATCCAAGGAAGTTTCATCTCACATTTGTTGAAATTACATGCTTTTCACCAAATGCAAAAAGACATTTCTCCTGGCACTACCTAGCGAGTTTGACCACAGGATCATTTTTGTTTTCTCGCTTTGAAGATTTGCAGAAATGACAAAATTACATTTACTTCTACTGCAGGTCGAATTTGTGGAGGTTTGACAATCAATTTCACAGCGCCAACCAACAGCAATGCAAGTTGAGCCTTGTTTGCCCCTCAAGGCATGGAACTTGGAACATGAAGGCTCATTCCATGATAATTGATACAAAAAAATGGCTTAAACTGGTTTGACGAAACAATATTCCGAAAAGTTTCCTCTGATGATCAATTGTTCCAGTATATAATGTGCAGGCTTGGGGGGGCTACTTTAAAAATGTATTCCTATACAGTTACTAATTATCTGTAAAAAAAAAAAAAAAAAGAAAAAAAATCAGTTACGGAATTAAAATATAAATAAATATAATATACCACTATAATAAAGTAATGTAACTGATTACTTTCCATTACTTTTGGATTACTTTAATACCAAAAATGGACAAAGACATGCAAGAGATAATGAATTACAATGACGTAACTGTAAAATAATAGAACTATGTCACTTTCAAATATCAAAAATATCTATCCGCTGTATTTTGGCGGGAAAAAAATACTCCATTCATTTGATTATTATTGTAATTAGAAAACGTGTTAATTAGGAAAAAGATAGATAGGACTAATCTTTGTTATCAAAGGAGGTATCTTTGCCCCCGAAATTTTAGTTCTGGCGCTGGCCCTAATAGACAGTACTAGAATATATAAATAGGACATCTAACGAAAAAGAGCATCATTGTATTGATGTGAAGACTGATGTTAGGACGTTCCGAGAATGCCATATCTGAAAAAATGGCAACTATTGGCATTAAAGAACCTACAAAACCATAGAGTCATGATTTATGGTCTTAGATTGCCATCTATTGGAATTAAAGTGTAACTAAATGTACCATCGTATATTTTGGATGCACGAAATATCAACAACTGAGTAGCGGATAGTTACAATATTTCACGAGAAGGAAGTGAAAAAAAAAAACTGAAAGGAAAAAGCGGCGAGTACAGAAAATATTACAATAATCTCTATTTGAGAACAGTTACTGAAAAAAAGGTTCCGAAAAGATTAAACAAATAAACTGCTTTATCTGCAGAACATAACTTAATTGGTTTGTTCCTTCTTTATTTCATTATTTTCGACTTACGCACTGACGGAGGGCATATCACCGACTACTGGGCTGTCAGAAAAGCGAGCAGTCTCCGGTAAAAGTAGTGATGCTCATGAGGCTAACGCTTCGTAGCTATCGGTAAAAACACTTTATTATCAAACTTCAAGTCAACTTATTTGCAGCAGGCTGGACCTTGTTTTTGCCCAAAGACCATCCCATTCACCAGCATCACACTTACAGCAAAAACTATTTTCATTAGGAAAAAATGGTTATAGGTCGGGTAAATTGGGTCAGGTAGCTAAGCTAGCAGGGTCTGCCTTACCTGTAAATGTTTCTCCAAATTGGGGATTGAGTCTTTTGAGGCCGACAGGATTTTGACAACAGGAACTTGCACTGTTCAGTGACATTACTTCCCTTACTATCCTTAAATATAAAATGATCCCGAAATTTCCCGAAAGTGACAAATGGCTGATAAGTTCGGTCCAGAGCCAGGCCAAATTGCCATAAAACTTTAATAGCCTTCCCCCTAGGATGCTCCCTTAGCCTGCCAGTGGGAGGTGTCATTGGCCTGTAAGTGTCCGTGGTTTTACTCTGTAAGGGGGGTAGGTGCAAAGCTCTGGCTGTCACAATGCCCTATGGGAGTCATATTACTGTCCTTGTTCTTAAGTTGAAGTCCAGTTATATTAATCTGTTTAAGATAATCTAAACCTCTGGGAACTTCATAAGATGCTTAAATGTTCTGTTGAGTAATCACTTATATACTTAAAACCCAATTTACCTATATACTAATTCATCTTAAGGCTTTTTAATGACAACTGCATCATATTAGTACATATTCATATCATGTTTGGTCTTGTTATTCTTGGGGGAATCCAAGGAGTTGAATGGAGTATGTTTCATTCCCATTGAAATTATGGTTCATTCCCTTTTGGTAACTCCTGAAAATTGGTCAGAATCCACTTGGGTAATCCCCCTATTCTCATCTGACTGCTAGATTGTTTTATTACATCCTCCAAATAATGGAAACCCACAAACCAGATTCGACCTCTCTTCCAGATGTTTGTGGCCATGCCGCCTGGATCAAAGATGGGGTTTGGCTTAAAGGAAAGAGAAACTATCCATTCTGGGAGAATTGTATCCGATTCCTCCCCACGCACGTAAGGGCGTGAGTAGTCCTTTAAAGTCAGAATCCTAAGGTAAATTTTTTTAAATATTGCTCGGTTTTGGAGAGATACCATGACTGTATAACGTTTCTGAAAAAAGCAGATAGATACGCGTGACCGGAAAGCCACTACGGTGATGTTAATTTACCAAATTCCACGGCTTGCGCAAAGGGTCGTAAGAACGCCACATATTCGGGTCTGCTTCCTTACTCCCGTGCCTGACGTCACCAGTGGATAACATTGTGCTCTGTACTAGATCCAGACAGCATGCGCATGCATGCATGCATTCGGGTTGATTTGTATGTACGTGTCAATACGTGCCGGCTATTTAATAATATTACAACAAATATTATACCTATATTATACAAGCTAGTCCCAGCAAAATTTACTACAAAGATTGAAAAAAAATTATGAAGACATGTGTAATGATCGGCTGTTCTAACATCAATCAAGATGGTGTTAGTGTTCATAAATGACCTAAGGACGCAGCCACGGCCAAGAAATGGAATCGTTTTGTGCGGCTAGTCAGGAAAGACTGGACACGTGGAAATAGCGAGAGCTACTTGTGTGGCGCCCATTTTACACCAGACGATTTCCACGGGTTTATGCATTGGAAAAGAGCCATAGTGCATGCATGTAAAGTACAGATGTCAGGAAGGCCTTCAGTAACATCACCCTTGAACTGTTTGCGATCAGGTTTGCCTGATTAACAATCAATTTATTAACTTAACAGCCATCACCAATGCATGACTCTTAATGATTAACGAATGATAAAGGGATTACCTATTGGTTATGTTGATATAATTGATGTGACTTCGTAAGGATGACAATCTGGAAAAAAATCCGGAACTTTCGCCGACTTCGCGACAATTATTTTCATTATTATCACTCAGCTGCGCATGGTACCTAACAACTCACTTTATTATGTGTATTATGTTATATATGTAATCCTAATTACAGATAATTAGCAGTAAACACGATGGCACAATGGAAGGAGCTCTCTGAGATTGTTCGTAGCTGCATTGTGAGCTTACATAATGCCTAAGATGTTAAATTCTGCCATGGTACTGTAAGAAACATCATCAATATTTCAGAGACCGGTTTAATGAGAGCTAGTAGCAATAGAGGTTAAAAACAGAAGTGAAGTGCCTCTGATGTTTGTTATCTGTGTATGACAAGTAAATCTGTGATGAAATGAATGTCGCCAGAGGTGACAGAGATGAAAGTGTCGAAATCTGCTATTTGCAGATTCCTGTGTAAAAATGGTCTGACTGGTCTTGTTGCTGCCAAGAGCTGGCAAAATTAAAAAAGACTTGAGTTTACCAAGAAATTCAAGGTTTGGACACCAATGGACTGGGAAGAGGTCATTTGGACTGATTAATCAAAATTAAGAATTTTGTCACCCAAATGTTGAGTTTATGTGCCTCGTAGAGCTGGAAAACATGCGAAAAATGACTGTTTAACCCCTTCAATAAAACATGGAGTTGCAATATTATGGTTTGGGGTTCAGTCTGCTCAAAAAGAGCCGGGGATCTCACGGTTGGGGATTTTATTTTTAACAACATAATAACCCGAAACACCTCTAAGTTGTGAAAAAAATGATCTCAGTCGGAAGGAAACATCTGATGACATGACTTAGTCATGACAAACTTCAAACCTTAATCTGACTGAGCAAATCAGTAACATCAAACAAATCTCTTTGACATGAACGTCAAATCATATGGAATGGTTTTGTGAGAGAAAATAAAAAAATATATGAAAATTGAAAGATTGAATGCTGTAATAAAAACACTCAGTTAAAATACATGTTATGGCTTTAAATAACTCATAACTTACCACAGTGCTATCCCTCAACTCCTTCTTTAGCCAGTGCAAATTACAGTCGCCAGTTATGTCTTATTCTGTAATGAACGCCTTCTAAGTTTAATTATTCATAGCCCTGAAAAAGCGCAAAATATCTGATAATAATTTGCCAGTTCTGACTCTCTTGCTCATAAATTAGATGAATACTCTTCACAAGGCACCTGAGAGATGATACAGCTAAAAAAAATCCAATTACACAATGTGATGCACTTCATAAGCAATTGAGCAAAGTCCCTTTCATGAGAAATACAGAACTGTGAAAACATATTTGCCCCCTTCCTGATTTCTCCTATTTTTGCATATGCCACTCTCAATTGTTACAGAACAGAACTTCAAACAAAAGTATCTTAAGACAAAATAACCTGAATAATGGTTTTCTAAAGATCATTTCACGCTCTGAGCAAAGGCAGGAATCATAAGTTTACTGGTAACAATAGATATTTTCTCCAAATTAACTAAATTGAGTTTTCCGAGGAGAGACCAAAGACTGCATAGATAAGTCATCCAGGAAGCCACGAAATAATCCAGCCGAAAATCTTGGGAAGTGCAGGTAATCTGCCTAAGATTTAGTCAGTGTAAGAGAAAGAGAAAGTAAAAGGTTGGATCAAAATGTCATGGTTTTGGTTTTTAGTCATGCTCATGTTCTTGTTCTGTGTTCATTATTGTCTTTTATTTATTCTTTTTGGTTATTGCAAAGCTCAGATTTTAGTTCATTCCATTTCTCAGTTCCATTGCACTTGTATCCCCTGTCTTGTGATCTAGTTGGTTCAGTCCGTCTTCCCTGTTTGCCTGCTCACTGACTTTGGGTGATTTAAATGAATTCTGGTGTTTAAAATATTCCTTCAAAATCTCATTTTCTTCCTTCACCCTTCTGTTCTGATTACTAACAAGACTAACATTTGTATTTTGTATCACAGTCCACTAACACTACTAATCCACGAATATAAGATTACTAACTTACTAACGAGCACTCTCGTTTAATATGTAAAGTTGAACCGCTACTAATCTGGACTAATTACCTCTCTGCAATCGCACTGTTCTAATCTCCGCCTCTTACTGAACTATCCCTGTTCTTTGCTTTGTGTTCAGCGAGAAACTCTCGCACATGCTTAATTACTCTCCCACATGCTTAATTACTCTCCTGCTCCGTATCTGCGCACATAGAACTTCTGGACCGGAGCTGTTTAAAAGTAATAGGCTGTTTGTGTGATTCCCATTCGTGTTTTGTCTCTCGCCAATTTTCGTGGTTAGGGTTTCCCTCATGTGATTCTCCGGATGTAATCAGCCTCATGCCCCACAGCTGATCTCTGTATAGCATGTGACCTTTCCTGTGTGTATATTAGGAGTCTTTTCACTCACAGCTCTTGTCAGAACATTGATCAATACTTCTTTGTGCAGAGCGCCTCGTCTGCCATTGAATATTTTTTCGCTTCTACTGGATAGTCCAACCTTGATTCTTGCCATAGCCCTTTTTGTAATGTTTTTGTCTTTCAGGATTTTCACCTATTTTTGTATGACCACAAGTTCTGTGTTTGGATGCCCTGTGAATGACCATTGGCTTTGCCCATTGTTGGGAAATTAACAGGAAATTACCTGTTACTTGGTGGTGTTCGTTAAGGGTGGAACACAATTGAAATAAAGACTTGACCAGATTGTGATTGAAATATCGTAAATTTACAACAGACAAAGAGTAAGAGTACAAACTGCAGCAGAGGGATGTTCTATCACATTTCGGAGAGCGCTCTGCCCGGGCATTGCCTGGACATCAGTTCTTATAATCCACAGTCCTTTAGCTGTACATCTATTGGCTGTAGACCTGTCTATAACCGTAGTCTAATCAGCTCCCGCCTTTCTACATAGTATTGTCCAGTCAGCTTTAGAAAGATCATGGGAAAGCAGTTTCGGGATACCTGATGCCACTTTGGACTGCGCTCAGGGCGTTTTCTTTCTTGGCAGAGAGTTTGCATTCCTGTGCCACTGTTGACCTTGGTTCTCTGAACAGTTCCTCTCACACACAGACACATTCTGGGTAAATAGGATTATAAGCTTTGGGGTATTGACATAAAAGATGTTTTAAGCAGGAAAAGGTAATAATAATACAAAAGATGGTCTGAAAATAATACTGATGGTAATAAGATAAGAATGCAAAAGATGTTTTGTATTATTCCACACCATCGACTACGACTTTTTGCCTATTGTATTTGTACTGCTGCCCATCGGTCTTACTGGTTCTGACCCCTGCCTGTCTAGTCGATACTGTTTTTGGATTTCGTATTGTGGCTCAGCAATTCCTGTGTTTTTTGGCTTTGACTCAGACTCCAATAAAGGCATACGGTTTTTTGGATTTCTGTCTCTCGCGTGTGGTTCCTAAACTGTACATCATACAAACTGACCATGATTACGCGTGAGCTTTTTGGGGTAATTTTCTGTGGACCCAAAAGTGCAAGTTTTTGGTAAATATGGATCCAGTTGTCTGATGTAAACTGAATAAAACCTTATATAATGAGAACTTGGTAAATGGCGGTGTGATGGTGTGGGATAACTGTTTCTGGGTTCAAGTTGACTTTCTGTAGTTGGTGAAACCATTAACTTTCTCTCCTCAGGAAAATCCTGAGTATAATAATATAATAAACTTCATTACAGACTCATGGTTCATATGAAAGCTTGTGCATTGTTTTATCATCTGACCATGTAATACAAGGGCAAGTCCACAACTAAAAAAAAATTGAGATACAAGTCCTGAACTCCATTACTGTCAGGACTGCAAACAGACATTTCAAAATCCTCTAATAAGGATGAATCTCTGCAACACAGCAAAGATTAATGAGTCAAATTCCTCAACAGTGATGTGAAAAATTAGTCTCCGGTCATTACAGACATTTGCACTTGTTCCTGCTAAATGCTAATTAACCTGCGCGCAGAGGGAGAGGTCTTGTTTTCAGAGGCATAAGTTTTTGTGTTTGTCGGTCAGTAGTGTTGCGTGAAATATTTGCTCAGATCAGAGGTGAATTTCTTAGCAGAGATATGCAATGGTCTGAAGATCACCGGCAAAATTTTGTACAAAGTTGGGTCGAGGTAACTGAAAAACTGAAAGTTGATTTTTCAGGATAAATTCCATGGATCTGCTCTGATCAATTTGTTCCATGCATTTTTCAATTACACATTAAACTAATATGCTACAATAAGGTGTGATGTTTTTTTAGTAGTAGGGGTCGAATGTCTGGGGATCCTAGGCTTTGTAACACCTAAAGCACTTAGACGTCTCCCTCGAGAGGGGTATGTTGTGCCAAGCAGCATTTGTTTTGTTTTCACTTACTGATCACACTCTCAGAGCACAAAGCTGTTCTTCCACCATCTGATTTACACCTGGACCCCCATTCTGCACTGGACTGCAAACAAAGAAAATGAACTGAGGAAAACATAAGGAGTGTAATGGGATGTTATGTGACCCTTTACTGAGCGTTTCCTGAGACAAATAAACGAAACTAAAGGAAATCACAAAGGAGGAAAACACTTCTTTTCATGGCAATGCATCTGCAACCAACTCATATGCTTCAATGTGAAGGCAAAGAAAGGCCATTTGTATTTGTTCAGTGTTGCCCCTTTGTCTTAGTACCTCACCTGACGAAGGACAAGGGGTTATGATTTCTGTGGGATTTCTATTGTCTGCGTGTCTGTCAGCGGTTAAGCACAAGAATGGTTTGATCAAATTGCTGTGCAAAAAATTATTCCAGAGGAATTTATACAAAAAGTCTGGTTAGGGGCCAAGCTGTAAAGGCATCATATTGGTTCTTTTTTCTAATTATCCTTCCACAAACAACTTCTTTTGGTTAGGGTTTCTATAGCAGCGCCTTGAATTTTACGGCAGAAAGTTTTAAAATTTTGCTTTCTGATTGGGAATGGTCCCCTAATCATTTTTAGTAAGTTTCATGTCTTCACTTCAAACACAAGAGCACCACCAAAAATTCAAATTTAGAGGTGCATTATGTTCAAAGCTTTTGAACCTGATAGGGCCTTGATGGATTCATCAAATTGTGTCACCATCCATGCATCAAATACAGGGGTTTGAATTCCTTCACCATTACAAACTATTACTCTCAAACATTAATGGATTCAGCCTTCTCCAACCTTCAAGGATACCACACCTTTTCAAAGCTGGAACTCTGCAATGCCTATCACCAGGTCCACATCCAGGAGGGCGACAGGTTGAAGTGGTCTTCAATAACCCCTTTGGCTTTGGTGAGTACATAGTAATATCATTCAGCCTCACTAACGCCCCTGCAGTGTTCCAGAACCTCATCATTGATGTTCTCCATGACATGATCTCCCACGTTGTCTACCTCAACAATGTTTTTTTGTTCTTCCAGACCTTGGAGGATCATACTAGGCATTTCCACCACGTAATCTGACATCTCCTGGAGAATAAGCTCTATTTAAAACCATAGAAGTGTGAATTCCACCAGAGAGCCTTTCAGCTCCTCAGGTTCACAATTGCCCACATGAAAATCAAAATGGCTCGACAAAAGGTAAAGGCTGTCCGCGATTAGCTGGAACCTGCGCACCTCTGACAACTTCAAAGATTTCTTTCACTTGCACTTCATCCAAAGCTACTCTATGGTTGCTGTTCCTCTTACTTCCTCTATCCTCGTGCAAGACAAGACATCCTTCTGTTGGACTCTACAGGCTGCCACTGCCTTCAGCCAGCTGGAGAACAAGTTTACCAATGCTCCTGTCCCTGTCCCAAGGCCAGTTCATCATGGAAGTTGAAATCTTCAGCATTAACGCAGGAGCTGTCCTCTCCTGCTGGGCGGCTGACGGTAAGGTTCATTTCTGTGCCGACTGGGCTACCTGAGTCTGATGGTTTCACGGTGGTCTTCACCACTGTGAACCTTTATTTCCAAAGCAGTCCATGTTGTCACTCGGATGAGGCTGCCTGTGGTCAAAGAAACTGCTGAATTTGCTTCTAACACTTAGTTCAGCTCCACGCCATTCTTTGGGAGACTGCCTCAGATTGTGGGTCACATTTAACAAGCCTTTTCTGGAAGGTTTCTGCAACCTGGTGGATGCCCTCTCTCACCTCTCATCTGGCTTCCATCCTAAGACCAACGACCAGGTTGAGAGACTGAACCAGGGCCTGGTTAAGACTCTCTGTTGTCTCTCTGACGGTGCCTCTTCCAAATAGTCATGGCTCCTTCGCTGTGTGAACAACCGAACATCCCCTCCTTGTGGCAGGGCTGGATATGTCCCCTTTTGAGTGCTGCCTTCCCACCCTGATTCCAGGCAAGAAAAGAAAGATATGGAGGTCCATTCAGCTCAATCTCAGGTCCCTCGCCCCAGACAGAGAAGGAGAAAACACCGTGCTCTTCAGTTAATGGAATCAAATCAAGGTCATTAATATTCTAAGCTTGTAAAAACATTTTGTAGCTGTAGATATATTTTATGCGTGTGCAGAAAAGTTTTGTGCGTACATATGCATGTGTTAAACGTTTTTGTTAGTTGTAAAAATATTTTGTGCATGTGCATGTAATTTGCACAGGAATATTTTCAACAGAGAGTATTAAGTCTGAGGAACTCACACACAGATTTTCTGTGTGAATGCAAAACTGAAGTTACAAGCTCAGAATTTACTAAATGCATGTGCAAATTTTGACCCGAACTGGATTCCTGAAGCCAAATGGCCAATCAGCATGTTGCCCACTGACAGTGCAATCAGAGGGAGTCCAACTGTTCAATCAAGGGGCAAAAGGTTCTCGCACGTTCTGGAGTGTAAAACAAGCCTTGATGGTGCCTTCTTTTATTTTTGGACAGTTAACTGAAATAATAAAAATTCCCAAATGCTGTTGTGTGACGGGATGCCCCGCATACAAGTGGAAGAATCCAAAACTCATTTTTTAAATAAGATTCCAAACCGCAAAACCATGCAGTGGGTCAGGGATAACTGGGGCAGCCTGTCCAGGCTTCTGTTGCTGGGATTGACTGTAGCCTTCTCCTCCTTTATTTAACTACACTCAAGTCTGTCAAGTTTTAACAGAGTTGTCTTTTTCACTGTTTGGACCACTTGCGGTTTTAACATTGATTATTAAATACGCCTGTGAGGCTTTTGTAGATGGGCGCCTGGTTCCTTCACTCCTGCCTGTAACAGTGTCTTGCAGTACGAAGCTGCTCTATCGCCATCTGACCATTTCTGCTGGATACCGATTCTGCTAAGCGCTTGAGCCAAATATGGGGCGCACAGGACTACAGCAGCCTCCCCAGAGGAAAGGTTAGAGTTTAGGGGATAGGGGTGTTTTATCACCCCAGTGATGGGCTAATTAATGCTGTGGGGTGGAGCTGAGCAGGGGAGAGGGCGAGTCAGCTGAGCTGACATCATGGCTTCGCACGCGGGCATTCCGGGAAGTGCAATGCGGTAGCCCACCTTTCCAATCAGCACTGCAATGACTAGGTGGAGAGAGGAAGAGATGAGAGAGGGGGGAGAGGTGAGGAGATAGAGTGAAAGAGAGCGAGAGAGAAAGAGAGAGGGGGACGGCAGGGTGTAAGCGGAGACATACAGGCTTTGGGGAAAGAATCTGGATCCATTGGAGATGAGTATGGAGACAAAGGACACTTGAGCAGTGAGGCGAACTTACAGAGGTCACCACCTCTTTTGCTTAGCCTGATCTACTAGCATTGAGCAGGTGGGGAGCAGCTATTCTGTGTACTCTGATTCATGGTGTATATCAACTAAGTACTCTACTGTTAGGAGAGAGAGAGAGAGACAGAGACAGAGTAATGTACCAGTAAAATGTAAAAGAACTCTACTGAATGCTTGGCTGGGGCAAGAAGTGGTATTTTTGCATTACTTTGTATGGTTGTTTTTGTGAACAAAGGTTCTGGACAAGGCAAACTGTGGTTGGCAGAGTGAAGTGTTTTGTGATTTGTGTTATCTGTGGGCTGAGACACATGTTAGATTGGTGAGGGAAGATGAGAGAGGGTGGGTATAATGTTTATGAGTTGTTTTGATTTTAACCCATCCATGGTTGACCCATAGGTGATATAAAGTTGTGTGGCCAAATGTGTGTCTATTTGAATGTCACAGTTCCCTCATCAAATATTCACTTTGCTCATACAGGATAAGCACATGTATGAAAAACTACGTCATCCTTAGCAGTGAGGTCAACAGCACCTCCCACTCTTAATGCAGGAGTTCACCCAAGTTCTGCGTAAGAGAGCTGCTCAGCAGCTTTGTGAATCACTATTCAGATCTAGCACTCAGGAGGTTTAGTGCCACTTAGCAGTCCTCCCAGTGCTCAGATTCATTGTACTAAGGGCATAAAGGCCCTTAGTCCAAAACATGCTTTTTACTTAATTATTACTCTAAGAGGAAAACAAAAAATAAGCATTGAAGACTAAATTTAAGTGAAAAGATATAGGGTGATATAGGTTAACCTCTTCCACTCCAAAGTTGCTATTGGAGGGATTATAACACTGCGCTCACCTTGCCTTAAAGCCACTACTGTTACGATTTTAGGGTATGGGAAACACTATGAGCACTGGGAACTGAGAAAACTCGGAAACAGGACTCGGAACAGGAGGGAGACACAAAAGGGGAGTGAGACGCCAGATGCGGGGATCCAAAAATAATTTATTAAATAAACAGAAAACCAGAAAACTCGAAAGGGGAAAAAACGGGGCACTCCGGCCAACAGAAACACCGTGCTACTGCACTGAACGAAGGAGAACTCAGGAAACCAAAAAACCAAGAACACTAGGGGGCAGACTCGGGACAACTCAGACGGGACTAGGGGACACTAGAAAGCAGGGGGAACACTGGAAGGCTGGGGGAACATTGGAAGCTAGGGGGCACTCGGAACCTAGGGGTCACTAGGAAACTAGGAACAGGGAAGGCACAAGACGAGACAGTGGGCACAGCTGGCAGATGGCTAACTCGGGCAGCACATAGCTGGCAGATGGCTAACTTGGGCAGCACAGCTGGCCAGGAGAAGGGTCAGGGAAAACATCAGGAGGGGGGCAGACTGGACGGCAGGAACACTGGGGCTCGGAAGGCAGCAGGAACGCTGGGGCTCGGAAGGCAGCAGGAACGCTGGGGCTCGGAAGGCAGCAGGAACGCTGGGGCTCGGAAGGCGGCAGGAACGCTGGGGCTCGGAAGGCGGCAGGAACGCTGGGGCTCGGAAGGCGGCAGGAACGCTGGGGCTCGGAAGACGGCAGGAACGCTGGGGCTCGGAAGACGGCAGGAACGCTGGGGCTTGGAAGACAAAGGCGACTGGCACACTGGGGCACAGGAAGGCGACGAAGGCCACTGACACACTGGGGCACTGGAAACGGTGAAGGCCACTGACACACTGGGGCACTGGAAACGGTGAAGGCCACTCACACACAGGACTCAGAAGACAGGGGCACCAGGGGCTGAAGGCGGCAGGAAGGGTAGGCTGGGCTGGGAAATGCGGATGGCGAGAAACACAGAGAAGGTGAGGGGACCAGAGGGAAAGTGCACAGGGCAGGGAGTGGTGTGAAGAGAGCGAAGTCAGATCTGTTCTGAAGTGCTGCCGAGTTGGAACAGATATAGGGCAGGGGCACACACAGACACAGGTGTTGAAACTTAATCTAATTAACGAGGGGTGGAACATGAGGGAAACCAATTACATGAAAACAGATAGACATTAACACACAGACGAGGATCACAAGACAATCCCAAAGATGGGATAAATAAACTGGATAAAAAGACTCCTAAGTGTACAGAATAAGAGCCAGAATAGATGATAAAAATGCAGAGGTCCTGCAGAAAATTTAGCAAAGCCAGTGAACAGTAAAGCAAGGGGCGGAGACTAGAACAGAGCGACTGCTGAGAGATAATTAGTCAATTAGTAAGTGCAGCTATACAATCCCGGGTGCTCGTTAGTAGATGAGTATTATATACAGGGTTAGTTTGGTTAGTAATTTTAGAAAACAACAAACTGTTAGTAATGTTAGTATGTATAGAAAAGCAAGGGGAAACTAGCAAATGAGAACAGAAGGAAGGATGAAACCCAGGATCCATTAAATCACCCGAAATAGTGTTACCATCAATTCACACAGAAACTGCTACAAACAATGACGCGACCGGGGAGAAAGCAAAGACAGTACATGGGTAAAACGTGGACTGGACTAACATGGGAGAGGAATGAAATGTGAACACTAAGACATGGACTAAAAACAGAAATACCAAAATAAAAACCTAAAATTAACTTAAGCAGCCACACAGACCACGGAACACAACAACTACATCTCCAAACCAACTCCCATTTGCATTTCCTAATCACCAAGTAAGTGTTCATTTGTTCAGTTGCGAGGATCAATCCCTATCTACTGCATTTCCCCTCAGCTTGCATTTTTGTTCATTGCTATGATTATTAAGCATTTTCGTATCCTCAGTGATGGTAAACCTACCATAAAACATCTATGTCCCACAAAGCTGCTGAATTCCTGCAGTTTAAAAAACAATATTTTTTAATCTGCGTTCGCGTCCAATCAGCTTGATAAGCCTGGAAAAAAAATTATTAAAATGCGGTCTTGCAGACTCAGGTCTGTGTGTTAAGGCTGCTCAAGTAAAAATAAAACTCTATCTACAACCAGTGACAGTCCCATAATTCAGGTTAACACTTAACCTACAACCCCAATTCAGAAATAACACACAATGACTTTCAAATCACACCAGCCAGTACTTTAATTACAATAAAACAGAGATAACATAGCAAATATTGAAACGGAGAAATTTTACAAATTTTTTCACAAAATGAACTCATTTCAAATTTGATGGCTGTTACAGGTCTCAAAAAAGTTGGGACAGGGGCCTGTTTACTATGGTGTAGCATCCCCTCTTCTTTTTAACACAGAGTGGAGGCGTCTGGGCATTGAGGACACAAGTTTCTTGAGTTTAGCCATTGGAATTTGATTCCACTCCTGTTTAATACAGGCTTCCAGCTGCTGGAGAGTTTTGGGTCTCTTTTGACGGACTTGGCGCGTTTAATTATGCGCCAAGTGCTCTCAATTGGTTAAATATCAGGACTGCAGGCAGGTCAGTTCAGCTCACGGACTCTTCTACACAGTAATAATCATAGTGTCAATTTTACTCTTTAAGAGTTGAATTTAACTCTCTGTCAGATAACATTTGGTCCCACTCAAAATCAGTGTGAAATTTACTCTATAGCCAGTGTAAGATTTTTAGAGTTAATTTTACTCTATTTTGTGTCAAAATTAACAATGAGGTGTGTAAAAATATTTAAAACTATAGGGAATCATCACCCTGCAGAGTAGATTTTGTCCTTGTGTGGAAGTGGGAATTAACTCTCACTTTTGACACTTCCATTTAGACGATTTCACTCTGCATAGTGCTATAACTACACTATCCAGAGGAAAATAGGTTTACCCTGCAATATTGACACTCCGTTTTTTACTGTGTACTACGAAGCCATGCTGTTGTAATAGCTGCAGTATGTGGTTTTGCATTGTCCTGCTGAAATACACAAGGCCTTCCCTGGAATAGATGTCATCTGGAGGGGAGTGTATGTTGCTCTAAAACCTTTATTATACCTTTCAGCATTCATGGTACTTTTTAAAACATGCAAGTGTATCACACCATATGCACTAATGCATCCCCATACCATCAGAGATGCTGGCTTTTGAACTGAACGCTGATAACAGGAGGGGTGGTCTTTCTCCTCTTTAGCCCAGAGGACACAACGCTCATAATTTTCAATAATAATGTCTTTGGACTCTTCTGACTGCAGGACACTTTGCCCCTTTGATACAGTCCATTTTAAATGAGCCTTGGCCCATACAACACAGTGGTGCTTCTGGATCATGCTCAACAATGGCTTCCTTTTTGCATGATAGAGCGTTAGGTGCCATCTGTGGATGACACGGCGGACTGCGTTTACAGACAGTGGTTTCTTGAAGTATTCCTGGGCCCATTTAGTAATGTCAATGACAGAATCATGCCGGTGAGTGATGCAGTGGTGTCTGAGGGCCCGAAGATCACAGGCATCCAGTAAAGGTCTACGGCCTTGTCCCTTACGCACACAGGTTTTTCCAGTTTCTCTGAATCTTTTGATGATGTTATGCTCTGTCAATGATGAGACCTTCAAAGCCTTTGCAATTTGACGTTGAGGAACATTCTTTTTAAAGTATTCCGCAATTTTTTTAAGCAAGCCTTCACAGGTTGGAGAGCCTCTGGCAGTCTTTACTTCTGAGAGACTCAGCCTCTCTAAGACATTCCTTTTATAGCCAATCATGTTACACACCTGATGCCAGTTAACTGAATTACTTGCTAAATGTTCTTTCAGCTGATTCTCTTATATATTAATTGTTTTCTTTTCAGCCCTTTTTTTGCTTGTGTCCCAACTTTATGAGACCTGATGCAGCCAGAAAATTTGAAATAAGCTCATTTTATAGAAACAAATGTAAAATGTGTCCGTTTCAACATTTGAAATGTCATCTATGTTCAACTGTAAATAACATATTGGCTCATGTGATCTGAAAGCTATTGCATTTAGATTTTATGAACAATTTACGCTTTGTCCCGACTATTTTGGAACTGGGGTTAGAGATTGAATTATTTACTGAGCAAATGGGCTTCTAATAAGCTGAGTTGCCATAAACGATTAAGACATACAGCTTTGCATCCACGAGGAAGGCAACAATATGAGACTGCTTGGACAGCAATTCATAGAGAAATTTCTCGAAAATCCATCTTGAAGTAGCGTCTAGGCGTCGAGGCTCAGGTCAATCGTGGGACGGGTGGTAAAATACAGGTGTGCAGGCACTTTAACAGCACATTAGGGTACTGGCCCTTTAAGAATGCCCTCGTTCCAATAATTTATACTCTCAGTCTTCTATAATTTTTCCCACACGTGAACAAAGGTGAGTTCTGTCCTCAGCGGCTTACCACTCGTTACAGTTAAGCGTTGCCAAGCTTTTTTAAAAAGGCAACCTGCTCATCACCTGCAGCAGCTCCAGAAACTGTTTCCAGGCTGCCCAGGCACTTTTCCACTGTGGAGCTTTCCATGGTTCTGATGGTTTTTAGGCCCCCACCTGAGGCCCTTCGGTTGTCCCTCTCCAAGGTGCTGAAGGACTCCAGCACGTCCTCGAGGAATTACCTTCCATTGCTTACCCGTCCAAACCTTTTCTGCCTGCATGAGGGCTGCCTCCTCTGGTGTTGCAGTTGGGCCTCAACCGGTTGGGGCACCACGATGTGTATATATGTGTATATATATATATATATATATATATATATATACCACTCAAAAGTTTGGAATCACTTGTAAATTTCTTTGTTTTCCAAAGAAAAATACATTTTCATGCATTTCACAAAATTTTTTTTCTCATTTCACAAACGATTAAAATTAATCAATTGATTTTCAAAGAATGATTAACATTTTTGCATAGAGGCTTATTATCAGCAACTGTCAGTCTGCATCACTCTCCTGGTATGGTTGCTAATCCAAGTTTAGCAAAGGCTAATTGATCATTAGAAAACCCTTCAGCAAATGTGTTGCACAGCTGAAAACCGGTGAACTAATAAGGGAGCGCAAAAGGGAGCATGGCATTCTTGAGGTTGGTTTGGTACCTGAAGCATCAGCAGTTGTTTGTTTGTTTACAGGCTTAAAAAATGGCCAGAAAGAAAGAACTTCCTTGAGAGACCCGGCAGTCTATTGTTGTGCTTAGAAAAGAAGGCTATTCAATGCGAGAAATTGAAAACTTAAAATCTCTTCCCGTGCTGTCAACTGCTCACTTCAGAGAGCAGCACAAACTGGCACTAACTACTATCTGACAGTGTGTAGTTTAAGACAAAGACGTGACACAGGTTGTCAACTAGCAGCTGTGCTAAATAGTTCCCGTCAAACACCAGTTTCAGCATCAACAGTAAAGGTGGTTTTATTTTTGATGAAGGCAAACTTTGATGAACATATTAATCATTTTCCATTAAAATCATTATTTCTAACTCAGACAATGTCAACATGTTCTGTTCACTTGCTATATTTCCTATTCAGACTAATTTCATGTGGTAAACAAGAAAATCTCCAAGTGCAACGTGTTTTAACAACTTCGAGCTCCAAATATCACAAATGTGTGACTTGGTGACTCAGATACTTCGTGCGCACAGGTCTTCAATTTCATGTGATGAGATCTGAAGCTACAGATCTCCCTTCCCCCTCCTGTGAGTATCATAACTACCACAGCAATTTTTGTACAAAAATTTTTTTATCAAACCAGATCCTTCTAGGTTAAGATGGTAATTATGACTTTTTGCATGACTTCTAAAATTTCTGATTGAATGCAAATCAAGTCAATCAGATCAGACTCATTAGGCATTGATTTTCTTGAAAATAGCAGAACTCAAAGCCACCGTATAGTTCAAGGTTTTGTGTTTGTTATCATCCTGTTTTCTGTGATAAGAGATTGCGCTTTTACTATTGATGAGGTAATCTGCACTATTCTCAAGAAAAGTGAGATGGATTATGTAGGATGAGTTACCAGCCTTTTCTTACGTGTTATACTCATAAATGCAATAGCAAGTACAATGCACTGCTCCCCGCCTCTCTAGTTCCCGTTACACGCAGTGGAACTTGGATATGTGCAATGGTGAATCCATTATAGCTGTATCGTAATCTTTGAGAAATTGTAAGTCAATTGTTGAAGCAATCACACTTAGCCCAAACAAAAGAAGCACACGAAAGAAAATTGAAGCACTGATTACTAAAACCCCACAAGTCAAGTCGAGTGTGACTTATGGGGTTTTAGAAATAGGTGCTTCAATTGGCACTGCCCTCTTTACTGTTGTTGCCTCTCAGTGTTTCTGAATGCTGAGAGGATTTAACCCTTTGAAGAGTAGATTCTTTTTAATCTCAAAATTCGTCAACAACTTTGTTTGATGAGTTTTCCTTAGAATGTTTTCTCAAAATTTTAGTGTTGCAGACCTCCAAAGGTTTGAGTTACCTTTGTGCTTTTTAAATCTGGATTTGAATGTTCCATTCAGAGCATTGTAATCACACATGATTTTGCTCTGACAGTATTACTCAAGTGCTGGCCTAGCTTGGCAGGGGTACACATTTATATGATTGGATATAATTATCCAATTCAGCCCATTGAAACTTGCACCTGTTGTGATCTGTGATTCAGCATGTCATGTTTAAGTTCTGTGCCTGGCCTAGCCATGTTTAGGATTTCTGTGTTTAGTGACCACTGCCTGCCTTTGACTATTCTTAGGATTGTGTATTGTGTTTTGGTTATTTAGATTTCTTGTTTATTATTTTTCATGTCTTAGATCATTTAGTTTCCATGCCATGTTTTCATTTCCATGCTTTGCTCTTTGTCTCCCCTGTCTTGTCATGTGTGTCTTTGCTCACGGTCCCTAGTCTTGTGTGCCACTCATTCGGGTGATTTATTGGTTTCTGGGTTTTCAATCTTCCTTCCTCTCTTTTACTATCTACTAACCATACAAACAGTTTGTTGTTTTTGATAATTACTAACCCTCATTAACATTGTATATTTTTAATAACTTACTAACATGCACTCGGGATTGTATAGCTGCACATACTAATTCACTTATGATCTCTCAGCAGTCGCTCAATTCTAATCTCCGTCTACTTGCCTATCCCTAATTATCTCTGCTGCAGTTTTCCACTTATATCTCATGCTTTCCTTTTCTTTAGACTATGCACTTTTAGTACTCCTTAACCGGAGCTGTTAGTTCATAGGATTGTCTTGTGATCCCTGTCTGCGTTTTGGCTACAGCCAAATTCATGTGATTAGTTTATTCCTCATGTGTCTCTCCCTGATCATTGTTACCATTGATTGCACCTGTTCTCCCTGGTCATGTCTTTTCCCTGGATGTGTATATGAGATGTCTGTTTGGTTCACTCTCTTGTCAGATCGTTCTCCCTAGTTTTTTCGTGCCACGTTTCTCGCCTTGATTTCTCAGTGTTTATCTTTCTGACTGGATTGCCCGACTTTTGATTTTTGCCTCTGTGTTTTTGGATTACTGTTGCATCTGTGTGTTTTGACCATTTTTCTGCCCGACTACGAGATCTGTTTGCTGCCCTGGTAACGATTCGGATTATGTCTTGTGGATTCTGGCTTGCTTCTCTGATAGAACTATTCCTGTGTACCAGACCCATTTCTGTCCGACTACGATTACTGTGATTGCTGCCCTGGTTTTTGATACTATTTTTGGCCAACTGGATTTCGACTTTTGGATTGTGGACTTTGTACTGTTGCCTTTTGCTCCGCGGGGGTCACCCCCCTTTACCAATAAAACAAGCTCTACTGCACTTCCTGGTTCTCACATCTGGTTCCTGATCGCAATACAATAGCACCTCCCTTCCCACGGTGCAAAGTCCCATTCGTGCCTTTTTGCTCAGCCTGTGCAGACACAGCGTTCTACCTAAACTTTGTGTTAGCAGACTTATCATTAGTCTTGAAGTACTTTGTATATTTTGTATCTTTATTGGGAATTGCGTTCCCCATTTTCGGATGCGTAATTGTGTTTGCATCTGAAGCTCTGATTCAGCCACAGAATAAAGAACGAACATCTTTGCACTTGGATCCTGTCGCTCTTTCCTGCTGTAAGTGCTCAGCCACTTCGTACTGAAAGCATGATGACATCCTTCAGTCAGCTCAGATTCTTCACAGTCTGTAGTCCATATCAGCAGATAAAAGAAAAAGTAAGAACAGAACTCAATAAAACAGCATAAACTATTCTCATGAAAATGCTGTCAACATTAAGCCATTTATGCCTAGCGTCCCCACATGAAGACTGTTAAGAAAAAGTGTCCTGTTTGAATGACTATTAGAGTGGTCTTTTGAAGTATAATAACATAAAGAAGTAAAAAAAGAAAAGTCAGGCATAAATGGGTTAAAATCGCTGAGCTTATAATAAGAGTTCATGCGCTGATGAGCCTTCCTGCGCAAAATGTCCCGGTGATGCTCAAAAGACAGCTAGTCATCAATGACAGTGGCCAGACGCTTGTACTGTTGTACCACTGCAACACCCCGCCCATTTATCACCACAGGAGAGATGACATTATCATTGATTTTTCTTCAAATCGATGATAATTTATATGGTCTTGGACACATTCATATTCAAAAAGAATGACATGCACCAGTCAGTAAAATCGGGGCCCACGATGAGAGTCATCTGGCCCATGATGACAGAATTGTCTGCAGACTTCAAAATATGTTGCCCCCCCATGCTGACTTTCACATTAGTTTCTGCAGAGGGCAAATAAAAGAGGCAAGAGGACAATCTCCTGGGATGAACCAATCGAGGACAGAAGAGCATCAGACTGAACACCATTAACCCTCACACGCTGAGACTTGACTGTCAAAAAAAAAAATCCATAAGCCAACAAGTCAGACCAGGACCAACGATGTGGATGTTCATTTACCTCTCAGGTAAAACATGTGGTTGGATACAGATAAAAGCAGAAGAAAAATCAACAAAAATCAGGCGCACAAAAGTTTCAGCGCCCTCTAGATGTGCCAGGATCATATGAGGAGTTTGTTTCCAAAATGCAATATATCCATTTTACTTATTTTGAGTAAATCAACTTTTTCTGTGCTGGCCCCTATTGCATTTTATAGAAAAACACAAACTTTGACCATGAAAGAAATACACTTTATTGTATGAATTTCTAAAAATGGATTTTTGCACCTTATGTCTGAAGCACAAGGCTATCGCTCTATGGTATTATTTAAATTTTTTGCAATTTTAGCACTCAATGCGTTTTGGAAACAAACTCTTCATATTCAGCAAAGTGCATGTGGCATCATCAACACCCCGGCAAGACCTGTAAGCAGACTGGAGTGGGTCCAAATTTGCTTGAACAGCATTCAGAAGCACATCCTTCACCATCCTCTCAAGTGTTTTCATGGTCAAACAGGTAAGCGCCACAGGCCTTAAGTCATTTAGCAGCTTAGCAGCTTTAAGTTTTGGCTCAGGAACAATCACAGGGCCTTTAGAGAGGCAAGATAGACAGATAGAGTGACTGCTCTATAAAGACAAAACTGAATATTTCAACCTGCAGTTCGGCTCAGTTCTCAGGAATGCGACCACTGATGCTATCCGGGCTGGGACTTATCCTCTCCTTCACCCCAGAAAAGCTCCAGAACAAAACCCTTGTCAAAATGAACAGAATTCTGCCCACGTCCCTGTGGACAGACTGCTCCTGACTAAAATCGTGGACATTAAAACGATCATGAAAAGTGTTCAGTTGAACAGTAAGTTCATGGTCGGACTTATTATTGAGGGAGATTGGACACTTTTTGTGCTGCAATCCCATCATAGACTTCACCCCCTCCTGTGCAGGTCTTGAGTTATTGGCACTGGGCAGGATCTAAATTTTGTCTATATAGTTGTGTTAAGCAAGCTTAAGTTCCTTTTTTTGCTTGCTTTTGTAGCTCCCTCTATGGAGTCATAGCCCCTCGGATAAAACTGATGCTGCGCTGATTGATTATGTTTTTGACTGAATTAGAAACCCAAGGTTTATTGTAAGGGAAAATGGAAATTTGTTAATGGGCAATGACCAAATTCTCACAGGAGGTGATGTATGCTGACACAGTCTGTGTGAGATCATCCAGATCATCACACACATCTTTAAAAAGATTTGAGTCTGTGTAGCTGTAGCTGTCCTTCTGTAACGGCCGGTAGAACTAGGAGGCCGTGTGCAGCGGCAACAGAGCAGCACGGAGGTAATACAAACATAGAGAATGATACAGACCGCACGACAGGAAAAGTTCTCGCGCTTCCAAACGGACGTCCAACCATCTGACAACACGGAAGCAAAGGGAGAAGGAAAAAGGAGAAGAATCTCCGGAACCGAGAAAGACAAAGCACCTAAAATAGTGCGATACAAAGATAGAGAGGAAAAGAAAAGGGACTATCCCTAGAGAGATAGAAAATCCAAAAATAACGAGAACATGAAAAGTCAAACAAATCCTGACTACAGATATCTTCGGCTATCGTGCTTAACTACAAACATACACTCTAGCAAAGGAGGCGTGGTGGACTTCCAGCTTGTAGAGTCCGGGGAGGTGCCGCCCAAGTTCAATCAGCCAGCTAGATAAAGAATCCGATCGAAAAGGAATTCGATATCTTCCCGGGATGAGAGCCACAAAGAAAAGTCCAACACACACAAACATCCAGAACCATGACACCTTCAGGCTCTTAATATCATCCGACCACAATGGAACTGAATGTCACTCCAATTTATGTTCCTTTAGGATCAGTCTGTGAGACGGAGTCAAACAAACAAACAAAATAAACAGCAGGTAGGTCACATTCATATTTCACTGTCCCAGGAGGCAGGTCTCCTCCATAATTCATTGTCCCAGCAGACAGGTCTCCTTCATATTTCACTGTACCTGGAGGCAGGTCTCCTTTGTTTTTCACTGTCCCAGCTGGCTGGTCTCTTGCATAATTCATTGTCCCAGCAGGCAGGTCTCCTTCATATTTCACTGTGCCAGCAGCAGGTCTCATTTACATTTCATTGAGGTGTTTCATCTCTGCTCCTGAAGAGCCACAGGGCTTGCAGGTTTTTGTTGTTACTTGAAACTTAAGTGACCCAATAAACACTCTGATGTCACAATCAATCACATAAAGTATGATTTACACTCCAAAATATCAGTGCCACAACATAACATAATCCACTTACACGTCATACCCAAGGCAAACAAACAACTGAGACATTGTCAAGAAGGGCAATATGTCTTTTCCCATCCCTGTTCTCACAAGATGGCCACCCTAGGCAGGAGAGGGGGAGCTACCCTGTGAACTTGACTGCATGTCGTGCGGTTTGTTTGTTCTATGACATTGATGGCGAAGTGAACATTCTGGCCAATAGGATTCCTGTTCCCATGGGGTTTCATCATCTTCAATGATGGCCTTCTAATAAACCTACAAATCTGTCTGGCCTCAAGGGTTAACACTCAGTGCCCTGCTTTGGGACAGAGACACTGACCAGCTCAGGTTTTAGCCTCACTGAGAAAACTCACCAAATAGTGCTAACATCAAGCAAACATCATTGAAAAGTGCAAAGCATCAGGAGCAGGCTTTTCCACGGACCCTGCTGTCTACTTGTTGTACATTACACTCTCAAAATGCAGCTGCGCACAGTATGAGCGCTTTGATTTTTCATTAGGGTTTTAATGCTTGTTCTGATCACCTACTGTCTTTATCCCTTTGCTGTCAAGACAGGAACGGATCGCCATTTACTCTGAATCAGTGGTATTTCTGAACCATCTCTGAGTTGTTTACCGAAGGTTTTTTTTTTCTTACAATCATGTAATATTTTCTAGGAGAACACGAGAATTAAAGCAATATTAGAAATATGGTGACATCTTTCAGTTTCCACTTAAATGTTGCTTGAGAGCACAAATTTCCAGTTTGGAGCATCGATTAAAGATTTGTAGTGTCTAACTGGTTCAACGTAAAACTAAGGGGCACTCAGAGAGTTCCAACCTCCGCCAGCAGGATTTGATCATAGACTGTGCATGAAGATGGACAACGCATCTCCACTTCCAAATGCTGTACAAAAATGGAGCAAAAATATCAATCAGTCTGCACTTGAGGCACATTATCCATAGATACGGAAACACTAGATGCCTTGCACGCATATGACTGCCATATTTGACGAGTACTTGTCAGCTGTTTCTCAAAACTGGCTTATTTCGATCTGAAGTGAAATTGCAGAATGCCACAGTTGTTGCAGCCTTTTCACACACTGGGTGTGTGAATAAGTACACAGTGGAGTCGACGAGACAGGGATTTTATATGTGTGGGATCATCAATATCTTGGAGAAATCAAAATAAAAATTCTTTCTCTCAGGGCTACCAAACAAACGTCGCTTGTTAAGACATTATTAGTATACAAATTTTTATCAAGACATACGTATCTTCTGAGCTTTATTCACATGTCTTCAATGGCCCCCCACGCCATATCGCTCCTGTTATAGTCTAGAACAGGAATCAAGTATGGAGACAGACTTCCAATTAAACTGGTCATTTATCAGCAGCAGTACGGTCACGACAGGGACAGAACCCCGTAAAAGGACAGGCAGGGACGGAGCCCCAGAGAAAATGAGGAACAGTTCAGCACAGGTGTAATAGATAATTCCTGGCTGCTGTCGCCGACCAGTGGCTTCCAGTGTGCTGCCAGATGTTGAAAAACTTGCCAGCAGAGGACTGCCTACAAAGAGGAGGGCTGCTGCTTGGGAGGAACTCACAGTTGGAAGCTTGTTGCCGACAAATTTGATAAAGAGAGTAGATTTGCAGGGATGAACAAGTATGTGGTCCCAGTCCTAGACCCTGATTTAGGATTGGACGCTTGCACAAATTACCTACTGAAAAAAAAAAGGTTTTCAAAAGAGGCTTTGGCAGCCTCTGAAGTATTGGTTGCATTGAGACAAAGGCAGAAAAGTTTAACATATATATGACTAGGATTTCAGTGCAAATGTGACTTTACAATCCAGCACCAAACACACGCACTGGAAGGCTGAAATACCCGTCACTCACTCATTTAGAATCAAGTGAGGAACAAGAATCAGTTGAGAAGTGAGACATGCACAGGACGTACAACAATCACAACACACACACATCTAACAGATACACATGCTCCTGAATTGCTGAGAGACACACCTAAGATTGGGTGTGTGGCATTGAATGCTTTTATATCTGTAGCGGTGCCTATTTCCTGGCCATCTGCCCATTCTACCCAGGCGCAATCATATCCCCTGAACTTTTAATGTTGCCCAACTGGCTGCTTTAGTGTTAGCGGTAAACAACGCTTGTTTTACGCAAACAAGACACTGGTTGTACTATGACTGAAAGCCTATTGAATGGTTAGCTAGTTAGGATCTTTTCTAAGTGTGTCATACAACCTCACTTCAAAAATCCAACCAAGTCATTTTAATGTTAGTTCCAACAATTTAGCAAGCTAGCCAAACAACTACTGTAGGTGACCTGTTGGTCACTGAAACTGGATTTACTCACATTAGTTAGCTAGTTAGAAAACTGTTTTTAGCAACCCTGCAAGATTTTGTATAAGGTAACTTTAGTTTGCCAAAAAAAAATGAGATGGTTAAAAGCTCATTACTTTGAACATAGCATTTCTGCAAGCAGTAAACATTGCACTATGTTCGCAGAAAAGAGATTTCTGCGAGACCTGTTATTAAAATGTTGCTTTATTAGCTAGCTTGCAAGCTAACTGGTTTTATTTTTCAGCAGTAGCACTCCTGCTTATAGTACATGATGCTATGTTCAGAGCTAAGAGCTTTCTACTGTCAATTTTCAGTCGACCTCCAAAATATCTATGGGTCATATTCAGCAGTACTGGGACCTAGCAACTAATGTGTGTGTAAAGTTAATGTTATATCTCTTTCTGATGGTTGCTCTCGAGCTCATTATAATTCTTGGAAATAAATCGGCAAGCAGCTACTTCTCTCAGAGTCACTGCCAGTCACAGTAGTGAATCATGACTTAATACTCACTTTTTATTGTATCAAATAACTTACTAACTAAACTTATCAGAAAAACATACATCAGCATGGTGGGAAAATGTCAGTAAACAATTATTTGACAAGTACTTTATTTCTTTGTGAGGTCCTTGTCTCATCCATTAACATGGAGGGGGTGGGCTTATAACTGGTACTGCTGTACTCCACTAGATGTTTTGGCCTCACTGTTTCGGGGAGCTATTAAATCATCCATCTTTATACACACTCATTGGTTTTGATCTACTAGCAATTATAATCAGCTGCAGAATCTGCATATGTATACAGAGAAGTCTGGCAATGTAATCAGCTCTTCCCATTCACACTATCTTTTTATAACATTTTGTGGTAATCTGTGGAATGGTTTTTGAGTAATCCTGCTGACAAACACACGTACATGCACATAGGCAAGTGATCAAATTACCTTCTGCCAGCGGTAACAATCTCAATGTCAGTATTTGCATGACAATCTTTGTGTGTTGTTCAAGAACACAAATGCAAGGCAAGAGTTCGGCCAAGACCACCAATGATGGAACTATTTTTATTTTTCAATGAGTTAAGCATCCAGTGTTGATTTTGTAAAAAGAAATGTACTTTGTTTGGTGGCAACACGAATTGATGCCAAATCAATAGTCATGAAGAATCCTCAGTGTGAAATGGGCTTTAATTTGTGGACACGGCCTTGTAGATATTCTGTGCCACTAATGCTCTTGAACATACCCTTGAGAGCAATACCGAAGATAAGACACGGAATGTTACCCCGGGGCATTGAGTTGAATTAGGCACCGCGGCTACAGCCGGCTTTGTTTTCACTCAACCGAAAACAGCCATCTGATTGCGCTCGTAATTGTGATTGAAGCAGTCTGTCCTTCTTACTTAGTCATGAATTCGCTGGGTGTTAAAATTAAATGAACAAAAAAGCTTCTGGCTGGGTACCCATTCAAGGATTAGATAGAGCCGCGGTAAATGCAAGATGTTAACTCTTTAAGGAGTAAATGTTTTGGAATTTTTGTTCTAAGTGTGTAGTCTCTGTTTCGGAACTCCATTGTTAACAGTTACCAGGAGCGATCTTTATATCAGCATTAGAATGTCTAGTTGAGAGCAGAATAATCACATAATAGTGACCTCATACCTTAAAGGGTCTAAAATTGAGTGCCTGGCTATAAGCGAGGATATGCTTCATTAGCTACCTCATATTCTTCTGAACCTTGAGGCAGGGCGAGAAGCAGGGCATGTGCCTTTGAAGGGAGGGAAGTTATCAAAGGGAAGTCGTCATTTGAAGACCAAAAAGGAAAAATGATCAGATTCCAAGTTTTGAATTTTTGTATATTTTACATATTATAAATTATTATAATATTTATAATAATATATTATCATATTATATATTAATATCATATTTCATATATTTTGCATGTTTTTTTCAGTGCTTTGTTTCTAAGATCGTTTGAATTTTTAATTATTCATTTCTCCACAACATGATAATGTGACTGATCATTTTTCCATTGTGGTCTTCATTTTCTTTCGCATGAAAACTGACCCACTACCGAGGCAAAGTGGAGCAGTCAGAAGAACATTCCGGGGTATGTTTAAGGTGGTTATTCTGGGGTCCAGTGGCCTTTCTCTTCACTTTCTTCATAACCAATAGTCGAGGCACAGGCTAGAGGATTGAAATGCAGGGTAGAGGATGGTGGTCAGATAGCAGATCACACGCCCCGTCCATTTTGTTTGCTGCCTTCTTAACATTTTCCTTATTGTTTCACTGGGAGCTGGGAAGAAATTCATTGAAATAAATAAGCAAAAAAAAAGAAACATTTTTACTACTCTTGTCATAAGAAAAAGCCCAGCTCACTGCAGCATTGTTGAGAATTCGGAAGGTGGGAAAATTCGCTCAGAACTTGGAGAAGATATGGTCTAGGCTTCCAGAAATATGTACCTGGAAGACGGGTAAATGTGGGTATATCTCCAAGGATTTTTTTTTCTTGAATTTTTGCCCAGTTACAGAGAAAGGTGATAGTCTGAGAGGTGATGTGTTGGCTTTGAATGGTGTGATTCTGAGAAGGCAGTGCTCTGCATGAGAGTGTGATGCACTCGCAAGCGAGGGGCACACCACAGGAGACAAAGCCTCGGCCAAGACCCGATCGAACTCATCCCAGAGCAGGGATTGTGAAGGGTGTGGATGTGCTGATGAAACCTGGCAGAAGGGTCGGCCATTTTGTGTCTGAAGAGCAGAGCCGAGCACCTTATCCTGAGAGGCATTTCTGCTGGCAGAGGCAGCCAGATCTGTGCCTTTGATACAGGCCCCTTATCAGATGTACAATTTGAACATATTTAACACTTTCAGTTACTATTTGGAATTTCATTGCGACCCCAAATAGGCTCTGTGATACCCATTAGATTAGTTTATATGGATCCTTCTAAAAGTGTCACCAAATTGCTACTTATTTTTGTCCAGTTGTGGCCAGAAATCAACTTTTGTGTACTATCTCACGAATAAATGCAGGTGTCGAATTATTCAGGTCTCCACAACATTGATACTAATTAAGGGAAAATGTTGACTGTGTCCAGGATAGTGTCTTGTCTAGGCTGGGTTGGTTCCTGTATGATTTAAAAGCAGCTGAGAATTTTGGAAATGTAGGAATTCATATTTTGAGAGGCATTGAAAATTCATAATATAATATACTGGTTTTAAGTAGTGGTAAATGGTTTCTTTTACAGCTGCAAAACATGGTCTCGGGAAACTGTGCTTTTGGTAGTGAGATTTGCCCTCACTGTTATTTTTACATTGGCAGTCAGTTCAGAAGTTCTTACGCATTATCTGTCATGGCTGAAGACGTTTTATGGAATGTGTTTTTGTGGCGTCACAGATGACGCACTTTGTCGGGGACGACAGCTGACACATCTGGTCATTCTGTGTCATACCTGCAGTCTGGATACAGTCATTTAATGGATATTAATGCGTCCAGAATCTTTTCTTTAAGACGGGCCATCATTCAACATTCAAAATGTTTTATTCTTCTGAGATTCATTTGTTAGTGGGATTTGAAGTGGGAATGATGTGACTTTGTTTATGTGTCTTTTTTTGGCCCTGATCTTAAACTTTTCATGTGCAAAATGATTTCTCCCAATGTGATTCACGACCATGATCCAGGGAACTGTACTGCATTTAGATAATCATAATGAGGTGTTAAACCAAGAAAGGATTCGAACCCAGACACTTGACATTCTGCAATGCATGTCAATCAGCAAAAGGAAAAACTAAGGGCTGCCGGATAGCTCACTCGGTTGAGGCGCTGCGCTGTGTTGCGTGTCTATCACGTTGCGGGTTTGAGCCCCAGTCGTACCAACCGGCAGTGGTCGGCAGCTTTTTCAGCGTAGCGCACAATTGGCTATAGCGCTACAGGGTTTCAAATTGGGAAGGGACTGTCGGAAAGGGGATATAAAATAAAAAAAAACAGCTTTGTTGGTTGCTCAAGCGCCTCCTGTCGGCCAGACGGGCGCTTATCAGAAAGACTCTAAGCCTGGTCATGTCCGGGTATCCTCCGCCCTTGTTCTGAACTTGCAAAGATTCAACCAATGACTGAATAAGAAGCGGTGGCTAACAGGCATGTGCTTCGAAAGAGAGCCGTGAACTGTCTACACTCTCCCGAAATGGCAGCAAGGGGTCGCAAACGAGCAGGCCTTGTACATAGTTCACCAATTGGGCATTCCAGATTCGGGTGGGATTGGAGATTCCAAATTTATTTAAAAAAAAAAAAAAGGAAAAACTATCAGTTTTCAAATTAGACGATAAAAACCACTTTGCGTTTTTAATGCCTCTCAGAATATATTGGATGCTGCATTGTTTTCCCGCGTGCGCGGCAGTGCCGTCTGTTCAGCTAACACACCTGAACACACTTAACACACCTGAAGAGAGCGCGAAGCAGGAAACTGAGACTGAATTCCCCCTCTTAGCAGGCAAACTGCACTAAAGTAAGAATAAAAAACTGTTCCAAGCAGATTGCAGGGGTCCAGCATGAGCTGGCATAAAGACCACAGACTTGCAGAGCATCTGATGAGGCGCTGCTTTGCTTTTACTTCCATTTAGCGATGTGCTAAAGTGCTAAGCACCCATTGCTGTGCTTCAATGCAGATTTTAACCATCAGGCACTCCAGGGGAGGTCTGTGTTCTCTTTCTTTTTTGAAAATATCCTGCAAGATGAAACAGAGAGTAAGACGTGAGGTTCAGTGAAAAGCAGAGCTCAGCTTCGACAGCTCACTAGCAGCTCGCCAGCGTGGAATCACACCATGACAGGTGAAGAGTGAAGTCAGCTACTCCGCGCATCAAAAACTTACCGTTGTCACACTGTCTTGCTACTGACATGTTGTGAAGGTAGAGGTGTGAAATCCCTGCTCAGAAATTCCTGTCACAGTATTTCTGTTGCATCCCCATTGGTCGCTTTAATGGAGGAGTTTCATGGATAAGTAGAAGAACAAAAAGGTAGCTGATACACGGAAGAAAGGAAGAACAAACTCAGATAAAATAAAGAACCAGTAACGGGCTTAACCAACTGCAAAGAAGGAAAAAAGGGAGAAAAAAGAAGAAACGTGAGCAGAACCACTAAACTAATGGGGCTGACAGGTTGTGATAGCGAGTGCTGTTATCTGGTCCAGTCTCCAAAAATAATACACCCACTATTAACATAGTCAAACTCTAGAGTGACAGATTCAAGTCATTATATACTTAGTGCCATTAAAAACGCAACGGTGACGTATGTACCGTATCTGCGGCAAATTGAAGAATCAATCGATTTGAATTGCTTTTCCAGTGAGGCACAAGTGGAAATGAAGAAAAGCGCGTGGTATTGTAATCCTGTACGTGACAGATTCCGGACAGCAACCCAAACTGCTCATGAGACGAGGGGTCCAAGACGATTGAGGGTGAGCGCAAGCACCGTTTGACGCCATCTACATGAGAAAAACATGCGTGCGCACGGCCCCTACAGAAAACTCGTTTTTTGCCCATCAACAGGAGTAGGAACTCTTCACTTCTGACTGTGGGCACCTACCTCTGAGTAATTTTTTTGGCATTTTATTTCCCTGTTTCTGTCTGAGAATGGAAAACAGGGACTGTTGCTGACGGACCCCGCTAAGGGCAGCCATGTGTCAATGGGGAAAAAATGGGTTTTCTGAAGGAGCCGTGCGCACGCATGTGTTGCTGACGTATACGGCGTCAAGCGGTACTTGCGCTCACCCTCAATCATCTCGGACCCCTCGTCTCATGATCAGTTTGGGTTGCTGTTCGAAATCTGTCACATACAGGCTGTAACCAGATGTGGCGCTCTTGAGCTACCATCGTCACTCGCAGCTGCCCTAAGTGGGGTTGGTCAGCGACAGTGCCAGTGTTCCATTCTCGGATAGACAGCCGACTGATTGTTGTACGGTGACCGTGCAAATGACGCACCACCTCTCGGCGGCTGAGATCTGCCCGTAACATGCCAAAGGCTCTTTTTCTCTCTCCTGTGTCACAAGCCATTCCATTTTCTTGATGCAGTAGCATTTTTAGTTTTTTTTTGTTGGCTTTATGTAGGCTATTGACCACACCAAAAAGAACAAGTCAAGTGTCACTGTACACATCACAAACAGCTCAATGTTTGCTATTACTGTAGTACTTGCGACGTTCAGGTGTGCACGTTCACGTTCAGTGTTACAATACCACGCGCTTTTTTTAATTTCCTCTTGTGCCTCACTGAAAAAAGCAATAAAAATCAATTGATTCTTCAATTTGCCGCAAATGCAGTACATACCTCATCGTTTCGTTTTTGATGGCGCTAAGTATACTTCACATGGTTGTCCAGCAATCAATACTTCATACAAAACAAGGAGTAACCATCGGAGTGTAAGTTACAGATTCAAGTCATTATACTTCAAACCGTTTTCAACAATCAATGCTGTATAGAACACGCAAAACGATGAGTAATCACAGAGTTTAACAGCACGGGACAGAGACGGACCGCTCACATTTAATCACAGCCTGTGCCGAGTGAGCGTTTGACCGCTGGCTTTATAGTTAAAAGACGATGTGTTGATCCGGGATTGGAGGAGGACAGGACCAATCAGGTACGTTGGCGAGCTGGCAGCAGAATGGACGGGAGGCTGGCGATGTGCTAGGCTGAGCACCAATGAAAAACGGGGGCTCATACAGAGCAATTTTTCATACAGCAACAGGTATTTGGAGACAAAGAGAGAGAGGTTAAATTGCATGGGAGTGGAAGCTGACCCACTCGGGCTGTAACAATTTCCTTCCAAGGTCTTGGCTTGCCTTTACTACAGTTCTTTAGCCAGGAGGTTGAAGTAATTACTGGAGCCAGCTTAATTAATTGATGGGTGGAAGAAACTGGTAGTTTATCACCCTCAAGATACAGTATATTCTGAAAATGGATGTCCAATGGACAATCTCATTATTTTCAATGATCCTGAATATGACCGTTCGAGAAATTATTTGAGGCCTCACAGACGGCAGAGGGAAAGTGATAAAACTGAGAGATCAGGAGATGTAACCGAAGACGACTTCACACAGCCTTTCTGTGGAGAAAAAAGAAAAGAAATGGCTCTGTCTTGATGAGATACTTGTTCACAGTTATAAATGAATGTGTTTCACAACTTTGTTCATTAGATACAGCACTTGTTTTTTTCTAAATTGTTCTTCCCATTAAGAAAACTCGTGAATAGTGAGAAATAGCAGCGTGATTACCGTAAAATTCACCTTAGTTACCTTGTGAGTATAAGGGTTTGTTGCAGGCAGCACTTGCAAATGCTTGCCAACACTTGTGATATCAGGAAACAACACGAGTGCTACTTGTTGAAATATTCTTCAAACTAGGGGTGGGCAATCCCAGTCCTGAAGGCCCGGTGTCTATGCAGGTTTTTATGTCTATCTATTACCCTGACTAATTGAGCTGATTGGTTGTGCATACAAACCTAGATTTGTGCAGAGGTTAGACCATGGTAAAATGAATCATTTGACAGAGACAAGAACAGTCTTTGGTGGCCATCCACGATAATTTAAAGAAATGCAGCAAAAATGTTTGATTTCACAAATGGGTTGGCTAATTAAGACAACTGACTTGTTAAACCCAGATGTTGGTGTTGTGGCGAAGCAGAATTTTGTTGCCTTGCTGGCTTATGTAATAAACTAGCACTCTGCCCGTGGGGATCCACGGGTTCTATCTCATCTTTATATTATAGTGAACAATGCAGCATTATGATGTCATCATATGCACCTCTACGATGTCATCACGTTGCTATGGTGTTTCCTTAAACACCAAGGTGGCTTTCACGCTACCAATGTTTTTATAGTAACTAAAACTGAGTAACTATTAAGGGAAAATGCTGTACTGACATTCCGCGCTCAGTGGAACACGAAGTCGCCAGCAAAATGGAGCATAATAGCGTTGCTCATGTTATGCTGCTGATTACACGCTACTTTCTCTTGCGGCTTGGCATCTGTTTTTTTGGGATTTGGGACTTCCTTGGATGAATTTGTTTGGCTTCAAAAGGGGGAGTCCCCTAGAGAGGGGGATACAGGGGGATTCTCCCTTTATCTCTATATTATAATAGCGTTGCTCACGTTGTGCTGTATATACGCGCCCGGCGGAGTCTTGCACTGATTGGCCGAACACACTCGCCTGCAAGACAGAGTCAAATAGTGTCGCTCACACTATGCTGCAGATATTCGCTCGATGGAATCTAGCACTGAGTGGCCGGACACACACACACGCACACAGAGGCCACTCGGCTATTATAATATAGATTCTTTTCTGTTTTTTAATACGAACATCGAGTCTGCTTCTTTTGGACGACGTTCATAATATTTGTTCCTGATAAAACTTTGAATTTACAAACAGTGTGAAAACCAGGGACAGATAAGACCCTCATTGACCACCTCTTGTTTAAACCCATTGCTCTGTAATTTCTTGTCTTTTTTGTAGGAAATAGTTTGATATCTGTCCATAATAGAGAGATATGTATAGAAAATATGACCGTGTTTTATACTTCAGATTAAGAAATGAAGAGTGTAAACATAAAATGCTATGTTTTCCACTTGAAGCATTTTTGGAAAGATGCACATTGTAGTCATGGAAAAGTTAGCATACAAGAGCATTCTTATTAATTAATATAATTTATTAAACAAGTCAAAGCACTATGCCTTGATTAACCCTATTATGCCCCCTTTATCATATTTGACACACCAAATTTGAAGGACTATGCCCACCTCGTAAGCTGCAACACAACCACGACTGCTCACTGTATCATATCTGATACACAGTGCTGCCACCTGGAAGGAAGAAGTGAGAATACAGGAGTCTCTCCCCTAGTCACTCACTTCAGGGTAGTAGCTCCCATGGTTCATGAATTTATTAATTTCCTTGGACTTTGGCAGTGAAGTTCAGCATTCCAAGGTTAATATTACACAAAAACTTATTCTCATACATGTTAAGGGATAGCAAAAGATAGTAGAGAGCATATAAACATTTGAAATTTTGAGTTCTGGAGGGGGTGCTGATTTTTGGCTGTATCAGATATGATACTCCTGGAATTAGAAGAAGTTCTGCTCAGCAATGTATATTTTGCTGTCACAAAACCTAATGATGAACAGTGGATCTGAATACTACCCTTCAATACTTCAAAAATATTCCTGGGTCATATTTTTCCTGTAATAATGTCTGTGTCGGGGCATTATAGGGTTAAAGCAAATTTCATAAGAATCAATTTTGTGAAAAAGTGAACTTTGTTGAGATTATCTGGCAAAACGCAATATATCCACAGAAATGTTTCTTTGCGAAACACAACACTAGGATTAACTTTATTCTGTCACTTTCTCGTCAAGATTTTGCATCCCAGACCATTGTAAGAAACATGGCAACCAAAACTTTAATCTGCCCTAAAACGCGCGCAGACTGGCCTCTTTTCTATGACAATGTCACTTAGCTGACAGTGTCACCCTTTATAGCATTTAGCCACTAGCTAAGTGACATTGTCAGTTATATCACATCTGGCATCATATGCTGAATAAGGATGTGTTATTTTGCTCTTTATGAAGCATGACATTTGCTTATGTATGATTTATGAAGACATTATGTCTCATTTATGAAGGTATTATACATGCTGTTTGTTTCCAACACTTCATCTAAAGTGTGACCACTTCACCTTATTTTCTTTAAGTTCCTTCCACCAATGCAATTAATTTTGCCAACAATTTTTTGAGGCCATCAGTTTCCACAAAACATTGGAGTTCACTACACTATCAGGGTTTGCAGTGTATTTATCTTACAGCTGGCTTATGTTAATATTTCAGAACTATGAACTGCAGCTCATAAGAGAATCCTACTTAACAATGAGGTTGCTTCTCATTTTCAATTACAATGCAGTGACTGTGGTTCCAAAAGCATAATACTGAATTAATTTCGTAATATACTGAGCAATAAAAGACATGCTAGGTAATGCAAGAAAGGCCGGAAACCAAGTATGCGTGTAATTATCATTATTATCTGATTTATAACTAGCTCATGCACATTTACGCTCATTTCTTAAAACATTACTTTGTTTTGGGGTCACTTTAAGTGGGTGATCATGTGAGTACGTTAATTAACTTGCTAACTTGCATTTGTTTTGTTGCTCAGTATATTAACAAAATATTTAGTTCTGCAAACTGAAATTGGAAATTGCAGTATACTGGAGCTCCCTCGCGGAAATTTCAACCAGCAAAGTTGTACTTTTCTATCTTGGATTTGGGATTATTCCCAGGACTTCTCGAATTGCCATTAGAAAGCACAGGAATTTTTCCAGCAAACCTCTCTAGTCACATTTTTATCCTTTTTCAAGCATAACTCAATGCATTATTCACAGCATAGAGGAGAGAACGCAATGATAGTAAAGAAATAGCCTATTATTATCATGAATTTCACAGTCTGAGGGCCAAAGTCATGGCAGATATAAGGTCTGTGATGTTATGTGAAAACAAACAATATGGCGCAGTGTCACTGTATTTGGTATCTCTGGAAACATAAGCCTATCCTCATACAACTTGGGAGAGCCATGGAAAAACTGAGGTGAAACCAATTTCCGATTTTACCCGAGGTTACCGACAAACAGACTGATGTGTTCCTAATTATCGGTATCAGTAGCTCCATAATTGCTCAGTTGCTTATGCAGCCAGAGTGTTTTTGCGATACACTGTTTTCCGCAGTGCAGTGCAATCAGTGGTAATTTAATTTAGCAGACTGGGTTGAATTCAATTTTGTTCCATTTCTTAACACCATAAATGCATCCAATAATTTTCTTAAAGTACGATAATAAATAACAAGATGAGTAACATGCTTTATGAGACTAATGTCCACAAAATGAAGGCACACACCTTGAAGGAGATTTCCGGTGTCAAATTGACTTGGGGTGTATTGAAACATGATAACGAGTACTAACTTTTGGTCAAATACCCCACGTCCGTACGCACGCATAAATAGTCTTTTTTAATAAACTACCTTTGCATTTTCAAAGTTCTCAGTGCCTCGTTTTAAATGTCAGGGCTGTCAGAATTCTACCGATGAAGTGTGGAGCTACTTTGAGCCTTGTTAATGATGAAAAAAAATTGCGATTTCTTTGCAAGGCAATGCTATGCCTGATTCACTACTGTTGTAAGCCTGTTGGGATCTTCGGCTAAAACGCCATTTATTTTGAAATGTTGCGTGCGTACGGAGGTGGGGTATTCTACAAAAGTTAGTACTCCTTATCATGTTTCAATACACCCCAAGTCAAATTACGAGTGCGCCATACTCTTTGGTGTACACAAGAGCCCTGACACTGGGTGGCAGTGTTGCTACTGAAGCAGAGCCAGGCACTTTCTCTGGATTCCTGCTGTTCATATCACACCTGATTGCACTATCGCAAAATGCCTGCATAGGTTTAAATATACACAGAGGAACCACTCTAGATGACAGACTGCAAACGAAGTTGTGACAGTATCAATCATGATAGGGAAAAATCAGGCCCCGGGTGTGAGCATACTAACAGATGTGTCACAGCAACATTTAGCTACTGGGACACTTAGGTTTGTCATGCGACAGTCAATACAGAAGCATGTGGAACCTCATCCGGATTTGCCATTTTATGCGCCACCAAACAGCAATATCTGATTTCTCAATGATTGAATGTCACAGTAAATTTTAATATGCACGTGGGTAGAGTTATACAGCCCTTCCAGCGACTGAAAGCTCCCAGCACCTGTAAAATAGTAACACCTGGAAACCACAACGGTGCTATAAGGACCATTAGGGGTAATTAAGTAGATGAAGTGCTCATTGTGCCATATTTGTTATAATGCGTATGCAATTTCAATAGATCCAAATGTAGGGCTGGGGCTGGCCAAGATGTAATTAAACATGCAGATGAGCTATATAATTAGATTTATCAAGGCTGGTAACAATTGCAGCCATTATTTAATAGAGGAAGAAAGCGTGTGTAAATTCCGGCTCATTGACGCATGGCAGATGTTGCTGGCACTGCTGTTAATTATTACTCTTCTTGGTTGAGTTTTTCAGCTTTCCTGCCATGAACTTTAAGAGCTGTGAAGACAAAATATTGAGACTTTGTTCATTAAATGCACCAGTGTTGCCCAGTCTTATTCTTTAACGTAGATGCATCAAACTTTAAAAAGTGTTTGCCCACATTTGTGGTTTCCTTTCAGGGATTAACCAATTAGTGCTTTGAGAAATAGGTGTGAGGACTCTTGTCAGTCAATAACTTAAACAAGAAGAAGTTGCTAATGAGCTTTTCACCTTGTGTATCCCTAACTTTACTTGAAAGTGTGGTATTTCAACTTGAGAGCAGACATATCAATTTCATGTGTAGATTTTGCAAAGCTTTCCCCCAAAACTCGGCTCTCGCATTAAAATTAGCACTGCTTGTGCTTGGATCTGCTGCTGCGTGGGTGGATTATTTGCGCGCAATCTTTAGACTTTTCTCCTCGCACACAAAACTGGCTCTGTGGGCTTGAAACATTTCTGCTTACACACAAAACATTTCTTCACGTGCTTGGATTATTTTTGCAGAACATTCCTGTCAAAGACCACCAACCAATAGAATTCCAGGTTCCTTGTTGACCAATGAAATTATCGCTGCCTGGCAGTGGGCCCATTCGTTTAACATCATACATCGTACCATGGGAAAGGAGAGGAAAGGAACTGCCTATCTGAGTGGCAGTTCCTTCTGAGGAAGCTTTCAGCGCCCTTAAATCACTGAGCACCACCTGGGGAACTGGCGGCCATGTTGTTTTGACAGTTGCAGAGAGAGTGAGCTGCTGCAGAGAGAGCCAGGGCTCTCCTTGTAGCTAAAGCAGCTTTGACGCCTCATCACTCGCTAACATTAGCTTTCGATGTTACTGGGCTTCAGGCAACCAGTGATTGTGGCATTTAGACGCTTCTTGACCATTTTAAGGTCTTTATTTTAGTAGTAAATTAATGTAATTTTGCTCATTAGCAGAGGTGTGAGAAGGACTATCATAACAGAGCTGGAAGGTTAAAAACAGGTCTACAAACAATTGCATACCATAGAAAATTGTCATTTAAGTACTTGTGTAGCGTATGTATCTCTGAGCCGACTTGAGAGACGCAATCTTAATCTTGGGTAAAAAGCTGCTACTACTTTGTTTTTCTTTCTGTCTTAATTTCTAATCGGTCATTTTTTGACAAGTAGGTGTGTCTCACTCAAGGATCATTAGCACTGAAGCCCGGGTAATATTAGGGAGTGTGCCAACCAATTCTCTGAGTCTCTCTCACACAAATACACACGGAAACTTTGTTCTCCAGCTGTTGCCTCCATCTTGTGATTTACACAACCAGTCAAAAGTTTTAGGACACCCCAATTTTCTCAGTTTTTTTCATTGAAACTTATGCAATTTAATGTCTCATTGTACTCTGGAATGAAAGCCTCAATAGAACAAATTAACAATCAAAGTTAAAAAAAAAAGAAATCATGGAATCAATTTATTAACCAAAATGTATTTTATACTTTTGACTCAAAGTAGCCACCTTTGGCAGATATAAAAGCTGAACACACTCGTGGGATTCTTTCTACGATGGAAATCTAATATTCTGCAGAAAGTTCTTACCAAATCTGTTACAGAAGTTCCCATAAATGTGTGGCACTTGTTGGTTGCTTTGCTTTCACTCTTCTGTCCAGTTCATCCCAAACCATCTTGATGGAGTTTAAGTCTGGAGACCGTGCAGGCCACTCTGTGTTTTCAAGCTTACCATCTCGTTCTTTTTTCCTAAGGTAGTTCTGGCAGAGCTTAGAGTTACGTTTTGAGTCATTATCTTGCTGTAGGATGAGCCCCTAACCAACTAGGCACATACCAGAGGGTACTGCATAGCGCTGCAGAATGCTGTGGAAGCCGTTTTGGTTCAGGGTGCCTTTCACTCTATAAGTCACTGACCCTTGATCCAGCAAAACAGCCCCAGACCATCACGCTTCCTCCCCCATGTTTGACAGTGGATGTCACACACTGAGGAACCATCCTTTCACCTACTTGACGGCGTACAAAAAACCTGGGTAACCTTTCCTTTTGTTTTAAACTTCTGACAGTTCACCACTTACCTCCAAGCTATTCCTTGGACTGGAACTGCATAATTTTCAATAAAATGGTGGAAAAATTTGGGTGTCCTTAAACTTTTGGACTGGTAGTGTATTAATCCCACTCCTTTCATGAAGGTCTGGTCTCTATGGACTTCAGACTTTTTCATCCTTATTCAAGCAGAAAGATTCATGCTGTTGTAAATAAACGTGCGTGTGTGTGTGGGCGTGTGTGACTTAGCGTGAGAGAGGGAGAATATGGGAATGTGTATTGTGTAATATGTCATTCCAATAAAGCATTTCAATTTGATAGAGGTAGAGAGGGAAAAAGAGAGTGAGTGTTGGGGAGAATGAGAATAGGCCTAAATCAAGCTTGCAGCAATCACTCTTTACATCTGACATAATGCAGCACGTTCTCCTCTCGGCCTCCCTGTTATACCTGTCACTGCTGCAGCGCTGAGCTTTAATACTCCAGCAAGGTTCCTGATGGTGAAGCAGTAATGAAAAAAGGGACATTGTCGATGTAAGTGCCATGCGCTCAACTGAAGTAAAGGACCCCTGTACTTCGAGCTGAGGGCAGCTTCACACTTATGGCCAATCGATTTATTGGGCCTGTGAGAGCACGCTGCTGTGAGGGGTTGTCGAAGGGAGGGGGAGTTTGGGGATGGTGTTAGGGAGAGGTGCAAAACGCCTTATGCTCAGTCCCTCTATCCAGTTTCACTGTCTATGAGCCTGAGGGAAATCCACGTCAGTTTGGCTCTTTAATGCCAGCAATCGCCAAAAATGTGAGCAAAAAAAATGACTGTTGAGTGAAAAGGCGATGGGGGCATTGGACTGTTCGGTTCCCGAAACTCTTGTAATTGTTATCAGCCCTCCACTGAAGTAGCAATTTCAGATTGTGGAGAAGATAAAAGAAAAGAGCATTTTTCACTTCTGACCAAAGTTACTGTCGCTATGGGTTCCGGAACATTCTCCACTGACCGTGAACTACCGGGGCTGAGTGACGGGGCGGGGTTGGAGCCCCAAGCCTGTTTGCACTCTGCTGGCGCCTGGACCACGTCCTTCTCACTGGGGCTCGATCCATCAATTTTTATAGAGGTTTGAGCCTGAAGGGTGGCGAGCGGAAGTTATGGAACCCGCAAAAACTGTAATACCGCTATACCGCCTCAAGGTCAGCGCATCAACTCCCAAGACTCGCGCACATGACTGTGTTTCTAATCTCCATGCTGCTATCCCCAGCATCATTCTCTCCCCCAAGATAATGCTGTGGCATATTTATAAATCTTGGCCAATGAATATTCTCAATCGTCAGACGAAGAGACTGAAAGAGATGGAAAGAACATAGAAAAAAGAGAAGCATGTGCCCTTGGTGCCTTGACAAAATTAGTCTGTAGATATTTGGGGAGGAAAGAAATTGAAAGTCTTTTGTCTTTTAATCAGGTTCTGCACCTTTTTTAGCATAGGATTATGTTAGACTGCATCACTAATCCTCTGCTGGCTAATTATGTCTCTTGCTGAGTTCCCAAATTTATTTACACTTGCTACTGTCTGGAGGGAAGGGGAATTCTCCTAATTGGAATATATGATGCAATTTGAAGATGGTGTTTGTTTTTTTTTGGTTCTGGTAGTGTGTAGGGGTTGATGCAATGATGTTGTCGTTGCAATATGAAGTTACTGTATGATGAGGCTACAGGGTTAGCTCCTCTGGAGAACGTGCTGCATGCAGTGCCCTGAGCCTAACAGGAGCAGTGCATCATGAAGCTAGCGCTGCTCTGGGATTTGGGAGAGATAAAGTTGGTTTGGGTTGGCGTTGTTAGTTGCTCTGGCAGCTCCTGCCGGGCATCCGTTCACCAATGGGTTGCTGACCTAATGCGGACATATTAATGTTTCCTCTGCCATCACTGGATTGCAGCTGTCTTGCGAAAAGACGTGGCTTATGGGCGCATTTCAGAAGAGAGCCACTGACTGCCTGTGTTCTTCGAATATTGCAAGTATACATGGTACGCTAAGTAGACATCCCAATTTTGGGTGTGATGGGACATGGCCAATTTAAAGAACAACAAAGCAATTCAAGACCAATTTCTGCTGTTGGTTTGCTGAATATAGTGGAGATGTCTACAGTTGTTTTCCTTGTTGTTCTTTGAGTTCTTTGTAATTTTCCGTATTTTGGTTTCAAAAGTGACTGATTTCCGTACCAAGACTGTAATGCCGCCACAACCCCCCCCCCCCGGCAGGCCATACTAAACAATGGCCGACAAAGAAGGGGCCTACACATTTTTGAGCATACTAAACAATGAGCATACTTAACACGAGACTCTTTCAGATTTAGGGGTCCTCTTTTCTTCTGTTTGTGGAGATGCATAAGCAGGTGCAGGATCAGTTCAGTGTTCCTCACTTTGTTCTCCAGAGTAAGTTTGCTTTGTGCCTGCTTTTGTTAGCTGGAGCGCTAATCACTGCTTCGTGAGCTGTATGCAATCTATGGAGCAGAACAAGCATTTCCTGGCACTCCTGCCTTCCCTTTAAACTGTAATCCCAAGCAGCTATATATAGTTTCAGCTTCCTGCAGTTCCGCGCTGTGTATGAATAATTTATCTTCATTTTATTTTTGAAAATACAGTCGGCTTTAGTCTGGCACTGACAGTGAAGGATTGCGACAAAGGTGGGGATAAGGACAATGTGTTAGTGAGCGCGCACGTCCATACACGCACCGTCTCTGTGTGAGTTAAGCGCTTTAGCATCAGTAAACGCCTTACGCTGCATACTTTTAGGGCGCGGTGAGACCTAGTTTGCAATTTGATGACGAAAATCTTACGGGCGCGAGTAATTAATTGCTGAATTTTAGGACTCTTCAACATACAATTAACTGTCATCTTCATTTCCCTCTGACACCGAAGTTTTTTGGCGACTGCCACATTGCCGATATGATGGCAGGTTTTGCAAGACCACGATCGGACAGGGTTAGTCCTGATGAAACAGACTTGTTTGTACACAGTTCCATTAAAACAATCTGAACTGGGGCGCCCCGATGGCACATCGGTCTAAGCGCACACACCATAAATGCTGTGTCCTTCCCCTGCCGACCCGGATTCGATACCGGCTCGGGTCACTTCCCGTATGTCTTTCCCTATTCTTCTCCCCAACCCTCCAGTCACTCTCCACTGTAGACCCATCAAATAAAGGACAAAATAAAAAAAAACTCTCTGAACTGTATAATGAGCATCATGTTCAATTTTGTTTCTCATTGTTAAAATAGGTTCATAATCCATGTTCAGACTTATGTTTCTGCAGACTTGTCAACAGACAAGTGAAATCACCTCGGTTTAGAAGCTTTTAAAAACTGGAAAAACATACAAAAAACTATAAATAGGGTTAAAGCGTGCATTAAAATTGTAAGGCCTGAACAAGTCCAATCTATCATACTGGCAAAAGATAAAAACCATGATATGCAGTGAATCTGGAGACTTCATTAAAAAAAAAAGAATTGAAACCCATCATTTAAATGTCGAGCGGCACGGTGGCGCAGTAGTTAACATTGGTGCCTCACAGCAAGAAGGTTGTGGGTTTGAATCTGGCCTGGGGCCATTCTGCGTGGAGTTTGCATGTTCTCCCCGTGTTTGCGTGATTTTTCTCTGGGAACTCTGGTTTCCTCCCACAGTCCAAAGACATGCATATCAGGTTAATTGGAGACACTGAATTGCCCAAAGGTGTGACAATGATTGGTGTGTGTGTTTGTCCTGCGATAGACTGGCAACCTTTCCAGGGTGGGTCCCCGCCTTTGCCCGTAGTCAGCTGCGATAGGCTTCACTCCCCCTGTGACCGTAGTTAGGAATAAGCGGGTATAGAAAATGAATGAATGCATTTAAATGTCCAAATAAAAGGTAACTTCACTGGTCTAAGTTTTGATCTTTGTTCAGTCCAGTAAACAATTCCTTCTGCTAACCAGGCTATAAACGAAGAAGGCTCTTGCCAAAATGAAGTAAGTTCTTGTATGAAGTTTATTGTCGAATCTATGAGTAATCAATCTTGTGTATCACTGAAGAATAATTCATGCACTATATACTTCTCATCAGACACGTCCAGTTGATAATGATTGTTCCAAAATTGGCTGCTGGCTAGTGTTATTAGTCATGACTGAGAATTTCAAATTTGGATAAATATGTTGGCCACTTAGTATGATATGATGCATGTTTCATTCTAAAAGTTTCCACTATAATTATTTTAATTACTTTAATTAATGTAAACGAGGGTGAGAACTTTCTGCTCAGTATCGTATCTAGGTGCATAGCAACTAATATGGCATCACTGAAGTACCAACTGAAACTGCGATATTGCTTATGAACATGGTCAGGCCCGTCCTGGTGCAGACGCATTCAGCTGCCTCAGAATAGCAATGTGCTTGTTATCACAATGACCATACCTCTGTTAAGGAGGAACTTGTCCAATAATGCACACTACTGTTCACAATTTTAACTAGAAAACCGCTAGACTTAGAATAACAACTATTCTTTTCCGAATTTAGCCACTATACTTGTGTTTAACTGTAGCACCTGGTTTCTCCGAACTCAAGCCAGATTCCCCAGAGTTTTGCTGTCCTTATCAGAGGTTCTCTGAGATGTTTATGATTATGAGTAGCGTCATCATCATCATCAGACTCTGAGAGATATCTGTATCAAACTGTCATGCTTGTGACTAATGTTGTTGCTCCAAATAACTTTATTCATCAGTTTTCAGTATCGAGTGAGGACTATAATTCATGGGACAGTGACACACAGTACGTGGTGACAATGGCATTTCCCTTTAATAGGGTCTAGTAACTGCATCATTCGCAGGGCCGTATTCATGCCCATGAATGATGGGACAATTCTCCAAAGTCATGTTGTTTTCTCTTGCACAAAAATCTCTGCTGTCATTAGGGGATAAATGGAGAGAAGGAGAAAGACCTGTGCCACGACTGGCATGCAACTATATAGTTTCTGTAAGAATCGAACGTCATCCCTTCCCATAGAAGAATGCTGCTTGCTAGCAATATGTAGCCCTCGCTGCATTAATTACCATATCTTTATCTGAAGCTCCACTTTTTCAGTTTCCTCATGTCTGATGGTAATACTGCTGTTTTTACTCCACTTTCCTTCACCGCTTGAAGAGTAGGTTAATTGGAATGATTTACAATTAAAATTCTGTGATAAAAGAATTCCAATTCCTCCTGTAACGAGCAGTGATTAGTGCATGAGCAGCAGAACGTTAGTTTAAGGGCATCTTAGTCTACTTTGCAATCTCTCATATTGTATAATGAATTCATGAGACCGTCACTGTTTTCGAATCCTGATTTAGCTTTTACCATCTGTTGATTTGCGAATGAAATCGAAAACACAGCTGGAAATTCCAAGATCTAATACATTCAGTCACTGGTTGTTGAAAAATCAACAAGAAAAACAAGTCTGAGCCAAGTCCATTATGACTGTATTTTAATTTTAAATGACATTTTAGATGTAATTTATGCACAGTATTGTGAAATGATGATGATTCTCCACCGCTTGAGTCTAAAAATACATTATATTAAAAAAAATACATGTACATCTAAAACATTACTTCTCTATACTTTTTTGGTGAAAATGTATTGAAAAGAATACTACTTTAAGCAATTTGGGGGGGAAAAAATCATTCCCATAAATGTACTGATGGAAAAATATGGGTAATAAACAAAAATATTGAAAATATACATTTTTTATAAAAATTGAAAGGTGCCACGATTTATACTGACTTGGATTTAGCCTGAATGCATGTCTGAAGGCTCATTCCATGATTATTGATGATAAAAATTTTGCTTAAACTGGTTTGAGGTAACATTATTCTGCGACTTTATATCTGGTGATCAGATGTTCCAGTATAGAAGGTGACATGAACTTTTTGCTTCAGTTTCCTAGTTTGAAGTAAGTATTTCCTCTCAGAATCGTAAAAAAGCAGAACTAACCACCTTTAAACTATTGTGATTTTATTCGGAATAAAAATCCACTGTGCAGTCATCTGCAGACTAACGTCCAGGTCCAAATGCGTTAAAAGGGCGCCCAGATGGAGAATGAGGGCCCAGGTGCAGGAGCACTGAAGTTTATTTCATGAAGTGGCAAAAATACAAAACTTCAGGGATAACAGAAAAGAGTGAGCACTAAACAAAAGAGTGTTAAACATTAAGGCTAGTGGCCAGTGAGAGAGAAAACTAAGGCTAAAATAGACAAGGGGATAATACTTAACTCATAAAACCTGGGTGAGAGTTAGGAGGGAGAACTGAGGAGATGATTGAATAATTAAATGAAGGCAGGGAGCCATGGAACTGGAATGCCTAGGGGGAGGGGCATTGCGGAACCCCCAAGGCGCGGCTTCCAGATGTTTGCTAACAGCTAAGCTGGGGCTGGCGAATGCGCCTGGAGCTGCTGGGCCGGGCATCGCGCAGCAGCTCACCGGGTGGCCGGAGCAGTGCCTGTTCTTCCGACAGGCCACAGGACCTCTGGAGCAACAGGGGATACAAGCTGCAGGAGCATCAGGGGAAGTACAAGCTGCAGGAGCATTAGGGGAAGTGTAGACCGCTGATATCTCTGCAGTAATAGGGGATACAAGCTGCAGGAGCATCAGGGAATGCAGGGTGCAGGACTTCTTGAGAATCAGGGGAAACTAGCCACTGGGGCCTCTGAGGATGCAGACCACTGGAACGACAAGGGACGCAGGTCTCTCTTAGGAACCTTGGGGTGCAGATCTTTCTGGAGCGGGGCACCGGAAAGCACGCAGATGCAGAATTGTTGCACAAAGCGACGCCCAGCTTCAAGGGGTAGGGGAGATCCGAGGCTGGGGTAAATGAAAGTTCCTGCTGGGTCCTGGGATTAGAGGTAGCCCTCTGTAAATCATGACACCCAGAGGTGTAAAAAGAACACCAGGAGAGTGGTAGAGAATGAGGACCCAGGTGCAGGAACGTTGAAGTTTATTAAATAAAGAGAGTGAAATAACAAAACTAACACAACATTTCAGGGATAACAGAAAAGGGGATGCATTTAACAAAAGAGCGTTATGCATTAAGGCTACCTGCTGATGAGGAGTAAAACTAAGGCTTAAATTGACAAGGGGATAATACTCAACTAATGAAAACCAGGACTGATATTTCTTTAAGAACTGATTTCTCCATCAACAGGCAACAACAGATTTTCACTGTGTGACCTGTCCAATTATGAAACAAGCACCTCTGCATTTCCTGGCTGCCACCCATGGAAAATAAACTCCATACAAGCGAGCCTAAATTGATAGCACAAGCCACTGGGTGGCCTGTTCAGCTAAGGCACAATATTGTGGGGAATTTATGACCCTCAGAGCCTGTTATTGAACCTGGACCATGGACTGAATATAGCAGCACCAATTATATCACCAGGGTGTAAAATCATCACTCTCTAGTGTGTTCCACTGGTCCTGTAGAGATGAATGTGCATCACGAGTTTTGGAAGAGACTGCACGCGTTCTTCCAATCTGGCAGTGGACTTCACACATGAATTTGAATGTGGTTATAGATAATTTGTACCTTCTGAATTTAGGTTGGGATTGCATGTTACACATCCCAAATTGGTTCTAAAAGGATGTGGAGTGAGCAACCGTACTTATGTTGGCACTGAAATGATCAATCTTGATCTTCAACTGCCCAACACAGACTGCAGTTTGTATTCATAGGCAATTAAACCTTGGGGCCATTCTAAGCCTCGAAACTCTAGTGTTTCTGTTGTCAAGTAACAAGCCTACTGAAAGGCATGCCCAGGATAATATACCTTCTCTGTCATTCAGTTGACTAAGGAATATCCTGACATTTGGGGGCAGTAGTGAATCCAAGCCTTGGAGAACGATATACAAAACCTGGCCACTGTGTGACAAAGAAATAGTGTGGACCACGAACAAACAACCTGCATCCAACCACTGTCCATTTTTCAAACGCCCTAGGCAAATACATTATCATTATCATCATCATCATCATCACTGCATTTATTGATAGACTCAGGGTCCAAATTAATAAAAACACACAAGCTGTAAAAACATAGAATACATACAAGTACAAACACATCCACATACATTATAAAAGACACCCACACCAGTAATTCCAAATTGGTGACTTTTATTGTATGGCACTATAACTGGGCCCCGTCAGCAGCCTAATAATGTTGTTCTGGGACCCATTCAGCTGACAGATAAGCTTGTGCATCAGATTCCTCGGTAACGCCTTAAAGGTTCTGACCCCTGCATTACAAAAAAGCTCACTAGCACTACAGCACCCTGGTTTTCTGAGTAAAATCCTCAGACAGTCATCATAGGCAACCTGCATGCTTGCCTTCTTATGCTTTGTCCACTAGGGAGCTGTATATAGTGGGGTACAAATTCCTTAAATTATTTTAGCATCATCTGAGCACATATGGAATTTGCTTACCAGCATATTTGCTCAGGCATACGATATGCGACACTGTCTATATCAGGGGTCTCCAACCCTGTTCCTTTAGAGCTACCATCCTGTAGATTTCTGCTCCAACCCTAATTCAACACACCTGATTCAGCTCATTAGCAGCTCATCAAGATCTGTAACTGGGATAACAGGGGTGGTTTGCTTTGGTTGGAGTGATAACCTTCAGGATGGCAGCTCTCCAGGAACAGGGTTGGGCAGCCCTGGTCTATATACATTGTCATCATCAGAAATCTGCTCTGTGATGGAGTGGTCCAGATACTTTGTTCTTTTGCAGACATCCAGCACTTGTCCCGACAGAGAAAAGTCCGTAAAGCAAAGATCTTTGTCCCCTTTAGTTCTGCATATCAAAATAACACTCTTTTTAGAATTGTATTGCACATCATATCTCATCCCATACTCAGAACATATATTCAGTAACTGCTGAAAGCTGGTACTGCTGGGAGAGAGAATGGCCGGATCATCGGCATACATTAAATGATTTACCAAAGTGTTACCAATCATACAGCCAGTATCGCAGCCATGAAACTGTTGGGATAATTCATCTGCATACAGGTTAAAAAGAGCTGGTGAGAGTAGCCCACCCTGACATACCCCATTGCTAACGCCAAAGGAAGCTGAGACACATTATGTTCAACAAAATGCAAATTTCCACAATGTTTTACAGTGGCGATACAGAGCTGCTGTTCTTTTGTTTTTGGGGGGGGTTTCTCCTTTCTTCTACACCCAGAACACTGCCAAACTGTTCAGTCCACCACAGCGACTTTCTCTCTTTGACGCCGCGGGAAGAAGCCATAGCTTGTGATTCCCCCGACTCGCGTGACGATCAACCCTTGAATCTTTCACACAATCCTCACCCCGTCAATCACACTCTGCCTCGGGCGTCAAGGGATGACGCAGTCAGCGAACATTTTGCTTGCACAACTGCATGCTCCTGGCTAACTAGGAGGAGCTGTGAGAGAGCAATGAGGCTCACAATTTTTTACCGGCTGAACCTCTAGTATCCCCACAGGGGCTGCGCCAACTGTTGCCCTGCCCATGTGGACCGCTGACCGTAGCCGGAAATGGTCTGGCTGGGACTCAAACACCTGATAACAGGACTCCCAGACAAACAATTTTTAAAAATTGCACACATTTAACTTTTTGACTCCGTTCCAGCACATTTTATTTGAAATGAATTCATATGAGATAAGAGCTTTAATGTGCAGGCATTAACATCCGTTTCTGGTGTTCCCTGTGTAAACTGTGTCTTCATAAACCGCGATGATGATTTTGTTGCAATTTTTGCGTCAGGAGGAGCTCCAGTCACAAATGTCTGCCGCCGGTAGTTATGACAGCAGTGCCAGAGAGAGTCAGACTGACAGCTGAGAGGCAGACTTCTTGTACTCTGTAAACTGGCTGATTGATCAGGATGTGATTCACACGGGGGAAAATGATACCCTTGTTGGAGCATTTGTTCATATTGTAGTGTTCAGTTCATTTGTTACATGAGTCAGAATATTGGATATAGGAAAAACGATTGCTCTAGCTCTTCTTTGTTTGCAGTTAAACCCTGCTCAGAGTGAACTATTCCTTAGTGATTCATTACAGTTTCTGCTGCAGATTCAAAACTCTGATTGGCTCAGCTGTTGTGAAACACTGTAACAAAAAAAAAACATAATTCATTTTATTGTCTGTTTTATGGAGTACCGTGGAAGCATCTGTTCCTATGGGGCTGGGATAACTGTAATTCAGTGCTCTTTGATTAATCTGTTTATCTGTTAAGTGAGGCTCGGCGTGGAAATATACCCAGAGATGAAGAAAGTGGCACATTCTTGGTATACTGGCAAACAGACCAATCAAGAATTGTGAAATGCTCCATTTCATGAAGCAGGAAAAATTTCATTGCAGAATTCATATGATGAATTTATTGTCGTCAATGGACTGCTTCCTACATATCCCCTTTTACAACCCCAATTCCAAAATAGTTGGGATGAAGTGTAAATTGTGAATAAAATCAAAATGCAATGACCTTCAGATCACGTGAGCCATTATGTTATTTACAATAGAACATAGATAACATTTCAAAGATTGAAACAGAGACATTTTACATTTTTAACCACAAAATCAGCTAATTTCAAATTTTATGGCTGTAACAGCTCTCAAAAAAGTTGGGACACAAGCAAAAAAGGGCTGAAAAAGCAATTAAAATATATAAAAGAATCAGCTAAAAGAACATTTAGCAAGTAATGAATTTAACTAACATCAGGTGTGTGACATGATTGGTTATAAAAGGGACGTCTTAGAGAGGCTGAGTCTCTCAAAGGGAAAGATGGCCAGAGGCTCTCCAACCTGTGAAGGCTTACTTAAAAAAATTGTGGAATACTTTAAAAACATGTAAAAAAAAATGTTCCTCAACGTCAAATTGCAAAGCCTTTGAAGGTCTTATCATCGACAGTGCTTAACATCATCAAAAGATTCAGAGAAAATGGAAAAATCTCTGTGCGTAAGGGACAAGGCCGAAGACCTTTACTGGATGCCCGTGATCTTCGGGCCCTCAGACGCCTCTGAATCACTCACCGGCATGATTCTGTCATTGACATTACTAAATGGACCCAGGAATACTTCAAGAAACCACTGTTCGTAAACACAGTCCGCAGTGCCATCCACAGATGCCACCTAAAACTCTATCATGCAAAAAGGAAGCCATTGTTGAGTATGATCTAGTTGTGCCGCATTTTCTGCGGTTCAAGGCTCTTTTAAAATGGAGAGTGGCAAAGTGTGCTGTGGGCAGACGAGTCCAAATTTGACATTCTTGTTGGAAATCATGGGCATTGTGTCCTCTGGGCTAAAGAGGAGAAAGACCACCGCTCCTGTTCTCAGCGTTCAGTTCAAAAGCCAGCATCTCAGATGGTATTGGGATGCATTAGAGCATATGATGGGGGACATTTGCATGTTTAAAAAAGCACCATGAATGCTGAAAGATATATACAAAGGTTTCAGAGCAACATTTGCTTCCCCAAGCCGACATCTATTCCAGGGAAGGCCCTGTGTATTTCACCAGGACAATGCAAAACCACATACTGCAGCTATTTCAACAGCATGGCCTTGGAACAGAAGAGTTTGTGTGCTGAAATGGCCTGCCTGCAGTCTTAATCTTTCACCAATTATGAACGTTTGGCGCATAATGAAACAAAAAGTCTGTCAAAGGAGACCCAAAACTCTCCAGCAGCTGGAAGCCTGTATTAAACAAGAGTGGGATCAAATTCCAATGGCTAAACTCAAGAAACTTGTTTCCTCAATGCCCAGAGGCCTTCACTCTGTGTTCAAAAGAAGAGGGGATGCTACACTGGTATACAGGCCCCTATCCCAACTTTTTTGAGACCTGTAGCAGCCATCAAATTTGAAATGAGCTTATTTTGTGGATAAACTTGTAAAATTTCTCACTTTCAACATTTGCTGTTATCTCTGTTCTATTGTGAATAAAATACTGGCTGTTGTGATTTGAAAGTCATTGCTTTTTTATTTTTATTCAGAATTTACACTTTGTCCCAACTATTTCGGAATTGGGGCTGTATGTTACTGTTTGTCCTGATTATTTTCTAACTTCCGCTATCACTCGTCATGCATTTGAAAGAATTTCGGTTGACTGCCACTCCGAGGAAGATTGAGACTACTCTTCCAAGTTTTAACCATAATGACTCCCTCTGCAGTTTGCCCGAATCCTTGAGCATTACAAATGGCTTTGTAACCCTTTCAAAACTGATATATTTCAATAGCTTTACCATATCTTAAAGAATTTCTTTAGTTTATTGCATAGTGTGCTGCTTGATGAGACTTTAATTCTATTATATGCTGTAAAAATGTCGTTTTTAGTTCAACAGGGCTGGCAGTACTCAAGACTAAGTGCTTCTTGTCTAATTTACCCAAATATCTACTGCTTTTCACATGGGGTGAGTTGGACTTTTTAACAGAAATGATTATTTAAAAGTATATTTTGTGTTTAAACAGGTTACCATGGTCTTATATTAAATTGTGTTTGAAATCTGAAACAAGTGTGTCATGTATGCAAACATAGAATAAATCAGGACAGGTTCAAATATTTCTTGCTGACCACTATTTTCCCAGAAAAAAGAAACATATCTGTTAGATGGAATCTTTTTTTTAGACTAAAAAGAAAGGATGGATAAATGGAGGTCCCTCAAGCACTCAGGAATGTCTGAAGTTAGGGCAAATTTGAGAGCTAATGCCACTGAATGAGTAGACATCTTTGTTGTCTGATTGGCTTTGCGCTTTAGTATGAAGTGCCCACTGCGCACAAATAAATGCACATGACAATTGTTCGTGTTTGGCTTTATTTTCCCCAAAAGTAAATTTACTGCCTGTATAACCACAGGAAAAAAAAAAATTGAAAATCAGGTCAAAAAAAATAATAATTGCAAGCCAAGTGCACTGTTTAGCAGGTGGAATCTACTGTGTAATCATTATATAAACATACTGCAATTCAAACTTCTGTTGAAGACATGTGGGTAGTGAATGTACATCCAATTCTGCTATCTGTGTGATTGGCACCTGTTGTCAATCATGGTTTCACTGCTTCTTTGACCTCAGTCAAAAAATGCATATGATAAATTATGCCGCATTTGCCAGTCCGTTTAAACTGTAAATACCCTGCATTTAATGATGAGTTATTTCTTTGTTATTTACACTCTGCCAAGGTGGCATGGCGGTGCAGTTATTAGCACTGTAACCTCAAAGAAGCAAGCTCCACATGCGGCCCTTTCTGCATGGAGTTTCTATGCACACCTGTTATCTGCAATTTTCTGTCAAATACTCAAGTTTTCTCCCAAAGTCCATGGATTTTAAAGCTTGGCTGATAATACACTTATAGTTGCCCTTGAAAAATCAATTGATGAAAGGCATATGGGCCCTGTTACGGATTGGATTCCTGTCTAGACACCATTACAGCTTTCAATCGGTTATCTGTTGGAATAAACCCCAGCTGAGGCCGCCTGCCCCCCGCCCCCTTAACCTCCCCACCCCACCAATATACTCATCGCCAACCAGCTCAGCTGCAACGGTTTAGAAAATGGCTGAGTGTTATTCTCCTCCAGGACACCCGTAAGTTACCATTATCTGCTATGACCTTCCTGAGCTTTTACAAAAAAACGGACTTCAACTTTGTAAATATAATGTCTGATTATCTTTGTTGCAATTCAATGCTCAACAGAAAACACCATGTGCAGAGTATATTAGAAGGAACTTAAGAGAAGCAGGCCACAGAAATATAAGACTATTGATGCATGTGCAATTTCCTTTTCAGACAGCATTCATTAGAGGCTGGGTGCAGAGATTCATGATATTATCCTTCCGTGAAACTATTGCATCTTTATCCTCTGTGGGAATTGGAAACATTTCTAAAGACCATGCTGTTTCCTAAAACATAGAAAGGTTAGTAGTGTTCACGTTTTTGTTTGCATCTCATTTGTTTATTTGGGCCAGATTCTGTTTTTCCCACGTATGTTAATTAAAGGAGGAGACAGCTCCTCGGCAAAGTATATTTCAGCAGAAAGTAGAATTCTTCAAGTGCCTAAAACCCATAATTATATCAATTTTAATTTGGTAATGACTCATTGCAACACATTTTTAAACAGGAAAGTCTTCATCTCAGCGTCAATACCAGGGTGCAGACATTTTTGCTTGAGGAATCTAAGGCTGCATTCGGAATGCACAGTTGTCCACTCGCTCACTCACTCTCTATGTTGTTTTTAATGTAGAACATTCACTACACAGTGCCCTATATAGTGGGCGTGTGTGCATTTGGAACGCATTATCCAATCAAACGCCAGTGCCGCGGTGCTTGTGCGTCAGTTATTCTCTTACTTGACGTCAGTTGTTCTCTTTCCTTTCATCCTGGCCATGGAGTAGTTCAAAGGGCCTTCAGAAAGTTCTGCCTTTACGACTTGGCTGGCCGCAAGCTGTTTTTATTCAAGCTGGACTGATTAACAATCAAACAATTTATCGACTTAGCGACCAAGACCAATACATAGGAAAGGTGAATTCCCATTGGCTACATTAGCAGTGACAACATTCAAAATAAAGAATGGATTCCTGCAGCCTTGCTGACTAATTTCCACAAATCTGTGCTCCTCAACGAGCGCTGAACTTTTGAAGACATATTGATATGTTACGTCTTCATTTATGTGCAAAAGAGGTTTCTGAAGGTCAAATTCTGAATCAGAAGATTACCTGAGTAAAAAATGTCTGCCCCCTGGTATTGAGGCCAATTTAAAGACTAGCTAGTTTAAAAATGTGTCGCACTGGATTATTACCGAATTTAACATTTATAAAATTATTTGTTTTAGACACTTCAAGTATTCTACTTTCCGCTAAAATTTGCATAGGGCTAGGCATGCGCAATACAGACCATTACTTTACGGGGAAGGGGGACAATGTAATGCGGAAATAAGTGCTGAGAATAATAACAATCCACATGAAGTTACGGGGCTATACGTAATGTTTTACTGTTGTTTTCAATTCCAGTGGTAGGGATGGCAGTAAATAGCCCAAAGAGATGTATACTGAGTACAAATGAAAACGCACCACTTGAAAAAAGTCAATATTTAGGTTAAAATGAACTTCAATATAATTTTTATACAACAACAACACTACAGTGACGTCACCCGACATGCCAGGTGCAAGAAATGCGAGAATTTCAAGTTAACTGTAACGCTAGGCAATTTTTTGCAAAAATGCAACATCTTGCACGCACACCACGGGAAAAATTAATTTCACTCTGAATTTGTGCACACATTGCCTTTAAAAGCATGTGAATCCGAATAGAATTTCACTTCCTCACTGACACTTGTGAAACGTCGACACTATGCCGCGACTTACAGCCCCTGAACGGGAACGTGCCATAGGCATGCTTCAAATTGTCGCCAGCACCAGAAAAATTGCCAGACGACTACAATTCGCACACACAACGATCGCAAGACTCCATCAAAGGTTTCTGCGAACGGGGAGCACTCGACACCGTACACGCCAACAACGTGTGACAACGGCACGTCAGGACCGTCAGATCGTACGGGATCATGTCCGAGACCGAACACTACGAGCGACAAGAACGGCTGCTCAAGTCCAAGGACGACGTGGATTCATTCACCCCAACACCATACGGAACCGTCTGCGAGCTGCAGGCCTGCGTGCATGACGTCCTAATTTCGGCACCATATTGACGAATCGTCACCGAAACCAGCGTCTGCAGTGGGCAAACAGGCACCAGAATTGGCGACTACGACTACGACACCCTTCCACACACTGCAAGGGTGTCCATGCAGTAGCTTGCACAGCAGAACATCCTCGTGCTTCAGTGGCTAGCTCTGTCACCCGACCTCTCCCCTATCGAGCACTTATGGGATGAAATTGGACGACGTCTTTCACGTCGACGCCAGATGGACAACATCCGAGAACTTGAGGTTGCCCTTGTTCAGGAGTGGAATGCTATCCCTCAGAACACTATCCAGAGACTGATCAACTTCATGCGACGACGATGCACTGCATGTGTCAATGCAAATGGCGGTCACACCTGTTATTGACTTTCCTATTTGACCCCAACACCTGTTAAACCTCTCTCATGCATTAAAATTATCGTGAATGAAATTGAATGATGTTTACATGTCTTCTTAAATCTTTCATTATCTCAAATGCATCATACGTATATACTTCACATATCAATCCGTGGAGCTATTCCAGATTTTGTGAGTGGTGCGTTTTCATTTGTACTCAGTATATTTGTATTTTTCAAAGAAAAAAACCTGTCTCCCTGTTGGAAGCAGTGGAGGCATCCTGAGCGGGGCCCATCCAGATAAGAGGAGTGCAGGTAGGAGTTTGAGGGGAGGGCCAGAGAGAGCATTTACAGTTGTGTGTATGGTTGCAAAAGTGGTGCAACTGGAGCAGTTGGCTCTATTGCCTGTAAATATAGGTATATAGTTTTCTTGTACGCATTTTTTTTTTTTTGAATATAGTTTCGTGGTCGTTGGGAAGAGCACTGTTTATAATAAACGCCCATGCGGTGGACTTGATTCTGGTCTGACCATCATTTTTATAAAGAAGATGGTTTGCCCAATCTTTCCCAGTGGCTAGTGGGCCAATTCTATCCTCACTCGGAACAGAGTGTGACAGGCCCCAATGTTCAAGATAAAACTGAGAAATTTTTAAAAATTATTTCTCAAAAACTGTGATCCATTTTTTTCTAAATCAGGCAATCAACTTACCTTAGTACCATCAATGTGCAGTGCGAGCGCCATTGACTGAATCAACGGGAGTGGGTCTATTGGGTGCGCTGTACTTTATGAATATGGAAGATGGCCTGTGGAGGCTAATTGGTTGCAGATAGAGATAAAGTTTGTATTATTGACATATAAGAAGTTATACATGACCAATATTTTTTCAATATCAAATTTGACCACAGATGACTTTGAAAGGTGAAAAAAAGGTCAGGGAAAATATTAACAATTTTAAAAGATATTACTTAAAATTTCAAAAAATTATTTCTCAAAAACTGTCATAACCTTTTTTATAAATCTGGCAATCAACTCACCGTGATACACTTTATTCACCGTGCAAATGTCATTTTGATTGAATTAACTGAAGTGGGACTAGAGGGGGCGCTGTAACTTTGGGTCTTATGGTGAATGGGCTAAATTGCCTGGGGAAGATAAATGATTGCAGATTGAGATTAAGTTTGTATAACTGACATATAGGAAGTAATATATGAGCTGTGTTAAAGTTGGCCTCAGATGACCTTGAAAGGAAAATGTTACAATTTTCAAAGGCTTCTTGGATTGAAAATATTGAAGATTGGGAACATACGTGCATCGAACACTTATAGGAAGTCATACACTACCGCTCAAAAGTTTGGGATCACTTACAAATTTCTTTTTTTTTTCAAAGAAAAATACATTTTCATGCATTTCCCGAACAATTAAAATTAATTAGATGATTTTCAAAGAATGTTCTACATTTTGCATAGAGGCGTATTATCAGCAACTGTCAGTTCTCTGCATCAATCTCCTGGTATGGCTGCTAATCCAAGTTAAGCATTTTATAAGAAGAAGAATAAGATTATAAGAATACCCGTCTGCGAATGTGTTGCACAGCTGAAAACTGTTGAACTAATAAGGGAGCGCAAAAGGGAGCATGGCATTCTTGAGGTTGGTTTAGTACCTGAAGCATCAGCAGTGGTTTGTTTGTTTACAGGCTCAAAATGGCCAGAAAGAAAGAACTTCTTTTAGAGACCTGTCAGTCTATTGTTGTGCTTAGAAAAGGAGGCTATTCAATGCGAGAAAACTTAAATCTCTTACCATGCTGTCAACTACTCCTTTGAGAGAGCAGCACCAACTGGCACTAACAAGGACAGAAAAAAGGAGTGGGAGGCCCCGATGCTGTGCAACTGTGCAAGAAGACAAATATCTGAGAGTGTGTAGTTTAAGACAAAGATGCCTCACAGGTTGTCAACTAGCAGCTGCGCTAAATAGTTCCCGTCAAACACCAGTTTCAGTATCAACAGTGAAGGTCTTTTTTTTGATGAAGGCAAAGTTTGAAGTACATATTCATCATTTTGAATTAAAATCATTATTTCTAACTCAGACAATGTCAGAATGTTCTGTTCATTTGCTATTTCCTACTCAGACTAATTTCTTGTGTGTTTCCATGGAAAAAAAGACAATTTCCAAGTGATCCCAAACTTTTGACCGGTAGTGTTTATGAACTTTCATTTGGTGACCTTGAACTTGACCTTTGGTGACCTTCAAAGGACAAACTTCACAGTGAAATTTCAATGACTTATGTCAGCAAAATCGTTACAGATAAAGTGTTGGTTTGTTTTGGAGATGTATAGGAAGTCATTCGTGAACTTTCATTTGGCGGCCTTGAACTTGATCTTTGGTGACCTTCGACTTCTCTCACCAAAACCATTACAGATGGAGGTTAGGTTTGTATTGTGGGCATAGTATAGGAAGTCATGTATGAAGTTTCATCGGGTGACCTTAAACTCGACCTTCAGTGACCTTCAACGGCTAAACTATACGGTTAAATTTCAATGACTTGTATCAGCAAAAGCGTTACAGATTGAGAGTAGGTTTGTATTGGAGACGTATAGTAAGTCACATATTAACTTTAATTTGGTGACATTCAACTTGACTGTCAGAGACCTTTAAGGGTCAAACTTTACAGTGAAATTACAATGACTTGTATCACCACAATGGTCACAGATTGAGTCAAGGTTTGTATAGAGACATTTAGAAAGTCATATGAGAAGTCCGTATGCTGGCCTCAACTTGACCTTCTGTGACCTTTAAAGCTCATAATTGACATAATGAATTTTCAATGACATGTATGACCGAAACTGCTTCAGAGCTTAAGATTGCGTCCTATAAATGGAGGTCCAATAAATGTTGGCAAACTTTTAGTTAGTGGCCTTGACATTGATTTGCATTGATTAAGATGTCAAGCTTCACATGAAATTTCCATAACTTGTATCATCACTATAAGACTGCTTGCCGGTAAGCTACAGGAACCTTGGTCCTTTTTTTGGGTGACATTGGACCACTTAAAGAATACTGGGAACAGCCAGTGGATAGCATGTAAAGATGAAATATGTCAACTTTTGTTAAGGAGAAAAAGTGTGCAAAAAAATCTAATTGAATGTGTGAAATGGCCAGCTGGTTTTCATTCCTGTATGAGGTTGAATGTTTTTGTTTGAAATATACTGTAGGCTCCAAAATTAATAGTGCTCCCGTACTGGTCATGTGCAAACAATACTTGAAGTGCACCTATTTTCATTATTCTAATGTTCTTGTGTGAATCATATCATTTTAATTCGCATTTAAAAGGTCTGTGTCAGAAAATACTCAAAGTCACCTCCAGAATAAGCGCTATCTGCCGCGAAACACGCCGCTCCACAACTGATGAAACGCCCCAATACCTTTTGGTCATTTTTTTCATCAATTGCTGATGTCGCCAATTGAATTTTCAATTTAACATTTTTTTCAATTATAAGTTGAAAATGTTATTCTTAAATTGTAGTACTATTTCACTATGCGGTCTTTCTTGGAGTGATTAAGTCTTCATTATATTTACTTATGAAAGACTTTTTATACCCAGTCATGTTACTGACCTAATGCTCAATAATCTAATTCGCTGTGAGATGTTCTGCCAGTCATCTTTTTTTTTAGCATCATGCGTTTTTTCTAGTCTTTTATTGTCCCGTTCTTACTTTTTTGAAATGTGTTGCTGTCATCAAATTCAAAATGAGCAGATATTTGATATATTGTCTTCATTTTTATTTGAAAATAGTTCCAGTGACTTGAAAATCATTGAATTCTGTTTTTATTTACATTTGATACAGTGTTCCAACTTTTTTGGAAATGGGGTTGCACATGGACACTGGGAAAGAGTGAGCACTGGAGGGCTTTCTGAGCCTGATTCACTGGAGGAGGACGCTTATCATCATCGGGACGAATATCTCCTTGATGTGTATTGTATTGTGGTTATAATTATGCCTTGGATGCGCAAGCGAGGTATACGGTAGTTCGTTTGTGTGTCATTCTGTCTGTTACCGGGATAGCTGCCACGCCAGTCAAACTTACTGCTGCATGAACTTCATAAAACACCACAAAATATTTCTCCCCCCACACAGTAACAGTGCGCAGATGAACAATGCTTTCAGTTATTGCTGGGCTTCACTAAGCCTAACAACCGTAGTCTCGCTAAACGGTCCTACGAAGCTGCTTATCGACTCGTTATGTCAACCGGGGCTTTTTTCGACCTAACTATCTGCATGTTCACATAACAGAGACGGCGTTTGTAGCATATGACTAATCGTCTACCGGCAGCATATTTTACTGATGAAGAGCAAATGATGATATTACAAAAATATGAGGAATACAGGATCATACAGATCAAAGAGAATGCTCGAGACCCATCACCAGTTGGACGGGGGTGTGAATTACATTCTGTGAAAATGACGGACGGCCTTCAAAATGTTCCATCATTGTATAAAAAAATTCCATCAATGACAGAAAATATACAGATAATGCGACCTCTGTCCTGCATAGTATGGGAGGTGCTTCCCTCCAAAACCAATTGTTGTCCCCACAGAGTCTGAATAGCTCTAATTATTGGTCAGTGTTAAATAGACCCTGAGTGGTGTGAAAGGTGTTTCCCTCCATAACTGCACTTTAATTTCCATCAGACTGCCACTGGTGGGTGAATACTTGAGTACATCAAGCATAGATGCACAGCTAGGGCACTCTGACATGTCCACACCCAATTTTATAGCTTCATTAAGGGACATACTTGTCACTGCTCTAAGCACCGAGGTATCAACACCTTCACTGCTTTCATTACATAGGTTATTATCATGAAGCGTTAGCCTTTGCTGATAACATTGAATATAACTGTATAATGCACAGTGCCGCAATTGCTTTTTAATTTTCTACCATATTCATTGAAATAAACTGTCTTTCATATGGTTCACTCTATTTTATTTCACGGACAGTTCGAGGACACATTCAATTGTTTATATTAAGGGCACTGATCAGCATTCAATGAAGAGTAGCTGTTGCCTGCTTTTTCGTGATGGTGGAACATCTTTTTTGGATATAAGTGTTATTTTGGATATTACTGTCAGTGAGTTCGACTTGCTCCTTACAGAGCATGGAAAGTGTGTATCCAAGACTAATCTGCAGTTATGTACAAGGTGAATACTAGCAGGTCAGCTGCATGGGTCCGATGACACTTTGCCAGACCATCTCAGGAAGATGATGAGAAGGTAGTTTGCCCATTACTAAGCTTCCAAGGGAAGTGCAGGTGCATACTGAAGAATATGGAGAAAAGTGTTCAAATACAGGGGAGTATGATTGCATATTGACGTGCATGTCGCTACACCTGCATGCCATTTGTTCTCATTCACACATTTGAATATCAAGGTAAATTTTTTTATTTCATTTGTTCCTCCTCCTCTTCAACCAACCCCTCCCACATCTGTCTGTCATAATGCTGTGACTCCTCCCCCTGCCGCCTCAGCTCCTCCTCCATCAGGCTCTGCTTCCCACTCAAATTCTTTGCCGCTGTTTCCTCATGCCTCAACACCTAACAGAATCAAACAAATTGTATTTTTTAATGTCTAATACCTGAAAATGTCAAATGTTGTAAATGTTACAGACATATTTTTGTGTTTATTACATTTTACAACTAACCTCATCAAACTCTGATAATTATACCTACTGTAAATGCAGCAGTGTTCAGTCTAAGTAGTGACTATTTGGACTGTCACTATGAATAAAACTGGCTTTAATTCCACACGTCACCCTTCATGAATATTCTCTAATTCAAGCTGACAGTCTACGGGTTTTCTTCATATTCCGCGTTTTATTTCAAGTTGCCTGAGAACTGAGCCAAGACAAAATTGGATCCAAGCACTGCTGAGATACTAACTAACTGTAATGTGTTTTATGAAAAACGAATTGCTTTATTACACCCACATGCATAATTCATTTCTTACCTGAAGGGAGTTAGGTAGTTCGGAGAAGTTTCAGAGAAATATTACTAACCTTGTTTTTTTCTCACTCAGTCTCAAACTTTATCCAGTTTCCCACTTATTACATAATATATCTTTATCATTTGGCACAGTTTAAAAAAAAAGATTTTGTTATCAATAATTTTGGAGAGCAGTAAATTAAGGAGTTTTGAAAAAAGTTTCCCAACATGCCTGGCCTAAAATGTCTGTTTTTGATTGAATGTCACGATTTTTATCTTAATCTGACGTTCACATTCCTTCAGAGATATAGATGCATCCAAGTGTTTGCCACCCAATTGAGGTTTTGGATGTTTTGAATGGGGTGAAATAAGGCGAGCTTGTAAAAAAGAGAACTGCTCGCAATAAAAGAATCGAGGTAACTACTTCATCTAAAACTTTTGAATTGAATTTGTAAAATCAATTAGCTGTTTCAGATCCCTCACTGTAGGAGATGCCATGCCATCCTCCCAGAAAGGATAGTTGTAATCAAGTTTAAATGAAAAATTCAAGAGGCGGCTGACTGCGTGGTTTTGAAAAGGTGCCAAGGATCTTTGCTTTTCTTCAACCTTCAAATAATAAGCAAGTGACATTCAGACAGTGAATCTTTTTACTTGGATGTTCAGGCCAGGAAAGGAACCCTGCATATCCGTAAAATTGTTCAATGCACGCCATCCTTGATATGCAATAAAAACAAAAATATGTCCATACTTAAAACCTATTTTACACTTCAAGCAAGCACTCAGCTGAAATTATCAATAAATAAGTCAACTGCAGAAGCTGTGTCCTCATGTTTTCCGGTCAACCTCAAATTGCCATATAGAGTTGATCTTTTTGAGCAGCAGGTTGTTGTGATGAGTGCTTGTGTTCGTATGATGTGACAGCAATGGTGCAGTGCTCTGTCCAGGTTGTCCCAGGGTGCATTGTGATTAAACTCAAAGATCCTTAGTGGTTCAAGCTAAGGTACTAATTTTTTGCCTTCATCTCGACCCCAGAATCGCCATGGTAATCACTAATGGAACCTTCTGGACCATTGACTCAAACCAATGAGGATCACTGTTGTAGGAATTTTGTTTTTATATTCCTGGTGTTACCTTCAAAAAGAACTCAGACAGAGACAAAGGAGTTAGTACCCAAGGCAAAGTCAGTTTACTTTTTCGGCAGAAAAAGGATCCCTGCAAACAACAGGTCTCGTCAGTCTTTACAAGAATGTGTCATGGTTTGGTCTCGCCGGCAGAAGGCAGGAAGCCGGCGGGCATTAGGACCATGAACCAAGAGTAGATAAGGGACGAACACGCACAGGCTGAGTACAAAAAATAAAAAATAATTTAATAAAACAAAGCCACAACAAATGAGGAGAGCAGCGGCGATACATACACAGGGCTCCACAACAGACTAAAACCCAGAATGCGGCTGCCCTGCCAGTTTGGCAGCACAGAGCTTAAATACTCTAACTTGCACCTCCACCTCAACAAGCAGCAGGTGTGGCTCGTTGAAGCGGAGGTGCAGACAACAGAAGAGGGAGGGACTGCAAGGCAGAACCACCACAGGATGAACAGTTTCTTTTTCTATGGTTTAAGTAAGAGTCATCCTCCCTCCCCCCACCCGAGCTGATTTACGCATCATGGTATCAACAGGAATGTTGCAGACGCACACAGACCACATGAAGCCAGCTCCGAAGTATGCATACATCTTATCGTTGTCAGGACTGCATGGCTCCAGATAAACTATATGCCATGATATACTTGGTCAGATTCACAGATAAGTACAGTTATGCAGGCCCTGGCTCATCAGAAACATGTGAGAGTACACACTGAGGCCTAAGAAAAACTGAGCCAGAGCAAGCAAGGATAAACAATTAATAATAAAGCAAATGAATCAAATATTAAAAATGATTCCACAATCACACAGCTATCGTAAGGTGATTATTTCCATTAGTACAGAGAGGTCAGGTTAGTTTTGTGATAAGAGGGCTGTGAGAACTAATCTCAGAGACGTTTCAAACCATAATTTTTGACTGTATTACAGGACTGCCTATACAGACCATTTCCCGGGAACTAGCCTAAAAAATAAGGAGAACTGGAGCCCTCTTGAGCTCAGGAAAGACATCGAGATTCTCACAAGAGTGGGTGGGTTTTTTTATATCACGAGCGTTTGAACATTATACACAATGGGCCCTGTTTTAACGATCTAAATACTCAGTCTGAAACATGCGGCGCAAGTGCATTAAGGGTGTATCCAAATCTATTTCTGCAAGTTAAACAGTGGGTTATCTGGGCGCATAGTAAGGCGCTCAGTGCAAAGGAGTTGGATTTAATCTCTCAATTAATCATAGGCGTGTTTTGGGGGAAACATGGAATAAACCAATCAGAGCGTCATCTCCCATTCCCTTTAACAGCCAGGGGGACTTGTAGCGTGGCGGACGCCTATTGTAAGGGAGGACTTTACAGTGAATCCCAAGGGCCACATTTGAACTTTATATTATTTCATAACTTGTGCATAGGTCTCCCTGACATACCCAGTTCAGCTCATCAAGTACTCCACTAATGAGCTGATCAGCTAAAATCGGCTGAATTGAATCAGGGAGACGTCTGATATGAGCAGGGGTACTCCAGGAGCAGGGCATAGACACACGACTCTAAATCGCGATAGCATCTATATGGAGTGAGTGCGTATAATCTTGATCCCAACTGAGCCTACTGTTAGAGGGCAGAAACTCTATAGAGCATCTATAGTCTAAATGCAGAGTGCATATGCTATAGATCCCCGTTGAATCTAAACAGATTGAGTACACATAGTCTGGATCCCTTAACAATCTAACGGAAAGAATCAATGCACTTTACATCACACAGAATCTATACAAAGAGTGAGGATGTCCTCTGAGTCCCTACTGAAATTTATCAGGCAGATGAACAAACAAAATAATGAATATGGCAGTGGATTGTGTTTGAAGCTTTTGCGACAGAGAAAGTCAGGGCCTTGTATTCTGAGCCGAGGCTCTTTTATCACCCTCATCTTTGTGATCTGTCTTTTTTCCTGGGGAGACGATGGCAGAACAGAGAGACCTGCGGGGATGAATGGCTTTTCTGTTGTGCGAAAGAGCCGCGCTGTGGGAGAGGAGAGTGCACCAGCTGTTCCGACCTCCCCCATGTGGCCAGCAGATTAGTGGCTACTTGGAGCTCGCTGGGGTTATGGAGCCGTCCGAGAGGGTCGCAAAGGAACCACAAATCACCCGCAACAGCACTGAATATAGCGATCACAGTCTTTGAAAGTGAAGCCCAATGCTATGATCCAGACATGGAACCAGATGCAGAGTAACGACAGATAGGGACAGAGCCTTGAGAACAATGGGAAAAGTTTGGTTCAGATGCTAATGATCTCAAGTAAGGGGTGTATCTGCGCCTTGCTAATGTTGTCCCAGGGCAGATGGCGATTGCCCACGCAGACTGTCAGGAGGGAGGTTCGGAGATTTTAGAGGAAACACAGCGCTAATCCTGGTGACAGCTGGAGGCTTGGGATGTCTTCCTAATAAACTGAGCAGAGGAACAGACTGAAGGTGCAGGTTAACAGGAACGCGGTCCCAATCCTGTGAAATTGGCTTGGTCCAAATGATACAATTACAAACAGTTCTTCTGTAATGAACTGTCATTAATGATTAGAAAAATGCTGATGGGTTGCTTTCGGGCATACAGCTAAGTCAACAATACAGCAACCCCGCAACACAGAACCACAGGTTTTATACACCACAGAGATACAAGGGAAAAGGCTTACAGTAGATTACACCTGGACAAGAGGAGACACACAGGACACCAAACCAATTAAGGAAGCAATACTTCTAAATGAAACACAGGTTGGTGAAAATGGGGATGGGACAATTAGGGACATATGAGGGTTGTGACAGTGCTGCCCCTCCTCACCTGGTGGCCCAAATGCTCACCCATGGGAGGGGGAAGGGAGGGGAGAGAGACAGGCGAAGACGAGGGCAGGCAACAAATCGAGGCCAGGGAACAGAGTCAGGGACGGGTGTGGATGGGAGGTGCTTGAGTGGGGGCTGGGTCGTCTGAGGCGATGAGCAGGATCAGGGACATACATAGATGAGAGGGCTAGGGCGGAGACCAGAGACGGCATCCCAGGTGAATAGATGCACCGGGGTCCATTAGAGGGGAGTAAAAACAAAAGCCCTTCATCATGAGCATATGCAGGAGCCAGGAGAAAAGGTTGGATTAAAGGATTGTATCACGCGGCTTAGAATGTGAAATGGGACCAGACTCTCACTGTCACTGGAATAACCATTTGCCACCAATACAACAGTCTGCTTACTTCCACTGGAGGAGCTGCTGGCACCATGCCTGCACACAGAGATTCTTTTCAGGGTCAGATCCGGTCGTCGAGGTGTTCACAGGATCAGGGCTGGGAGTTGAAGCACCCATAAGAGGTGGGTCAGGTGGAGAAATACCCACAGGTTCAAGGTTGTGTGGCAGAACACTCACAGGATCCGGCCTGGGAGGCATATGAGGGTCGCCCACAGGATTTGGCTTGGGAGGCGGCTGAGTGCCTCCTAGGTTTAACAATGGAATGCCCTCTGGGCACTGTGACTCAGAAACCTCTAAACAGTGCGAGGATAGGACGGCAGACTGCCTACAGGATCAGGGCACGGCAACAGAACATATGCAGCATCGGATGAGCCTTCAGCTGCAGGTGCACAGCCTGGAACCTCAATCGTGACAGAGAAAAAAAAAAGGGGGCTACTACTACTCGGGGTAAGCATCCTGGAGCACCTTGCGCTTTGCCTCACTGGAACACCCCTGGTCAGGGCTAAAGAGCTGCCTGGTTCTCTGCATTCCACTCTTCCTCTTTTAGCCCCTGGAACCCAGACACCTGCCAGAGTGGGCAAATCATGTCCCCAGGAAGGAGGCTGGTGGTGAAGCCATCTTGGGGCTAGAGGAAGGAGTCACCTGGGAAGCCCTCTCAGAGCTGAAGGGCTCGGATAGGAGGTTGTATGGGGTAGACATTAGGAGCCGGAGGTGGGGGCACTGCAGATGATCAGGGTGGGGGCATAGCCCACTTAAGCCCCTGAAAGCAAGGGGCCTACGGCTGGGCAGTCAACAGGGTGCCAGGTTGAAGGAATGACAGAGTCAGAGGAAGGACGACCAGAACGAGGGGAAGATGGACGGGAGGCAGCTTGCAGACAGGTGCTCTCAAATAAAAGACCCCAGCCTCTTATGGTCTCCCAGACCTAATCCACCACCGGATTGTGTGCTTGTGTAACTAGGGTCTCCCCAAAACCACTGGTGCATGAGTAACCCCAGGAAAAATGCCATATTCTCTGGGTGAGCTCTGGTGGTGCACAAGGGCTGGTGTGCTGGTTAACATCTGGGAGGATCTCCCCTGTGAGGGCCTGTGACTGACTCTGAGGCATCAGGCAACAGATTGATGCTGGAAGTTGTTATTTGCCCCGGAGTCGATAACAGCCTGATTGGAGACCTAGCAGCCCCTCCAGGTCAGCTGAATGGGTAGCCAGGGCCAGAGGGAGGGGACTGCAGCCCTGGAAAACACTGCTTTCTGCACCTAGTGTGGCCGACCAGGGGTACAACAGGTGATTACCCTTGCTGGTACAGCACAGGCACAGACCTGAGGCGAGACTGCCAGGCATGATTGGACTGTCTTGACTCTGGGGGTGAAACAGGATTAGTAAAGGTGACAACAGAGGGTTCGGGATCATGAGAGGTGGCTTACTGCGGAGAATTAGTTCACTTTAGAGGAGCAGGGGCGTCCAAACCGAACTTCCAGTCCAGCCGCCTCTATTGCTGCAGGGCATCCACCGGCAGTGCCAGGTCAATGAGGCGATCTAGGTCTGGAGGAAGGACCCAGATGGTAAACCTCTCCTGGACTTGCTCCGCGAAGCTGAATAAGTAGGTGTCATAAAGCGCCTCGCAGTCCCTGCATGAAGAGATGGCCAGAGTATGGAAATCTATGGAACATTCCAAGACTGACAGAATGTCTTAGTGCAGCTGGAGCAACCTCTGGGTAGTGGCATGGTTGTAGCAGGACTGGATAAACACCATTCTCATCTCCTCAGTGAAAGCAGCAAAGGTTTGTACCGTTGGATCTTCTGCTTCACAGCAGGTGACAGCCCCGTCCCTGGCACGTCCGGAGAGGCGAGCGATGACAAAAGCCGCTCTGAGTCGTTTTGTGGTGAATGAGGATTGTTGTCAGGCACAGGGACCAGAAAACTGCAGCAAGCAGAGTGGGTTGGCACCATAGGCGTGCAGGGTCTAGAGATTAGGTTTTCGATGGACAATTCCCTGAGGGTGAACCTGCTGCAGAATAGAGCTAGCTGCTTCAGAGGTGGAGGTTGAGTCCCGTAAGAATTAGCAATACCCTTAGAGTTGACTGGAAAGGGCTACAAAGGATTGGTGCAGCTGACAAAGGTTTTCATCATGCTGATGAATGAACACCCCCGGTACCTCAGGATATCAACTGGGCTGATCTCTGCTGATTCCTGTTGAGGCTGGATTGTACTGTATGATTTAGACAAGGAACTAGTACATTGGTATTTAATCATCATTAAAGGTTATGATAATTTCTGAAGATGATAAACACCAAACTAGAAAGATAATGACGTTGCTTAAGAGCATATAGCAGGGGCGACAATACAAAAACTCTGAAACCGAGAACTAAGGCTTGTATAAACCACAGAGACACAAGGGAATAGGCCTACAATGGATTACACCAGGGCAAGGGAGACACTCAGGACACTAAACCAATGAAGGGGACATTACCTCAAAATGATGCGTAGGTTGCTGGAAAAGGGGAGGAAACAATACCAAGACTTGCACATATGTTGCAGGCCGAAGGAGGACCCAGGCAGGGCATTAAACCCCAGACTTCTGGGTTTGAGTCAAATGCGCTGACCACATCACCAAAGAGCCAGGCTCGTTGGCAATGTAGCCAGTGCGTGAACTAATTGGAAGGCATTTCTCGTGACAAGACCTTTCAACTGTCACACATAGAAAGCAATTTCAAAGCTGTTTGTTTTGTCAGTAATGCAGGAAATTTTTTTGGGTGAGCATACGGATAGTCAGAAAATGAAATGAAGCATGTAAACAGGTAAATGGTGAGTGTACTCATTACATAACATTGACTTTTATCCAAATCAGTGCACATTAAGGTAATATAGGAGATCATTGGTACAGCCACACAACATGGGTCAGATAATGGACAATTCAAGCGAGTGTAGACCACGCAGCAATTACACATCAAGACAGATATAGCTAAGTAAAGATTATGATAAACCAATACAGTCACTATAAAAAACTACAAGAATGAATAAAATACAACATGAGGATGCTGTGAATTAAGAGGTGTAAGATCATTATATTTAATGATGGTAAGGAAACCATAGGTTGCTCTACCTCATCACAGCAGGAATTTTGTGGGTTCTGGGTCTGGAGCCTTTCTGTACACAGTCTGTGTGTCCTCCCAGTGTTCACGCGACTTTACTCTGGGTCTGTAAAAAAAATAAAATAAAATAAAACTGGAGGTAGATAACTTGAAGCATGTTGAAATAACAGAAAGTGTAGTTCCCTGTAGAATCTGAATGTCTGTATGGGCAGGATACACATCCTGTATGTCCGCCTAGGACTGATATGGACAGAGTTCAAGCTTTAATGAGCATCTTTGCTCCCCTTCCCTGCCCTTAAAAAAAGTAAAGCAAACGCGAGGAGTCTCTGACAGGGATGCTGCCAGAAATATGTTACCATATCCCACAATGCCCTGCTTGCTGCATGTGCTGTCAGCTATGTTCTCAGCCTCTGGAACTTGAGTGGAGCTTCATGAGTCCAATGAGGGCAGTTTCCAGCGTTCCTGCAACTCAGCATGAGCTCAGCTACTCATCTCCGAGGACTCCGATACTGATTTTTTACCCCCTACACTCAGATTTTCTTTTGAATTCCTCTTTAAGTTGGTTCAACGTTATTAAAAGATTTTCCCTAATTGCACAATATCACGTATATATTCTCTATCTGAACTTACTTCTTACTGAAGCTACATCATATTTATATTGAGTGAACTGCTCAAACACAGCATGCCATGTTTTTATGGCTGCAGTGTTGGGGTATGAATATTGTGTTTATTAGTTTTCTTGTGTATTCTGCGTCTTTAATATTTTTCTTAGTTGTAATGTATTTATGAAGTTCTGCTGGTAATTATTTGTATTTCATGACTTTGCTTTCTCAGTCCCGCTCTCTGCCCCACGCTTTTGTTGTTTCCGACACTCACCCACTGGCCCTTCCCGTTCTGTTTCGTAATTGCCAGCACCTCATTCCCACGTTCATAGCCACGTTGTCGCAGCCCTAGTGTGAATCCCTTGTGTATCTCACGATTCAGCAGCTTGCCTGTCTGCCTATTAGGTGCATGTTTTGCTGCGATTGCTTTGCGTCTTGTGCGTTTTTCCCCACCCGTCTGAATCATTACACCGTTTTCTCCTAATGACCGTGTGACAAGAATTTGTTTTTGGGCAAATTGCGACATTGTGAAGACACCTTTGTACTGAAATCCCAGTCATGTGTTCATTAGTAAAACTTCTTTGTCTTTGACTAATGCAGCTAGTACTTTAGTCACATCATTTCCTCTTAGTCGTCTTCATGGTCATTTACTGTATTTACACCTTATGGACGCCGGTGTCCAAAAACTCTGATATTTAATTCATAAATAATTCTGTAATTAAATTTCCAAATGTCTTGTGTAACTGGAATAATTTTCCAGTCTCTGTGACGCAGATACTGAGTTATAAAGCCTAAATAGGCTCATGCATAATAGGAAAAATTGGCATAATTTGTATTTTTTGCAAAGAGAATAATTCCAACAAGCCTCCAATCCTAATCATGGGCTATGACTGGGACCCTACTCCTTTTAACCCAGCCAAGTTTGTTTTACTTGTCCAGTTTGTTTGAAACAAGCTTCCAAACCTGATTTATATCCAGGGCTAGGACCACGTTCCTCTCAAACAAACTCCTCATCCTCTGAGGTAGTGTAGTGCTGGCAAGGTCTGTGAAACCCATGGCAGCATCCTACAAGCCACTAGGCAGCAGCTACAGTCCAGCTTAGCCAGGCACATCTGTGGTGAACTGTTGATCATTATTCTGAGTTCCACCCTCCACTATTCTCTCTGGGGTTCTGTCCCCATCTTGTACCATAAAGCCATCAAAAACCCCAGTCGGACTGCACATCTAACTCCACACTTGATTCCTGGTGTGGATCATAACACACACCTCTCGTCACGTTCTCTCCCGGCACGTGCACCTGTTTCCACTTCTCACTAACTCCCTTTATGCCCTTATAAACCCCAGTCTTTCCTCTGTATCTTTGCAAGTTCGTTACCATTTTCCTGTCTTCACATGCATTCTATTCTTCCTCGTGATTCTTCATCACAGTTTTGTTATTGTCCACAATTTACAATTTTGCCTACTCCCTTGTGTCTGTTTCATTTAACAATTATGATTACTAACCCTTGGATTAGCTTTTTGGATTACCCCTGCACTTGGTGTACCTCTCATTTGGCTTTCCATCTGTCGATTATATCTCAATTATGATTTGGATTTCCCAGTCTGTGCTGAATACCTCCTGTTTGGATTTGACCTGGATTGCATAACCAAAAGCTTTAATAAACCATTGAACTAGCCTCTTTGTAAAATATTTACAAATAATCACTATTACGTAGGTTTATATGCTGCCCTGACCTGTTTCCCCACCAATGAGATACAGTATAAAATTCATAGACAGTAAGGTTATATTTGTAAGATTCTGCCTTTTCACTTGATGGATCCTTAATGTCATGAGATAACCGAGGCAAGGTTGAACATCCACTTTTTTAAGTTTAAGAACTTTGATTTTAGCTCAACAAACAAATTCAATGCAATGGGTTCTGCAAGCAGTGTGTAGTGCAGGTAACACGCATTCACAGTCATATAAAAAGTGGGGGAAAGTGAAGGAGTCCAGCTGACACTAAATGGAGTTTGCATTAGCCTCTCAACCTATTCAATTTAATGAACGGAACGGGGCTTTAAAGGTTATGTGTTAAGGCAGGCTTCCCACAGCTCTATCTCTTGCCAGAGGCGTGATTATCTAAAGTTAACTCCATGTCTCAGCCAGTGAAAACTGCCTGACACATCATCAGGATTTAATGATACCACACGTGTCTGCTGGAAAATGTTCATTAATGTTAAGGACAAACTTTGCCCATGTCATGACATTACAGCCACATTGCAATAACATGTTGCAAATCTTGAGGAGTAGGTATATATTCTACACTGACAGCATGTACAGACTGCTAGAGAATGAAATGAAAAGGTTTTCACAATTTTACCGAATTGGTTTGTCTGTATCATAAATTTTCCGGTGCATTGCAGCAGCGTTGTCGCAGAATGTTTCGTCCCAGCAGGGTCTGTGCTTCGTCATTATGGAGCAGGCTGGATGACATGAAATGACGGATACAACCTAAAATAATTCTGGTTCCTCCATGGTAACGGCTCTCCTCGGAGCCATAATGCACGTGCCCTTGCTCCACCAACTGCGGCTGGAGAGAACAGGCCCTAAGGCAAGATTTCTCGTGCGCCTGCCTCACTCTTAAGCCCAGAGCACACCAGTCAAACATGGGCTTTAAAAGTCAATACACGCACTCACACGCACACACACACGATTCCATTGGATTTGTGATCACATTCCTGAAAGGAATGATCATATTATGACACCTCGGCACGTTTTGGTGGACAGTGAAAACACCCCCCGTCAGTATGAGTCTCTCATACCTCTTGTGTCTAAAAAACATGCTTGCTGAGCTAATTTGAGTCTCTGCATCGCACACGGATACTGTATAACTCTGTGAGTGAATGGTGCATGATCCCTGTGATGGATTAACAAAAGAAGAATGGATGGTTTGCCAGTGAAGGGGTTGACCAATGTGAAGAATTTAGGTAGGGGAGGCTGAAATGCTCCTGCAATTTTTATGAAATGTAACCAGTTTTGACAAAACGCGTGAAAGAGATTGCTATTGACTCATCAAAGGCAAGGCAATCTATAAAAATTTACAGGAATAAGATTTTATGAGGAGACTGGATGAATCCTTAACTTTGCAACTGACATACACAATACTGGAACAAACACTGCCTTTGAACTCCACTCATCTGCTTCAATACACCTGCTTGTAAAGAACCGAGCACATTTTGTTTTTCAACCAAGTTTTTGCACTGTGACAAAAGAGTCAGCCTTAGCTTGGATTTTCAAAGGAATCGTCTATAATTGGTTGAGCTTTCAAGGTTGAATAAAGCTGTCAGAAACAAAAACACAATTAATAAATTAATATTCTTCAAAATACTTGAGGTGTGATCAAACATGTTTGTATAAAAGCTGTCTAAGCTTCAAGTAAAAGAATCCTTAGATATTTTTGCCTATGAAGTTTCTGAAGGTTCAGTTTGCACTGTAAGGTGCATACTAAATGCTGAGGGTGTCCATGCCCAAACTACAAGACATGGCACCTCTACTGACCCAAAAGCAGAATATCAAACATCGTCAAAACCATACATATAAGCCGTAAGTTTTGCAATACTGTTCTGTGGAGCGATGAAACAAAACTGGAAGTTTTCAGGCTTGTGGATTTGCAGTTTCTCTGCGGGAGGAAAGAAAGAAATATAAGCTGGTAAAAATACCCTGCCACGGTGAAGCATTGCGGGGGCTTGTTGATGCTCTGCGGGTAGCACTGCTTCATCTGGGACTGGAAACCTGCAACATGTGAAGGGCAAGATGGATTCAATCAAGTTTCAGGATATCCGAGGAAAAAATGTCAAGCTGTCTGTAGGGAAGCTCATGTTTGGGCATCATTGCGCCTTCCAATAAGACAATGATCCTAAGCATACCTCAACATCCACCAAGGCTTGGTTTCAGAAGAAGTCTGGGAAGATTCTAGAGCGCCCATCACAGTCGCCTGACTTGAACCCCATAGAAAATCTGTGGTGGGATCTGAAGAAGACAGTTGCAGCATGCAAACCCAAGATTATGAGTGAACTAGATGAGAAATGGCTGAGATTCTTTGGGGCTGCTGCCAGAAGGTGGTGTCTGGTTACACATCACATCTCCAGCAGGTCATAGCAGAAAAAGGGTGCTTTACTAAGTATGAAAGATGCTTGTCCCAAAAGGGTTGAATAATATTTTGAGCTACCAGTAGTCATTAAAAGTGGCATGTTGTCTTGAATTTGGAAAAACCACTTGTAATATGTAGTTATGTAGTGCTATTTAAATTGTTGTCATATTTGTTTATTGCAAACAGCTGAAAGTTTGTAAATTTTGCAAGTAAACCTAATTTGCAATAGGGATTGAATAATTCTGATTGCAACTACATGAGTGTGTGTATGGGGCCCAAGAGTTTAGGATGTGCTGGGCAGGCGTCGGCTCTCTGGTCGCTGAAGCCCACTCGAACCGAGAGAGAGGCGGAGGAAAATCAGCTGTTGCGGGCATGCTGACATGGTTGAGGGGCGTGTAGGGGCGTGGCCACGCCCCAGTTTGTCACGACACACTCACAGACGCGCACAAACACACATACTGGATATATAAATCTAGTTTACAAAATGTGGAAACCATATGTGTAACGTTCCTGGTGCCTAGACATGTAATGAGACCACCAGGAGAGAGAATAAGTGCTAGACGCATGGAGTTTATTAAATAAACACAGAGCAACCAGCAAGAAGATAACCAAAGAAGGGATACAACTAAAGACCAGCAGCCTGTTGCACCAGTTGTGCGTAAGTTCTCTCTTAAGTTAGAGAGCGAAGTCCACACTAAATGCTACGCTGAAACTACTTAGTTTGAAACTAAAGCTGTGTCGGAGTTTAGTTGCACCACGTAGACGTAAGATTCGTCTTAGTTACACTGGCGTAAAGTCCACACTAAACAAAATACTGTCGCAGCAAACTACGTTTTCAATTTCTGTGGCCAATCAGTGAAAAGCACTCTTGATGCGGCGTGTCGCCTATTACGGTGCTCAGATGCTAGCGGTGTGGCCACATGGTTAATACAGATATTCTTCAGTTGAATTTACTACCTTTTCACTACCTTCACAATATTTTTTTACTACCAGCACAACTTCAAGCTTCAACTGTAGCAGCGTAAAGTGACAAGTAAAGTTATGAAATATCTTTCTTAAATGAATTAATAACATATTTACTCACAATTTAACGAGGCAATTGTAACTTCAACACTAGACATAAAAACAGGCTGGAGAGAGTGTGTCAGAAAGAGGCTTTGTCGGTGAATGCGAGGGTGTGTTAGGTCAAGCGAGTGAGCTACATTTAAGTAAGAGGGAACTCTACCATAGGAGTTGGATTAATCAAGAGGTCACAACAGACCTTAGTCCATAGGGTTTAATCAATATGTCAAAAAGTTACAATTGCAGAACCATTAGAAGGCAAACTGGATCTTTAGAATTTGAAACAAATAACTGGTTTAATGCACTTGTGCAACTTAAGAACAAATAACTTAACTTCAACACTGACCACAAAAACTGGCAGAGAGAGAGAGAGAGAGAAAAAAACATAAACAACCAATGGAATTAACAACACACAAACATACAAGTGCTAATTAAAATTACAGTTAGACAGCAATATCACAAGTGCCTCAGCTGTGTGACCTTTTCTTCTATCTTTTTGTCTAGTTGGAGAAGTTCTGCTTTTTAGCCCTTGTGTCTCCTTCGAAGAGAGTTTGATTTTTTTATGAGCTCAGCCATCTTTGATCCTGCCTTTCCCTTGGCCATCTCTGCAAACTTGTAGGCATCATTATCAAGTGAATGGCACACACTATTGAGTACCTTCCGCTGGTTCCGGAGGTCCTCCAACTCTTTTTCTGCCGTTTTCCTCTTTAGCTCTTGTGTGGCACTCTCCTTTTTTCTCCGCTCGCCATCAAGGTATAGCCTGTACTGTGATCTTGCTGAAGCAGCGGAGGCCAGGAGCTCCTTAGTCAGAGGAACATTCAAAACAGCACCACAGACAATTACCTTATCATAGATTAACCTGAGGGCTTCAAGAGATTCATCACGGAGGTTGCACGTTTCAACCTCCTTGTTTACGGAGAAGCCTCGCTCCACTGCTGCTTGTCCATGGGACAGGAGAAGCGCACTTTGGCAGAACTGTAGCAGCTGAGGGTGGACCGTGTGGAGTTTGGAGTGAAGTAATATATCCAGACGTTGCCTCAGGGGTTGGAAGGAAACAAATTCTTCTTCTCTGCCCACAACAACAGAAAGGCTGTGAATTGCTGAATGATGACATCACCTGTAACATTGACAGGAAAATTTATATGTATGCATTACGTTAACAAATTCCTGCCAACTACTTCATCATCCGTTCAGTTCATCATAGATACACAACAGTATCTAAAACAGTGGTTCTCAGCCTGGGGGCATGGAGGTCTTGTCTAAATTACAAATTTATCATTGACAATTTCACACCTCTTAGATTAAAAAGACTGAAAACCACAAATGAAATTCCTAGCAAAAGACCTTAATAAATTTGAATAACCTATCCACTTCTACTGTCCCTATACTATCTTATCTTACCAGCCGCAATGCCACCTGCCAGCTGCTGCCCCTGGATGAAAGTCTGTACTAATGCATTCATCTGTACGATGCACCACTCTGGATCTTTTATAATCTTTGTGGGATCCAGGCATCTGCCTAACAATGGGGAATTTCAACGGGGACCTTTCCTGTAGTTTCTGTATGATCCTAATCAGACACTGCAAACACTCTTTTCTCAGGCTGAGCACAGAGTGTTCCCCTATCTTGGTTCCTGGTTTGCCCAGGAGTGCCCAGTAAGGAACATTAAGGAATATTCATGTCAATGCTTCCTTTGAAAAGTTATGTTTGCATAATATTAATGATGATAATATTAATACTGAAGAAATAGTATTTGCTAGTTGATATGTGCACGCATCATAATTCACATTCACCTCTCAAAACAAATAAACAACAAAATTACTTTGATGGCGATTCAGCCCCCAAGCCTATGTTTACCCTTTTCAGGGAGACCCAGTTCTTCTCCTCAGAGATGTCCAATTTAATGAGCCGCAGGGGGGTTTGGTCCTGTAGGACCTCCCTTTTGATGAACCGCCGCAGTAAGCTCTGATGATGACAGCAAGCAGATAGTTTCCAAGCCATTCCATACAAGTTTACATTCAAATGAATTCAACACAAATTTTTACAGTGATACTTACCAACAGAAGCTCAGTTAAATCTTTTGCCAAAAAAGGCAACACCGGCTCATGTACTTGGTACCTCTGAAGAAAGGGGTGAAAATTTCTTGCAATGGAGAGGAAGAATTGAAGCTTTGGAATTAAGAACGGATCCCCTTGCGCTGCCAGGATGGCATCATAAGAGGCCGTGTTCGGTTTTTGGACCTTCTAATCCTCAGCAGCATCGACATTCTTCTGAATCATGGGCCAAATTTCCAGGACTCTCTCTGCAACAGGTACATTTTCCACCCATCTGTGGCTGCAGAAAGAGAGGGGAAAGCAGGACGACCCCGTGATGTTGGCGTAGTCCTCTCTCCGGGCAGGAACGTTGCGGAAGAGGAAATGGAGTGCGCGCAGGAGTTTGTCAATTTGCCAGGCTGTAAAGCCTGCATTCATGGAATTGTGGAGGGTGTGAAGTCCACAGCTTCCAACCATCAGGACTTGAGCACCTCCACGCAGCTCAGCATACTCCGTTTGAAGGAGATCCAGGAGTTTAAAGTTGACTCTGGGGCCACCAATTCCTACTGAGAGAAGCTGCCTCATGTTGAATTGTGCAACAGGTTCCTGCGAGTGATCACACCGAAGAAAGTTTGTTTAAATAACATTTCTTGCTCAAGTAAACCACATTCAATATACAGACAGACAAAAATGTATCTGTTTCAAATTAAACATTTAGCTTTATTGTCCTTAAGTAAAACATAAGTCATGTGTGGGAATACATTTGACAGGGTTAGACATTAGGCCTATGTCAAGGACTTCTTTTCCAAAGTTAGATCATTGAATCTCCAAATGTGGCTCTCCATAAACTGAATCCCTATAATATAGGTTTGGCTTTATTGGAGCCATTATTCAACCTTCAGATTAAGCATAACAGGCTATAACACTTCTTGATTAATTTCCGGACTACAAAGCGCACATGGATATAGGCCGCACCCATTACATTTAAAAAGAAAAAAAATTATACATATATCAGCCGCACTTTTCTATAAGCTCACAGTAGCCTACCAGAAAAGTCATTAGCCGAGTTCGCGAATGAGCAAAGTGCATTCTGGTTCTGACCCCTGCCTGTCTAGTCGATACTGTTTTTGGATTTTTATATTGTGGCTTGGCAATTCCTGTGTTTTTTGGCTTTGACTTGGACTCCAATAAAGGCAAAGAGTTTTTGGATTTTTGTCTCTCGCGTGTGGTTCCTGAACTGTACGTCACAGGATCAGTTAAAGTTAGGTTCACGCTACTGGCAGTTTCTAAAACTGGAGTTTCTAAGGGTGAATGAGTGCTTGAGTTACACTGCGGTTGCTACAATTCAGCTGAAGATAATGCGAGAGGCGTGTATCATTAATGCACTCTGCTCATAGGTGACTTTTAGAAAACATAGAAAGGGACCAAAAATCATATCATGAGAATGAAAAAATCAATAATGCCACATTTATTATGACATTTTCTCATTTGCACCTAAGCCAGTGGTTCTCAAATTCGGTCCTGGCGCCCCCCTGTGTATGCTGGTTTTTGTTCCAGCCACAACTGCGATTATAGGATTTTAAAAAGCTGTAACTTTGTCTTAATTAGCAGCATTCCATGTTTAGAGCAGTTATTTACCATCTTAAGTCACATTTGGATAGACACATCCATTCTGCTATGAAGATTAAAACCCCTTGAACACATTGTGCTTAATTTTCAATATTGCTACGATTTTCAGGTGAAAACATTTTTAAACAGATCAAATTAGACTCTGAGAAAATCAATAAGCTCCAAATTAGGTTTCTGAATACAGGTGTTTTGAGTTTTTCCCAAATAACCTGCCTGAACTGAATAAAATCAACATAAAACACAACAGGTGTGACTCCATTGTTTGCCAAGTAAATTGTCGGTTTTTGCCACCATGTGTCAAGAGTTTCACCAATGAGGAACCTCTTGATAATTTATGTTGATTAAATGTTTGATTAAATTTTTTCTCTCTGCCGATATTTACAATATATTTCAATGTGGATGTTTGTATAAATGCACCTAATTAAAACAAATCAACAGCTTGTTAAAATCGTATGATTGCAATTGTGGTTAGAACAAAAACCAGCATACACAGGGGGGCGCCAGGACCAAATTTGAGAACCACTGACCTAAGCAAACCCAATGTAAAACATAGATAGATAGAGGCTTACTGGCACTATTAACACTTTGCCCCATCCCTGAAATGTACATCTACAGTAATTGCTCTAATTAGCGCAAATAAATACTGACAAAAGTATCACCATGCTGTTGCTTGCAGCTTCCATACATAACTGATCTGCTGATTTTCCTGTAGTGTGGGCCTGAGACTTTTCCTCCAAAGCCCTGTAAAGTGTTTATAAGACAGTGGAACTGCATCGCCAGCATAAAAAACTGTGGAATATGACCAGTCATAACAATGAAATATCCTGCAGTATGTGCACCGAAAAGAGAAAGTTGAAAACAGATTCACGCCACTCCAATAAGAATGTTTGGTTTGAACTCTGCAAATAAATTTCGTCTGAGCGAGTTGTTTCATGATGCTTGTTCTGCTTCTTTTGCTGAACACAGCAAACAAAAAAAACACTCTCACAATGTTGATACCCTGCAATGATGACACTGTCATATTACAAAAGGGCGTAAGAGATTGGTAGAACATTTATTTCAAGACGAGTCCAAAGGAAGAGAAGCCTCTATGATTAGAGGAGCAAGGACAGGCTAATTTTAATGTACTGCATCTACAATATTTGGAATTGCACTTTTTGCCTTACCCAGAATTCCCTCTCAGTGCACATCCTCATTCCTGTGTAAGTGGCTGACAAACAGTTTGGAAGTGCTGCATTCATAAAAATTCTGGAATTTAGTAAAATTTTTGTCAATTTTCAGTGAAGCTGAAATCTTGCTCTGTTTGGCACCATACATGTGCTCATTGGACATCGTTAGCAAACGTTTTTGTCTTCTCCCAGAAATGGCAGTTATCATTGTGCCTGTTTTGAATGGTTTTCCATACAAAGTAAGGGGGGGCTTCTGTGTCAATCTCAGTTTACGCATTCAAATGGTATCTCTGTATGTGAAACCCAGCCATGCTATTATTGGCTGGGGCTAAAGGGTCCTCGCGGCAAGGTAACTATTGGCCCAGCCTCATCGGTGATCCTAAGGGTCCAGCCAGTTAAAACTCATTATTTTTATCAGTCTCCAGCAGCCACTCCTGGTCGGTTGGGTGCATGAAGCCGTATAGGCTACGTATTCACTGACTGTATTACCCTCCAATGCCACAGGCAGTGAGTGATTGGCTGTGCAACAGATTTGTGGAATGAAGTGACGGCCAGTTGCCACGAGTCAATGGAATGTAGTGCCATGGCATCAGCTGGTACCAGACTGAGGCAATAATTTTTCAGATTATTGCCATCCAGACAATCTATAATAGACTGATAATCTCTTCATCAATATCCCTTAGTAATTATTTTGGTCCATGTATTTGTCTTGATTCCTCAGAAAATTAATTGATTAATTTTTAATCGGCAAATTAAAGGGGAAGAAGTTGACGGTAATTCATTAAAATGTGAACTTAAGGCCGACAGTTCGTATGTGTAGATACCAGGAGTTACAGTGCCCCATACATTATCTTTTCCTGTAAAACTGAAAAATCCTGCTGAAAATCTATGGACAGCGCTCTTAAAGCTGGTAAAAATGCAAGTGAAAGATCAGATTATTATTATGTGCACATGAAATTGGGGCACGACTCCCCTCAATAAAACAGAAAGATCATTAGCACCCCCGTTCATTTTTCATGCAAACGCCTCATCTATCAACCCTGGCCAACTGACTTCACAGAGTCACTTTATTGCTCCATCCCGCTGTGCTTTAAGTGGCATGAAGCTGACTATGTTAGAACCTTCTTTTACCTTCTGTACTATTAATTACTCAAAGCTGACTGCGCTGGGCCATTCAATCATGCTGTGTTCAGTCCTTTAAATGATGCTGACCTGTTCGTGTACAACCATTGCCTACTGCTGTGTCCCCTTTGCATCTTGTCCACCGTCCTGTGATTTTAATGACCCAAAGCTGACAGTCATACTATGATTTTATTCATATAGGGGTCTATTCTCCCATTAGCGCGTAAGTCCTTTTTTACACGATTCAAGTTAAGCGCTTTTGAGTACGCGTATTCTCCCCTATGCGCTTCGATCACGCCCACAGCGCTTAACTTCAGAATGTAGGCGGCCTTATGAAAGAGGTGTGACTGATCCAAAAGAGAGGCAAACTCTGTACAAAGCTCATTGATTATGGCTATCAGGAAAACATGGAACAAGGATTTTCTGATTAACCATGAAAATGCAGTTGTGGTCCATTGAAAACGCAAACCAGACTTTAAATTTGAATATCGTCAGCCTGCTGATAAAACCTCATATCTCCAAACTGATAAGAAACAAAAACTCGTATGTCCTCTATTCTTACATGCAGAATTAAACATTTTTTATTTAAAATTATATTTATCCATTTATATCATTAAATAATTATTTTTTAATTTTATATTTATTTTTTATTTTCCTGTGAAGTTTATCATTTTGAAGATACAAGGTTTTATCAGCAGGCTGACGATATGCCGCTGTTATAGTAGGCCTATGTAGGCTATGTCTGTGCCAATTACAAGAAGTAATGCAGACATTTCTTTTTTATTTCTTACTCTTGCCACTATGACATTAAAGCTACGCAAGCCAACAAATTGCCGCGATAATGATATAATAAATAAAGCATTTCGCGCTTCTCAACCAGCGTAATCAGTGCATTGAAAATGTGCCCCTCCTACTAGCCTGTTTGTTCCGTGGAAGACAGGGAAGAAGTAAAGAGAACATTCTAGTCACACAACAATAACAATCAATGACAGCTTATATGGTCTCATTTAGAAATTGCGCGCTTGAAATTTCAAATTACTCTGATGTCAGGTTTGCAACTAAAGGACAAGGCAATGCTTTAACAAAGGATTCTTACCCCGCACGCGGAAAAATCTGCGGGGCACTGTGAAAGTCAGGCTCTCTGCACACCGAAGAAATTTGCGCGCAACAGGTGGTGAGCAACCATCATCCCTGGTGCATTTCACTGCACTGGAGGAGGACATGGCATCCACTCTTTCTGCAGTGGAAGTGCATGGAGAATAACTTGGAGTGGATATGGATGAAGGAGGGTTACATAAAATGGTCATTTTTATTTGCCTACGCTCAAAGTATCACTGCGATAGATACTGGAAACAAGCTTAATATGGTTTCAAATATTCATTGTATTTTTTGGCATTTCAAGCAGTTGCGCAGTACATAGGCGTCATGGGCCGAGCCAGGGAATTTTGCACAGATGCTTAATATGCGCGCATCATGATCGCGCACAACCTGAACATTATTGATGTGCCAACGTCTGCGGTCTCTGTACATATTCCTGTTAGTAGATTGGGTTCTGATTGCAACGTGAGTACGATCAATGGCTCCCACAACACTGGGGAACCTGGCGACCCGCCTGATGTGGTGCAGCATTGCGTCAACCAACTGTGTCAGACACCTTGACCCAGATGCCTGTGATATGTGCGTGACATCACCAGCCACTCACTGGAACGACCCAGATGGCAGGACCGACAGCGCAGTCGTGACCTTGATGACCACCAGTATGTTTGTAATGCGATTGTAATTGAAATAATTGGAGAACAGGCTGTTGTGTAATATCATATGATGATTTCGTTTGATAATTTATTATGGTTATGAGAAATATAGTTTAGAAATAAGGATGAATAATCGAATATTGAATGTCTCAAACTTTACCATGTTAAATTAAATAAAATGAATGTTAAAATTCGGCCTATAGCAGACATCAAACGCAATATTCCATTTCGCCTTAAGTTGGTGTTTGACCTTAATACAGCCCTCAAAAGCGCTTAACAGAAAAAGCGCGTAAGCCAGGGGGAGAATATGCTTAAGTGTTCTTTGCCTGACAAACGCCCGGAAGCGCCCCGATTTTGGCTATGCTCTACCCCAAGTGCACAACGCAGTATTCGTGGAAAAGAGGAAAATACAGCATAAAATATGCAGAAATGCTTTGAACTGGTCAGTCTTAAATAAAATTTTTCATGTTGGAAAAATATAGTGGAATTAAATTTTTTTTTTCGCCTATGTTTTCAGACTTAAAATGATCCAGAATTATTTCAGGACATCACTTGATTTTGATCCAGCCAATCTGATTATGGCAGCCTATGTACTGGAAAATGCATAATCTTGTCACAGCTCTTGTGTGAATGCCTTTCCTCTCCCTTCCTAATCAGCAACTTGCTTGTCTTGTAGAAATAGGCAGCCTTTGATTGGTTTATGTCTTGCATATTCACTCCTCCATTGCTGAGTCTCGTTTCATTGATATTTCTCAATGACTATGGGACGTGATTTAAGCCCCTTGCTTTGAATTACAAGTTGCTGGAATGTATTGTGCCATTTGTGGTTTGAACCAGTCTGTAATCCTCTTGGCAATTCTTTATCTTTATTAAGTGCTTGGTAATCCTTAATAGTTGTAACTCTCTGTCTTTATTTAGTGTTATGTAACCTTTACTGACATCATTTCATGGAAACTAACCTCTTTTTTTCAGTTAACTCGAATAAGCTTCCTAGCCTACTCAGGATTGGAATCGTGGTCAAGTAAATCCAGCTCTAGGCAGTTCCTCTGTACAGTTTAATAGGAACAAGCTCCAAAGCCTAACCAGATTCCAGGATTGGGACCGTGCTCTCATTAACCCTTCAATGTCTGTTCCTCTGTCCAGGAACAGGCTGCCAGTCCTCCTGCATTCATCAGGATTGGAAATGTGAAGTATGCACTCTACCTAGATGTTATCCTGGTAGCCACCGGTCGGCAGTTAACAGCTCAGCTTCGCCTGTTACATCTGCGTTGAACTTTGCTCTCCTCCCCTGAGGCTCCATCTCCACCTCTTCCTGTTGGATTGTACCCTGCCTCAGATTTGATTCCTGGTTCGCAAAAGGACAGTACAATCCAGCCCTGAGATGGAATCAGTGGAGGAGAGGTACTAGGGCATGCAGAATGGTCAGCGGGATGAAGATTTTCTACAGCATCGCCAGTTCTTTAGCGTTTTCTCAAATCTAATCGTGGCTGATTCATGGGACTCCACAGCTGCTGCTCAAGCAGACAACACCTTCCTGCAAGAGTGACCCAAGAACCGGCAGGCAGGGCAACAGGAACCTCCTCCGCCTGCGTCCCAAGATTCTCAATCTCAATCCTGTTCCCCTAAGGCTCCTCTGGTATCCAAGGCTGTTGGCTAAGCTCGGCTTCACATGCTGCCTCATGAGGAATAGCTGAGCTGAATTAAGTTGAATTTCTGTCTGTATTGCAGAAGTACCACGTTCGCCATTGCTGAATACCCAGTTTAGCAGATGCGACTGAAGTCTGATACAGAGCTCTTGTGGGGTGCTGGTCGTTTTGTCCACTCCTGCCTCTTTGCCTGTGGGAGGGGAGTTCATCCTGTCCACAGTCCGTACGACATCCAGCCCTAAAACCTCCCTCCTCTGACCATCAGGAGGTGCTACTGGACCTGAGGGGAGTTCCTCTTGTTGATCACAAACTTTGCATGGCATTTAGCAAAGCCAGAGTAAGGTCACCTCTAACTCACAGACCCTACGCTTGAGCCATTGACTTACTTCACAAAACATTGCCCACCAGGCATCGGCTGTGCTCCCAGTCCAACCAGAGATCCAAGCTGTGGAGGAGTACAGAAATCAGGCCAAAGTTTTCTGAGCCAGTTTCTTTCTACTTTACATTGCGGATATCACATGCATTTGTTACAGCGCGCCTCACTGTAAAACTTTTGACCCTCTAAAACGCAAGCTTATGGTGACAGTGGCAAGGCAAAACTCCGAAAAGATGCGCCAAACTGATTGGAATTTTTGAGAACAACATACCTCAACTGAGTTTTAAAGATGGCTCAGTCAGGTTGACTTAAGCTCAACACATCCCCCAACCAGATGCAGCGACTCAAAATGTGCTCCACTAAATGAACAAAGGCAGCTAAGGGGTTAAGAGGAAAAACCACGTCCTCCTTTGACTGGCTCAGGGTATGAGTTTATGATGACTAACTTACTTATGTTACATGACATTACGTGAGTCAGCGAATAAACTGCTAAACAGATGAGAGCAATAATATGATCGATAAATGCGTGTTGTGAGGACAAATGTGGATTGACGCTCGGAATGTACGAGCTGTGTGTGGATGACAGGTGTGTTATTGATGCGTTCTATTTGACGTTGTAACTCGAAACTCGGAGCTCATAGCTGATTCAAACGTGCTGCAATTCTCATAACTTCAGGGTTTAATTGTAATTGGTGTTTGAGTTTCCCCGATTCTCTCTTCTGGGCGGGTACATTTGAGTTGGGGTGGGATAGGGATGATAAGGGTTCCTAGGGGTAGGGGATAGAAGTGCAGGGGTATTTCGGGTGGTGTAGGGCTGAATTGGGATAGAGGAAGGGATGAATGGGGTAAGATAGGGATGAGTCGGGATGAGTATGGGTTAGAGTGGGGATGAGTATGGTGAGAGATGCAGTCATTGTAAAAGAACGAATGCCTTTCCAAGAAGACAAGAACTGCTACCACTAATGAGTTCCCATTTGTTTACCTCGGCCAGCATAACTCAATTGTGAAGAGAGAGCACAGATTATGCTTGTGGAATCATGCAGATGTTACACTTGAGGTGCACAAGAAGGGCTAGTAGCTATTTGGTGCATTTTTCTGTGTGGAGGTCATTTGAAGGAAGCAAAGCGATGCGCTGTATTAATTAATTCATCTTTTTTTTAACCGCTGTACTGCTTTGAAGGAAAGTTAGTCCAGGGTTATGCTAAAAAAAATAAAATCAATGAAAGAGCAGGGCCTCAGAGGTTTCTCTTTCAGTGAGAAGGACGCTGAGTGTGAGAGTAGTAAGCCAGAGGTCAGGAGGTCAGGATGGTTTGAAAATTTTGGGAAGATGGAGCATGTGAGGGAGTCTGTAATTATTAGTCAGGATCCAGCGTAGTTGAAAATCTTTAGACAGCTTGAGGGATTTGAAATAAGATGACTCCTTTCAAACAATCGCTGAAAAAAAAACAAAACCAGAAAGCTGAGTGAGTCGGGAAAAAGACATTTAAATGCACCGTTTATGTCTGCTTAACAGATAATGGGGTAATGGGGGAATTGGATAGAGCGATAGAAAATGAAAAGAGGCGGCTGTGAAGCGTCGACCCGATGAGCCAGAAAAAGAAAAAATGAAGACGTATCAAGAGAAGGTTGTGTTGATTTCAAGTGACTTCTGTGTTTTTCATAGATATATACAGTATGTTCTATCTTGGGAGACATACACTGAACAAAAATATAAACGCATGAACCAAAAATGCTGAGTTAAATTGATCTATAATGAAATATGCCCACAAATAGTGTTTATTGGGGTACTGAATGATTTGTTTTGCTCAGTTTTGGTGACCCACCTCTCATTGACCGCTCCCTGTGAGATTACTCACTCATTGAGTTATTCACCCCCTGAGCTGCATAGAGAATAACATTGAGTTGATCAGTCAGCGTGACCAATACACAGACACTCCTTGCACTAGGGTCAATAAAGGCCACCGCAAAATGTCCACTTTTGTCACATGTCACAATGCCACAGATGTCACAAGTCATGAGGGAGTGTGCCATTGGCATGCTGAATGCTGGGATATCTGACAGCGGTGTCAACTCACTTGAATGTGCATCATTCCACCAACAGCCGGTTGAGAAGTCGATTCAGAGAGACTGGCAGCACTGTGAGTCGTCCACATGCCCCCACGACCATGTGTGACCACGCCCTCACGGGATCGGCACATGCGGCTCCAGCACCTCCACGATCGGCTCCGACCAGCCACCGGGACAGCTAACGAGACCGTCAGACTGCACAACAGGCAGATATCAGCTCAGACTGTCCGAAACCGCCTGAGGGAAGCAGACCTCTGAGCCTGCTGACCGCGCCGGGGGCTCGACCTGACCGCAGTCCGTCATCGGTACAGACCAACCGTAACCTTCGCTGGGCACTTTCACAGTGGAGGACGGTGTTAATCAGCCATGTATCGCGATTCCAACTGTACCATGCTGATGGCAGACAATGCGTATGGCGACGTGTGGGCGAGTGTTACGCTGACGCCAATGTCCTGCGTCGGGTGGCACATGGTGGTACAAGTGTAATGGTATGGGCAGGCATAGGCCATGGGCAGTGTATCCATCGGCATTTTGTTGAGGGTGACTTGAACGGGCAGCGGTACCGCAACAAGATCCTGAGGCCCATAGTCGTATCGTTTGTGCGAATCCATCACGTGACATTCCAGCACGATAATGCCCGGCCACACAGCGCCCGGATCTGCTCACAGGTTCTTGATTAGAGGGATATCCCTGCTCTCAATTTGCCAGCATATTCATATGTCGCCAATTGAAGACCTTTGGGATGTTCTGGATGTTCCAGAAAACGTGCACCAGCTCTGAGTTGCACGGCAGGAGGAATGGGACAACATTCCACAGGCCACTATTGACAATCTTGTGAGCTTGACTTGATGCTGATGGTGGACACACTCATTTCTGAGTGCTTTGAACTCTGCCCACTGACCCATGTTAGATTCAGGCTGTGATAACTCATGAATCGTGTACAGTAAATTGTTAATCATATTTCTGTTGCTTGAATATTAAAGGGATAGTTCACTTTTTTGAAATGGGGTTGTATGAGCTACAAATAGCCTCGACGTACATTAGATGCAGAAGAAAGCTCCCAGCCCTCCCCACAGTTAGCCGCACCAGCCCATAGTGCTGGACGGAGATTTTACACGAAACACTGCCGTGAACGATCCCAAAATAACCGTATTTTCGTGGTCTGAAAGAGGTCCAACCAGAATACACCACTTTAACTTTACGCTATATTACAAAAATTTACAGCGCTTCAGCTGCTAGGAAAAAAGCACAGTCGCTCTTGAACTTACCAACTGTCGTATTCCATCCGAGTAAACTGTGCGCTGTAGGGATTGGCTGTTTGGGTCAGACTCTGAGCAGTTTGTGGCAGAGACAGCATTTCAATGGCATAGGATTACGTCTCAAATTAAAAAAAAAAAAATTCCCTATCATAACCAGCACAGCAGATACACAGTATGTGGCTGCGTAGACCCTATGCTATATCAATTTGCGCTGCAATGTTACATTGGACTTTTTCACAGGTGTTTCACTCTCTTACTTGATGCATGAGTACAGCAGTGCTCTTTGGCATGCACCGAATGTAGCCACATGAAATCCTCTTCGTAAAAACAAATTCTGCAAACACGGAGCCCTTTTAGGGATACGGGTAGCGTGTCAATATCCATGTTGAGCGCAACTAGCCACTGCTGCTGAAGTCCAATATTCCGCAGAGGAATGTGGTGGAAACTGTAAGCGCACCAGGATACAGCTTTGCTTTCACGTCCAGGAAAGCAACACACACGGACTACTTTCGAAATGTTTAACGACCGGCCGTCTTCACAACCGCAGTGACTGTGACCCAAACAGCTGATCGCTACAGCGCCCAGTTTACTCCGATGGAATACGTCAGTTGGTTAGTTCAAATGCAAATTCAAGTGTTTTTTCCGAGCTGCTGAAGGGCTGTAAATTGTTGTAATATAGCCTTCAATTAAAGTGGGGTATTATTTTCAGGTAGGGACTCTTTTAAACCGTGAAAATGTGACTTTGGGACCGTTCGCAACAGTGAATCGCGTAAATCTGCTCCCAGTACTATGTACTGGTGCGGCTAACTAGGGAAGAGCAGAGAGCTTTCCACTGCATTTAAATGTACGTAGAGGCAATTTGTAGTTCATACAACCCCACTTCAAAAAAGTGAACCATCCCTTTAAGGCAAGAATAAAATAATGATTGTTTTTGTTGAAATATTTCCGGATTGATAAAAAATAAATTGAAAAAAAATCACTTTGTGCGTTCATATTTTTGTTCAGTGTACATTGTGTAGATAAACTTCAAAATTTCACTCCTCACAAGTGGTAGAGTATTTCCTGCTGTTTTGCAATGTTACATATGAAAGAACAAAGTGGGGGACGGAGAAGCCATTTTGCTGTTGCGGCTGAAGGATATGGAGTTGCGACTTTGCCCCCCACCAGGGGGCACTCTTGATGCATGCTGCAGGCACGTGGCGTGTGACAACTCCGAAGGTGGAGGGGATGCTGGAGGCTTGATGATTGTTGTTACCGTATGATGATGGAGGCTGAGTGAAGTTGAAACAATCTGGCTTAATTGTTACTGCGATGGAAAGAGATGCCTTTATACCTCTCAGCCCCAACTGAGGGGCAGAGGGGTATTGTTGTCACGTGTGATGTCTGTCCATCTGTCCCTGTCTGTCCATCCGTCTCGTAAACTGTTGTATTCCGCACGATAACTTGAAAACTCCCTTGTCAATCAACGCCTTTTTTTCCGTATTGCTTGGTCTTGTGTACCTACAGAAGCCTATCGATTTAGACGCCTCCTAAGCCGCCATCTTTAATTCTGTATTCCGCAACTTAACTTGAAAATGCCTTTGTCAATCTATACAATTTTTGCTGTGTTGTTTGGTCTTCTGTACTTACAGAAGCCTATTGAATTTGAAGCCACTCACCATCTTGAATTTTGTATTTCGCTGGATTACTTGAAAATGCCTTTGTCACTTTATATTCATTCCAAAACAATCTAGGGGCGGAGGGGTAACGCCTGCTTTGCGGGGCTATTTTCTTTTTTGGAAATCGTTGAAGGCGAGCTGCAGTCCAATGTCTGAGTCGGGCTTTGTTATGGTATTAGTAGTAGGGGGCACGCTATGGGGGAGGCGGCTGATGAGGACTGGATTTGAGCTGGCTCTTGCAGCTTAACCTGTGGCGTCCGTAGTTTCATCCTTCGCTGATGGAGGAGAAGCCGAAGATATGTCAGGAGAGATTTCGTTGAAAACAGCTGGAGCGGGGACTGCCAGATAGCTGACTTGGTAAAGCATCACGTTGCGAAGCAGGAGAGACTATCATGGCGCGGGTGCGATCCCCGCCTCCTACCAACCGGCAGTGGTCGGCAGCTTTTTTAGAGTAGCGCACAATTTGCTCTTGTGCTACAGGGTTGCAAATTGGGAAGGGACTGCCGGGGAGAGTAAGTATAGTTGCTTTTTTCGTTGCTCAAGCACCTCCTGTTGGTCAGACGGGCGCTCGTCAGGAAGACTTTAAGCTTGTTCGTGTCCGGGTATCCTCCGCTCTCATTCTGAACTTGCGAAGATTCAACTAATGAGTGTATAAGAAGCAGTGGCTGACGGGCACGTGCTTCGGAGGAAAGCCATGAACTGTCTACACTCCCCTGAGTTGGCAGCAATGAGTCGCATATGAGCAAGCATGATACATAGTTCAGCAATTGGGCATTCCAGATTCGGGTGGGATTAGAGATGCCAAATTAAAAAAAAAAAAGAGAAGAGCTGAAGCGAAAGGGCCCACGAGACTGTGGTATTTGCACCACTGAGCGCAAGCATTTTTGCTGAGGAGCTTAATAGTGGTTTGACTTCCGCGTCATGGCTGTCGGAGGCCCAATGTAAAACAGCTCATAATCTGAATAAGAAGGGTTTATCTGCAATTCAGGATCTGTGACAAGTAATATTAAAAAAAGCAGCATTAGCGATTTAGCATGAAATAGAGTCTGTCTTTGAGTAATCTGAGACAAATGAGATGGTATGGGTTGACGGGGTATAAGTTGGCTGGACGGGTGATTAGAGTTGTGGTTGATGTGTGGTCAGGGCATGGCCTTGCACATGAACCGGAGTTAACGCTTTAACTTCATACGTTCAAACGAACTTTCTTGCCATGTATTTGCATGTGGGCTGTTATCAGGAGATGAAGACTCCTGCCTGAGGGTGGAAGCTTAGGAACTCAGACATAAAATTACTTTTTGACATTGCTCTGTGCGAGCTCAATCTTTCACAAGGAAAGGCTTCATTTTTGTGTGGAACCTGCTCCTGACTCAGAGCTGTCATAAAGAAACAAGGGCAGACAACTAGGAATTATCAACAAAACCACCAAAGGAAGATGCATCTTTGTTCTAACACAGAAGTGACATTTTCAGCAGTTACAGAGTTTGGGCAGAAAGCCTTTGTTGTCTTACAATTTATTGGGACCCAGTAATCTCTACAGCTATTTATGCCAACTCAAACCTGTCTGCAACAGGCTGGATCTGCTTAGCAAACTCATTCTGAGGCTGCCGTGGATCTTTCACCTTCACATCTTCTTGAAAATTACCTCCTTTGTTAACTGTTGACCCTTTTCGGTCCTATTCATGTGAAAACTCGCTGCTTGTGGACAGAAAGGCATTTCGGCTCTCTGTGAGCCATTTTATGATCGCAGAAGCTTTTCATTTCCTTTCATGTTTAATCACCGCTGCAGGCTGGCTGAGGTGATGACCTGCTTTCGAAAATTGTACCTCCTCTAATAAGTAGTGATATGAAGTCCTGCTTTCAAATGGGAATGTCTGGATAGAAGTCGTGCCCTCAAAAAGATGTCAGCAGTTAGAAGCCCTGCCCTCATATGGGTATGTGTAGTTAGACGTCCTGCCCTCAAATGGGCAAGAGTGAAGCGAAATCCTGGGCTGTAATAGTTTTTTTTTTCTCAGGAAAGTTTCTAATTCCCAGAAAATGACCCTGAAGTATTCATGAGGTTGCCATAAAAGGTCCGATCAAATTTCCAAACATTAAGAAACTTAACTTATCCCCTCAAGCGTACGGGTACACTGTACCATCCTTTTAGGAAAAGAAAGGAAATATCGCCAACTCACAATTCTGTGTAGCAGGTAGCAATATTTAACCCCTCGACTCTGGCATCCGTAAATTCCAAAATTTAATTGCTGAATGATTCTATCATTAGATTTCCAAACGTCTTGCTTCACTGGAATAATTTTCCAGAGTCTCTGTGTGTAAGGGTCTAGCCTTGCAGGCCCTCCCCCCTCCTGTTTGCACCTCCACCTCAACGAGCCACAGCTGCTGCTCGTAGAGGTGGAGGTGGTTTGTAGAGTATATAAGTCCTGCACTGGCAGTGTGGCAGTGCTGCTGGATTCTGTAGGCTCTCTATTTGTTTGTTGGCCGTGTGTTATGGAGCCCTGATATCTTCCTGCTGTTCCCCTGGGCGTTGTCTTGGTTTTAATTAAACTTTATTTATATTTTACTCAGCCTGTGCACTTGGGTCCCTGAATTCTGTTTTGGGCACATGGTCCCAGTGTCCGCCGGCTTGCTTCCTTATGCCGGCGGGACTAAACCATGACAATGTGACACAAATACTGAGTTATAAAGCCTTCAATAGGCTCAGGCATAACAGGAAAAATTGTCTATATAAATATTCAGCGCAAAGGAGTTAAAGCACTAATCATAAAAAAAAAAACAACTAACAATGATGGGCAAAAGATGCAGGATCTCCTCGCCAAGTGTAAATGCATTCAGATCAGCAGTGTGGTTGGCTTCCTAAGCCATGATAAATTCCCCTTTAGAGCGTTCCTGAACCTCATGATATCATCCAACTAAGGTGAAGAAAAGTGGATCAGAATTAGACGAAAGAAGGTCATTTTTTGATGACTCAAATGCACCGTTTTACTCAGAAGGGCATGAGCATTCAAAGAACTGCCCTGAAATGAGCGTGTGTGGTCACACGAGCTGCCCTCATATGGGGATGTTCTCAAGTCCAGAGTAACACCCTTAACATTTTTTGCTTAAGCTGCTTGGATCGATATTGTAAACGGCAGGGTGTGAATCCCTAAAACATTCCCCACTGTTGTTCTGCACTGCGGAGCAAATGATCCATTGAACTGCGGAGGGTTTTTGTGCCGTCTTTTTTCGTGTTCCCTTGACTTTATCTTTTATGGTTCTGGTGCAGGATGATTTATTATATGACTGACAAATACAATTGTGCAGTTCTCTTCAGGACATGGAAACAGAAAAAAATCAAATAAAATTTCAATGCTGTCATCTTTGATTAATTTTTTCATATAAATAATAATATTAAATGGTAATGTTTTTCCTATTGCAATATATTTTCTCAGGTTGTTGCCATTTTCTTTGCCAGCCGCATATAATTTTTTCTGTGCTTTTCCATTGCTGGAGCAGAGGCAGTATTTCATAGTGGAAGCAGAAATAAAAATGTCATGACTCCCAGACACGAACCGAGAGCCGAAGGCATGCTCACGGCAGGATGACAAAGTGAAGGGTGTTTGGCATTTAAAAGCGATCTTGCCAGTGGCTCAATGGCAGTTTGCTGTACATGCAGTTCATTTTAACTTTATTGACTGCATATTCCTTTCTCATTCAACAGTTTCATGACAGCATATGTATACTCATCCTTGCCACTTGTTTATTGGCTGCATCAACTCTTAATGGCTACTGTTTACATGTCTGTTTTTTTTGCAGCTTGCAGATATCTTATCCTAAGGTTTGTAGCTGCTTAAATCCATCTTAGCCAACTGTTTATTGGCTGCTCGTAGTGAAGAGGAGGTAGTGTGCGCACATCAAATTAAAAATACAGGTGCAAGACAAAAAACTTTCAAACTAGAGCAAAAAAGGGGAAACAGTCTGCACACTTCCAGCTCCCAAAAGTACTCATTTATTTATTAGGCAACGTTTCGATCTACAGAGATCTTCCTCAGGCAACTGACAAAAGAGACAAGCCTTGCCGATGAAGTCAAGACAATCATTCACACCTGTTAATCAGCAGGCAGTTATGACGTCACAAGACGGAAATCACGAAAGAATAAACTTTACATAAAATATACAGCACAACAATCACATTACAAATTGCTGAACAAATATGAAAAACCTTATATGAGGAAATGTTTAAAAAGAGGGCCCTCATTTTACGTGTTGGCCTGCGTAAAGAAAAAAAAAGAAGTACTTATACAATACAAATACACAAGGCGCATTTATAAAACCCAAGAACAATTCATTGTAAGGGGTATTTTTAATCACACTCCAACGAAACAAAAAAAAAGTGAAAAGGCAAAAATTGTTTCAGAAGCAAGAAAAGCATCCAAGTCATTAAGGTTAAAATACAGGCGCACAACATGGTCCACTAAATATCTCACAAAAAGCTCCAAAAAAACAGATATTAGACAATTAGAAATTTTCTGGCATAGTAGCACTAAACAACGTGATATCAAAAAATCTTATAAAAAGGGTTTTAAGTCAAATTGCATATTGAGGCCTTTTGGTGCCAAAGTGCCAGGGCATATAAATATAAAAAGCCTCTCTTCTGAGAAGAGCATTATTAATGTCACCCCCATGTCTAGATCCAGAAATACGTTCAATTTACGCAAGACCACAAGGACATTTTATCAAGTAAATAACATTTTTCTTAATACATGTGATGACACCTTTTATTTTTATCTGTTTGTGTGTTTGAGTGTGGTTGACAGAAGAAATGACACTGAAAAGTGGAATTCTTCTGTGGATGGCCATCTTGTGACGTCATAACTGCCTGCTGATTAACAGGTGTGAATGATTGTCTTGTCTTCATAGAAGAGGCTTCTCTCTTTTGTCAATTGCCTGAGGAAGATCTCTGTTGATCCAAACGTTGCCTAATAAATGAATTAGTACTTTTGGGAGCTGGAAGTGTGCAGACTGTTTCCTCTTTTTTGCTCTAGTTTGGCTGCTTACACCCCTCAACTGTTTATTAGCTGCTTGGACCTACTATTAATTTGAGTAAGTTAACTAAAGATTTGCTGTGGGGTTGCAAAGGGAGGGAATTGATGATTTGCCAAGAGTTTTCTTGGATTGATAAATTTTCAAGGTCAACTGTAGTGCAATGAAAAGACGTGCTTCAGACTTGCAGTTTAGTGGTGTTCAATAATGTGAAATTGTTTGGATTTGAAGACGGATCCAAATGAAAACCAAGAAGCACTGAGTTAATTGTACTCTTTAAAAGAAGATAGATTAGTTATCTGTGCAGAAAATGAGAAAATCACTGTCATTCGGTCTAACTTGAATCTCTTTGAGCCCTTCAAAAATTACTCCTCTCTTCGCTGATCTTAACAGGGTTGGTCTAGAACAGGGGTGGGCAATCACGGTCCTGGAGGGCCGGTGTGTAGCAGGTTTTTATTCCTATCAATTACCCTGACTAATTGAGTTAATTGATTGCATGCACAAATATAGATTTTTGCAATGATTCGATCAAAGGAAAATGTTTTATGAAGGGAGACAAGGCCAATCTTTGTAGTTTCATGATAATTTAAAGAAATGCACATGAAACGTCAGATTTCATAAATGGCTTGGCTAATTGAGACAATCAACTAATTAAAGACCAGGCGTTGGTGTGAAAACCAGGGACAGATACGGCCCTCGCTGCCCACCTCTGGTCTAGAAGATCAAGTCTCGCAGCGCCTTATGTTAACCAGAATGATAGAATATTACGTTTGTGGTAGTACATTGCATTTTCTGCTAGATTGAGATAAATGGCAAAACCGCATTCACTTTATTTAGTATGCTGTTTTTAAAAACATATAAACATTTCATATCATGGTAAACCAGCTTCACTTGAAATTCCTTTGATTGAAATTCCAGTTTTTTTTCCCCTTACAATGTGTGAAAAGTATTTCCTGTGGCCACTTGAATAGGTCCCATGCATTATGAAACAAGTACTACAGCATGTTTTTTTTTTAATTAAACATACAACTTCTGAAAAATATTGCTAACAGGATAATTTACCTTTGTAAGCCTAATTGGCTTATCTCTCCCATGTTAGCCAGCTTTGTACTGGCAGTTTCCAGTGGATAAATTAAACAAATTGCAAAGAAGCCGACGGGGAGGGACTGAGTAAATAAATAACAATCAAACACGGAATAGACAGATCAAAAGAAACAACTAATTTTTTGAGGTTTGCTGAGAGCATATTTCACTCTTTAATTAATGTCCTGACTTTAGGGCATATTTGAGCCCCTCAAAACAAAAATAGTCCCATTCTTTTTTTTCTTTTTTTGGACTGCTACTGCACAGAGCACTTTGTGTTTTTGAAGTGTGGAATATATGCCCCACCTATGGTACAGTCTTGTACTGGGACTACACGGAGTTAATCCATCATTGTATTGACCAGTTAGGAATAATTTTAAGATTAGAACTTGAAATAAAGAAACATGGAGTTAGACCACTTTTGTTCTCAGGGGCCCATTTATTCAACTTGGGAGTAGTAGAGAAGAGACAGTTTGGGGTGTAGCAGCAGCAAAGATGCGGAATATGTGGAATGAAAGTGTGGTAGACTGTAGACTAAGTGTCCATCTCAGTGTGTGTTTGTATGTGTATGTACTTGGCACATCTGTGTGTTTTGTTTGCCTGAGGGTTTGTGTGGTTACAGTATTTGTTTTTGTGTGAGGGTGGGGTGCGTGTGCACCTGTGTTTCCCCCTCCAATTAACAGCTTCACAGCTATTTTCATTCTCTCTCTCTCTCTCTCTCTCTCTCTCTCTCTCTCTCTCTCTCTCTCTCTCTCTCTCTCTCTCTCTCTCTCTCTCTCTCCTCAGTTCCACTCTCCACTATGCCGAGGGTCCAGTTCACAGAGGGCATTTGCCGTAAGCAGTGGAATGGCTTCAAAGACATTGAGGAGCTAGCTACAGCAAAGCAAACATCTTTGATATGGTTTACAGTTTCGTCTTTAAGTTTACATTGTCCTGGCTGAGTTTTTAAGATCAATGATGCAGGACACCTATGAAGGGTATTGGGCAAAAATGAAACATATCCATTTCCCACTGTGGTATATGTGTTGTTTTGCCTCAAAGCCTTTCATTTATTTTATTCATTATAGATCCTTTATCATGTCACAGGGTTTACAGCCAATTAGCCACTACAAGCCATTTCAAAATCTGCTCTTTCACATCACATGGGAAACTGACCGCCCAGTGACCATGGACTGATCGACTGAAGCCAATCAGCTTACCAGCTGATTAACTGTTCTGAGACAAAGCAGTCTAGCTGCTTCAACATGTAAAACAGAACATGCGTAAAATGAAGGACAAGTTTCTTCGCCAATGAACTGCAAACAAAAGATCTGGCCCTTAGGTGTAAAAAAACATTATTTGGCACTTTTCAGACTGAACTAAATGATAAATACGTAAATATACGGATTGAAACACTCAAGAAATCCTCATTTTTGCGTTAACAGCTAGCTTTAGTGAAGTCAAATTTCCTTCAATGTTGGGGGGCAAAAAAGCTCATGCCGGAGACCAGAAGTTTCTGCTTTCCCATGTTCTGAGACCCAACAGTTGAAAACACGGGCAATTTAACAATCTGTGAATAACCGTTTCCACCAATACAGCAAATGGTCCGCTATATAAACAAAAAAACACGATTTTAGTCTCTCCAGCTCCACTCATCTATTTTTATCATTCCTTAATGCTGTTCTTCCATGACTTACTTACCGTTCAATGACAATGTCACTTCTTTTTGAGGTCATTGTCGCTGTAGGCTCAGTTCTATGCTTTCAATAAATATTCTTTTTTTGAAAAAGTGGTCCTATCAGAAATACACAATTTTGTTTATTTAAGTCACATCCCATATCAAAAACAGAGCATGAAAATAAAGTGATTTTAAATCAAGTAGTCGGCAGTCTGGGCCTGGAGTTAAGTATTGTTGTAAAAAGAATAAAACAGTGATGGTTTAGCAAGCAAAAGAATGCTAATGAAACAAACTGAGTCACTGCAGTGTAATATTTGGACAATACCACAGAAACTAGCAGTATCTCCGACCTGTAATTCTCCGAAAATACCATGGACATATGTATATATGTAATGGAATTATATGAGGTGTAAAAACAAACCGGAAATGAGCTACATCACTGCATTGGTAAGTTGACTGCACACCATGGAAGCAAAGTGGATTATTCTGCTGAACAGTGAAAGTATGATAGAAGCACTATGCTCTCAGATTTCTGTATATTCTTTCCTGCCACTCATTCTCTAGTCACCGTCCATATTTTTACACTCCAGGCAAATATCAAACGAAAACAAGTGAAGTTCATTTTATCAAATGCATAAATGTGTCTACAGCAACGCATTGCCTGTTACACTTAGCACTTTTTCATTAGCTTTCCCATTGGAGGTGCCTCATTCCACACTTCTGCTGAATTAATTATTTGAAGGTGTGGGATTTGGGAAGTGTGGTGCGGGAAGTGTGGGATTTGTATTGTATAGGAGGGAGTTTCAGATTATACCTTCCTCTTGTCCTGAGGATAGAGAGGTTTTGAATTATAGATGTGCCGTTATATTTTTTTCAATCTTCACCTTTGTTTGTTTTCTGCTCATATGCTAAGAAGGGTATTCTGTTGCTCAATCATTCACCCTTACCCTCACCCGCCGAGTTTCCGCTGAATCACTATCAAAATGTGCATCTGCACTCACATACCTGCATACTCCGCCATTTGGATTCTTGAGAGTCGAGACTCTGCTGTGATTTGGTAAATAGTATCATAAATCATGACAGAACCAACTACTTTGACTCAATTTACATGAATTGAATTGTGACAGACTGCAAGCCTTATTTTCAAGCCCTGATCGTGCAATTACGTATAAATAACTTAAAATGACATCAGAGCATGTCGTGATGCACTCCTGGCTACTACTGTGTTTAAAAATATGTGGCTACTATAAACCTAAAGGTGCGACATTTTAGTTACATGAAGATGTACATCCTCGCAAGAAAGCACTCCCTTCCAGTCTTGGCAGTTAATGTTCTTGTCTCAGAGAAAATTTCTGCATAGATAAGATTTTTGGACATATCTTCACAGTTAGCAAGGTGATCCAGAGGTACTGATATATCCCAAATCATGGGGATTTTTCTGGTCGCTAAGGGGCTTTTTCTTTCTTTGGTTGCAATGTGTTTCAGGTTAAGCTGTCCCATCCGCAGTAAACACGGCTTTAATCCTGACTTAAACAAACTGTTCTGGTTACTGAAGGTGGACAGCAAGGGCACCTGCCATCCCGGCACCAGGAACCCTGGTTAGAATGGAAAGCTGCGGTTACAGTTGGCGGGCAGTGAGGACCCCTGGAATCCTGGTGCCAGGAACCTTTGTAAAAATGATCTGCTGTAGGTGGGGAGCGAGGGCCCCTGGCATCCCAGTGTCAAGAGCCCTGATTAAAACGAAATGCTGCGGTTTCTGGGATTTGGTACCTAGGGGCACTTGCATTCAGGTGCCAGGAGCCCCAGTAGAACCAAATTGGTGCTATTACTCGGAGGGTAGCAGGGCCACTGGCATGACAGTACCATTGGCTCCGACAGGGAGCACTAGCATGGCCCTGCTCAACAGATAGTCTTATTTTACAAATTATACATTCTGCTATGTTAACGCTAGACTGCCATGATGGTCATTTTGACCGTTTTGAAATTTGTTTGCATTATAACTTTTCAAAATAAAAGAATACAACCTTGACGGTCACTGACTTTTCCTAAAAGAGTCTATATTTTAACGTGCAATTGATTTTATATAGATTACACCTATGGAGCATGAAATATCACCAAATCTACCTATTTCTGCCATTAGCGGTTTCACTGACCATACAGTTTTGCGGCTGTAATTTTTTTCAAAAAATGTATCTTTTGGGTGCCTAGCAACTAACCGATGCCACTGTCAGAGTTGGTAGAGTAGAGTAGTCAAGAATTATTTTATTGAGCAGCACTGGAAAAAAGTTTGAGCCAGCAGCAGCGGGAGACACTGGCACCAAAACGGAGGCAGTGCCAGGTCCGCAGGAGCTGCTCACAAAATAAGACTCTCATCACCTGCTGCAGATGCTTCAGACCCGTCTATGGGAATAGCACCCGGAGAACGGAGGTCACCTGCGCAGACTGTCACGAGTAGGCTAAATGCTACGCCATGCCAATAAATGAAAAGGTAATCTGAAAAAAAGTTCAGCACTTACCTGTTGTTTTCTAATTCCGTTTCATTGTTCTGATTAATTATTTCATAATAAATAAGATATTCCATATGGTTATGTTGTTATAAATGTTGAATCCGAATGTGTATTAATCAAAATAGATGTTTTTAATTGTTGTTTTTGTCGTTCTGAATGGTCTAATTATTTCTTTACCCAAAAATATTGTTGTTACGGTTTACAATACAGCCACTTTCACACTTTTCACACAGTTCTTTTGGAAGTTCTGAATGCATCACAGTGGAAATGTGGTCCTGCTCCTGAATCTCTGTTAGACAGCTTCAATAAAATCACTCTGTCATTGCAAAACAAAACAAACAAAAAGAAAACAAAATGGGATGTATTCTTCAGTGAAACCTCAATATGGAGGGGATTTCATCCTGAAATCAGGCCTGTGTAACAGTTACAACTGAAATATTGATTACGTTTAAGGATAACACTCAGGCAGATAAATGTAGATTGACCATATGCAACAGCTGATTCGATCTCATGTTCCTCTTCCATGTGAAACTGGTTTTGCTGATGAATGATAGGCCTGAAAACATTGTGTTCCTGCTTCATTTTACATGCAGCCCAGCTACAGCCAGCTGGTTGGTTCTTTTTATGTGTGTGTGGACTCAATCAAATCCCCATGACCCTGATAAGGTGGAAGGTTGAGATAATCAATGAATGGATGTCCTTCACATCTGAATTATATGCATACTGCATACAGCATGTGAAAAAAAGAACTCAGTGCAGTCTTCCTTCTCTGAAGGTTTTACACTGTGGAAAGCACTCAACAGTTCAACAGTCCTTTTGAGTTACTGATGGCTCAAATTAGCTTTTATGCCCTGTCCTACATGAAGAGCTTTAATTTGTTTTCTCAAAACTTTTGAGTCATTGCTGAGTACACACACTCCTGAACTTTTTGAGTAGTTTTCATTAGTCCAAATGATTCAGCATTCTGAGGAGAGAGCCTCATTGAAACCTGGCTGGGCTAGAGTTCATGCAGGTTTCTCATTTTCTAGAGACATAATCAAAGGTTCGCTTTGCCTTTGTCTGAACTGAGTGCTTCAAATAAGATTTGTTATGCTGGGGTTGTGTTTTCAAATTATGCTTGGGATACACAACAGGACTTTGAAAAGATATTGAAAAGAGTACATTCTGACACTCACACATCTGAAGACAATGTGTCATCAGTCACTGAATTTCTACCCTTAGATGATTAGATTAGTACCTTTTACTTTCAGATTTAGCAAAGATGGAGATCTTGTAGAGCACATTAATTGGTTGTTGACAATGTTCAAAACACTGAACTTCACGTGAAATTGGGTGAGCAAAGATAGCGGACTCCCGATAATATTAAACATTTATTACAGTATTTCACGGAAGTATCAAGATGAGAAAATTGAGTCTGACTGAATTGCATGACCTTCAACCAGATGAACAGGAGTACGTTCCAACTCGAGCAAAACTCAGATTTTTTTTTTTCAGACTTTGGATAGCTGTTTGCGGCAGTGAAATTTCTTGAAAAGTCATTTGGTGCAAGGTCGGCAATAATCATAAAAAGGAAAAAGTGAATTGAGGGAGGGATTGGCAACACTGGAAGCAGGAAGTCAGGATGCTTCCCCGCCATGTCGGCTCAGTGGGCAGTTATTCCCATGGTCTGCCAAGAGCTTCTACAGTAACACACTCAGCCCTCTCAGCTGCGAATGATGCTTAGTGAGAGACATTGGTTGTAACTGTAGCCTTATGCAGGCTGTCATTTGTGATTTAACAATAAGACCCATTTCGACTCCTTGATGAGACATTTGGGAGTCGTTTTAGCCCCACCCCTTCCCTCTAAATCCTGCTAGGCAACTGCTAGAGTTAAATCCAGCACTCAGTCGTGCTTTTGGCTAATTATTTTTTGAGGGGTTTTATGCCCCAGATTAGGAGCCACTCCCTCAGTGGAAATGAATGAATATTGACAGGGCCACTGCAGGCTGGGGTTTGAATATGTGAATGAGGCCAGTTTAGACCCTCCATACACAGCTATGGTCAGCTTATTTCATGGTCTACATGGGTAGCACTAGTCACGCCAAACTTCTGCTCTGGGCGAGCATAATGTGATCTTTTATTTCTGGAAAGTGAGTATTTCTGTACATTTCAGCAGTGAGCACCATAATTCATTGGACAGTGACATATTTTATTATTTTGGTTATGTTGGCTGAGTCAATAGCCAGATCTGAATCAAATCAACCACGCTTTTTACATGCAAGAAAGGACATTAAAGGATAAAAAGTCCCCTAAACTAGCAGGAACTGAAGTTGGCTGCAGCACAGGCCTGGCAGAGGATCACTTGGGAAGATACCCAGCAACTGGTGATGTACATGCATCACGTTTGATTAGATCGAGGTTCATCCTTAACTCTTGCTTTCAGACTGCTATGGTTCAACTGAGAAGTCAGATTAATTATTACAAAGAGCCTCATATCCACCAAGGACAGAAAAAAGGAAAGAATAAGAACAAACCGATGACCTTCAAACGCCAGATAACAACTTTGAGGAAGATCCAAAAGATTCAAGTTGCGCATAATTGCTTATCATCACACACAATCTCCTATGATATTGTCTTTGATATTTTTCTACATGTTTCTATACCTTTTCTCCAAACCTATTTGTCCATTTATGATATTTTGTCATTTTCTATCTATTCCTATCTATTTCTATCTATAATTCTATATACATTTTTCTATGTTACTGTGAGGTATTTCCACTGTACACAATACTATAGGTTTTTGCTGACATGGGGATTATTTGATTCTGTATTTGACTTGTCTTATTACCAGTTCCCCGGTTTTTTGGTGTTTTTTTGGTGGTGTTGGTGTTAGTCCCAGCCTACAAACCATCAAGCACTTATAGAGTTTTACAGCGCTGTTAAGAGCTATAGATACATTTATCATTTTAAATCTCCTCTTTACATGTACTTTCTATTTAGATGCTACAGGTGTACAGTATCTCACAAAAGTGAGTACACCCCTCACACTTAGACAATTAATTTGTTATATCTTTTCCTGGGACAACGTTACAGAAATGAAACCTGAATATATTCTAGTGTAGTCATTGTACAATATGTGTAGCAGTGTAGATTTACTGCAGTGTCCAAATAACTAACAGTACAGTACGTGTTGGAATCCATTATTCCATTAATGAAGCGCAGCTCCCCAGGACCAGAAGCACTCATGCAGCCCCAGACCATGATGCTGTCACCACCATGTTTGACTGTAGGCAGTACACACTTGTCTTGGTACTCCTCACCAGGGCACTGCCACACATGCTGGACACCATCTGAGCCAAACAGGTTTATCTTAGTCTCATCAGACCACAGAACATGGTTCCAGTAGTTCATGTTCTTGGATTGGTTGTCTTCAGCAAACTGTTTTCGGGCTTTCTTGTAGTCTAGTGTAAGAAGAGGCTTCCGTTTTGCCATGCAGACCGACTTGGTGCAGTGCATGGCGTATGGTCTGAGCACTGACAGGCTGTTGTCCCACTGCTGCAACCTCTTTGGGAATACTGACAGCACTCCTGTGTCTGTTTTCTGAAGCCAAATTGTGCATCTGACGCAGAGCACGAGGACTCAACCTCTTCGGTCAACCCTGGTGAGGCCTGTTCTGAGTAGAACCCGTCTTGGAAAACGGCTGGATAACCTCGGCCACCGTGCTGTAGCTCAGTTTCACAGTTTTACAGATCTTCTTCTAGCTTAGACCATCTTTGTGCAGAGCAACAATTCTCTTTTTCAGATCCTCAGAGAGTTCTTTCCCATGAGATGCCATGTTCACCATCCAGTGCCCAGAATGAGAGCATTGCACCCAAAGCACCACAGTTTAAACCTTCAGCAAATGTAAAACAAGCTCATATGGCCCACTCGAGCAGACAAAAGCATGAACATGATGAGTAAGATATGTTTTATTGCTTGGTTGACCATTACCAATTGGAGTGTGCACTCACTTTTGTTGCCACCTATTTTGGAAATAATGACTGCTTGTTTAGTTATTTGGACAGTGCAGTAAATCTACACTGCTACACATATTGTAAAATAACTACTCTAGAATATATTCAAGTTTCATTTCTGTAACATTGTCCCTTCAAAAGGGATACTGTGAGGGGATACTGTATGTTGCCACACCTTCGTCCATAGTTGGATTTTTTGCAACATTTATGTATTTTTCATTGCTGGTTCTGTCTGATTATTGTGGTCACGCTTCCTATGTTGATTGAAGTTGTCCAGGTAATGCATTTACAGGCAGTGGCGGAGCCAGACAATTTTCATCGAGATGGCCAGACTGAGGCCATTGCTCACACAGGGGTGGCACAGAAACTCATGTCTTATTTTTTCCTACGTGGAAAGTTGCTGTAGATCTAGTTGTGATTCCTGGTCACTCGTTTACTTAGCTATACAGGCAGAGACTGCCATGTTGAATTACATGATGAAGACCCGCATAATAAGCTTTTAATGTATGCCTAAACTAATTTAAAAAAAGATCTGAAACAGTAGTGAAATAAGTGTATTTTTCATTGCTGATAAATCTTACCAGATAGTTACAATTTACAGCACAAGAATATTACAGAAGGCACTTTTATTAACAAACCTACACAGTTGTATTCTCCTGCCTTTTGCAGCAATATTCATTTAAGGGCTGTAATAAAATGTTTCATGCATGAGTTAATGTAGAAATGCAAATTTGTAACTTATATAGAAAAAAAAGTCGCTTTCTCATGCCAGCTAGCTAATTAGCCATCCCTCTGACTTGAATGTATCGCTGACTAACAACAAACGCTACTCTGATAGCAAGCAGCTCCGCTCCGGATCTGCCCCGGCTCAGTGACGACTCCGGCTGATCCTGCTCAGAGCCGGGGCAGATCCGGAGCGGAGGTGCTTGCTATCTGGGTAGCAATTGAAAATGGTCACCAGCGAGCTACCTTGGTATCCTTACTGTCGAGGGGACTGCATTGAATTAGTAGTTAATAAAATTAACAAGATGGCTAACAAGCTAGCTACTTGTAATTGACATTGAACGACAATGCTTCTTACCTCGATAATATTTAAAACAGTGGTGTGCCGCTTTCCATCCTCCAAAAAGCTCGCATTTAGGGAGACAAAATGTCGCTCTGCACAGCGATACCAAAATAACACCAACTTGAACGCAAGTGTTTTTGAAAATGTAATTTTAAAGCAGGCAAAAATGAATGGGAGTCTACGTGTGAATTTTACTTCCGGTTTCTTCACTGGAGCGCGACGAGCTAGATATACTGTGCAACAAAGAAAAAGGAAGTTAATTAAAGACAGACTGGAAAATAAGTTTGTGCGTAATTGTTACAGAAAATCAAATGTTTTACTACCGCGTGCATATTTACACTCGTTTCATCAAACTTATTTGTTTTGCGGTCACTTTCACTGAGTAACAATGAGAGTACATTAACTAACTAGCTAATTTGCGTTTGTTTTGTTGCTCAGTATCGTTGCATGAATGAACCCTATCAGCAATCTAGTGTAGTTGGCACCTTCACTCGTAGAGCTAAGGATGTTTTCTGCATAGAGCACACGAACTACAACTACTACTTCTTCCTCATCTGTAATTATGTCAGTGTAGAATAAAGTCAGTTTGTGTATATTACCGCCTCCATCTGTAGTGGTGGAAAACTACTTGTTTGAGGTTGAGTTGCGTTACTGTGGGAACACTTACGCACAGAAAAAGTTGCCAGCAAAACGGTGGTGGTGGAGTGGCTGGAGGGGTGGCCGAAGTTTAATTTATGGTGGCCGTGGCCACCTCCTGGCTCTGACTCTGTTTACAGGTGAATCTTGTAGCATAATTAGGTCATCTTTCTCTTGATTGGTGCCTGCGTCTCACCTGAATGTTTAAAACTGGCATTGTATCTCGTATGATCATGCTGATGACGGCTTACAGCTGAAACACATTTGATTGTCTATTTGCCCATATTTATTAATAAAAAGACACTTATTCTGTGAGTGCCAGCCATTTGTTTCCTCCATTTTCAGTTCTGCCCAGCACTGATACTGCTTCAAGACTTGGAGACGTGCTTACTGCTGTATCGTTTTTGGTCAAATAAGGATGCCAATGTCATCCTTTTGTGTCGAATATCGACGCTTGGTCAGGTAGTGTCAATTTATGACGCGTCGGGATGAGACTGAGCTCACAAAATAAATGTACTGACAACAAATCTGAAGCTTAAAATCTCTGACTGCTTTTTTCAGTGTTTAGAAGCAAATTGAATGAGAAAATAAAGATTATTGCCCAGAAAGTAAGAAAAAAAATTTTGTTTCATGGTTTTATCCAACTGCACATGCCTGACGACGAGCTACAATATATGATTCATAATTGTCACAAAGGTGACAAATCCGTAGAGTTGGTTTGTTTTTTTATGCCCCCGCCCTCCAAAGAGGAAAGGGGGCATTATGTCGACACCATGTCCGTCCGTCGTCCGTAAACTTTTCGTTTCCGTGGGATAACTATGGAATCCCTCTTTGGATTGATGCCATTTCTTAGTGGCGTATTGGGAGTGGCTAGAGGAAGGTTCCTTTCGAAAACCAGCGTTGTGTGATATCTAATATGACCGCCACAGCAGGCATCTCAATATGCCCTTGATCAACATACAGGCGGGGGCATATGCCACGCTCTGCGTTTCTCTTGTTTTTTTAACCTCATTGATAGATTCACTCCCCAGTGTGAATGAAATAAAATTCTTATTTATTTTTGTTAAATTAGACTGTTGAGTAGTATATTTTAGTTTTTCTCATCACATTCATCAGTACATCAATTGCCATGTTGAATAACCATAATCAATAATCATATTATGTAGGCAGCAGTAACACACACACACACACACACACGTACAAGTAGTTCATATACGCATAGGGAGGGGATGAGCAGTGCAAATACACATACACATAAAACACACACACATACAAACAGTTTACACACAGACAGACACACACAAGCTATTCAATTCAAACATGCATGAGCAGCTCACACACACATAAGCAGCGTGCATCTGTAGCTTTTTCAAAAACATAATCAGAGGATGTATTTGATTTCTGTAGCTTTGATCAATATTTGAAAAGTTTGGTTCCAAAACGCAATAAGTGCCAAAATTACTAAAAGTGAGATAATGCCATAGACCGGTAGTCCTGCGCTTCTGACACATGGTGCAATAATCTGTTTTTGGGAATTCATAGGATAAGGTGTGTTTTTCATGGCCAAAGTTTGTGTTTTTCTATAAAATGCAATGGGTGCCAACATAGAAAAAGCTGATTTACTCAAAATGAGTAAAATGGATATATTGCGTTTTGGAAACGAACTCTTCATTTGTTCAGTATAATCATTAATAATGACTGAAAACATAATCAATTGAACATTTATCTATCTACATGTATCCAATTCATCTGGCTGTATCTATTCTTTTGTCTGTACTTTTCCTCTTTTGCCTGTAATTTTCCAGTGATGTCATCCTTATCTTTGCTTTGAATTCCTGAAGGATTAGCTAGCCATGTTTTGGTTTGCCTGTCCTATTGTAGCGCGAGAATGTGAGAATACGGAAAGACCATATTTGGAAGATATTTCCTGTGATTAGGGTATAAAATCTGGGTGTGAAAAGTTAGAAATCAGTTCTTCTTGCGCAAAAAGAACTCGGCTTTTCATTTATCAACATGCCACAATAAAGCATAATTGTTTGAAGAATCTGTCACTCTTGAGGATGGGGGAACCTCATGATATGAAAATATGTTTGAATGAAAACCACAACAAGACTTCCATCTTTCCATCTAACTGTAGTTGAGATGGAAATCTCATCTTTTGACAGCAACCATTCTGTAATATTCAGAGGGGGGGACGAATTATGAAATACCTCTACCTCAATAACTGTCACGGCGTATTTGTTGGAATTATGTTGCTGGCCGCTCAGAAATTATGTATTTTGAAGACCAATGATATTTAAATATTTCTGTTGCAACAATCAAGCAGCTAGGTCATAGATAATACTCTGGGCACGATTAATCCGAAACCCACCATATCTAGCGGGTGCTGTTATTGTGGGCAGTGAGCGCAGTAATTGCCCAGTCGTTTTTGAGCAGTTGGAGAGCTCTCCATTTGGGACAGTAGAGCCAACAGGACGGGGAGTTAAACCGACCATGATGGCCATCGCACTCAAGCACTGTCCTGATTTGTAAGCGGTTTTAATCTGATCGGATGAAGACAGTGACCCGCGCGTGATATCAGGTAATTGCAATGCAAATGCTCTTTATCGTTACAAGTTGATAACCATCAACAAAGCGAATTTGCACAGACTTTGAGAGACATTTCTCAGTGCCTATGTGCCAAACCCAAAACCAGTGAAGTGGCACGTTGTGTGAATCGTAAATAAAAACAGAATACAATGATTTGCAAATCCTTTTCAACCTATATTCAATTGAATACACTGCAAAGACAAGTTACTTAGTGTTCGAACAGGTAAAATTTGTAATTTTTTGCAAATATTAGCTCATTTGGAATTTGATGCCTGCAACATGTTTCAAAAAAGCTGGCACAAGTGGCAAAAATGACCGAGAGAGTTGAGGAATGCTCATCAAACACTTATTTGGAACATCCCACAGGTGAACGGGCTTATTGAGAACAGGTGGGTGCCATGATTGGGTATAAAAGCAGCTTCCCTGAAATAATCAGTCATTCACAAACAAGGATGGGGCGAGGGTCACCACTTAGTGAACAAATGCGTGAGCTGATTGTCGAACAGTTTAAAAACAAAATTCCTCAACGATCTATTGCAAGAAATTTAGGGATTTCATCATCTACGGTCCGTAATATCGTCAAAAGGTTCAGAGAATCTGGAGAAATCACTGCATGTAAGCGACAAGGCCGAAAACCAACATTGAATGCCGTGACCTTTGATCCCTCAGGCGGTACTGCATCAAAAACCGACATCAGTGTGTAAAGGTAATCACTGCATGGGCTCAGGAACACTTCAGAAAACCACTGTCAGTAACTACAGTTCGTCGCAAAAATCTGCAAGTGCAAGTTAAAACTCTAAAATGCACAGCGAAAGCCATTTATCAACAGCACCCAGAAACGCCGCCGGCTTCGCTGGGCCCAAACTCATCTAAGATGGACTGATGCAAAGTGGAAAAGTGTTCTGTGGTCTGACGAGTCCACATTTCAAATTGTTTTTGGAAACTGTGGACGTCGTGTCCTCCGGACCAAAGAGGAAAAGAACCATCTGGACTGTTATAGGCGCAAAGTTCAAAAGCCAGCATCTGTGATGGTATGGGGGTGTATTAGTGCCCAAGGCATGGGCAACTTACACATATGTGAAGGCACCGTTAAAGCTGAAAGGTACATACAGGTTTTGGAGCAACATATGTTTCCATCCAAGCAATGTCTTTTTCATGGACGCCCCTGCTTATTTCAGCAAGACAATGCAAGCCACATTCTGCACGTGTTACAACAGCATGGCTCCGAAGTAAAAGAGTGTGCGTACTAGACTGGCCTGCCTGTTGTCCAGACCTGTCTCCCATTGAATATGTGTGGCGCATTATGAAGCGTAAAATATGACAACGGAGACCCCGGACTGTTGAACAACTTAAGCTGTGCATCAAACAAGAATGGGAAAGAGTTCCACCTGAAAAGCTTCAAAAATTGGTCTCCTCAGTTCCCAAATGTTTACTGAGTGTCGTTAAAAGGCGATGTAACACATTGGTAAAAAGGCCCCTGCGCCAACTTTTTTGCAATGTCTTGCTGCCTTTAAATTCTAAGTTAATGATTATTTGCAAAAAAAAAAGTTTCTCAGTTTGAACATTAAACATCTTGTCTTTGCAGTGTATTCAATTGAATATAAGTTGAAAAGGATTTGCAAATCACTGTATTCTGTTTTTACTTACGATTTACACAACATGCCAACTTCACTGGTTTTGGATTTTGTATGTGACGTTTTGGATGACGAAGAGTTTTAACTTCTCCATCACATAAATGCTCCTAGTAATCCTGATTTCAAGTGTGATAAAATGAACAGCTTTCGGTTTGAATTGGACAAACGTAACTTGATTTGGCAAATTATGTACCTGTCACAAACACATACGAATTACCGCATGGTGTGTTTAGGTACATGACATACAGCTACTTTCCTGTTTTTAGACCTAACGCTATTTCACTTGGGAACTGTCCTGAAAATCAGCAGGAGGGTGACATTTTCCATTAAGCTTATGCGCAGATCGATTTCATGTTTGACTGATCATCCTCTTTGCCAACTGTCCTGAAATCGAAAGCTCCCAATTATCCAGGTGGTAACAGGAAACCTTTGCATCTTCAGCTGAGCTGAACTGTATTTCACCACCTGGGTCTCCAAGGAGATATCAACAATTCAAACCACAGCGTAATCTAATTTTGGGAAAAGATGGGGCCAGAGGCTTCAGGTCAGCTCTGTGGAAACAGCCAGAAGGATTTGCAGGTCTTTGCTGAAGCAAGGCTCTAAGGCTAAGCCATTCAACATTATCCTGCAAGGGACAGTGTGGGTGCGGGCTTTCATTCCAACCAAGCACTTACACACCTGATATTAATAATCAAGCTCTTTAACCAAAGACTCTTGGGGTTGATCAGTGGTGTCAAGTGTGTAAGTGCTTGGTTGGAAAGAAAGTCTCCATCCACACCCTCACTTGCAGGATGATGTTGAATAGCCCTGCTCTATGGTAACGCTTTTAGCCTATGACCCTTTCCTCATTACTAATATAGCCTAATCTACGTAGAAAGACCTGGGGGAAAAAAAAAAACAAAAACATAATTTCTCTGGGATAACTGGCTAACTTGACTGTACCAAGACAATAAATTGATGAGCTGCAGTCTTAAATGGGGGGGTCGCCTTTTGGGTGACGGGTGAAGAATCAGCATTCCTTTTTTAACAAATACACCTATCTTCACACTACTCCCTTTAAATAGGTCCTTAGAATGAAATGATGTGATCCCAATCAGATCTGTGTAATGCCAATTATTCATTAAAATGCACCAATTGTGCTCCTTTGTATGGTCATTTTTGTATTTTTGGGGTCTGCTGGAATAGGTTTACATACTTCAATGTCCAAAAAACACTTTACTTTTCTCATAATGGCCATTTCTGCAGGACCTCTGTCGGAAACACTCTGTTTGGGCCCGTACATCCACTGTGCTCACCCCCACCCCCTGAAAAGCACAGTGTGCTGGCCGGACCACTCACTTCTGATTAGTCAACCGCTTTACGCGTGTGCCAGAAATGTCATGTGCCCTATACCATAAATGGATTACAGCTCCAGGGGTGGGGACTGTGGCTCGATTATATTTTTGCAAACAACAGGAAAACAGTAAGACAAGGCAAGAGAATGTGTTTATCCTTCCTTCGCTTCTGCCAGTATTTATCTGTTCAAAAAAAATTATTTCATTAGTATTTTATCAGTATTTTAAGTCTCTTATCTGTCTCTCATAATTACAATTTAGTTACCTCTCAAAACAATTTGAATGCAGAATTTGAAAAAGTACAACTAAAACTGTCATTTGCACTTCATTCCCAATTTAAACAAAAATACATTTGTCTCCCAACTTAATTGGTTTACTGCTTCAGAGCTTCTTTTAAGTGCAATATTCTTTGTCAGCCGGCTTCCTCTTTATCTGGCACAGAGGACCCTAATCCTCGCTTAGCATGATGCTAACAGAATCCAATGGGAAATCCTATAAGAAAATAGCAAAGCTAGAAGAGTTAATGTTACACTTTTGACATAGAAATGACAGCTGAAAAACAGACCGTCCCTGAGAGATCATTTCAAGTCTGAAGGATGTGTACGAGCCTTACATAACATGCAAAAAGACAAGGGAGTTTGAGCAGAAGACATGATGGGCATGAAGTACGGTTACTACCAAAGGTTCAACAAGCTATGCTAGCACATCATTAGCATTGTGGCTTCATTTTATTTCAAACTCCAAACAACCTGAATCTCTAGGTCTTAACAAAGTTAGCACAGCTCCTTATTTCGTCAGCAACCACTGGGAATATCATATATAAAGATTTGAACTGTGTCCAGTTCACCAGGGAATCCTTAGGAAAATGATGGTAACACAATAAAGGTTGGAGTTGTACAGCTAAGGACTACTGTTAAAAATAAATTTTAGCCACTGCCTCTTCCCCGAATTCGAAATTGCACACTCTAAGTAGCTGTGTTTGTGGGTGTAACCCGCTTGATTCAAGTGCATTCCAAACTAGCTGCCTGGCCCAAAAATTCAATCGATGATGCAACCAATTTAAGGACAAAATGGAAGAATTATCATATGCAGACCTTTTATAACCACAAGAAACCCAACATGATTCATATAAGGACATAAAAAAAGTAAACCATAATAGGGGTACTATAACCCTCTCCCAATCAGAGAAGTGCAATTCCTGAGGTTCTTAAAAACTTTTTCCAATCAAAGAAGGGTACCCATAGTGCCTCTTTACACCGCTAATCAGAGAAGTGTACTCATGTTGGTTCATCATGCATCACAAACTGCATGCTGTTTCAAGACCGAGCCTTCTAGACTCCTCTCTCCATCCTACTTCTCTAGCTTCTCCAAAGCACTGATTTTAATCTCCTGTGGGGTGCACGTTTCCCAAAACCTCTGATGGATAAGAACGAAGTGAGTATGGAATCATAGTTGTGCCAAAATCCTGAGCGAGCAATTGGACGTTTTGAGCGCAAAAAAATATATTTCGCAAGCACACAAATCTTGTTTTGAGGAAAAATTATTAGTGAGCAAACAAAACCTTCCGACTGACAAACAAAACTCTATTCTGTGCTCAACAAATGTCTTTGTATGTTTGCTGTGATCAATATGAACGTGCAATATTAACCACTCTCACTCAGTTTCACTGTATGCTCACTCAGAAACTCATGTTCAGCATGCTGGTAGACCACAGCACGCTCGCTCAAAGCATGTCTCTCCCTCTCTCTCAGTCTGCCCTCTCTGTGCGCGCTCGAGCTGTGCAGAGTGCTACAAAAGTGCCACGATTGTGATTAGCTGCTTCAGTCTCCAATTAGATGCATTATGCCCAACCACCAAAGAAAAGGGGGAAAGGTAATGCGGAAATTCATCATTTCCATAATTCCATAAGTGGGTGGGTAATTCGATCTCTGTCCTGATTAGTAATTGGCTCTCAGCTTCAGTGTCCAGCTTCATCAGTCGTGCTTAAAAACGGCATTCAGGGCCCTGTGAATGAACAAAGAGAGGTAATCAGTCTGAATGGCTTGGTGGTGAATTATCAGTCAGGGTTGTGATTGAGACCGACTAGCGACTGCCCTCATATGCGCCTTGGCATGTAGAAGTCACGCCCCATTGAATACATCATCAGTGTCGCTGTAAGAACATTCGTATTCAGATGGGTGCGATACGTGGTGCACAACTTTGGTGGGCCACAGACGGCTGCTGGGTTATACGAGCTGAAACTCCTCTTCTGGACTGCGGTGATTAACCCTTGTGAGGTACCCAACTGAGGTACCACTTTTCTGAACTAAATATTCAAATTTTGATGTGTTGATCACTGCCGTGGGGCGTCAGCATTGTGACTTTTGATTTAGAAAACCGTTTTTGATTTAGAAAGCTTAAAATAATGCTCTATAAGGCTGTGGTGTCCCGAGGATGGCAAAATGGGTATAAGTGAAATAACTTGAGTATTGCTTGAGAAATAACTAGGGAGCCAAATGTGTGAGTATAGGTAATTTTACAAACTATGGTGAACAAACATAAAATGAACACCATAATTCAGTGGGCGTTTTTTGATCTTTTGATTCTGTTGGCTGAATCCATCTAACACGCATTTAACATGCTGAAGAGAAGCCTGGATGCAAAAAGTCCCCAAAACAATTAAAAATTTTGCTTCATTCTATTTTTTAATTCACCCAAAATAGGGAGCGGGGAGATGCACTAAAGGGTGCATACAGTCATTTTTAAATGGTTCATTCATTTCTGAATGGTTCATCATCAACGATATGGATGAAAACCCCTCAAATTAGCATAAAGCACAGAACCAAAATTCAAAAAAAGTAAAATAAGACAAAAGACCCTGTAGCTCATTGATAAAGAAAGGAAGCTCCATGCCCATTATGAAGTGGAACCCGCCTGTTATCTTGGAGAAAAAGACGTTGGTAACAGACGACGATGAAGATGAAGACAACTCTGAATGCCGCATTTTCCCCATAACTCATGGCATATTGGCCAGAGAGATAAAAATGTGTCACTGTCTAAGGAATTATGGTGCTCCATTATATTCATAAATGGGGGAAGGTGCAATAAATGGTCTTAAGGACACTGTCAAATTACTGACGAAACTAAACAAAACTCAGTGGGTGGCAGCTGTCCCAAAAATAATGCAAAAAAACCAACTAAAATACTCAAGCGGTGTCAACCAATTCAAGTCCCTCCTAAAAACTCATATAGTGCCACAGACAGCGATTTGAACACCAGAGAAGTTTACAAAAATAAAGCTAGAGCTTGAGACGAAGGCGCCGATGGCGATTCTGGTTGGGCTGGCGTGGAGAGGACTGTAGATGATGGGCAGCTGAAATCCTCAATGACGTATGGAGAAAGTGTCACACCTCAAACCATCAGCAGAGGTCGCCATGAAGCCCCAGCCCCTGGTGGTTTGCCCAGAAACCCCAGGGACTTGAAACCCATGCCCTTGCCCCAGGAGACCCTGTTCATGTCACTCATTGTCTTCACCCATTTTCTCATTGCTGTACACCTGATCCTCATTTTGGTAGCCTTAAATACCCCTCAGTTTGTACCTACTTTGATCAGTCTTGAAATGCACACTAGCCTTAGTTTATGCCCTTGTTCATTTTGGAATGTTTCTGTTGTTAGTCTTGGAGAAGCCCGTGGTTTTGAGATCTTTTGTGGTTTTGTCTTTTTTCATCTGCCCTGTGTGGATTTGGTGACATTGGTCTAATTTTGTTAAACTCTAGTTTTTTCCTCTAACATAACATAACATAACATAACATGAATGGCAAGAACAGGCTTTTCAGCCCAACTACGCTTGCCAGTTTCTTTATACTATTGTGAATATATCCCTTCAGATACTCAGTGACTCAATGGTATCTAGCTTTAAGTCAAGCCTGCTCTATTCCACATTGAAATTACTCTTTGGATAAAGAAATATTTCAGAATATCAGTGCTAAATTTACCTTTGGTCAACTTCCATTTGTGACCCCGAGTTCTACTCACAACACTTGGTCGAAGGAATCCTACATAATTCACTTTTTTAATCCCTTTTAACATATTTACAGACCTCAATCAAATCACCCCTGAGCCTCCTTTTCTTAAGATTGAAGAGATTAAGGATCTTCAGCCTCTTCTCATAGCTTTCATCTTTTATACCTGGAATAAGCTTAGTGGCTCTTCTCTGAACTTTCTCTAGAGCCTCTTTATCTTTCTTAAAGTGTGGTCCCCAAAACTGTACACAATACTCCAGATGTGGTCTGATGAATGTGTTGTACAAAAGAAGCATCACCTCCTTAGATTTGTACTCAATACAATGGCAATGTATCCCAGCATCTGATTGGCTTTTTTAACTGCTACGGCACAATGGCTAGAGCCTGTGAGGGTTTGGTCAACAATCACTCCCAGATCTTTCTCGTGTACAGCACATTCCAGTTTCAAACCTCCCATGAAGTAATCCCATCTAATGTTTTTATTACCTACATGTACAACTTTACATTTTGCTACATTAAATTTCATTTGCTACATTTCTGCCCAATTCTGGATTCTATCCAAATCATCCTGAATCACTTTAGTGGACACTAAACTATTTGCCAAACCCCCCAATTTACAAAACCCAAAACCAGTGAAGTTGACACGTTGTGTAAATCGTAAATAAAAACAGAATACAATGATTTGCAAATCCTTTTCAACCTAAATTCAATTGAATTCACTGCAAAGACAAGTTACTTAATGTTCGAACTGGTAAACTTTGTAATTTTCTGCAAACATTAGCTCATTTGGAATTTGATGCCTGCAACATGTTTCAAAAAAGCTGGCACAAGTGGCAAATAAGACTGAGAGAGTTGAGGAATGCTCATCAAACACTTATTTGGAACATGCCACAGGTGAACTGGCTAATTGGGAACAGGTGGGTGCCATGACTGGGTATAAAAGCAGCTTCCCTGAAATGCTCAGTCATTCACAAACAAGGATGGGACAAGGGTCACCACTTAGTGAACAAACGCGTGAGCTGATTGTCGAACAGTTTTAAAACAACATTCCTCAACGAGCTATTGCAAGAAATTTAGGTATTTCATCATCTACGTTCCGTAATATCGTCAAAAGGTTCAGTGAATCTGGAGAATTCACTGCATGTAAGCGACAAGGCCGAAAACCAACACTGAATGCCCGTGACCTTCGATCCCTCAGGCGGTACTGCATCAAAAGACATCAGTGTGTAAAGGACATCACCACATGGGCTCAGGAACACTTCAGAAAACCACTGTCAGTAACTACAGTTCGTCGCTACATCTGCAAGTGCAAGTTAAAACTCTACAATGCAAAGCGAAAGCCATTTATCAACAGCACCCAGAAACGCCGCCGGCTTCGCTGGGCCTAAGCTCATCTAAGATGGACTGATGCAAAGTGGAAAAGTGTTCTGTGGTCTGACGAGTCCACATTTCAAATTGTTTTTGGAAAATGTGGACGTCGTGTCCTCCGGACCAAAGAGGAAAAGAACCATCCGGCCTGTTAGGCGCAAAGTTCAAAAGCCAGCATCTGTGATAGTATGGGGGTGTATTAGCGCCCAAGGCATGTGCAGCTTACACATATGTGAAGGCACCATTAATGCTGAAAGATTCATACAGGTTTTGGAGCAACATATGTTGCCATCCAAGCAACGTATTTTTCATGGACGCCCCTGCTTATTTCAGCAAGACAATGCCCAGCCACATTCTGCACGTGTTACAACAGCATGGCTCCGTAGTAAAAGAGTGCGGGTACCAGACTGGCCTGCCAGTAGTCCAGACCTGTCTCTCATTGAATATGTGTGGCGCATTATGAAGCGTAAAATACGACAACGGAGACCCCGGACTGTTGAACAACTTAAGCTGTACATCAAGCAAGAATGGGAAAGAGTTCCACCTGAAAAGCTTCAAAAATTGGTCTCCTCAGTTCAAACGTTTACTGAGTGTCGTTAAAAGGAAAGGCGATGTAACAGTGGTAAGAAGGCCCCTGTGCCAACTTTTTTTGCAATGTGTTGCTGCCTTTAAATTCTAAGTTAATGATTATTTGCAAAAAAAAAAATAAAGTTTCTCAGTTTGAAACATTAAACATCTTGTCTTTACAGTGTATTCAATTGAATATAAGTTGAAAAGGATTTGCAAATCATTGTATTCTGTTTTTATCTACGATTTACATAACGTGCCAACTTGACTGGTTTTGGGTTTTGTGGTATCATCTGCAAATTTAACCAATCTGGTCTCAATATTACTATCTAGGTTATTAATGTAGATGAGGAACAGCAGGGGCCCCAACACCGATCCTTGGGGGACGCTACTCCCCACCATACTTAGCTCAGATGAGATACCACTGACCGCCACTCTTTGTGTTCTGTCCTGGAACCAGTTTTTAATCCACTCCAGAATACCTCCTGTAACTCCAATGGGGCTCAATTTAAAAATTAGTCTCTTATGCGGTACTGTATCGAATGCTTTCTGAAAATCCAAGTGTATGATGTCATAAGCCCTGCTCTGGTCATAAGTCCCGGTGGCCTCTTCAAAAAATTCCAGAAGGTTTGTCCGGCATGACCTTCCCTTTCAAAAACCATGTTGGCTATCCCTCAAGATACTGTTACGCTCAAGAAAAGTCCAGCCCATCTTTTATGATAGATTCCAATATTTTGCACGCAATGCAAGTTAAACTGACTGGCCTGTGATTTCCTGGCTCAGGACGGTCCTGGCTCGGTACGGTTCTGTGTGGACACCCAAGCCCTTGTGAGATTCCAAAGCAATAAATACCCAGAATTTCTCAGTCTCTGCACTTGTGCTCCATCTGCATTTTAACAAAAAGGGGACAGTACACCTGATGGCAGAAAATTAGACACGCGCGCACACACAAACACTCAAAAGAGAGAACACAAAATTTACCATTTCTGGCAACAAAGGGGTTAAACAAAACTCTGGTGTGGTGAAACTAACTCAGCAGAGAATTTATTTAAAGATAAATCCCTGTCTTTTTGAAAGTACTTCTGGGCTGGTGTTCGTAGAACAGCTTTAAGTGGAAATTCTGCACTTGTATTATTGTTGATCAATGTTCCACATAGTTCCATTGATGGGAGAGTCTAATCCCAGCTGAGCTTTCCTGGAGGATTACACACTGCTGTGAACTAAAAGCAGATTATTTGTTTTACTCTTTTTGAATGACCCATCACTGTTTATCAAGTGAATTTTAAAGGAATAATCTTCCAGATTTTATCGATTCCAATGAAAGAGTTGTGCTTCGCACACTGGTGACGTACACTAAGGACAGGACTCAGGCGTAAGGATGGACTTGGTTCTATTTATTATGTCTACTGTGCAGCAGGGAGGCACACAATACGAAAAACAAAACAAAATAGGAAACGAGGTTCCTGAATTGCACTATTAGTAACACAGACACTGGACTTTAGCAACGGTAACAATGTATCACCAATGGGAAAAGAAAATAGGAAATGAGATTCCTCAATAATCATGATGAAGTGCTGATATAAACAATATACAGCACTAAACTCGAGAGTTAGAATTAATTCCCCCGATACGCGGGGAATAACTCTATGCAAGACTAGAGATACAACACAGGCATGTGGCCTACGACACTTGGCAAAGACTAAGTGCAAAGCTCAATCTTACATAGCCCTACACTACCACACCGTGGAAATGAACAGCAGCTGCATACAATGATTGCGGGGCTGAAAATGCGGTCCAGGTCTCAATAGACTGGTGAGTTTGATGGCTGGAGGCGTGGCCTTACATCCAATGAATCTGTCTGCGCAGAGTAAAGAAAAAAACATTTTTATAAGTGCTCTCCACAGTATGCAACCTCCCCTGCATGACTGTTTTATTTAATATTTATAAGGTTTTTGTTGCATTTTTATTAAATTTTTTTAATCTCTGCTTTTGGGAACATTTGCTGGGTGTAGTTGGCAAGTTATTTTCTCAAGCTCACTGTGTGATCCAGAGGTGTGAGCATTAATAAAGTCATTCAGCAAAACTTTATTTCCTGAAGGGCTGTGCAGCACTGGTTTCTAAACGTATGGTTTGCAGCAACAGATGCTTAATACCACTTTTTCTTAGCCTGCAGTCTCCAGAGAGCCTCATTGTATTCAGTCAGGTAACCTCTCGCCTCCATTACACATAGTAGGAATGGCGGTCTGCAAGCGTTCTGCCTGAGTGACTGCAGGATATCAGCAGTGCACGAACTTGTTCTGTAGCAAAATGAGGGAGGCTGTGCATCTCCGCCAAAAGGGCTGTGCAGCATGAGAATCACGTACTGCGCAGCTCGTATTTTCACTGTGACAGTGCTTACAATGGGCTGCAGTGCTGAAATAATTTACACAGTATGAATGTAAGGACCTGCAAATGAAACTGAACTGTACTTCAGCTTCATATCTCTCTTCAAATTCAGTGTCTTGGAGTACAGAGTAGGAAAACAAAACACCTTGAGAGTCTAAAAACTTACAACCTGCGCTGAATGTCAGAAGAAACTGTGGATTTACTATATTTTAGTTCAAGTTCCTCCCTCTGGAGCTGTCAAGAAGAAAAGACATGAGTATCTGCATCTCTGGTCTTCAAAACAGGAGTAAAAAAACAACATTATTTCCAGTGGAGTGAGACAGTTTTGACTTTGGTTTTAAGTATTTTGATTTCAGATATTTGGGGTAAGACTTTGGTGAAAGTACATGTGTCAACCAAAAGGAACCTTCATATCATTCTAGAAATTACATACGCTTTTATTAATGTTGTCAAGCTATGCATCTAGCACTCCCAATCACCAGAGAACTGAGCACCGGCCTGCATTCCACGCTCCCCTTTATCAGCCGCATCCGTTTCGCATTGTGCTACGCTCATTGCTTTGCCCATATAAAACAGGGCTTCGCATGCAGAAAATGCGAAGTCTCGTTAGCCCGCGTCTTGTTCGAGGCATGCCTGTCGCTTAATCCCAATTCTTTTGTTAATATGAAGCTTAGGGGAAGTCCAGTCAGGAAGACTCTCTCGTGCACTTCAACTCTGTTGATTTTCTTTTCATTCACTCGCATGCTCACCCATAAATCTCTGCAGTCAATCTCTATGGCCGTCAGTTGAGCAGTCAGCTGGTGCAGCTGCTGATCTCTTCTATCCAACCGCGGCGCACCACAGTCGCATCGCTAGCCGATCGTTATGTTGCTGTCTTTTTAAAAAATGTCATTTTTCTCTGCCCTAGTTCGTTCATGCTGGCGTTCGCTGACCCTCCTCCTCCCCAACGCCACCCTGCTCCATCGGATCTACCGTACTGCCGCTCCAGCTTTGTCAGCCTTCAGCCACCACCGCCACCAGCGTCTGGACTCTTCGGGGGATTTTCCAGCTGCTGCTCTGAGCCGTGCTCCTGCTCTACGAGTCTCCCGAAGAGTCCAAACGCCAAAGACTTTTAAGCATGTTCATTCTGACTGCTGTCTTCCAGCTGTCCTGATCCTCTCATCCCTAATTTACCATCAATTAATTTGTCAGCCAGCGGAGGATGGGCTTCCCCAGAATCACCAGGTTCCTCCTGAGATTTCTTCTCAATGAGGAGTTTTTTCTCACCACTGTTCCAGGCTTTTTCTCCCTACTGGGAGTTTTTGCCAGCTATTGGGGGATTAGGGATTAGTCTGCGCTCTGCCCTTTTCTCTATGTAACACATCTTTGTGTCAGCCTGTCTATGAAAGCGCTCTATAAATAAAATTTAATTGAATCCTACTTATGCTCAACACATAATAAATTTTTTTCTGATTTCACTCGAGGCACTCCTGATTAAAATATTGTATATTATTACTCAATGCTACTTTGTATGTAGTTGTTGGGACCTTTTTCCCTGTTTGTTTGCAACTGCCTTTCTACCATCGCTGCTCTGCAGCAAAGGCATAATAAACCTATTTCATCTTTGCATCTGAATCCAGTTCAGCTTTTGGCATTTTCCAGCACCCTCAGAGCATGCGCTGAGAAGGCCATTACAAATGTTCACGAAGTAGAGCTTTACAAAACAGACTGTATTCTCTTACAGCATGGCACTGGAACTGTGGAGTGAAGCAATTTTGTTTTTATTGTTGTAATTTTTATATTATCCTTTGGCACCACCATGCCACGATCGTGCTTTTTAATTATTCCGCTCTGTACAACGAGCTTTAAACCTGCAGAGCAGGCAAACTTTGCTGGCCCTGTATCTCCAAGCATTTCATTTACCGTCATTTTCTGACTCTCAGCCTCGCTTTGCTGTGTTTTAAGAATAATAACTGCAATCGAATTCCTGCATGAAATTTGCCTTAAGCGAATGCCCTTGTTTACGGAATGAAAACGGTTCAACAGTTTACTGTCTTTATTGTTCATTTTTGGACCCAGCGCTTCAGTGCAAATTTGCTGTGCAAATGCAGGGAATACAAAACTGTGCTCTTTGATATGACCTACATGTTTAGTTGTTTAACTCAGTGGTTCTTAAACTCTCTGTTAAGCAGTTGCGGCTCTCTTGCTTAGCAGTTAATTCAGTCCCAGAACTTTAACAAACTTTAATTTGCTCTTCATTGTCCATGTTTGCGACAGACTTTCCCTTTTTCAGCCACGTGTCGGTAATAAGCCGTTAATAGAATCCCACGCTCCCATATGCTGCAATAACAGACAGATGCAACTAATTCAAGTGATTTACATTGGCTGTTTCCTTCTTTTTGATTTGTTGTATCTTAACTCTGCCCGAGAAACTTTTCTGCAAACTGCAGCAGTCCCAAGCCATTTCCTGAATGTTATGAATTCCTCCTTGAAAGATTGCCATCTCAACGTTTAATTAACTGATCGTTTCAGTTTGTTTCCCCTGTAGTGGAGTATGACCCAAGTATTTAATCTATGCTTAACTTTTACACTTGGACCTCAAGTGTCAGACCCGACAATGACGTATGGAGCATCGTACAAACAGCAGGGGCAGATTTATAAAACCTCTGTTCAACGGCTATTTCTGCAAACACTGACATCACAGAAATAAAATAGATGGGCTTATTGCCAACCTTGCCTTATGTCTAAAACTTGCCTTAAAAACCACATCATTGTGAATTAACCAAATCAGTATTTATTTATTTTATTCTGCATATATGGGATGCGCGCCTGAATGGGATGCTCTGGTTTTGCTATTGTGCTCCTGCATTTCATAATGTATTTTGTGAGTTAGGACAGTCACAGAGCATGAAAATGGCCTTAATCCTTCAGATGATTACCGGATTAAAGGCTACGAAAGACTGCTGACAGTTTGCACTTTGAAAATACGCTAATCAGGAAAAGTTGGGATGGTACGGTAAATTAAAATTAGAACTAAAAGCAGTGATTTGTGAATGCATTACATTGACCTGCATTACATTGAAAACGATACAACTGTCATGCCTCGCCCACAATGGTCCGCGTCGCCAGAGTACTACCATCTCCTCAGTCCACTCTCCACTCCTCCAAGGCCTAATTGGATACTCACTATCCAATTAGGCTTATTTAAAAATTGGAGGGCTTGCTCAAGTAGGTTTTTGTTCAACAAGCAAAGCCAAATGTATCCCACCTGTACTGTAGATTTTTTTTGTACGAGTGGTACCCTTTTTTTCTTTCTGTGATTCCTAAACCAAATCAATTCTACTCTGTAAACCCTGATAGTGTAGTGAACTCAAATGTTTTGTGGAAACCGATTATCTCAAAAAAATTGTGAAGGCCAACTTAATTGCATTGTGTGGAAAGAACTTAAGGAAATCAGGTAAAGTTATTTTTTTACATGTTTTTAGTGCCGTGAACACAAGATCATTAAGTTGGTATACTTGTTGGCATACCCAACATGTGTTTTTTTATTGCAAGATTTTTCTTTTTGTCACTATCCTGTGAATTAAATTATTGCTTTGCAATTTCTTGGAAGTCATGTAATACCTGGCACCATTTTAAGTGATTTACATAAGTTAAACCACTTAAAGTTCACTTAAAATGGAGTCCTTTATACCACATACGTAACTCGCTGTGGCCCTTTTCTGATTTCAAACAGAACACGGCTAATGCACATAGAGTCTAGACAGGAGCCATTACTGAAAACCTCATAGCAATTGTCATAAGTCTGGTACCAGCGGCGGCTCGTCGGCCGTAACAAAGGGAAGCCAGAACCTCGCCCTTCAAAGCTTAATGACTTCAACATTTCGTAGTTCACTTTTCTTTATCAGCAGTTGCTCATACGAATTGGTTGAAGGACAATCAAATTTATTTTCGATCGCAAATGACGACGCAAATTATCAACACGTCTTTATAAATTAGTTTGCGAGGCTTCTTTCACAAGAAGCCACGACGGTCCATTTTCTACAATCTTAATATAGAAGAAAAGAATGCGATGTTGCACAGCTTATTGCTTAATGAGCCTCACTCATCAATTTGCGCATCTATGCCATTTCGTGAGCTTCTTGAGCGCGGAATTTATAGCGTAGGTCTATGGTAATTTATGTCGTAATTTATATGTGAAAGAAAACCCCTCAATTTCGTGGTGCAATGTATAACACTGCTATTGAAAATAAATTTGACTCAACTGACTGTTCTTCTAACAATTCGTATGAGCAACTTCTGATCAAGAAAAGTAAACTGCGAAAGGTTTAAGTCATTCAGCTTTGAAGGGCGAGGTTTTGGCTTAACTTTGTTACGGCCGACGACCCTCCACTGTTTAAATGAATTATTGAAAACAGGTGATGAACAATCATTAACATTAAGGGATTGTTTGGGCTTCCCCTGTTGCCAATTCATGAGCCGCCACTGTCTGGTACAGAGTCGCAAGCTCACTTTCTGAACAATGACTATTAAAAAGAGCTTCATTCTTTAAGTGGCACGACAAGAAATACATTTACATACATTGATAGTATCATTGATTGATGGCAGAAAAAGGTCAACCAATGCAGCTTCAACTTCTGTTAAAGGGTTAATAAATATTTGAAAAATTAAGAAAGACTTATTCATGACTGACTGCACTATTAAATGCTGTAATGTGAATATAGGCCACTAGATGGCAGTATTTACCTTTTTTTTGTTAAGCTCAGACTGGAGTCATGTTTAGACATGTCCTGGACATGTCTGGGGCAAGTCTCAGAAAATTAAAAAAAAGAGGTCTAAATGTGGGTGGGGTCTGCAAAAGAGTATATAAGGAAAAGAATTGAGACAGTAAAGTAGTCGGAGAAATTGCAAGAAGATGACCAGACCTGCCATTCTGTTCAAGACCTGTGACATTTCTTTTGTGGATTTCTTTGCCAGTGTTTGAGCATTTTCATTATCCAGGACATCACCAAGCCACCCCACAAAAAGGGACTGTAAATATTTCTTTTTTTTTTTCCTAATCAATCTTGGTCTTTAGGTTCATTAGTTGTTAGTTAGTTGTTATTGTCTTTGTCTGTTAAATTAAATGTGTTTAAGTTTTAAAAACTGTGTGTCATCCCTTGCTGTTGCTGTTGTGTTGTTTTAAAGTAATAACAAATTGGGGCCATAACAAATTGGGGGCTCAAGGTCCGGGATAGACCATTTTGTGAGTCATTTATTAAAAATCTAACATTTCAAATTGTAAAAAATTTTTTTTTAATTGAATACATATATATTGACAACAGCAATGGATGATTTCTTGGCATCACCAACCGTAGGGGTTTTGAAGTCTTTTAAAAAGACAGAACTGCTAGAAATTTGCAGACATTTAGAGCTGACAGAGGTGAAACCAGCCATGCGAAAAGCAAGACTGGCTAGAGAGATAGTTGAATATTACATTGATGAAAATGTGTTTGCACCAGGAGATCTGGAACAGTTTCCAGTGGAAAATCCAAATATAGAAATGGAACTTAAATTAAAAATGCTAGAGATTGAAAGGGAGGAAAAAGAAAAACAAAGGCAGTTTGAGTTGGAAAAATTAGCAAGAGAAGAGAAAAAAGAAAGGGAGGAAAAAGAGAAACAAAGAGAATTTGAGAGGGAAGAAAAAGAAAAACAAAGGCAGTTTGAGTTAGAAAAATTAGCAAGAGAAGAAAAACAAAGAGAATTTGAGAGAGAGAAAGAGGAAAGAGCAGAAAGAGAGAGACAGAGACAGAGAGATTTTGAATTAGAGAAATTCGATAGAGAAGAAAGACTCCAAATGGAGCAACTAAAAATTAAAATTGAAACTAAAAATAAATTTTGTGCCAGTCAGGAGGTAAAACTGGTGCCTCCATTTTCAGAAAAGGATGTTGACAACTATTTCCAGTGTTTTGAAAAGGTAGCAAAGAGTTGCCAGTGGCCAAAGGAACACTGGCCTCTGATGTTGCAAACTGTCCTCAAGGGTAAAGCTCAACAAGCCTATTCGGCTTTGTCTGCAGATGATTCCTCTGATTATGAGGTTGTCAAAAAGGTTATTTTGAGAGCTTATGAGTTGGTTCCAGAGGCTTACCGACAGAAATTCAGAGGTCTGAAGAAATCTGAAAATCAGACTTATGTTGAATTTGCTAATGAGAAGCAGGTTTGCTTTGAGCGCTGGTGTACTTCTATGGAGGTCAAGGATGATTTCAACTCACTAAAAGAGATGGTGTTAGTTGAAGAATTCAAGAACTGTGTTAAGGATGATGTTAAGACCTACCTTAATGAGAAGCAAGCACTGAACTTGCAATCAGCTGCCAAATTTGCAGATGAATATGTTCTCACACATAAGTCCAAATTTCAGTCTAGCAGTAACAATAAATGGTCCCAATTTCAGAAAAAGGGTTACGGTGATACCCAAGATTCCTCACCCAAAGACAAAGACAAATCTGGTGATGGTGCTCAGAAATCCAGTAACAGGTCTGATCAAAGTGTGAAAGCTGACAGTGACAAAAGTGGTCTAGTTTGCAGTTATTGCAAGAAATCTGGTCATGTTACAACTAACTGTTGGTTCCTTAAAGCTAAGAAAGAAAAAGAAAAGGATACCAAACCAAATGCCTTTGTGAAAACAAGGTTAGAAACCCCTGTAGTAGATAACCGATCTGCTAAATTGCCTGCTTCATGTGGGGCTAAAAAGCCTGATACAGCTGACTTCGTGAGGGAGGAATTTCTTCCATTTGTGTCAGAGGGATTTGTGGCTCTGAATGAGCATACTACTCCTGTCCCCATATATATCCTAAGGGATACCGGAGCTTCTCAGTCACTTTTGTTGATGGACTCCTTGGAGTTACATGATGAGACCGCTTCAGGGGATTTCATACTTGTACAAGGTATTGAAGGGAGGACTGTATCTGTACCCCTGCGCTCTATATTCTTGAAGTCAGATTTAGTTACAGGACAGGTAAAGGTGGGACTTATGTCAAGTCTACCTATAAAGGGTGTTTCTCTGTTGCTAGGCAATGACCTGGCTGGGGGCAAAGTAGTTCCCCCTGTACATCTTACTTCACAGCCGAGCACTGAAAATGGGGATGAGGACCCATCTCTGAATCCTTCTTGCGCAGTGACTCGTGCTATGGCCAAGAAGGCTAAAGAAGATGATGTTGTGGTGCCGTCCAGTACATTGAATAGTCAGGACTCAGGTGGTTCGCCTCATGACTCTGATTGGCCTACTATGATTTCTCCGTTTGAGGACTTATCAGATACTTTTATCAGTTCTCTATTCAGCCAGCCGGATGGGTCTGGTGATTCTGATGTGTCTGGAGACTTGTCTCTGTCCAGAAAGCGGTTGATTGAGGAGCAAACTAATGATCCTGAAATTGGTGTACTAAAGAGGAGAGCCCTTCCTGAAAAAGAAATAGATGCGGTTCCAGTTGGGTATTATCTCAAGGATGGTGTGTTGATGCGGAAGTGGCGCCCTCCTGATATCCCTGCCAATGCAGATTGGGCAGTGGTCAGGCAAATTGTTGTTCCGAAGGTCTATAGGAATGAGATCTTAACAATGGCTCATAGTTTACCTTTAGGAGGTCATCTTGGTGTTAACAAGACTGTTGATAAGATCATGAAACACTTCTTTTGGCCTGGGCTTCGGAAAGACGTTTCCAACTTTTGCAAAACCTGTCACACTTGTCAGGTAGTTGGAAAACACCAGTTAGACCCACCTGTAGCTCCATTGCAGCCTATCCCAGCATTTGGGGAGCCATTCTCTAGGGTCATTGTTGATTGCGTTGGTCCATTACCCAAGACTAGATCTGGAAATCAGTACTTGTTGACAATCATGTGTGCATCTACCAGATTCCCCGAAGCCATACCTCTACGTAACATCAAGGCAACTGCAATCTCGAAGGCTTTGATAAAGTTCTTCACGTTGTTTGGTCTTCCCAGGGAAATTCAGTCAGACCAAGGTAGCAATTTCACTTCTGGATTGTTTCAGCAGGTTGTGTATGAACTAGGTGCAAAACAAATTCTTTCTAGTGCCTATCATCCAGAAAGTCAGGGTGCCTTAGAGCGGTTTCATTCCACTCTCAAGACAATGATGAGGACTTATTGTTATGACCATGAGAAAGACTGGGATGAAGGGGTTCATTTGCTGTTGTTTGCAGCTAGAGAAGCAGTGCAGAAGTCTACTGGATTCAGTCCATTTGAGCTAGTGTTTGGTCATGAAGTGAGAGGACCTTTGCTATTATTGAGTGAACAATGGCAAGAGGAAGAGCCGCAAATCAGTCTGTTAGACTATGTTAGCAAGTTCAAGGAAAGATTGCGTGCAGCTTGTGACCTTGCCAAAGAGAACTTGAAATCAAGTCAGGGAAAAATGAAAACTTGGTATGATCATAAGGCTAGAAGCCGTGAGTTTAAACCAGGAGACAAGGTCCTTGTGTTGTTTCCCTTGCAGTCCAATCCATTGCAGGCTAGATTTCATGGTCCTTATGAAATTCTGACAAAACTCAATGATCTCAATTACATTGTGAAGACTCCAGATAGGAGAAAACCAAAACAATTGTGTCATATTAACATGCTAAAGCCTTATCATGACAGAAATGCTAGGGTTGCAGCTGTCACTTCAGATTCTCCAATGGTCGAAACGTGTGAAGATGAGGGGGAGTTTCAAGATGATGAACCAAGAATTAAAGCTGAAGTTCGTTCATGTAAATTGTCAAACACTGAAGTGTTGCAAAATCTTGATGTAAAACTCCAGCACTTAGAACCCTCACAGAGAGATCAGTTTGAAAGGTTGATCAAGAAATATGAGGATTTGTTTCCTGATGTTCCAAAGAGAGTTACTATAGCCTCTCATGATGTAGATGTTGGTGATGCCAAACCAATAAAACAGCATCCATACCGGATGAATCCTGAAAAGAGAAAGATTGCTGAGAAAGAGGTTGAGTACATGTTAAAACATGATATTATCAGACCCTCCAACTCAGATTGGAGTTCACCCTGTGTGCTAGTTCCAAAACCTGATGGAAGTACTAGATTCTGTACAGATTATCGCAAAGTCAATGCTGTAACTTGAACTGATGTGTTTCCAATACCTAGGATTGATGATTGTATTGATAGTGTAGGGCAAGCAAAGTTTCTGACCAAGATTGATTTATTGAAGGGTTATTGGTGTGTGCCTTTAACTGAGAGGGCCAAGAGCATCTCTGCTTTTGCCACACCATCTGGATTGTACCAGTATGAAGTCCTACCCTTTGGCATGAAAAATGCCCCAGCCACGTTCCAAAGGATGATACAGTCTACAATCGCCGGATTGCCACACACGGGTGCATACATCGATGACCTGATCACATGGAGTGACTCCTGGGAAGAACATCTAAAACATGTAGAGACGTTGTTCCAGCGCCTGACCCAGGCTAACCTGACTGTTAACCTGAACAAGAGTGACTTTGGTTGTGCTACTGTCACCTATCTTGGCTACGTCATAGGCCAGGGTAAGGTGGCACCCATAAATGCTAAAGTCCAAGCCATCATGGACTTTCCAGTTCCTGACAACAAAAAAGCTTTGCGCCGCTTCCTTGGAATGATCGGGTACTACCGCAAGTTCTGCAAGAACTTTGCTGAGATTGCTCTCAGTCTAACTAACCAACTGAAGAAAGGCGTAAAGTTCACCTGGGATGATGCATGCCAGAGAGCCTTCGATCGCCTGAAGTCTCTGCTGTGTCACTTCCCCGTGCTCAAATCTCCTGACTTCAACAAACCGTTCTCCATCGCGGTCGATGCTAGCGACCAAGCTTGTGGATCTGTGCTCCTACAGAGAAGTGACTCTGATGACATTGAGCATCCCGTGGCATACTTCTCCAGGAAGTTCAATCGCCACCAAAGGAACTATTCCACAATAGAGAAGGAACTGTTGGCTCTGGTCCTTTCTTTACAACACTTTGAGGTTTATGTTTGTACAGGACAAAAGCCAATGATTGTGTACACTGACCACAATCCGTTAATGTTTTTGAGTAAGATGAAAAACAAGAATCGGAGATTGTTGAATTGGAGTTTGATTTTACAGGAGTTTGACTTGGAAATTAAGCATGTGAAGGGTACAGACAATGTAATTGCTGATTGCTTATCCCGTGTTTGAATGTGTATGATATGTATATATAGACAAGTGTTCACTTTACCATTTTGTATTGAAAAGAAAAATTTTGCCTTTATGAGTCAAAATTTTTCCCTTTTGGAATGGAGGTGTAATGTGAATATAGGCCACTAGATGGCAGTATTTACCTTTTTTTGTTAAGCTCAGACTGGAGTCATGTTTAGACATGTCCTGGACATGTCTGGGGCAAGTCTCAGAAAATTAAAAAAAAGAGGTCTAAATGTGGGTGGGGTCTGCAAAAGAGTATATAAGGAAAAGAATTGAGACAGTAAAGTAGTAGGAGAAATTGCAAGAAGATGACCAGACCTGCCATTCTGTTCAAGACCTGTGACATTTCTTTTGTGGATTTCTTTGCCTGTGTTTGAGCATTTTCATTATCCAGGACATCACCAAGCCACCCCACAAAAAGGGACTGTAAATATTTCTTTTTTTTTTTCCTAATCAATCTTGGTCTTTAGGTTCATTAGTTGTTAGTTAGTTGTTATTGTCTTTGTCTGTTAAATTAAATGTGTTTAAGTTTTAAAAACTGTGTGTCATCCCTTGCTGTTGCTGTTGTGTTGTTTTAAAGTAATAACAAATTGGGGCCATAACAATGCAAAGGGTGCTTTAACAAATCATGAGCTGTGTGTGTGCGCGTGTGTGTGTGTGAGAGTGTGTGCAGTAGGTTCACACAATTACTGTATGTCACTAAAACTGCCCAAAAAACTTAAGGGCCCACACGGACAGAATCTATATAAACATATGGGTTTTAATACAGGGCCACATACAGGTTTCGTAAATATGCGACATACACTGCTCAAAAAAATAAAGGGAACACTTAAACAACATAATGTATCTCCAAGTCAATCACACTTCTGTGAAAACAAACTGTCCACTTAGGAAGCAACACTGTTTGACAATCAATTTCACGTGCTGTTGTGCAAATGGAATAGACAACAGGTGGAAATTATAGGCAATTAGCAAGACACCCCCAATAAAAGAGTGGTTCTGCAGGTGGTGACCATCCCCTAGCATCCCCTCTTCTTTCTAACACAGAGTGGAGGCGTCTGGGCATCGAGGAGTCAAGTTTCTTGAGTTTAGCCACTGGAATTTGATCCCACTCTTGTTTAATACAAGCTTCCACCTGCTAGAGAGTTTTGGGTCTCCTTTGATGGACTTAATAATGCGCCAAATGTTCTCAATCGGTGAAAGATCAGGACTGCAGGCAGGCCAGTTCAGCACACAGATTCTTCTACTACGAGGCCACGCTGTTGTAATAGCAGCAGTATGTGGTTTTGCATAGTCCTCCTGAAAAACACAAGGCCTTTGTTGGAATAAATGTCGTCTGGAGGGAAGCATATGTTGCTTTAAAACCTTTATATACCATTCAGCATTCATGATGCTTTTTGAAACATGCAAGTCTCCCACACCTTATGCACTAATACATCCCCATACCATCAGAGATGTTGGCTTTTGAACTGAATGCTGATAGCAGGAGGAGTGGTCTTCTCCTTTTTAGCCCGGAGGACACAACGCCCATGATTTCCAACAAGAATGTCAAATGTGGACTCGTCTGACCACAGGTCACACTGCCACTTTTCCTACAGTCCATTTTAAATGAGCCTTGGCCCACAGAACATGGCACCACTTCTGAATCATGCTCAACAATGGCTTCCTTTTCGCATGATAGAGTTGTAGGTGGTATCTGTGGATGGCACGGTGGACTGTGTTTACAGACAGTGGCTCTTTGAAGTATTCCTGGGCCCATTTAGTAATGTCAATGACAGAATCATGCCGGTGAGTGATGCAGTGGCGTCTGAGGGCCCGAAGATTTTCCAGTTTCTCTGAATCTTTTCATGATGTTATTGCACTGTCGTTGATTAGATCTTCAAAGTCTTTGCAATTTGAGGTTGAGTAACACTGTTTTTAAAGTAATCCACAATTTTTTTAACCCAAGCCTTCACAGGTTGGAGAGGCTCTGGCCATCTTTACTTCTGAGAGACTCAGCCTGTGTAAGACATCCCTTTTATAGCCAATCATGTTACACACTCGATGCCAGTTAACTTAATTACTTGCTAAATGTTCTTTCAGCTGATTCCCTTATATATTAATTGCTATTTCAGCCCTTTTTGCCAGTGTCCCTACTTTTTTGAGACCAGTTGCAGCCAGAAATGTTGAAATAAAAATGAATAAATAAATAAATAATGCAAAATATCTCAGTTTCAACATTTGAAACTTTATCTATGTTCTATGGTAAATAACATATTGGCTCATGTGATCCAAAAGTCATTGCATTTTGATTTTATTCACAATTTACACTTCGTCCCAACGATTTTGGAATTGGGCTTGTATGATAGTTAAGTGTTCCGTTGATTACTTTCAGCAGTATGTTTTTTCGGCACCCTATCAGATTTCCTGTCTTGTAAATTGATATTCTTATCTGCATTATTTTCAATCAATTTCATTCTCCCACAAAACCTCATAGGAAATATTCTGCAGTTAGCTACCAGAGCATTTGAGGATGCAGGTAAACAGTGCATCTTGTGTCTCTGTTTTACTCCTCCTCATCTAAATCAGGATCTCAAAGACAGATAAATGCTGAAATAAGATGATTAAGGTGAAGTAGCTGCAGATAGAAGGTACTGGAAATGACTCGCCAAAACAGATTTGTTTGTCTTGTGCACTCCATTAGTGTTTGTTTATCCCAGCCTAGACTTAATAACACGATCTCTTTCTGTGCTTTGTAACATTGGGTGTGTGTTTAATCACTGGAAGTGTGATTAAGTCTGTGCTTTCAATTTTCATTTTTAATGTGATTACATATGAAGACCACAATGGAAAAATGAGTCACATTTTCACGTTGTGGAGAAATGATCAATTAAAAATTCAAAACGATCTTAGAAATAAAGCACTGAAAAAATATGCAAAAAATATTATAATAATATATAATATAGAAAATATTGAAAAATGCAAAATATGGACTCTGATCGTTTTTCCTTTGTGGTCTTCATATGCAAAGCTTTCAATATCTCAGGCTGGAAAAAACAGGAAAAAGATGAGGATCATTTTTTTTGAGAAGCATATGAAATGAATTACGTTAAAAGGCATGAATAAACAAATGACTCCAAAAGTACCAATAAAATCCAACAGAGTATGTCCTTATAATTCAAATTCAAAGTAACAATGTCCTCGTAAATTAAATTAAATTTTTCTTTAGCCAGGACAAAATGTAATAGCAATATTTATTAGTACTAAATAATGTTGGTACCTTGGTACATAATATTGGTTCATGCAGAATATATTGTCATTGCCTTTTACTGCCTCAGGTTTATACATTCAAGTATGAATGTTACTCTTTAATATCAAGCCCGCATTCCTACATGCTATGTGGCAAATTAACTCATTTTCATTTGTATCTTTCCTGAGAATAGATCATTGGAAGAGCTGTGTTTTACTTGACATGCCGGGTCTGAAAAGCTTGAAATGGCATGTTTTGTGAGCTTAAAGATTACTTTCCCCGATTCTGCTGCAATTACTCCGACCGAAGTGTGAGAGAGCTGGCATTTAGAGAAAAATCAATAACATTTACCAATTTGGCGGGTGTTAGCTCTGACTATTGGTTGCATTTATTCAGAATAAATGCCACTGCATGAGTCAATGGGAATTTATCATCTTTGCAGTGCACTGATAAGGATAAAGAGGCTGGCAGTTGCTTCCGCTCTGCTTCTCTGAGCAATAATTGGTATAAGTTGCGAATGGTAATCCATTCCGTTTAAAATTGCAATGTCTTCACTGCCTCTGAAGCCAAGCTGCAGCTGTTGAGCAGAAGGACTGCTGAGAGTTGGTTCACAGTATGCAACAGAAGTATAATTAAAAGCATTCCACGAGGGGGACACTTCGGGAGGAAATGGTGCAGAACCCTTCTGGGTCTCCCGGGATGGGGATTACACGATACGTCTTAGCAGAGACTCCGCGGGACAGTTTCAATGCAAATGAGAGCCAGGCGGGTTCTCAAATTGCAAACTAGTAAGAACATTCTGCTGCAGTCAATGAGCATTTCCCCCTCCACCACTTAAATTTCCGCCAGATGGAAATGCTCGTAATGAGCTCTCATGCTCATCCATAGATGCTAGAAGGAACAAGGGATCCAACAGTGTTGCGCTTAAAAGCTATCGTTCTAACCACAACTAAAGTTGAAGAAAAAAAAAAAACATCACCAAGATTCAACCTCCGGAACTCAGTTGTTTTCAGTCACCTGATTATTGCATCATCACTGAAATGTTGAGATGAGAGCATTCTCATCATCTGTATGATCTTACACGTTGACCCCAATTCATTGACATCCTGAAACCCAACATCCCCCTAGCGGTAAAGCTGGCGTTACAGAATTTTCACTGGCATGCTGTGAGCCTCTGACCCTTAAAGGCATAATTTCTTTCATGCTGTTCCTGTTTAAGATCGCTTGATTAATGGTCACTTAAATAATATACTGAATAAAAACAAATGTAAAAGAAATTATTAATAAATTCCAGAAATCGCCAAGAAGCTACATTGACAAAATACTGAATAGTGGTATTGTAGATGCGGGGGTAAAAAAAACCATGAATTAATCCAACATATGTATATTCCATCTCCCATTTTACTCATTTCTTTCAGCAGTGCAGTAATTTATTTGCACTGCATATTGCACATTTTCAGTGTTCAAAGGGATAGGCTACATTTATGGGGAAGTGCAGTCGCAGAATGGTTGCCGCAATGCAATAATGATTAATTTATTAAATTTATAAAATTGAAATCACATGTTGAAGCGGTGGTGATTGAAGAATTTAGTAAACTGGTTATTAGTGTACCGTGAAAATTTGATGCATGGCATGCATTTAAAAAATTATCTAAAATGCTTTCATGGTAGCAAAATCATTGATGAGGTCATTAGCCCAGCTTCTGGGAAAATTGTGGAAAGGCTACAGTATGATATTGTCTGAACAGCAATTGCCAAATTCATTCATTAGAAGCAAAATCTAATCCTTATCTCAATACCATCTTCAGCAGCATTTACTGCATAACATTTTGCTTCTTGATGGAATTTTGAGAAATTTCAGTTAATTGCCATCCTTGCAATCTGATATTGTAGCCCTTCTCTTTGACGCAATGCTATACGACTTAAACATTTATGGCAAAGCAGCTTATTGGTGACCTACAGAGGGAACCCCTGACTCGCAATGCACAAACAATACAAAAAATATAAACTATATTTGTATAATCATAGGGCAATGGAATATACCAATGTGTGAAATACTTAACTTTATTAATGTTCCGATGGAAACAACCAATATAATAACAATCATTTATTACATAATAAATTTCAGCAAGCTCAAAGTTTCATAATTATTGGCACCCTTCATTCAATTTTTTAGTGCAACCACCTCATGGCAAGGATAACAGCATGGAGTGTCTTCCTGAATTTTTTTAACAAGGTTAAGGTACATATTTGGGGGGGACCATTCCTCAAAGCAGATCCTTTCAAGATCTTTCACATTCTTGGTTTTGTGTTCATCAACTCCGCCCACAGGTTTTCAAATGGATTGAAGTCTGGCAACTAAAATGGCCATTGCAGAAAGTTTATTTTATTTCATTTTTTTTTGACATGGAACCACTTCTGTGTGGATCTTGAGGTTTGCTTTGGGTTATTGCCTTGTTGGAGAGTCCACCTATGTCCAAGTATCAGCCTTCTGGCAGAGGTAACCAGACTGTCAGCCAAAATATCCTGATACTTGGTGGAATTCATTATGCCATTAATCTGAACCAGTGCCCCTGGACCTCTTGAATTAAAACAGCCCCAAAACATGACTGACCCACCATCATATTTCATCTTGGGTTTGAGGTGCTTCTCCTTGTATGCATCTCTTGTTGTGATTCTGATTCTGCCTTGCCATGTTCCTGATCTGATTGCCATGTATATATTTTGATTTTTGCTATGTCTGACTATTCTTGAAATGTGTATTGTGATTTGGTTACTCAGATCTATTCATGCATTGTTTTAGTTTTGTTTTTCCATGCTTTACTTTTTACCATAGTTTTACTGCGGTCCATGTTTTTGATTATACCATGCTTTGCACTTTGTCTCCCCCTGTCTGGTCCTTGGTCTTGTCATTGCTCACAGCCCCATTTCTGCGTGCCACTCCTTCGGGTGATTTAATGGTTTCTGGATGTCAACCTTCCTTCCAATCTCGTTTACTTCCTTCACCTTGCTTTTTCTATATTACTAACCAACACTAACAGTTTGTTTTTGTTAAATTACTAACCAAGCCTAACATTGTATATAATACTAACTTAATAATGAGCACTAGGGATTCTATAGCTGCTCTTACTAATTGATTAACAAGCTCTCAGCATTCGGCCTGTTCTAATCTCTGCCTCTTGCCTTTCCCTAATCTTCTCTACTGCGTTTCTGTGGGTTCTCTACACTTGCTCATGCGATCCTTTCTTGGTATCTAGGCACATTAGAACTCCTTGATTGGAGCTGTGTATTTGTCTATAGGATTGTCCCGTGATCTCTGTCCGCGTTTTGGTTTCTGCCAATTTCATGTGATCAGGTTCTCCCTAATGTGTTGCTCCCATGTAATCAGTCTGACTGCCTGCACCTGAGTTATGTTATCATGTGATCTCTCAGAAGTGTATATTAGGTGTCTCTTCATTGCACTTCCTCGTCAGATCGTTCTCCCTCGTGCCTCGTTCATTTTTGCCTATTTCTCAACGGCAGTTTCTCAAAGCCTGTGCTGCTTCCTTCGAAGGCTGCATTTTTAGGGGTTGTCACTTCATTCCATCTGCCAAACTGACGTAATGTAATTTCATCTCCGTTAAACAGCTTTGGTTTAAGTGAGTCGTCACTGTTTTCCCCAACCTTAATCTTAACTCTAACACCTAGCCCTATACCTAACCCCAAACCTAACCTTATCCCTTACCCAAATGTTAGTTTGGCAGATGGAATTAAGTGACGACCCCTAAAAATGCAGCCTTCGAAGGCTGCAGCCTACGCTTTGAGAAGCATCTATTGTGATTATCTTTCTGACTGGACCGTCCTTGATTATCGATTTTTTGCCCACTCCCTGTACTTCGCCGTCTTCTTGTTACCAATCCCTTTTTTGTACGACTGATTTTTGTGATTGGTGCCCTGGTTACAATTTTGGATTTCGTCCTTTGGTTTCTGATTTTGAATTGTGGACTTTGTACTGTTGCCTGCTCTGTTGGGGGTTTCCCCCCTTCAGTAATAAAGCCTCCTTTTTGTATTTTACTGCTTCTCGCTTGTGGTCCATTTCGTAATCCTCCCATCTCTATTTTGAAGCCTAACATGTCGATGCTGTGTCTGACCGAAACTTGCAATTTTGGTCTCATCTGACCAAAGCACCTTGTTCCAGTCATAATTTAAATGACATTTGGTTGTGGAGGTCAAGCCTGATGGTGCTTTTTTAAAACTGGTGACCCCACAATGCCGCCAATGCTTTTGATTCCCTCAATGATTCTTGGGTATTTTGATGCTTCTCTCACCATCAGTGTCTCGAGGGACAAATTGTAGTTGCGCTCACTACCCATGAGGTTTTCAACAGTTCCATATCTTTTGAATTCTTTAGTAATGCCCTGACATTGCTCAGTGGCATATTCAATCATTTGTGAATCTCCTTGTCGGCATTACCAGATTCATGAAGCTCTATGACCGTCTGCCTCTATTGAACAGACAGTTGTTTTGTTTTCTTCATGGTTTTGGATGATAAAGGGACATTGCATGTGTGTCACCTCATTTTTATACCCTAGTGAAACAGGAAGTGATGTAATAGCTCAATATAGTTTCTTAACTCTTAGATATAACTTAAATAAGAGAAATTTTATACCTGGTTTAATTTTGGTAGGTGTTATTTAGAATAATCATTAATCATCAATGATTTTCAAGGAGATAATCACAGATATAGCAAACACAGATTACCTCATGTGCTCAGTCAACGACCCTCAATACTGCTCCTCTTAAATTTTACAGAATGTGATAATTAACTGTAACTTTCCTAAAACAGCAAAACTCATTTTTTCAGATATCATTATTTACATAACTAATAATATGAGTAGAAATAAGCTAACATTTTGCTGAGGTGGTTGTAGCAGTTTATTCTTGACCCCAAGTGGTAGTCCTTGTTTGTTAAATATATTAGGAGGATGAGGGTTACACTTATTACAGCTTGGTTATTTCCCATTATAGTGGATGTAGTGAGGAGGGAAGTTGAGGACACTGGTCTGAGATCAGTGCTACTGCATTTGAGGGGCTTGATGAATATGGGCTCTTACAAAGAAAAAAAACAAGAAGCCCTGTATTTCGCCCACACAGGGTTGAATTAATTAAATTTATTATGTCTAGACAAGCCTTTCGTAATCAAATTAAAGACCTCTCCAGATGGTACCTTATGGTGAAACTCTGAGTGCAGGGACAGACAGATTCATATCATTAGCAGCCTTCTGTTCTGCACAAGGAAACATCCATACATCCATTAACCTCTCCTCTTCTATACCCGTTCTTTGTGGCACAAGGAGAGCTGCATAAAGACATAGGGTAGGAGGGTAAATATACAACCTAATCCCGAAATAGTTGGGACGAAGTGTAAATTGTGAGTAAAATTAAAATGCAATGACTTTCAGATCACATGAGCCAATATGTTATTTACAGTAGAACATAGATAAAGTTTCAAATGTTGAGACAAATGCGGAGACATTTTACTTTTTAGCTGCGACCAAGCAGCTCTATGAATGCTTCTGTCTGTCTGTCTGTCTGTCCGTCTGTCTGTGACACCTTTTTGACCATGTTCCTGTCGTCGTATCATCATGAAGTTTTCAGGAGTTTTTGATTCTCACCAAAGTGATGTCCATGCACAAGGTCGAGGTCAAAGGTCAAGTTCACAGAGGTCACGACCTTGTTTGCGGGTTTTTGCGCTGTAACTCCAGTTAGAATTCATGGATCGCTATGAAATTTTGGAAATAGCTTTTAAGCATAGAGGAGGTGTTCCCTGTTGTTTTTCAAGGTCATCCGTCAAATCTTAAGGTCACAAAGGCAAAAAAAGTGTCAATTTTGCCCGATTTGACGGTTTTCGCACCATAACTCAAGTTTAATTCAATAAATGGCTATGTAATCTTACAACAAGCTTCCTGGTATATAGGAGGGGTTCCCTATTGATTTTCAAGGTCATTTGTCGAATCCCAAGGTCACACCGGTCAAAAAAGTGTCGATTTTGCCCCGATTTCACAGTTCTCGCACCGTAACTCCACTTCAACTTGATGGATGGCTATTACATCTTAGAACAAGCTTCTTGGTTCAGAGGAAGGGTCCCCTATTGATTTTCATGGTCATTTGCCAATTTTGAGATCACATTTGTACAAGAAACCACCAGTCATGGACACTAGGCCTCGTGACGGATGCTAGGCGAGGTCGCAGCTATTAGATCCTTCTGATCTACTTGTATTAATTTAAATTTTAAAATTTTTCTGGCTGCAACAGGTCTCAAAAAAGTTGGGACACAGGCAAAAAAGGGCTGAAAAAGCAATTTATATATAAGAGAATCAGCTGGAAGAACATTTAGCAAGTAATTAAGTTAACTGGCATCAGGTGTGTAACATGATTTGCTATAAAAGGGACGTCTTAAAGAGGCTGAGTCTCTCAGAAGTAAAGATGGCCAGAGGCTCTCCAACCTGTGAAAGCTTGCGTAAAAAAAAATGTGGAATACTTTAAAAACAATGTTCTTCAACGTCAAATTGCAAAGGCTCTAATGGTCTCATCATCAACAGTGCATCACATCATCAAAAGATAGAGAGAAACTGGAAAAATCTCTGTGCGTAAGGGACAAGGCCGAAGACCTTTTCTGGATGGCTGTGATCTTCGGGTCCTCAGACGCCACTGCATCACTCACCGGCATGATTCTGTCATTGACATTACTAAAATGGCCCAGGAATACTTCAAGAAATCACTGTCAGTAAATACAGTCCACTGTGCCATCCACAGATGCCACCTAAAACTCTATCATGCATAAGGACGCCATTGCATGATAGATCCATTTAAAATGGACTGTAGCAAAGTGGCAAAGTGTCCTTCGGTCAGATGAGTCCAAATTTGACATTCTTGGTGGAAATCATGGGCGTTCTGTCCTCCGAGCTAAAGAGGAGAAAGACCACCCCTCCTGTTATCAGTGTTCGGTTCAAAAGCCAGCATCTCTGATGGTTTGGGGATGCATTAGTGCATATGGTGTGGGACGCTTGCATGTTTTAAAAAGCGCCATGAATGCTGAAAGGTAAATTAAGGTTTTAGCGCAACATATGCTCCCCTGCAGATGACACCTATTCCAGGGAAGGCCTTGTGTATTTCAGCAGGACAATGCAAAACCACATACTGCAGCTATTACAACAGCATGGCTTTGTAGTAGAAGTTGTTGAACTGGCCTGCCAGCAGTCCTGATCTTTCACCGATTGAGAACATTTGGCGCATAATTAAACCAGAAGTCGATAAAAGGAGACCCAAAACTCTCCAGCAGCTGGAAGCCTGTATTAAACAAGAGTGGGATCAAATTCCAATGGCTTCACCCAAGAAACTCGTCTCCTCAATGCCCAGAGGCCTTCACTCTGTGTTATAAAGAAGTGGGGATGCCACACCATGGTAAACAGGCCCCTGTCCCACCTTTTTTGAGACCTGTAGCAGCCATCAAATTTGAAATGAGCTCATTTTTTAGATAAAATAGCGTCACTCATGCTATGCCGCAGATACGTTCCTGGTGGAATCTAGCGCAGAGTGGCCTGACACACACATACACACACGCACACGCACTAAGGCCATTCGGCTATTATAATATAGATGAGGGAATAATCAAACAATTAAACAATGAATGAGGAGCAGTGCAGGTGCAAGAGTGAAAACAGAAAACACGTAGCAAATGACATGACTGTGAATGCCAGACTAATTCATAGAACTGCTGAAATAAGCAAGAGAACATGAAAATAATAAACACCAGTACAGATGCAATATACACATACAACAAAACTAGGCTGATTCAGATACGGAAAGTTTTATTTATGACATTGTAGTATGGTAGTATGACATTGAGATTGGAAGGCTGGATTAAAACTGTAAGAATGGATTTCAACAGTAATAGTAATATGTGACAATATCAATATTTTTGCTGTTTTTTTATTCAACATACTGCTACCTTGGTGAATGTCAGCACCAACCCTTAATTGCATTCAAGATTCAAGCTATTGAATGTGACTGCATATCCTCAAGCAGTAGTTTTAGTTTTCTGTGACCCTGCTGTATTTACTTTTTTCCTTCGTGGCTCAAACCTTGTGTCAGGCACAATATGGTACTGCTCTTACTAAATGTCAGTGCACACTGTCCATGACCCCCGAGCCCCGCTGTGCACTCAGTGTTATACAAAGCAGCAGGTGGAGGGAATATACATCTGCGAGCATGACTGATGCCATCGAGCTATGGAGAGTGAGCAGACCTGGAAAAAAATGTTCAAACTGCTGGTTTAGACCACACCTCATGCTAGCTATATGGGCCACTAGAAATACTGCATATAAGAGTTGTGCAGTCATAAACAGCTCAACAAACTACTGTACCAGCGGGAAACATGGATTTTTATATGATATATGAGTTCCTGGATGTGAAATCGTGGAGGATTGTGGCAGCAATATTCATTGTTCGTAAATGTATTTACGAAATATACGTTTAGTGTCGCAAGGGTTCGTGCTGAAATGCTTTAAAACTCTTATTTTTAATCAGACTTTACTTATTGCCTAATTAACTTTTCTTACGAACTTTTTACAGAGAAAATAGTGCTTCGAGAGGACAGCCAGTTTTCTTGTTTATTTCTAATTAGGTGAGCATGAATGCTTGACATGTTGTTATTATGATTTCTGGAGAACAGCACTTCCAATTAACTCATAAGGGCCAAATTTTACTGCTCGTTTATGACTCATAACAAATCTCTCTCTCTCCTCTCTCTCTCTGTCAGGTTTTCACCAGGTACAGGAGGTGCTACATGTTCAAAGCACCGGAAGAAGGGCAAATGCTCTGTATGACAGTGAAAGGAGTTTCGAGACTTGGACCACATTCTTGCTAACCCTTCTAAGTTTGTTCTCCCTGTCCAGTTTGTTAGGAACAAGCTTCCACTCCTATAGTCATCACGATCGGAACCAAGTTCCTCTTCAGCTACATCCTCCTTCTCTGAAACATTCCGTGCTGGCAAAGTCTGCGCAACATCTGACTGCATCCCAAAAGCTACAGAGCAGCGATTGTCAGCCCAGCCTTGCCTGATGCATCTGTGCTGAACTGTGCTATTATTGTCAGGGGTCTCACCTCCACTTCATCATCAGGGCATCCGTCCCCAATCTGTACTATATTGTTGCCAATAAACTTCCTGTTGGACTGTATGCCTGACTCCGCCCCTGATTCCTGGCCTGGGCCATAACAGAGAATTAGGTTATTAACGTTGGAACAAATATCAGTAATGTCAGCACGCGAGGAGTGAGGTTGTGCACCCCTAATTTTCACCAGCAGTTCTAAGGATCAAAGATTCTTCTTGAGTAGCCCTCCTTCAGATGAGTACCCTGAGAACACAGATCACCCAGCTCAAATAATCAACACTTATATATACCAGTAAGGACCTTGTTGGAGACTTTGTTGTTAAGCACCTTATTGGTGATATATAAGGACCTTGTTGGTGATATATTTTCAATATATTTTCTGAAGAGTTAAAGAAATTCATGCGCATATTTTACTCTGGCCTGAGAAATAATCTTGCTCTGTCATGAAAACTTTGAAAACTAATTTAGATCTGCGGTCTGGAAAGTCAATGTAATAATCCTGCTCATTAACGATGGATGACAATCTAAGCCTTTATAAATTAGGAACCCACGACTAATCTCGATCCAGTCTGTGCAGTTGTGGGATTTTTGTTTTATTTTAGATGGGCATTATGACACAATCGCTATGAACCTCATTGTTTAATTCAGATTTTTTTGCTTGGACCAGCTTTGCTTTTCATGGTGGTTCACTTTCATAATTACAAGTGGCCTGTATCTATCTGTAATGAGAATGCATCAGCTCTCCGAAACGGCTTGTGCGCATTGATAGTTTTTGCATGAGTCACCTGCATCAGCAACATTAAAAAAAAATCATATTTGTGAGAGCACACATGGTAGTAAGACCTGATTCAAACCAAGCAAATGGACTTGCTAGTAGTAAATGTATGGACTGGATTTTGCCCTGGAGGACAAACAACAGGCCAACAAAAAAACAGGACAGGCTTTGCGGGGGCGAATGCAATACCCCTCAACCCCGACATACTGAATCAAAGGTGAAGGTGTTTGAGCCAGCCCCGTAGTCAGGGCTGAGGGTAAAAGGCCAAAGGACTAGCTTTTTAGGTTTTTCAGCAGCACTCAGTGCATGCATACTGACCAAAGGCCACATGGATGATCTGACCTCTCTCATTCATAATGCATGGCCAGGTATGAGACATGCATGTGATTTAGGACACATTGTATGTGAGTGGCTCAATTCTGATTCAAAGATGGAATATAAGATTAGATTTCTATGTCCACAAAGCCCTGAAAACATCAGATCTGTGTCAACATTCAGCCTGGTTATGTGCATGTAACACTAGTCCAACTAATAAATACTGGTTAATTAATGGAACACTATGGAAACATGCACATGCGTGAATCTTTACTCCACCTTTGAAATTGTTACCCTTATGCTTTCGAGCATCCTTGAGTATCGAATGTTAATGTTGCAATCCTTCCACTCGAGGATATCTCAGCTGTTTAGTTATTTAGATTGATTTTTGTTTAGTATTTTTGAGCTGATTTTTTTTTTTTTTTCTCGACGGAGTCTGAACACATTTGTGGACTCTAACTCCATTTATAATTTTGCGCACTTGCAAGTTCACATGTCCAATGGAAAACTATTGCGAACAAGACTCAACTGACTTAAGTATTTATTTTTTTTCTCACAGTTTTCATATAGTGCCACAATGGCAAACATTTTCTCCTGTACATGGACATTTCCAATTACTTTGTCCTGTTCTCTTAGTAGAGCAAGTATTAATAATACTATCTATGTTACTTTTATCTTTGTGAAGAAGACAGTGTCCCCCTAAGACCTCCGTTTGCCCCTGATCTAAGCCTTACGCAAGTCCAATGGCACAGTAAATGGACAGTCTTGTCCTTGGGTAGCTCTTCCTAATGACTAAGTTCTTTAGTTCCCAAGGTTAGTGCATGCGCGCCAATGTTAGTGCGTAAGTGTAACTGCAGTGGCTCCTCCCAATTACAAGTCCCTAAGTCTGTGTCCCATTGCTCCGAAGTCCACAGCTGACTATTTAGACTTCAGGCGCTGGTTTCATGATAGAATGGTGTGCTTCAAAATAGCATATGTATTAACTAACAGTTTTTAAATCAGGGTAAATAGGCTTTCAATCAGATTATGAGCCAATGGACCCACTGAATGGACCTGAATTTAGAAACATGGCTGCCATTTCTCTTCTACTTACTCCACTTCTGTGTTGGTATCATGAAACACGGAAATCCAGTGAAAATGGCCTCTTTTCTGCTGTGCGATTATGCAGGTGTAGGCAGCAAGTCAAATCCCCAAATAAAAGAAGCTTGATTGCCAAAACTAAATGAGGACAGGGAAACCTAATTAAAAAAGGAAGTCTTCGATGATCAACCAAGACTTTTGTTATGTTTGCATTAGAGAGTGGCTTGCTTGCGCGTGTCCTTCCCTTGATGGCTTTTGCCAATGTTCCTCTTTACTCTGAATGTACAGCTCATGATGCGTTTTTTTGTTGTTTTCTTTTTTCTAATTTAGCTGGACATTTCTTAAGGAGATGGCAGCAGATGTTGAACCCATACTATGTCGGAAAGACAATAACCAAGAGTTTCAAAACTGACCTACAATTAATTAAGTTCACTTTTCCCCAACGACCCATGAGAATTGGAAATACCACAGCAAGCTAGGTCATGAGTGTTGCCATTTAGGCTACTTGCGGCTCTTAGCATGCTGTAGAAGGGGCTCCGCTGCTCTATCGTGTGGGAGGCTGATATGTCACCGAGGCTTGTCAAAGTGCAAATGACAGCTGTCTGTTTAGGTCAGCATTTCACCATCGTAGCACTTTTTTAAAAAATGGTGGTTGTGCCAACTACGGCCCACAAGTATTCACTTGAGCAAAAATAAAACTGTATACAACCAGAGTGAATGTATGCAACGGTACCTTTTAATGCATAATAAGTCTCAACCTGTTCACGATCAAGAATCACACAATTAATTTACTGAATAATAAGCTAAATGCCAATCAATTATTATTAAGATGTGATAGCGACCAAGGAGGAGGTGACAATATGAGATTGTTTTTATTTGTATAGCGCTTTTCATGGGCTGACTTTCACAAAGACACTTTACAAAGCAAAAAAGGGCAGTGCCCATCCTAATCCCCACTATAGCAAATGAGTCAAAAAAAAAAAACTCCCAGTAGGGAGAAAAATCCTCAAACGGTGGTGAGAAAGAACTCCCCAGTGGGAAGAAATCTCAGGAGGAACCCGGCTATAGTGGACTAATTAATTATGTTCAATCATAGTCCCCCCCCCAAAAAAAAACTCTTTAAAATATCCAAACCTCCATGTGGAGATGTCTGTAGCTCCAGGAAGTGGCAAGGAAAGGATGGAGTAAAACTGGGTCAAGACTCGATCAGAACCGCAGAACAGCAGCAGCCAGTAAGTACATGGTGGGGCTTGGGTGGTCCATGGACTAATTTTTCCAAAGGGAAAACATCCCTAGGAAAAGACATAAAAAGGATAAATCTACTGCATATTAAATAAAATGCTATCCTATGTCAGAGTTACACTTAAGAGGTACAACTCTGGAGCAACTCTTCTGTCAATAAATGCAGCTACAGAGGCCATACACTTACACCAGGCTGTAAGTCCTCATGGATTTACAAAAGTACTTGACACCAGCCACCATCAGCACCATGTTGACCCTCCCAGTGACTAAAGCTATTGCTAGTCCCACGGGCACTATTAATGCATGCTCAGTGCCACCGGCTCTCCATGGATTTACAGTGCCCTCCATAATTATTGGCACCCCTGGTTAAGATGTGTTCTTTAGCTTCTAATAAATTCAGTTTTTTTCTAAATAATATAGGACCCCATTAAAAAAAGAGGAAAATCCAACCTTTAATTCAAGTGCATTTATTCAGTGGGAAAAAAATCCCACATAAAGAAATAATTCTTTTACATCAAATCATGTGTGCCACAATTATTAGCACCTCTGATGTTAATACTTTGTACAACCACCTTTTGCCAACAAAACAGCACCTAATCTTCTCCTATAATGTTTCACAAGATGGGTGAATACAGAAAGAGGGATCTTCGACCATTCCTCTTTGCACAGTCTCTCTAAATCATCCAGCAACCTGGGTCCTCTCCTCTGCACTCTCCTCTTCAGCTCACTCCACAGGTTATCAATGGGGTTGAGGTCTGGGGACTGGGATGGCCATGGGGGGAGCTGGATTCTGTATCTGGTGAACCATTTCTGTGTAGATTTGGCCACATGTTTAGGGTCATTATCTTGCTAAAAGACCCAGTGACGACTCATCTTCAGCTTTCGGGCAGAGGCCACCAGATTTTGATTTAAAATGCCCTGGTATTTCAAAGCGTTCATGATGCCATGCACCCTAACAAGGTTCCCAGGGCCTCTGGAAGAGAAACAGGCCTCCAGCATCACCGATCCTCCCCCATACTTCACAGTGGGCATGAAGTGCTTTTCTGCATACTCATCTTTTGTGTTCCGCCAGACCCATTTAGAGTGTTTGTTGTCAAAAAGCTCTATCTTGGTCTCATCTGACCAAAGCACACGGTCCCAGTTGAAGTCCCAGTACCACTTAGCGAACTCCAGACGTTTGCGTTTATGATTGTGAGTGAGAAGGTTTTTTCCGTGCATGCCTCCCAAACAGCTTTTTGGCATGTAGATAGCGCCCGATGGTTGTTTTGGAGACTCTGCGACCCCGAGATGCTACCATTTGTTGCAATTCTTTAACAGTGAGCTTTGGAGAACTTTTTATTTCTCTTACCATCCTCCTCACTGTGCGTGGTGGTAAAATAACCTTGTGTCCTCGTCCAGGCTTGTTTACCACTGTTCCAGTTGTTTTAAACTTCTTAATGATTCCTCTGACAGTAGATATGGGCAGGTGCAGGCAAGTGGCTATTTTCTTGTAGCCATTGCCTGACTTGTGAAGGTCGACACACATCTGCCTTACTTGAATGGTGAGTTCTGTTGTCTTTTCCATGTCGAAGAGTGGATAAGAGAAATGGCCTCGGTGTCATGTCATATTTATACCCCAGGGAAACAGGAAGTGATGAATTATTAGTTAAATGTTCTAAGATACTCTGATCAACTTTGTAAACTGCTGTAGAAATGACAGAAATACTTCAATTACATTAATTTCTTAGGAAATGTTTGGGGATCCAATAATTATGAAGAGCGCTGTACTTAACACTAGCCTCCACCTACACTATATGGACCTGCCCGATGACTGAGGCTATATAGCTCACCTCACTTGCATCTTTAATGCAGGCTCAGTGCCTTCAGTTCTATGTGGATTTACTTAACACTGGCTGTCAATGCCATGTGAGCCTGCTCAGAGACTGGACTGTAGTCAGTCTCAGCAGAACTAAATACTGAGTTTACATAATTAATGGTATGATAAATAAACAAAGGCTTGACTGAAGAGGTATGTTTTCAGCCTCATCTTGAAGACAGAGAGTGTGTCTGCAGCCCGAATTTGTCTCGGTAGATTGGTTTGTAAAACTGGGGCTGTGTAAGAGAATGCTGCGCCTCCATTTGTAACTCCAGATATATTTGAAATTTTCATATATTCAGCACCTTGTGAATGAAGTAATCTTGGTGGGGAGTAAGGAATGAGAAGACTGCAAAGATATTCTGGGGCCAAGTCATTTAAAGCTTTGTAAGTTAGCAGTAGTATTTCATACTCAATTTTGAATTTGACAGGCAGCCAATGAAGATTTTTTGAGCACCCGGCTAATGTGATCATATTTCTTACTCCTAGTGAGAACCCTAGCAGCCATATTTTGAAATCTGATGTGAAAGATATTTCAAGGCTGAGCTAGTGCAACCAGTACAATGTCACAGTAGTCCAGTTGAGAGGACATGAATGCGGGAACCATTTTTTAGCGTCCTGAAAGGACAAAATTTTGTTATGTTATTGTTGTTTAATGAGTTTTGTCATGTTACTAAATTGGTCAAAAGCCACTTTTATAATGTTGATATAAGCATGGAGAGAGAGTTCTGGATCAAGGGCGACACCAAGGTTTGGTGGAAACAATGAGGCCATCTAAGTTGATCGAAAACTTAAGGAATGTGTCTCTAAGTGATTTGGAACCTATTACCACTATTTCACCCTTATCTGGATTTAATGAGAAAAAGTTTTGCATCATCCAAGCTTTAACAGCTTTAAGACACATCTCTAATCTTTTCACCTGATCATTTTCACCCGGCTTAAAAGATATATATACATATAGAGCTGTGAGTCATCTGCACAGTATTTAATGTCATATCTACTTATGATGTTTCCAAGAAGAAGCATGGATAAAGAAAAAAAGCATATGGGCCGGAATAGATCCTTGAAGCATTCCAAAATTTACCTTGGAGTACTCTGATGACTTGTTATTTACCCTGACAAACTGTGATCTGTCAGAGAGATAAGTCCACGAATGGGTAAGTCTATAAATGAGCCTGTCCTATCCCCGCAAAGGTCGCTTGTCAAGCAGCTTATTACGACCTTAAGTTACGTTTAGGAGTTAAGCAACCTCTAGGGGTCATTTAAATAACGACGATCTGGTTGCCATCGCTAGGGTCACCGTCAGTAAATCCGTAACCTACACCTAATCCTAACGCTAATCCTAATACCAACCCCTACCCTAATCCCACACCATTATTTTAGGTGTAAATATGACTGAAACTGTATCTGTAACTGAAACTGTAATTATAACAGTACCTTCCTGCTGCCAGTAGGGGCGCAATTTTAGGAAACGCTCCAAAGGGTCGTAAATCAGAGTGATTGAGAATAATCAACCTATTTGAGCGTATGGTTGGAGGACAGGTTGCTATAAATACAAACTGAGTTTTCTAGCCTGTGAAGAAGAATAGGGTGGTCTATTGTATGAATGGCATCACTTAAATCAAGGAGGACAAAAACAGAGGTGCAGCCACAGTCCAGTGAGAGCTGTTTCAGGGCTTCATAAAGCCTGAAACCTCTCATATACCTTATTAGATTGTAGGAAAGAGGAAAGCTGTCAGGAGACACATCTCTCAAGGTATGATTGGCAATTACCAGAATTATTCATGAGAAATTGAATCTGAACTTTCTTGGAATTCCATCTACCTTAGTAGCATTTTTCACCCCCAGAAACAGCATTGAGCACATTATATACAGCCATTAGAGCAGTCAGCCTTGCAATCACAATTCTGGATTGTTTTGTGAGGATTTTATGAAAGCAGTAACATTAACTTTAATTGTACACTGCTCCCATATTAATCTTATTTATTGAGCAAATTAACAAATTGTTTGATTGCTAATAAAGAAAATGAATGGGATCAGATTGTCGGTAATAATTCCTCAAAAGGTTCAGATGATGCCTACCCTAACATACTCCCAAGAGAGTTTCATCTCCACTGGATCACTCTGCGTTTATATATTTGTCATTCTTGAGGAGCCCAACTTGCATCCAACAGGAAATTGTGTTGGATTCTTCTAACTTGCTCCCAAAGACACCCCTAATGACTTCTACTCTCAATTTATGTGGTGAGGAAAAAAATCCTACAAAAGAATTCTTGAACATTTTAGAAAGTAGTTCTGTTTTGTATGAGTTTCCTCAAACATGAAAAAATTTGCTAAATTTGCCTTTCTGGCAAGTTTGCTATTGATGTTTATGCATCCCTTAAATCTGCTATATCTTGGCAAGCTTACTCATCCCTTGATCAGGCAAACCAAAATAATCTCCTCAGTTTCAGTCTTAGCTGCTTAAACAGAATTCCTCTGACTGAAATACAAAGAGGATCTCAATTCACCACGGTCCTCCATCATTTATCTCCCTACTCAGATTAACTCCATAAAACCAGCAGGGGTCTGTCAATCGCAGCTGCTGTTCTCAAACCTGTGAGACATCAGGCCTATTTTAAAATTTGAGTGGTGATCCTAAAGTTTCCACTGAGATGTGTATAGAAGGATGTACAAGTTCTAGATAGTTTCCATTTGATGTAATGCTGTGGCCATAGAAACATGGCGATTTCAGCTTGACTATTTTTCTCAATATAAGTATGACATAGTTTCAGTGAAGCACTGTAGCCAGAAGATACAAAAAATATACATGAGACATTGAGCTTTATGCAGTAACATTTTTTTAAAATTCTTATATTTTCTTACAAAGAGAAAAAAGAGAGGTCAACTCCAGATGCACCAAACATTCTTTCTATCCTCTTACCCATGTGTGCTGAATGATGAATCCCATTTGGTCGTATATCGGAAGCGCGAGTCCGATTGTCTGTAATTAGCATAAATAATGCCCTCTAAATGCCATATAAGAGCAGGCATTGTGCTGTGAGCAAATAGCCAACTTTAGCACAATTGGAGAGATTCCTCCGAAAAAAAAATTTGTATGAATAACTTCAGCGACAGCTAAATTGAAGCTCTGATGAATCAACTTAAAGTAAATGTGATCCTCCAGAGTTTTGTAATCTAAATTGACCAATTGAGTAATTAAATGATAAAATAATTAAAATTCATTTAACACATATAGTAATCTGGCTACCGGGTTAGCTCACTCGGTTACAGTGCTGCATTGTACAGCAGCAGTGACTACCACAACCGAGGTTCGAACCCCTGTTGAACCAGCTGGCAGTGGTCGATTGCCTTTTCAGAGTAGCGCACAATTGGCTTTGCGTTGCAGGGAAATAAATTGGGAGGGACTGCTGGTTTTGGATGTTGAATTGCAGCATTGTTTGTTGCTCAAGCGCCACCTGTTGGCCAGCCGCGCACTCGTTAGCAAAATTCTAAGCTTGTTCGTGTTTGGGTATCCTCCGCCCTCGTCTTAAACTTGCGAAGTCTAGAGCTATGGATTTAAATTAAAACAGTGGCAGACAGGTGCGTGCTTCGGAGGAAAGCCGCAAACTGTCTCGCTCTCCCGCGATGGCAACATGATGTTGCATACGAGCACATAGTACACAGTTGTACATAGTTTCCTAATTGAGCATTCCAGATTTGGGTGGGATTGGAGATGCCAAATAATAAGAAAAAAAAACAATAAAAACCTGATAATCTGAATTTGATTCCATTACATATATGTCAACTTATGTAGATTGTCCATAAGTTATATGGATTTTCCTCCCAATTACACAGCTTACAGCCAGGCAAATAAAGTCATATGAATTTTTAATTCCAGCAGTGGCGCATAGCTGGTACTGGAATCAGCAAGTTCTGTTGGTCTGTCCGCATTATCACATTAACAACGTTTAATCATTTTTGCCACGGTGGTATGATACTGGGGAACAGACAACAGGGTGAAACTGGAAATCCAACATGAGTTTCATAATGGAAAGACATAGGTAACATGCAAAGGAATCATACTAATACTCGCTTAACTGAGGTTTGACCAACAAAAACAAACACAAAGCCATGCATTTGGTAGAGGGCAAGGTGAGTGCTGGCATAAAAAACAACAGTACATTGGTAACAGGCACTGGTGATTAAACAATGGTGTTGTGGGAACAAAAATGTGGCGCAGAGTAGAGTGTGGTGGCTGGAGGAGGCATGTTGACCAGAAAAGCCGGCCCGGACATGACAGTATTAGATTCAGCCTTAAGACATTGCATGTCTCTAGCTGGGATGAAAAAAAAACAAAAAACTTTGAGTTGAAAGATGGGTATGATCGGTGTGATGTATAATGATGATAAACATAATCTATATTTGAATCTAGCCTTGCTTCAGGGAATCGCCCTGCTGTCATTGCGGCTGGTTCAATTCCAGATGGCCTGACGGTGCACACACGGACAGACAGACAGACAGACAGACAGAGGACGAACTGATGACAATACCCTTTGGCCTGAAGTCGGGTCGAGGGTAAAAACTTAAGTCAACATATTTAGTACTGGAAGCTGTTAAATTTGGCAACAATGAAAGAGCACATAAACACACACCACGGTAAAGAACCAAGAACCGCATGCTTCTTTTCGTGACTCAACACAATTTGCCGTGGGCACTGTGGACCACTTTTTGGAGCTTCCGCTCATCGTGCACACGGACCATATAGACCATATTAAACAAGGTACGGTCTTGACAATCACCAAAAGTATGTATTGCATATACGCAAACAAAGCTAATTATGAAAAAGAGCTTGGTTGCTGAGGCTGCAAAGTATTGGCTAATACTGGAAGTCCCCCCTCTCCCTAATGATATACGAGTGGAATGATAAGAATATAGATAAGACGTTGGCAATTTTGGTGAAGATTTTCAAAGAGTGGAGCACCGAAGAGGATCCCTGATCTAACATCAGCATCAGCGTGGCAATTCTCTCAATCCTGGATGAGACTTTGAGGTTTTATATTTTCATACTTGAACAGAACACTTTTTTAAGCTTAAAAATATTTTAATTATATTTTCACACTCCAATAATAATTTAAGTCATGGAAAAATATATATATCCAAAAAATACTTTAAATATATTGCAGATTTTTTGTAAGAATTTTACAGATATTTACTGAGGGAGAGGAGAAAAGCTGTTGAGAGATTGACTTGTATGATATTTAGCATTGTTTTTTATGTTTCCGTGCATTGGACATACAATTTGTGGAATGTATGAATGGGTTGTTTTCGCTTATCTTGGGAAAAAATGCTCTTGACCACTCGTAAAGGTTTTTCTTATCTAACAGAGGAGCAAAAATGAATGAACACTGGTGAATCCCAGAAGTCAATGGATACTAAAAACAATATAGAAAAACATGGATACAAACAAAAATAAGATCAAATTTGTCCATCACTTCTTGCATGAGGCCCACTGTCCTACTGTCAGGAGACACTTGGGGATGATGACATAGAAACAGAAAGTAACAGAGAGGAATAGAAGTTTTAATAACAAAATAACAGAACAAACCTTTGGAAATGAAATAGGGACTCGATAACAAAAACAGGAAAATTCTTGTACAACAAATATAATGCTGGGAACTAAGAAACACATGACGGAATCTGAAATACACAAACCATGGGATGAAAATACCAAGGAAATATTCACAAACAACAACCACTACAAAAAGCCAAAGTAATAAATTAAAAACCAAAGTGACAACCAAACAAAACACAAAGTTACAAAGGAACTAAGTAATCACTAAGATCATAATGCGCAAGAATAATTAACACTGGGGAATGCAGGAGCTAGGGAATACAGAAATACCAAAATACTCGAGAGCAATAAGGACAAGGAATTGCATGAGCCACGGCAACCTTTGTGCATAATGTCAATGTCAGCTTTATTTTTATCGCAGATTTAAAACAGCCAATGGCCTCCCTAAGTGCTTTTCAAAAGATTAAGCAAAAAAAAAAACAAAAAACAATGAAAACAATAAAAGCAATACAAACAATAAAAGCAATAAAAACAGTAAAAAACAAAAACAATAAAACAGTGAAATATAACAGATAAAAGACCCAGTAGAGGTGGCTTTACTCAACCAAAGGCCAAGGTGAACAAGGGTGACCTAGGAAGCGTTTTAAAAGTGGATAGGCTATTCACAGTCTGCACAGTGAAAGGTAATGTGTTCTACGGAGTGGGAGCCGCAACTGCAGAGGCTCAATGTCCTCCAGTTTTTAAGAAGGTTCGAGGAACGTCCAAGACCATTTAATTTGCCTACCTAAGGGCTCTGGAGGGCTGATGAAATTTAATAAGGTCAGACAGGTATTCTGAGGCCAGCCCATTCAGAGACTTAAAAACAAAGAAAAGAATCTTAAAATCAATCCTATACTTAACTCCGGAGCTCTCTTCCCTTCACTGGCTTCCGGTTATATGCTCACATTTCTTAGTCCCTGTTTGGAGATGAGCTGCTGCATTCTGAATGAAATGCAGACGGTTAAGCTCTGACTGGTCAATGCCGATGTAGAGGGAGTTGCAATAATCTAAGCGAGACGTAAGAAAAGGACGGATAACTTTTTCAAGATCTTTCTGGCTTAGATAAGATTAAACTTTGGCAAGAAGCCTCAGCTGAATAAAGCTAGACTAGAACACTGAGCTGACTTGTTTGTCTAATTTAAACGAACCATCAATAATCACACCAAGATTCCTAGCGTGGGATGCTATGTAAGGTGCTAGTGGGCCAGGGGAGAGCTGGCAAGGACCTGAACCAGGTCTGGGCGATCAAAAAGGACAACCTTTGTTTTGTTTTCATTTAATTTTAAGATGTTTAAGTCCATCCATGGTTTAATGTCACTCATGCAGTTAAGCACAGCCTGAGTTGAATCTTTGGAAGGGGCCTTTAACGACAAATACACCTGCACATCATCAGCGAATGAAAAGGAATATCATGCTTCCTAAAAATTGACCCCAGGGGTAGCATATAAACGCAGAACAGTGCAGGGCCCAGAACTGACCCCTGGGGGACCCCGCAGGTCAGAGGGGCCACTGCGGAGGAAAACGGCCCAAGTGCACAGTGAAGGATCTGTCTGAAACGTATGATTTAAACCAACTCAAAGCAGTGCCAGAATCAAGGTTTAACAAAAGATCATTTTAAACTTTTAACACTAGAACTGCCATGACGGTCATTTTGACCGTTTTGAAATTTGTTTGCGTCATAACTTTTCAAAATAAAAGAATACAACCTTGAGGGTCCCTGACTTTTCCTAAAAGTGTCAATATTTTAACGTGCAATTGATTTGAAATAGATTACACCTACGAAGCATAAAATACCACCAAATCTACCTATTACAGCCATTAGCGGTCTCACTGACCGTATAGTTTTGCGGCTCTTATTTTTTTCGAAAAAATTATCTTTTGGGTGCCTAGCAACTAACCGATGCCACTGTCAGGAGTTGGTAGAGTAGAGCCATCTAGAATTATTTTATTGGGCAGCACTGGCAAAAAGTTTGAGCCAGCAATAGCGGGAGACACTGGCACCAAAACGGAGGCAGTGCCAGGTCCGCAGAAGCTGCTCACATATTAAGACGCTCGTCACCTGCTGAAGATGCGTCAGACCCGTCTGTGGGAATTGCTCCAGGAGAACGGAGGTTACCTACGCAGACAATTACGAGTAGACTAAATGCTACGCCTGGCCATGTTTGTGTTGGACCTTCACAAAATGCAAATTGATAGCTATCCGCTTTTCTTGATCTTTTTATTTGTCTGTTTTCTTTCGTTGAAGATAGACAACAGTTTTTATTCGGTCTCTCTTTTGAAAATTAGTCAGATGGATCAAACAGATTCACGCTTCATTTCCACACCAGAGATAAAATAGTGCTTGTAGTCAGTGAGCAAATCAATTCCATGACCATTGACAGTGTGAATTAAATATTGCATGCACGATCAAGACTGTCCGACACGAAATGCAAAATACTCCATGTCCGGTAGACAACAGAAAGTAAAAGTATTGATATGAGAGCAGATTTATAACGAAATAAAGAATAAAAATATATCACCAACAAACAGAACGTCCAAACAAGATGGCCCGCAAATAAATAAATTGCAGTGTTCATTGGTTGTTTTGTTTGTTGTAAATTTTTTTTTTATTCTTTACTTCGTTATCAATCTGTTCTAATCGTCCTCTTTTTTTAGGCTGTCGGACACGGAGTATTTTGCATTTAGGCCTAATATCCGACAGGCATTTTACGGACTTCATTGTATTTATAAAAATTGCCCAAATAAATTGATTGCAGAGCACACTGGTTGTTCTGATTGTCTTTGATTGAAATTTTCGGTACACATCTTGAAGAAATGAGCCCTCTGATCAAAACATTCACGTTTAATATCTAAAAGATTCAGCAGATTTTATGAGATTAAAAACAATAATCGACTGTCGGACACGAAGTTATATTGAAACTATCCGACTGTCGGACTCGGAGTTATATGAAAACCCTGTCCGACTTTCGGACACATGGACATTGCGTACATAAAAAGGTAATCAGAAAAAAAAAGTTCAGCACCTACCTATTGTTTTCTAATCCGTGTGATTGTTCCGATTAATTATTTCATAATAAATAAGATATGCCATATAAATGTTGAATCCGAATGTGTATTAATCAATATAGATGTTTTTAATTGTTGTTTTTGTCGTTCTGAATTGTTTAATTATTTCTTTACCCAAAAATATTGTTGTGAATGTTTACAATAAACCCCCTTTCACATTGGACTCGAACAAATTTTTCGTAGACAGATCACTTTCAAAAGTCAATGCAAAGACGCGAATCCGCGCGAAACACGCGTATTTGCGTCTCTGCATTGAATCTGAATGTAACCTGTCTTGCGAAAAATTCGTTTCGCGTCCGGTGTGAAAGCAGCTTAATTCATGTTAATTATACATAATTCTATTACCTAAATATTCATACATGTATTATTAAACTTGTTAAAATGTAATGCTGGTGTTGTTTCATTCTTTTAAGATACATGGTAACATACAAGATGCATTAATTGCTTAATTAGGTGCTCAGAGAGACGGATTAGAATGCTTTGAACCTAACGGTCCAAATGACCGTTCATGGTAGTTCTAGTAGTGATAAAATTTCGGCGCTTCTAGTGTTAAAAGAGCAGTTTTAGTGCTGTGAAGAGGCTTAAAACAAGACTGAAACAATTCACAAATGTTGGCCCTTTTTAAAAATTCTTGGAGTTGGTTGAAATGACTTTCTCTAAAGCCTTGGAAATAAAAGGGAGTTTGGAAATTGGTCTGAAATTAGACAAAGTCGAGGGATCCAGATTTTTCTTTTTCAAAAGAGGCTGCACCGTGGCATGCTTGAAGGAGGATGGAACACATCCAGAACTGAGATACCGATTTATAAGAAACAAAGTAAAAGACTCAACTGAGCTAAAAACCTCTTTAGACAAGCGGTGTCAGGCACAACAAACCCTCCCCATCACATACATACCTTCGTACACCTACTTGTGCGAAATTCAATAGGGATCTATTCTGATTCAGTGGCAATCCCTATAACGAATTTAGGTGTGAGGATTTACAAAATGAACCACTCGCGAGAACCAGTAAAATACAAAAAGGAGGCTTTATTTCTGAAGGGGGAAACCCCCCAACAGAGCAGGCAACAGCACAGAGTCCACAATCCAAAATGAGAATCTAAAGGGCAATGTCCAGAACTGTAACCAGGGCACCAATCACAAAAATCAAAGTCAGGCAAAAAAGGTTCAAAACACAAGAAGGCGGCAAAGTACAGGGAGTAGGAAAAAATCCATATTCAAGGACGGTCCAGTCAGAAAGATAATTACAATGGATACAAGGCGAAATGAACGTGGCACAGGTAAGCATGAGAGAATGATCTGACAGAGCTGTGCTGTGAAGAGACTACTAATATACGTTTCAGGGAGGTCACATGATAACAGAACACAGGTGCAAGCAGTCAGACTGATTACAAGGGAGCAACACATTAGGGAGAACCTAATCACATGAAATTGGTAGAAGCCAAAACGCGGACAGGGATCTCGGGACAAACCTATAGACAATGATACAGCTCCAGTCAAGGAGTTCAACAGTGCACAGATACTAAGAGAAAAGAAACCCAAAAAAAAGTGTGGACATTCCACTGAAATGCAGCAGCGAAGATTAGGAAGAGAAAAGGGGCAGAGACAAGAATAGGGCGAGTGCTGAGAGCTTGTTAATCAATTAGTAAGTGCAGCTATACAATCCCGAGAGCTCGTTAGTAAGTTAGTCTTATATACAATGCTAGTCTTGGTTAGTAAATTAACAAAAACAACAAACTGTAAGTATGTGTTAGTCAAATAGAAAAAGCAAGGGGAAGGAAGTAAACGAGATGGGAAAGAAGATTGAAACCAGAAACCATTAAATCACCTGAAGGAGTGGCACGCATTACTGGGGCTGTAAGCAATGACAAGAGCAAAGACCAGACAGGGGGAGACAAAGTGCAATGCATGGTATAAACAAAACATGGACTGGAATAAAAACTGTGGCTATAAGTAAAACCTGGAAAAATCAAATGCATGAAAAGAAAAGCAACCAAATACACAATACATAATCCTTAGGGATAGTCAGACATGGCAAGGAATCAAAATACACATATGGCAGTCAGAACATGGCAAGGCAAAGCCAGAATCACAACATTAGGGTGAATCTGGCTATTAGTTTTTTCCGCTAGAATGTTAACAAACAAACGCACAAATACACAAACACAGAAACAAACCGAACCGAAAACAATACCTCTTCCCTCTCACTTCGGGTGGGGCGGGGTAATATACAGAATGGAATGCTGTCAGATTGGCAATTAGAAGGACGTAAGTGTTCCACTGTTTCAGAGAGCGTCAACAGTAAAACAGGCTCAAACTAGTGAAAGACGGCTGAGCTCGCAATGGGAACTGAGGGGTTCGCTATATGAACTGAGCAGACTGAGGGAGTTGGATATAAGAGCAGAAATCTTATTGATAAAGAACTGCAGAAAATCCTCGCACAGTGAAGAAGAAGGCTCAATACAGACAGCATCACAAGGACTCACTATTGAGTCAAATGCATTAAAAAGAACTTGCGGTTTGTGAGCATTTTCGGAGACAAGTCAGGAAAAATATTTAGTTTTATTAGCTTTAAAAGCCTGCTGATGAGTTATAAGACAGTCATGTGAGAGATCCAAAGAAATTTGAAGTTTGTACTTTTTCCACTTTCTCTCCGCCTGTCTACATGCACGTCTGAGCGCACGAGTAGACTCATTCAGCCAAGGCTCAGTCTGTGGCTTTACGCGCTTTGAAGTCATAGGTGCAATGGAGTCTAAAATCTCAGTGCACAGTGAGTCAAACATCGTCATACAGACATCTACACTGAGGTCGCCAAAGTCATCCAGAGAATAAAAAAGAGAGTCTTTAAAAGCAGCGGAGAACTGCAGAGGAGAGAAGGAGTTCAAAACACGGAGGCGGCGAACGGGAGCGGAGACCGTGGTGGAGGGTGCAGGCAGTGAGAGGGAAAATAAAACAGGTAGATGGTCGGATAAAGATGTGTGGCAGATTTCAGTTATCTGTACATTCAATCCACAAGGCTGTGTGTGGCTATGTGTGAATGTTTGATGGTGGTCGGAGGGGCCGTAGGCGCATATGTGCAGCCACGCTTCTGTCAGTCTGCCCCAGGGCAGCTGTGGCTACAAAAACGTAGTTTAACACCATCAGAGCGTTAATGTGTGAGTGAATGAAAAATATATCAATTTTGAAGTGTCTTTGAGTGCCCAGAAAGCAGAAAAGCGCTATATAAAATTGATGCATTATTATTATTATTATTACAAGACAACACAAGATCCTAAATGTGGGCTTCTTCATGCGTCGGCTCGGAAACAGACTGCGCGAGATTAAAAGAGTCATTGAGAATCAGAAAGTCTCTGACCAGAGGTCTGGCTTCACAGCAGACATGCATGTTGAAATCGTCGACAATTAAGAAGTGATCATCTTTAAGAGTGACACTCGACACAAAGTCTGCAAAGTCCCGTATAAAGTTTTGCTAATTTTCGGCGGCCGATAGACCATTGCGCAGAGAACATTCATGAGGAAGTTTACCTCAAAGAGTTAGAGCTGGAAGCTGGAGCAGATGACGACTGGAGACTGCTGGCAGTGAAAGGTGGATTTAAATATGGATGCCAGTCCTTCACCTTTGCCAGTGGTATTTTTTATCACAAACCAGCCTAAGAGAAAGTGAAAAATTCTGAGTTTAAGGAGTAAAACAATACTGTACAGTATGTGATGACTGACTTTGGACACTTTGTTCTATAAGTCAGATTTTTGGTCACATATATTTAGATTAAGCACGTTTTGGCAAATCTCCCAATCCACACACGCACACACACACACACACACACACACACACAAAAAAGAGAATTTAGAGGATAACTCTTCTGCTACATGCATGTTCTTTTTCCAGGGCAATTTGATGACAAAGAGCTTTCTCTAAGTGCACTTCTACATTCTAATTCTTTTCTGCAAAACACCATGTATCTTTTCATTAATTTGGTAGTATTTTCAATGACTTCAGAAAAATGTCAGTTTTTTGTCACTGCTGCGTTCTATAATGAATTTGAACATTGCATGTTTGCATTTGATATCATTCATCTCAGATCTTTCATTTTTTTTAGTTGAATTCTGTTGAGATGGCTGATGATAATCATTCACGGAAAAAATGATCATAAACTAGCTATGTCTGAGGTGAGATCACAACATGTGCTGCTGTTTTGGTGGAAGCACATTAGAGCAGGATAGCCTAGGCATTTAAAAAAGTAATACCAAGGAAATATAGCATGAGATAGCAGGATTTTATCACTCTTGTACACATGGATCAAGGAGATTATATGCAGTTCGGAGCAGTATTTATTGGGCTGTTTGAGAGAGTAAGTGAATCCTGCATTACCCATCTCTACTGCGGTAAATACTGGCTTTGATCCAATCAGCATTTATCCTTCCCATGACTCAAAAATAAATACACCTCAATTTGCCAAGTTTATCACATCATTTGGTTACCGCTGCACTCCTTACCTGGGTTTCTGCAACCTAAGCAAAAGATTCTCACTCTATAATAAAGTGTAATGTCCATAATATAAAAGTGCAGAGGCACTTTTACTTTATAGATGATACATGACTATGCACAGAGGGCTCTGAAAATCAGAATCAGTTTGCATGGACGGCAGTATCCATCTAGGCTGTGTTTGTTCTTGCTTTTCATTTTAGCAATTTTTCAGATGAATATACAATGATACAACACAAAGTAAATATTCTGTCAACAATATTTTAATTTTACTGGTCCATAAAAAACATCCAATATTTTATCCGGCCTGTGCAGGGGTGATTTAACCTAGCCTTAGGCCCGTGAGCTAGACTCCATGTAAGAAGTTTGCATGCAGAAAGAAATTGGAAGCCTGTAAATGAACAAAACAGTATTTGGATACGTAGGCTTATATCAATACACATAAATTCACAACATTTGCATTTCATCCCATATTTCAAATAATACGCACATCTCTCTCCAACAGTGACATGTCCCACTGCTAAATTTCAGCGCGACTATGAACAGTGTCACCGACACATTCCTGCACCACTGAAAGCGCACCCGCCATTACAACGCACCACAACAGATATATTGCGAGTGCCATTAACAGTCAAAAGCATATTAATACCATAATAACAAACATTAGAATTAAACATTGACTTACTCTCAGAAGTCTCTATGCCTGGTTTTCTTAGTAACTAAATTCCTGTTTAACTCCTTGAAGTCCAGTGTCCCATGAATGTCTCCCGCAGGCTCAGCCCTCAGAAAAAATGACTATCAGTTAGTTATCCTGTTGTAAATGGATGGTGTTTTCGCTACCATAGTTTAGTATTACTATAGTGATACCATAGTTAGTCAAACTACAGCAAAACAATCTTAGGGACAATGGTAATATTATGGTGCCGTTGACTGTGGTAATACAATAGTTATAATGTGATGGCTACTCCAGGTATAACATGAAAACTATAGTAATACTATAATTATGCCATTATGCTTAGAATTACTAAGAAATAACTACAGGATATTTTCATGAGGAAGTCTCTACTTTTGCATGGTTGAGCACAATCTAGTCTTGATCAATCCAAGTTTAGAGAATGATCGCTCCCCACTGGCATTAGTCACCAGCATTGTTAGGGATAAACATTAGGAGATTCATTCATTATTAGTTAATACTAGCTGTAAATTCTGTCTTTGTATAAGTTAAAGCAGTTGAAGGGAGGATTTATTTGTTTCTTTGCTGAGCAAAAACTCCTCAAACTGAATTGCTTCTTCAACAAAGCTCTCCTATGAGTCTCTGGAATAGATCTCCTCCAGCCTCGGTGCTGTAGCGGAGATCTCTTCAGCAGGGGTAGAGGTGGATATTTTCAAAAAACCAAACCACCTCTGAACATCTTGATATGAGCTGCATGTTCTGTCGAACCCTGCCAACAGTCTGTCAATTATGAGTGTGAACATCGATGCAGAAAACTTGACCCGGACTGGCAGTTCACACTCTGGTTCTGGGGATCCAGGCTGGTGCTTTCATCTTTTTGCTTCTTGTAAGTCTTCTCTATAGAACTGACACACTGTTGGAGACATGTTCTAAGCGGCTTCCGCAAAAGTGTCAAATTCACAATGAAAACCTGACACATTATCCCTGAGTGACCAGTACACCTCTATTGCACTGGACAGGTCAATTTCAGTTGCTTGTAGTGCAGCACTCACCATATGAAATCTTGAAAAAATTATGTCCCAGAAGTTACATCGAAATGCTGTTTCTTTGTTTACGTGCACATTTTCTCTTGTGGACCCCATGTTTCATTTCCTATAGTTGTGTTTCAATTATCATCCTTTGTTATTCTCCACATTGAATTGTGGATATTAGCATAGTTCAGACGCAGCATTTTTGTGGCTTCAGAATTTGTCCCTCAGAGCCTTTAGTATTTCTATCCGATTGTTTGCACTGGGCTGTAAGGCTGTAGTGACAGTCTGCAATCGAGAGGTAGATTTAGAGTAAAAAAAATATATACTTAAAGGGACTGGACAAAGTTGAGAAACTCTGCAGTCTGCTGACCGCAGTTTACACTATTAACCCGAAACAGATGAAGTGTATGGGCTGTGCAGGGTACTCAGTCGTCAAGAGGATTCATCTGTTTTAATATGTGCCTGCAGACCCTTTGTTGGTGCGAGACATTTTACTAGCATTGTAATAACACTGTTTATGGAGGTTACTAATATCAATGCCTAATTCCCACAAAAAAAATCAAAGCTGAATTATACGGGGCCTCACCTGTCTGGCTTGCAATGAGGAGGATTGTCAGAAAAAGCTCTTCAGCAAAGACCTCTAGGGATAAAGGAGTTAGTCCACATGTGTTACATTAGGTGTTTAATCAAAAGGTACTTTGGTATTTTGATGTGGCTCTCAAGTTGATTAAGTACTTTCTGTCCCATTATGAGCACAAACACCCTAAGCATACTTCCAGATAGATATGAATAAATTCCTCTCATAATTCTTGAGTTTAATGGAAAAACCAATTAGGTTTTTTAGAAAGAAGCAGAAAACTGTATCACTCTGGGGTTGAGTTCTTTTCTGACGATGAAACTGACGTGGCAGTTATTTGTTGATTACATAATATGTAATATTGTCCCTTGAGAATCAGCTGGCTCTATGTCCACTTCTCTCAGAAATGGAGTTAAGCATACCGGGACATTCTAAAATCAGTTAGGTTTATGTCACTTAGTGCTTAGCTCCAACCTAAGGTCTACACCATATCAACACGTAGTTACATTTAGTTCTATATCCTGAGTGGGGCTCGTTTCAAATCAGGTGATTCTATGTCCAAGGAACCAATCAGGGTCTGTACCTGGATCATGTGACATTTGCTCAAAATGGCCAAGGAGCATATGTAAAGCACAAAATGAGAACTCCTCAGAAAAAAACGTTCGATTTTGATTCCTTCTGAAAGACTAATGGATTATTTTGATGGGCAAGTTGTTCACCAACAATGTATACATTAGGACTGGTGTGGAAAAGTCACATTCCTCAATATGCATGGACATAGAACAACTTAATTCTCAAACGATCCACTCTAGGCCTGGTGTGCTAATGTACAGTGTACTTAATATACAATTTGTGAGCGACATCGGGGCAACCCAGGGATATCGGGGGAGACCCCTTTACCCCCTCCCCCGCCAGCTCGCCTGCCCCCCCCCGAACTCCCACCCCACCCCACCCCACCCACTATTTAGGCCCTAGCTAAGCCTACCCCAATATTGTAGTTGATTTTACAGAACATAGGCCTATGCTCAGTTGGGGGGGGGGGGGGGGGGGGTATGTCTATGGGGAAAATTCGGTAACATTCCCATTGATTTATCATTGTATCTATGTAAAACCTCTGTACCTTGTCCTAGTAATTTAATCTGGTAAAGCTCCCCCTTTTGTTCACAGGCTTATTCATCAATCTGTTAATTTGATGAAATACTTTTATCTATGAATGTATGATGCATTTTCAATACTCATTAATCCTCAGTCTTATAAACATCGTTCATGGTGTCCCAATACATTTTTTATTAAATAAATATAAAATACTAGGAACCGTTCATTGACTAAAACGTTCATAGTTTGTTCTTTAAAAACAACTCTGATGGACACAGAACTTCCCGATTTCGATCATACATAAAACCAGTAAAGGCACCAGGTCCTATGTTGGACATAGAACTTGCTGACCAAGGGCAACTTGCGTTCCTCGGAATCAGAAGGTTCTGTGTCCATTTTTGACTGTTTATACTTCTGAGAGATTTTGAACATGTTTGCTATATGTTTAGGGTACCTTCCACAGTCAACAATATTCCGCACAAAATACATTTTGATAACTCTCTAAACATCAGAGATAAGACAGTTGAAATTTTCAAACTCCATTTTCTCAAAATGAAGAAAAGTGGACATAGAACCAGCTGATTCTCAAGGGACGATATTTAGGGAGGACTTTTTTTATTTTGTAGGTATGCATGGCAATATGACTTAGAAGGTTTTTTTTTCATCCAAACATGTAAAATATCAAAATGATGGAGAAATACCACCAATTATGTCATTGCAGTTGCGTTTGACAGTTTTTTTTTCTAAAAAATTCACCCTGCAATGAAAAGCTAGCACTTCCCACTTCCAAGCTCGCAACCAGACCTTATAAAGGACAAATAAAGCTCACAAACTCAGTAATTTCTGAAATATACCTTATTATAACAGAACAGACATTCCATTACTAGGAAAAACCAAAAATACCTTGCAATACCTACAACCTACCTTGCTGTCATGCAAAGGTTTATATACTGTTCAGATTGTCTCAACAATGCCTTTCACTTACTTTGGAAGGTTTATACTCTCTCGAAGTGGATAAGAAACATGTCAATCAATACATTATTACAGGGGAAGTTTCACGAGGGCGTGAACTATAAGTGTGCATTATGCAGATGCGCCTAAGTAAATAATTGAGTTATTGGCTTTCAACATGAGTACTTAGGAGGATATAAGGGGGCGCTGAATTTGTCGATTGAGGAATCTACGTGTAAATCCATGGTAGGGAACAACGCGTTTTAAATATCAATACCACGTCGAATTTTTGCTTCCGAAAACCGATTTTTCTTAACTGCTAACTGGGATACCATTGGCTCACTACAGCTAAAGTGGTTGTTACGGAGAACAACAATTTTTCTCCTTTTCAAGTCATAATTTTTTTTGAACTGCTATATAGATTCTATGGGCAAGTATATTGAGCGCTTTGCACATCAGGCTTAGGTGAGGAGTTTCATTCATGTAGCTCCTGAAAAACAGGGATGGGACTGAACTCGTCCATATTCTAAACCGTGTTCAAGTTCGGCTTGCTAGTGAATATTCAATAACTGATCCGGGTGTAGAACCCTACAGAACAATACCAAAATATGGGCATTGCAGAGGGCTGAAGGTTTCACACATTCTTTTGGCTGGCATTACTTCAAGCAACTTCCTGGCTGGTGTGAGCCACAATAGAATGGATATTCTTCTCCGTTCAAAAGAACAGGGCCCAAAAGCACAACGGTTACCATTAATCTGACTTCATAATACATTGAGAATACCAAATTTAGTTATATCCTCGTTAAATATCTGACTCCAAATTAGAATTAGAATTGATAGATTTGGGACAGCATGCATGAATCTCAAGACAGCTATGCCATCAGACTTGTCTGTGTTAACCATTGTAATTCAGTCGACGTCCCCGGGAAATAAACGCAGCTGCTGGATCTTAGTTCGGTGATAGTTCTTGAGGATGGAAGAAATTACCATGATAGTAGCATCAAGTCATAAACAAAGTAGCACTGAGCATGAACATATCACGAACCCAGGTTTATGTGCTCCAAAGGGCCCCTTAAGAAGACTGACCGAGTACCAGCTTATGAGCCCAGGGGTACCTTTAAGAGCCGAATCCCCAGGACCTGTACTACATAAACCCTTCAGGGGTAGACTGTAATTTGCAATCCAACTTAAAACCCATCACTACCTAAAACATCAGCTAGCTAGTCTGGAATGGTAAGGAATCGCCCCCTAAGTACCGGTCGTAACATGGCTAGAAAGACTGTACATGTGTTAAGAGTCACGGACACCACGAAAGCTGAAAGGAATAACAATAATTTAATCACCAGGTAGGCACAAACGTAGATCAAACAAATTAATGTTAAGCCAATTACAAGTTATTCTCTCTTTCTAAATTGAGTGTAAAGTCACACCTGGAGGAAAAGGATTCACACGCACGTGGGCAGATCGGACCACATGTGAAGAACTCAGATGCCATCCCCCCCGACCACCTAGGTTGGCTACTTACGCACAGACCCAGGCATGCGGAGGGAGCTGGCATGCAACACTCCATAATTAAAAGACTACTCATGCCCTTCCACATGCGGGGAGATCGAAGTACGATTCTCCCCGAAAGGAAAGTCTCTCTTGCCTTTAAGCTAAACCACACCTTTGATCCAGGCCGCATGGGTTTTGGAATCTGGGTTTTGGCCTTTCACCATTTAGAGTAATAAAACCATCTAGCATAGAGAGGAGACTAGGATGAATACCCAAGCAAATTCTGAACAATTTTCAGGAGTTTCCCAAAAGAAATAAACCGTAATTTCAATGGAAATGAAACATACTCCATTCAACTGATTGGATTCCCCCGAGAACAACAAGACCAAACATGATGTGAATATGTACTAATATGACGCAGTTGTCATGAAAAAGCCCTAAGATAAATTAGTATATAGTTTAATTGGGTTATAAGTGTATAAGTGATGTCTTCACAGGATATTGAATATATAAACATATTTTGAAGTTCCCAGAGATTTAGATTATTTTAAACAGATTAATATAACCGGACTTTAACTTCATTGGGGACAGTGGTATGACTGAGATTAACAGAGAGATTACCGACACCTTCCACAGGCAGGCTGAGCGAGCATCCTGGGGGGAAGGTCATAAAAGTTTTACTGCTGGCTCTGGATCGAGCTTATAAGCCATTTGTTCAGATACTGCATGGGTGTGTCATCTAGAGGTAGAATAGTGTAACCCTGTGCAGTTCCATGTCCGCTGACGTCTACATCTGCGCAGAGCGGTTAAAGTAAGATGCAAACTCAAAAGGACTGAGAGAAAAACAAATGTTGTACTAAGAGAATCCAACAGCACATTTTGTAATGTAATCATTATTCCCATTCCTATCTTGTCCATTTGCTTTCATGATGGCTGTCACTTTAAATATTTCTGATGCATGGACTTGTGGGATGGTGTTATCGCCTGTTTTTTATAATGGATGGTCCAGTGTACCCTATGCGAAAGGAGATAAGTTTGGAAGCACTGAAGCACTTTAACATTTAGAGAATTTAAAAAGCCCTTATCAGGGTTGCCAGATAAAAATACTTCTGGGTCATTTTCAACGAGTAAAAAAACTTTCCTGAGCAAAAAAAAGACTATTTTAAAGCAGCCATGAGTAACATTGCAATCCTGTCACTGTCATGGATTCGCTCCTGCCGGATGAATATGGCAATCCGGCGGGAGCTAGGACCATGGACCTAAAAGGTAATTAAGGACCCAAACGCCAGGCTGGAAACAACAAAAAGGCTTTAATAAATAAACTAAAACACAAAGTTAAAAAAGAGGGGAGCAGTACCACATACAAACAGGGTAAAAAAAAACAAAACAAAATGCAGTGACAAACACTACTAGCAACTGCCAGCCCTATATACTGTGGTAATCACCTCCACCCTCACAAACAACAGATGCAGCTCTTCAGGGTGGAGGTGAAAGCAAGCCACAGGGGAGGGACTGCCGGGCAAAACCCTTACAGTTACACCAACCTGACCAATCCGTGTCAACAAATTGGCCAATCAGTAGCCTACATAGGATTTATGATATTATGCCCCCTCCAAATTATAATAATATTAATAATGATTATTGTTCAAAGATCTTGAATAGCTTGTGCATTAAATCACCTCTTGGTCTGGAGCTGCATTAGTACACACAGCATTGGCAAATTGCTCACCTGTGAATGCAAAATTGATGCAAAAGTGTGCATGTGCAGTTTGGAGCAGCATATGCACATTCCAGATGCCCAGACAAATCTTTTTCAGGGACGCTCCCCTGCCACACTCAGCATTTATTTCAACACCATGGCTTCTTCGTCACAAAATGTGGACACTGCCTGTAACCTGAACTTGTTGCCCACTGAAACATATAGATATCATAAGCAATCCCACAAGCACGCAGAGTTAAGGTACCATACTTTTCTTTTACAGCAAGAATTGATTCACATCACCTCAAATACAGTGAGTATTACAGTCAACTATTTATTTTGATTAAATATCCATTTCCCTGTGACATTGTGCACTAGGTATGTTTTTTCTCTGTATATACTGAAAATAAATTGGTGGCTATTTTATTTGTAATAAATTTGTGAACACAAAGAAGATTACATTTCATCGGAGTGAGCCAGGTGCCCAACTCGATTAAAATTTCATCATGAAGCACATTGGGACATGCAAGAATGACTCTGCTATTCTGGCTGACATAATCACAAGTTATTATCCCATCAGTCTGTCAATGGTCAGGCACTGGAAGACCAATATTCAGCCTGTGTTATTGTCTGTCATGCGCTGGGGACAACTGTCAGGTCTTGATCGTATAAATTAGTTGACGGTGTTGCCGTATTTCCAGAGGCAAGTGATTCATGTTCCCAGCCACAAGTGATGCTAAAATCGGCTCAGAGCAGAAATAGTTTTTCCTTCATTTCAAATTGTTTAGGGATGGTATTGTATAGCTGCAGATGCTGGCTAACAGTTTATTGCTTTTCAAAGTTTAGTTAAGGCCTTGGCATTTTATTCGACTCAGGCATTTATGTGTAGATTTGAAAGAGTTAAAAACAGTGGCGCTTGAAAGTTTGTGAACCCTTTAAAATTTTCTGTATTTCTGAATGAATATGACCTGAAACATCAGATTTTCACACAAGTCCTAAAAGTAGATCAACAAAACCCAGTTAAACAAGTGAGACAAAAATATTATACTTGGCCATTTACTTGAGTAAAATGATCCAATATTACATATCTGTGAGAAAAAGTATGTGAACCTCTAGGATTAGTGATTACTTTGAAGGTGAAATTAGAGTCAGGTATTTTCAATCAATGGGATGACAATCAGGTGTGAGTGGGCACCCTGTTTTATTTAAAGAACCGGGATCTATCAAAGTCTGATCTTCACAACACGTTTGTGGACGTGTATCATGGCATGAACAATGGAGATTTCTGAGGACCTCAGAAAAAGGGTTGTTGATGCTCATCAGGCTGGAAAAGGTTACAAAACCATCTCTAAAGAGTTTGGACTCACCAATCCACAGTCAGACAGATTGTGTCCATATGGAGGAAATTCAAGATCATTGTTACCCTCCCCAGGAGTGGTCGACCAACAAAGATCACTTCAAGAGTGAGACGTGTAATAGTCGGACTGGTCCCAAAGGACCCCAGGGTAACTTCTAAGCAGCTGAAGGCCTCTCTCTCATTGCCAAATGTTAATGTTCATGAGTCCACCATCAGGAGAACACTGAACAACAATGATGTGCACGGCAGAGTTGCAAGGATAAAGCCACTGCTCTCCAAAAAGAACATTGCTGCTCATCTGCAGTTCGCTAAAGATCACTTGGACAAGCCAGAAAGCTATTGGAAAAATGTTTTGACGACGGATGAGGCAAAAATAGAACTTTTTGGTTTAAATGAGAAGCATTATGTTTGAAGGAAGGAAAACACTGCAATCCAGCGTAAGGACCTTATCCCATCTGTGAACCATCATGGTTTGGGCCTGTTTTGCTGCATCTAGGCCAGGAGAGCTTGCCATCATTGATGGAACAATGAATTCTGAATTGTACCAGCGAATTCTAAAAGAAAATGTCTGGACATCTGTCCATGAACTGAATCTCAAGAGAAGGTGGGTCATGCAACAAGACAATGACCCTAAGCACACAAGTCGTTTTACCAAAGAATGGTTAAAGAAGAATAAAGTAAATGTTTTGGAATGGCCGAGTCAAAGTCCTGACCTTAATCCAATCGAAATGTTGTGGAAGGACCTGTAGCTGTCATAGGGTGTAGCCAGACCAGGAAAGTTCGATAGTTCACTTGCTTTAGTCCGAACCAAATGTTTTTTTTATTTTTTTCATTTTGGTGCGGTTCGCTTTCACACCTCCAAAAGATCCGCACCAGGGTTCCTTTGGTCCGGACCTTTTCAGCTCGGTCTCGGTCCGCTTGTTTAATCCGGACCAGAGTTCGGCGGTTGTATTCAGACCACCCCAAAAGGTCCGGACCGAATAAAATTAGGTTTGTTTGGTCGTTTGGTCCGGACCAAACACCGTAGGTGTGAATACGCCCTTAGATTGGTCCCGCCGGCAGAAGGCAACAAGCCTTCTTCGGGCACTTTAAACAGACTGCAATAATTGGGTGAAAATCATACAAAGACAACATATAAAATGTTGAAACAGAATTATTAGTGTTTTTGAAAAATATCTGCTCATTTTGAGTTCAATGGCAGCAACAAGTTTCAAAAAAGTTGGGGCCAGGCCATCATTACCACTGTGTTAAATCATGTCTCCATTTCACAACACCCTGACCGTTTTGGAACTGTTCAACCAAATAATGGCTTCATTGGGAAATGATTTTAATCAGTCAGTAATCTTTAAGCCATAAGTTTATTTTATTAGCATATTTTTACTTTGGAGCACTGAAACAACAATGCTTTAACCTACCAGATGGGCTGCTGCTGACAAGAGAAAATTTTCATTACATTATTTTTATGTCCAGCTGATACATTTGTCACATTATGTCTGGTGTACTCAGACTGATTTTCCATTAGAACGCTGACAGTAAAAACCAAGACAAGACAAAAGCCTCAAAAATAATTGCATCTCAGAAGGGCGGTGCATTGTTTTCACTTGGAGACACTATTAATGTCTGATTTAATTTCAGTCATTAAAAGAGGCCAGATTTAAGCTATGTCTCTTTACACTGGGAGCAAAGACAATTTCACTGGTTGTTTTGTTCAGGAATTCGGATGTGTCAGGATTATTGCAAATGATTTTTGATAGCGTTTGCAAGACAACACAAAGAAGCAATTGGGAGCAGTTTTCGGTGTATTTTATTACTTATGACTGTAAAAATGTTTTGCTTCTGTGGCGTTTATTTGGCCATTGTTCATGAGCCATGCTGAGGAAATGGGCTCAGCTGAGCCATTATCAACTGAGCGCAAAAAGCCTGTTGGAAATGGTTTCTTTTTTCCAAGGTGAAAATTCAAATATTTCTGAATTGTTTTGCATTTGTTTTATTGAGTGAGTGTGAATGTACCGTGGAAAAGCCAGATAAATCAATCTTTGGTGAAAAAAACAGTTGGTGTTTAAAAAAAAAGGTTGACTTTTGCTCAACCTATGAAAACAACATTATAGTATTGTATTGATAATGAGGAACACATAATGACAAATGTTTTCCTCACACAGAAATGTGTTTTTTGAAATGCGTGCATGCATAAGATATTTGTTCAAATGCTGATGGATTTTGGTCTCTTTCTGTCATCAAAGAATTAGTGCTAAAGGACTGATCCAGTATGTTACTGCACAGAGTTTAATTCCAAGATGGATGTAGGCTGTTTGAGCCCCATTCCTCATGTCACGAGTTGTTCTCATCCTGTTTTGTGCTTCTATTGTTTTTCCCAACCCCAGCATTTGCCCCTCATGATAACAGTATAGTGTTGATCTAGCGGCTCATTTGGTAGAAACGGTGGTATTGGGTACATTGGGCTGCTGAGAGATACAGTGTTTCAGCCTATTGATTCTGTCAAAGACCAGAATTCAATGGTAACGTAGCATTACGTAGAAAAAGAATAAATGGCCATAAAATCTTGGCTTGATAAAAATGTCTCCTGTGCAATGTATATTGTACAGAGGAGACCACGTTTGAGGCCGGGTTCAGAGTTCAAATCCTTAGCCAGACTGAGCCCCCGTTTGTCCATGAGCTGGGATTCAGAGCACTAGGACTTCAGACCTTTGCGATGCAAGCACAGTAGGTATGTGACTCTTCTATGATTTTTTGACCTCTTTAGGCAACGTCGCAATCCCCTGGTAGACCGTCAAAAAACATCACTGCCGTTATTTCGTTGGAGTTTTTCCACAGAAGCAACACATAGCAGCACTGAGTAAAGAAACGTAAAGGTAGACTTAACAAGATTGTTTATATATTTATATACACTTGAAGGCAATGAAAACGCAACACTCTAAATTTTGGTTTATTTTTGCTCAGGACCTGAGTAGTCCAATCTGAGTTCTTAAGTGACCATTGGGGTCACAATGTGTACCTCGTTACACATGAATGATCATCATGTAACTCAACAGTGTGAGTTGGACTCTCATCAGTCCATATTGAGTACGGCATATGCGATTTGGAGTTGTGCTACAGTGGTTGAAATGAAGGAGGGGTTGTCTTCCCTATATATAGGCTTGATAAAGCCACACAAAAAAAACATTTTTAAGTGTCATAATGCCACGTTTGTCAACTGAATAACGGAACAGGGCCCTGCGTATGCTAGAGGCGGGAGTAAGTGCCCAGCAAGTGGCTCACCGTTTTGGGTGTAGTATGTCCAGCATCAGTATGTTTCGGGTGTAATACGTCCAACTGGGACGAGCTCTTTCATCAAGAGTACCCAGACCTCAAACCAGGCAGCAACCAGAGTGGCGACCACTTCCCTAAGACAACCTAAGACGCTTAGTCAGGACCATGAGGAGACGTTGTACTGCCTGTGTGGATGTTTGTGGGGGTCACACCCGATACTTACTCTTCTTTTGAGTTCATTTTTGTGTTCCGTTCAATCTTGTAATTACTATTTTTCGGAAGACATTATCATATTATTTGCACATTGCTGCATCAATAAATGTTTCGAAGAGAAGTTTGATAATGTTTGCTCAATAGCTTTGAACTTCTTGCCAGACATTAGGTTGAGAACATTTGTCCTGTTTGGTAGGTCAGAGCTGTTGTGTTCTCGTGCCACATCCAATTGTAAACTGAGGGGGAAAAAATTTGGGTGCAAAATATCAAAATATTCGCATCCCGACTCTTCATCTATTGATGCTACCTGACCAAGTGTCGATATATGATGAAAAAGGAGGCTTTTGATGTCCTTATTTACTATTTATGAACAGGGTTCAGGTTAAGGGTTAGGGAGTAGGGTTCGTCTCAAACTAGCGTCAAATAAGAATGCCAAAAACCTCCTTTTTTTGTTGAATAGCTCAACTCAACTCAAACTTCATTTATAAAACACATAAAAAAGTATTTATAAAGCTTGGTCAGTCACTTTATGGCGAGTTGGGATGAATCCAGGATCATGAGATAAATTTGGGCTGAACATGAAAACTTTGGGAAAAGTAGAACTCTACAAACAAGGTTGGTTCCCACTTACGGACGGTACGTGGATAGAAAATGGACCGACAAACCGTGAGTCATTCTGCTCCCGGTTGTGACCATTCTTTGGTTCCCTTGGGTCAGGCACTCGATTGACATGCAGCTGTAAAAATGGCCTGTGGCCTGTGAGGAATTCAAAGTGTGTTAGTTGCTGCAGATATGACTTACCTGCTAAATGGCTCAAACTGAAATGCCACAACACCAGTGTGTGCTGCCTTATAATTACAGTCATCCATCAGCAGAGCTGCAATTCATCAATTCATCTTTATCCATTCAGAACCCTCTTTTCATTCACTCCACTGGAATAATGACTAATTCAAAGCATTCTCACCTTTTTACACATTACTTTATATTGTGTTGACTGGTAGCAAGTGAATCATAAAGACCTGGAACAAAGAAGGGAATGCGCTAAGCACATTAGTTTTAAAAATTTACATGATTTTATTGCATATACCTGTAATTTCACACATAATGTAGGAGAGACTGCTGTGAAATAATACAGTGATTTATCCACCTTGGACGAGTGATATTCGCCAAAGCACAGCTGAGTTGAATATCGCATGTCCAAAGTTGATAATCATTGGATTCACAAATAATTTAAGTCCATAACTGTTTTATTCTATGACCCTACTTAAAAATATAAAATAAATGTTTATCTTTGTCCCTTGTTGGAAGTCATCATGTGGATATCAGTTTCTCCATGGAATACAAGTGTGATGCACAGAACGATCATAACTTTGGTATATTAGAAATAAAACATAAATGACAATTCATTCCTTCAAGTTAAGGTAGCAATTCATCAAATGTGCTAGAACAATTATCAACACCTCTAGGTTTAAAGTACCCAATGTAATGGCGACCGAGTGGTACCACTTTTTACCATGACTGAGGATTTTCTGTCTTTGATAGACGCGGTAAAAGGCTGTCACACTTTCTGTTAAGATGATGGTTATACTTCATATAAGTCTTGACAGGGCACATGCAATCATCTGGATAGAGTATGAAAATGCAGTATTCACTTTTGTTTAGACAATGTTGAATATAAATTCATATAAAATCTATCAATTCAGCCACAAAGCAATGATATGGTAGTTGCCATTAGAATTAAAAGGCATTCTGCTTTAATGAAAATTTATAGTGTTATTTTAAATCACCAAAGTTTTTTAACATTTTTCCTGGTTTTTGCATACATTCTTCCTTGAGGGCAGTGATGATCATCCTGATGACTCTATGTTTCCTCGTCACTCAACTTGTAGACACACATCTGTCCTTCAGAATTTCTCTGTGCGCCGAAGTCGCTCATAGATACTTTCTCCTGATCTTTGACGTTGTTGTCCAAGTCAGAACATTGATATATTTTCTCTCGATCAGCTGCTTCAATCGGCGGATAGTGGTTGACCCCACTGTTTCAGGTCTGTCACAGTAGTAAACATCTTATTCGACTTGGCGAAGGTTGGATCATATATAATGTCCATTGTTTTTCTTAGATTAGATAAATGCCTGTTTATCCCGTGTCTGATTGAAAACACATTGGTACGCTTAAACTTTTCACCATTTTCTTGTCTGACTCTCGCGTAAGACTGAGCAAGAGTACTGTCCAATTTGCTCTTTGACACATCCTCGAATTCAGGTGACAAGTTTTTCTCCTGCAGTTGGGACTTGAACGTCTTTACAGCAGCGGCAGTCACTTTCCTTGTGTTTTGGGAATCCTTTCCAGTGATTAGCCTTTGAATCTCTTTGTCATCAACATCAGCAAAATCTGCAATTTTCTGAGAAGGACGAAAACTTCAACATAATCTATTTTTAGTTCAAGATCGTCGGATTGTTATATTTTACCTCTTGTGCTCTTTCCTGCAGTGAATATCACTGTTTACAGTGACTGGCGGAGCTCGCCTCAACTAATCAGGAGAGAACAAATCCTTATGTGATATAATAAAAATAGTTGTATTTCCCCACCAATAAACTCAGGAATCCAGAATGAGTCAACATTGTGTCAGCAGTAAATGTCTAAATTTCCTAATTTTGTGTTAATTCTTTTTGTTCAATCTCAAAGGTGACTTTTTAATATGGGCTGCAGAAAGTAATGCAGACGCCCAATTTACCAGAATGTGCTCGGTCTGTGGATACAGGGACAGACATTTATGTCTGTTCCTATTTTGCTGTACAGACTACTGGTTATTTCTGGCTAGCGCTACATGCAACTGCTCCAAGCATTTCTTTTTTGCTGAGAGATGGTTTTATATGTTTAGATGGAATTAGTGGGAGGAGTCAATTAAATGCGGTCACGGAAGGTGGTATTTGGTATTTTCCAGAAACCGAGGGCCGAGTAACGTTCCAAAACTCAAGCTCAACCTCTTTTTGTTCCTACCACTTTGTAGTGCCTTTGTTGTGAAATATAAGCTTTGTGGACAGATACTGCATTATTACTATATGTTGTGTGTTTCTTTAGTGGGTAGTTGATTATGTTTTAAGATGCTGTCTGCTAGAGCACATGTATGAGGACTATCAATATGAGAAAGGACAGCTCTGTCGGTGCTAACATGACAAACAGCATGGGGTAAAGGAGAACCTTGCTTCCGATACCTGTAGTTGAAAGCTTATGTGGGAAATAGAATGATATAACTCATTAATGCCCAAATTTCTTTTCAAAGTAAAAGTTACATTTTATTATTGGATACAGTGTACAATTAAAATTTAATGCTTAATTCTGGTGAAGAAGAATTATTTTTTCATAGAGCATTACAAATAGGTACTGTATGTCTCATTAAAAATGTACACAGACTGTTGAAAGCATTAAAAAAACATAATCCTGAGAAAAAACATATTTAGAAAATGCTAAAATCTCCAATTTTAGTTAGTTTTTTTTTGTGTTTGTTGTAAAAAAAATGTTTCTCTCAAAAAATGGGACACTCACCTTACAGAGTGTCACATAGTGCTGGTACAGACTCAAGAAATTCATGCAAATGGCGGCCCCCACCACTGCTGTAAAGGGACACTACTCTCATCAGCACTTCTCCTGAATGCGAGTTACTTCCCTTGAGTAACCTTCAGCAGCTTAGTCACAGTAGCGCATTCACTTGGATTACAGAGGTTAAAATGTGCCACGTCCCAAAAAATGGGACAGTGGTCATCAATAGGCTATATACAGTAAATAATATACATTCCTGTTCGGATCGTGCATCATTGCAGCACTATCAAAGCAAAATTACCATTATCCCTTGCAGGGATGTGTTTGGAATCAATACCAATAGATCTACATAAGATGAGACTCAAGAGTTTTCTTTTATTTGATTCCACCCACTCAATTTGGAACACTAATTTTTGGTAGATAGAAGGTATGTATTTGTGCAACATAACCGAATAAGGAATACGTAATTGCCGGAAGGCTTAGGCACATTTATGGTCAAGGAGATTTCTATCAGAGATCCTCTTTTCCTAACCAATTCAGGTGAGTCGAGGAAATGTGCAGACATGATAGAGCAGGGATGGGCAACTCCGGTCCTGGAGGGCCGGTGTGTATGCAGGTTTTTATTTCTATCAATTACCCTGACAAACTGAGTTCATTGTTTGGATACACAAATATAGATTTGTGCAATGGTTTGATCAAAGAAAAATGCTTTATGAAGGGAGACAAGAATAGTCTTTGGTGGTCATTCATGTTGATTTAAAGAAATGTGCCATAAATTTCAGATTTCATGAATATTTTGGCTAATTTAGATGATCAACTAACTAAAGCCCAGAAGTTGGTGTGAAAACCAGGGACAGATACAGCCCTCGCTACCCATCCCTGTGATAGAGATAAGTGTGAATAATTCTCATAACTGTAAGGGGTAAAATGTTGTGATCCTGCATTTTCTGTCTTTGCCATGCCCATGCCCCATGCTTCTAGTTTAGGTTCTGTGCCTGGCCTTGAGCCATGTTTTAGAATGTCTCGTGTTTAGTGACCACTGCTTCGTCTGACCATCCCTAGATCATGTTTTTTGTTATTGGTTATTGGATTTCATGTTTTATTATTTTTCATGTTCTAGTTTCTTAGTCTCCTAGCCAGTTCATAGCCATGTTTCATAGTTTCTATGTCATGTTTATTTTCCATGCCTTGTACTTCGTCTTTACCCTGTCTTGTCATGAGTGTATCTTTGCTCACAGTCCCTTGTCTAGCGTGCCACTCATTTGGGTCATTTATTGGCTTCTGGGTTTCAATCTTCTTTCTTTATCTTCTTTCTTCCTTCCCCTTACTTTTACTATCTTACTCACACAGACGAACAGTTTATTATTTTCGCTAATTACTAACCAACACTAACCCTGTATATTTAGACTAACTTACTTACGAGCACCCGGGATTGTATAGCTGCACTAATTGACTAACGATCTCTCAGCAGTCGCCCCATCTAGTCTCCGCCTCCTTGCCTCTCCCTAATTATCTTTGCTGCAATTTTCTGTGAGTCTCCACAAATACTTTGTGCTTTCCTTTCTCTAAACTATGCACTTTTAGCACTCCATGACTGGAGCTGTTTGTCTGTCCATAGGTTTGTCTTGTTATCCCTGTCTGCGTTTTGGCTTCGGCCAAATTCATGTGATTAGTTTATTCCTATTGTGTCACTCCATGATTATTGTTCCATTGATCACACCTGTTCTCCCTTCCGTGTTCTTCGTTCTTCCGTGTTACCGGTGCTACGCTTCTTTCGCCTTGTTTCATTGTGATTTATCTTTCTGACTGGACCGCCCTAGACACCTAGTTTTGCCTATTCCCTGTAATTTTGCCGCATTCTTGTTTTTTGACCTCTTTTGTCTGACTAAGATTTTTGTGATTGGTGCCCTGTGTATGACTCTGGATTTTGCCGTTTGGACTCTGTTTTTGGATTGCGGATTTTGTACTGTTGCCAGCTCTGTTAGGGAGTTTCCCCCTTCAGAAATAAAGCCTCCTTTTTGTATCCTACTGGTTATCGCTATTGGTTCATTTCGTAAAACCCAACATAAAATCTTCAAGTTCAATCATTCAAACCATTTCTTTCACGACATCGTGTCTTAGGGAAAGGTGTGACATGAACCTCCACCCGCTGTTTTACTTCCCAGAGCTATGCAGCATTCTTTATTTGTTACTGTTGTCATCATTTTTGGCAGGATTGCACGGTTTATAGTCAAAAGCTAGGTTGTCTTCCTCTGATGTTTAGATCTAGGATCCCGCATCAGTGTAGAGTAGAGTGAACTTTATTGTCCCCAAAAGAGAAACTAGTCTTTTACACAGTGCTACAGTCCATTTCTTCACATGAAATAGTATAAGAAATCACAAACACCAACTACTGGACACAAAGCTAGATAGCTGCTTCACGCAAAACCATCCTGAAATCATGACAAGACATCTTACTGACAACATAACACAACACCACAATGACATGAAAACAAATAGAAACGCAAAAAATTTTGCTTAGTGCTAAAGTGCCTGTGTATTTATTGCACATTGCTCTACTCCACTAAGGTTTAGCATTAGAGTTCAGCAGCCCAATGGAGGTTGGAACAAAGGATAACTTCCAAGAGATCACTCGGGTTAATTCTTCAAGCAATTTGATTCGCATTTTGGCACTGAGAGTCTTCTTCCTGATGGCAGAGGTTCATACACGTATTCAGAGAAGATGTTGGCAGTCTGCAATTATTTTTGCTGCTTGCTTAAAAACTGCCCGTTCAAACGTTCTGTATGGGGCTCATACTCTGTCTTCCCTATTATGATCTTAATCACCATTTTGTGTATGCTGACAAGATTGTTCCTTTGTTGCACTAACAGATTGCCAAACCATGCGGTAATTCTGTATCTAATGGAATTGTCCAGTAGAGCATTAGCATAAAAATGACAGCTTAACAATGTATGGCATGGAATTTTCCATTGGACCTCTACCCACAGTCTGCAGAAGGGAGACTGTAGCAGTCATTCTGCCGATTACTTCTTAATAGAACAGTTGTACTTCCGGGGTGTACATTTTTGGAAATGTTTGGAAATACAAAGAGCCGCTCACTGGTCTTCCTGTCACTTGAGATCCCCAGAGGATAAGGGCCATCAACCAGTCAACAAAACCACCGTGCACATGAGCCAGTAAATGCCACTTTGCAGTGTTCACTGTGGAGACCCTTTTCAGTGTACGTCAGAAACATCCCGGGACAGAGGAAAGATTGATTATCAATCAGCCAGCAGGAACATAAACTTGGGGAGAACTGACACACTGGCAGTGAGGGAGAGGGGAAGGGAGAAGCTGACGGGGGAGAAAAATACCTTCTGGGGTCCTGAGAACGGGTTTGTCTCCAATTCAGACAAGAACAGTTTAAGGGAGATGCTGTTCTTTTCAACTCCTGAAAGAAAGGTTTTTACACGGCATTTTCATGATGGACACACTGGAAATCAAGTGAACCAGCACCAGCAAATCCTTAATGTTTCATCCTAAATCTGAGACAACGTATGTATAGACACATGGGCCATAGTTTGTTGTGCTAGTTCATGCGTACAACCCAAGACACGCCCTCATTTTCATTTGCACTCCCACACATATCTGTCACTGTTGTGGTCGGCTTCTGCAGAAAAAGGCCTTTGCCTGCTGCTGTGCTGCATCACACTCTGCTGCTGCTAGTTATCATTCCCGTCTGCTGCATCAATCTTAGCTGCAGCTGGTTCACATCTCACCACCACCCCAGCATCCATCTGTGCGCTCTGAATATTTTCTTGGGTATAACCAAATGTTCCCTGCTCTCAGGTAGATCATAATGTGTGCCAGAGTGCGAATGTTCATCTGTCATTGTATCTGTGCTACGATTAATGGTTCACATACTCCATTGCTGCATTAAATATCACGCCCATGATTGTGTATCTGGAAAAGGTGAATGGGAAATGCTGTGCACAGCATGTGAGGCAAAGGGAAATATCACTCTCTGAAATTGACTTTTTAATGAAGAGAAAAGAATTAAGCTGCTTTACGATGGTGCTAGATCCCATTAAGAAATTCTAAATTAGCTGGAACAAAATTGTGAGGAGAGTTTGTCGTGCCATGAACACAAAATGAGCTGAGGATGAACTTCTGAAAATGCACTGGCGCATAAGGATGCCTGAGAGAGATGCTACCTGTAGGAGGGACATCTGGAGGAAAGTCCTGCTGGCCTTGCATTCAGTGGCAGGATTACAGTGTAGGGGTGGGAGCCACGGCTGTGTTTGGACAATATTTGAATTTAAGCCACCTATCAGGTTTTCCCATCTAAGCATGCACAGTAGACTTGCAAACTGAACTTACATAGATGTGTTTGAAACGGCTTCCTTCAAGCTGAGCTTTAAATGTTCTGTCTGCAAACATACAGCCCAGATAACAAGCACCTCTGCTCCGGATCTGCCCCGGCTCTGCTGACTCCAGCTGATCCGGCTCAGAGCCGGGGCAGATCCGAAGCGGAGGTGCTTGCTATCTGGGTAGGCAGCTAACTTAAGTTCGACATAATGTTAGATTTTCATGAAATTCGATTATGAAATTAAAAAGCTAGCGTTCAGTCCAGTGTTGAGATAACTGGCAAGTACTGCAGGAAAGTAACGTCAGCTAGCCATCTAGCTTGTGTGCGTGTCTAAAGCTGCTTTCACACCGGACACGAAACAAACCTTTCGCTCAACAGATCACACCCGAAGTCAATGCTAAGACGCGAATACACACGTCTTTGAATGTAATCTGTCGTGCGAAAAAGCCGCCTCGCATCTGGTGTGAAAGCGGCTCAACGCCACCTATTCTGGCAAACGCCCTGGCGAATAATCCTGAAGCTAATAGCTTTTTTTCTGTACTGTTATTTCATTAGCTATGATAGCCCTACAATATTTCAATAGTGACAACCGAATCTATATTGTGCCTTCCAAAAAGACATACAATTACTACAGAAATACTAGTTTTTTTTGTGGTAAATTTTATGGTATTCCAACAGTGGTTTTTTGTGAGGGTCTGTCAGCTAGCTATGGTAAATATAGCATAGTGTATGTACATTTTGTTGTTGAGCAAGCGAGATCTGACCAGCTGGCTGCCTTGCGTGACATCACTTGCCATATTAGGCCAGTTCCGGACATTTCGAAGGGGGCGTTCCCGATCAGTTTAATTAATCCGAAATAGTTTGAAAACAACAAATTTTCACGGAAAAGCGTTTTCATTGCGAAAAAATACAATAGCAAGGTCTAAATGTCAATTTCGGCCTATTTAATGTCAGGGAACCTTAAAGGTGGGTTAGTCAAACCATTCTGTTAAGTATATCCAAAAGATTTCCAACTGGTTAAGGTTCAGACCCTGTGCTGGCCAATTTATGTGTGAAAATGATTCCTCATGCTCGATGACCCACTCTTTCACAATTCAAGCTCAATGAATCTTGGCATCAACAGGGATTAAAAAGTCCATTGATGGGTTGCTGGTCATTCTTTTTTTTTTTTTTTTTGTGCTGCAGAACAGTGCTGACCTTAGGGTTGTCACTACCTTGTGACCCAGGAGGTGGTTGCGCACTATGGCTCTCAGTTTTCCAGTTGCTTGTAGAAGGCCTTTGCACCCTTGAGGGTGCCAACCCACACCTGTCCTTGGGATTCTGCCCAGAGACCAACAGCCAGGTGAAGAGGCATGACCAGGGTCCGGCTGCATAAAATTAGACACAGTCTTGGACTTAAATGTAATTTTAAGTCAGACTTACTATAGACACTTCAATAAGCCTGTTGCATAAAGCCTGTCCATGAGTGACTTATTTAAGACTGACTTAGTTAGTCTGTCGCGTCATGTAACATGGGTAAAATAAGACACTTAACAGTGGAGAAAAACATGGCGGATGCAAATGCGACACTCGGTGGCAGGGGGAGATCACTGCAGTTAAGCGCAGCAGAAAACCTTTGCTTGTTGGAGGAATATAATGCCGAAAAAAATCTTTTATTCATTAGTTCGAATGAAGTGAATGGAAATTTGACATGTCATCAAATTACGGGAAAAAATGACAGAAAAGGTGAACTTTATTAGTGGTCGTGAGAACCGTGAAAGATGTTCAAAAACATTTAAAAAATATGGTGCAAGAATCTATGACGGAAATATGGGAGAGAAAAAAAATCCACCCTCCAAAAATAAAAAGAAAAAAAAAGAACAAAGCTGATATTCCTCTTTACAATGAAAAATTTTTTTTTGTCCTTTGTTGTTTGGAAAAAAATATTACTGTATCTTTGTGTCTCCTTACTGGTGTTATAACAATGTGTTGCCATGGCTACAAAGCTCTCTCTACAAGACTCTGCGCTGTCTGATGGAAGGTAACTACACCTTTCATCTATCTTCTTCTTCTTCTTCCCTGTGTGAAACAGGCTCACAACTCACTTCCTGTTGCAGGTGTGGGAATGCCACCTTCCCCAGGGTCTGGGTTACCAACCACCTTTGGTTCAGACGGTGGAGAGGGAAGAGCTGGTTTCCTCTGCTCAGCTCCTGGTTAGTCATACTTGCTGGGAGGACAGCCTGCGCACTTCGACTCAAGCAGCTATCTGCTTTCCAGAACCGAGCTATCCACTGGTGCCATGCAGCTCCTGCCTGCTAAGTGGGATGAAAAGAGTAGTTGACCGTGACGGATGTCCAGGAGACATTAAGGAAGCTCACCACTGGTTCATTGACCCATCCGCCATAACTACAGTACTGTCTCCATCTGCTGTCCTCCTTCCACTCCCTCTTTGTAGAATTCACCCTGTGCTTCATGTCTCGAACCTGTGTCTTTGTCTCTTTCCAATCCACCCTCCGGCTCCCCACCACCTCCCTGGCTGGATTGTTAACGTCTTTGGGTTTACAATTGTACGACCTTCTTTGGAGATTAGCATAACCTTTGTGATAGTGAAATAAGCGACTTTGGGTTAAAATTGACAGAGAGCGAAATAGAGAGAAGATAGATGTAAAAATAGAGTGTTCTGTGGGAGTTTGGTGCATTAGAGGGAGTGAGGGTGCGCATCTTAAAAGCATTGATATTTTCTTTTGAACTTATACCCATGAAACTTAATGACCCAGATGAATTCATGAAATGCAGCTGCTGTTTTAAAACCTGTGGAATTTCAGGCCTATCATAAATTCTACGGTAGATCCCCAGGTTTCCAATGAAGTCGGGACATTCTGTGAAATGTGAATAAAAACAAATTGCAATGATTGGCAAATCATTTTGGCTCTATAATAAATTGAAAATAGTACGAAGACAAACATATACTGTACATTTACATATGTACAAACATATCAAATGTTGAAATTGATTGTTTTTGAAAAATATCTGCTCATTTTGAATTTGATGCCAGCGACACATTTTTATTTATGTTTTTTTTTTTTACATACAGTTGTAAAGTTTGTGGATGCAGTAAAAAATTGTGCTCACTGAGAAAGGTTTTCAGAAGTGTTCCTGAGTCTATGCATTCATTTCCACAACAGAATCTGGTTTGTTATTAATACAGTGCCACCTGAGGGCCTGAAGATCACAGCCATTCAATATTGGTTCCTGGCCTTATCCCTCGCATACAGAGATTTCTTTGGATTCCCTGAGTAATTTGATGATATTGCATACCATAGATGATTAAATCTTCAGTTTCTTTGAAATTCCATTTTTAAACTGCTGAAGAGTTTTCCCATGCAGTCTGCCACAGAGTGGCGAGCCCCTCACAGTCCTCTGAAAGACTCCGCCTCTCTAAGATGCTCTTTTCATACCCTTTTATGACCTGTTGCCAAGTCATCTAGTAAGCAGTGAGATGTTCCATCAGGTGCATTATTTTAGCATTATAAAACATTAGCAAACTCTGGTTGCCCTGTCCCAACTTTGGTTGCTGGCTTTAAATTCAAAATGAGCAAATATCTTTCTGAAAAACAATAATTTTCTCAGTTTCAACATTTCTGCCATGCAAAGGCAAAAGACCATAACATCACATTTGGTCGAAAATGAGTTATTGTCATTTTGGGGGTATTGAAAACCTCCTTTCTCATGTGGATGTATATTTAGAGTCAATTTGATAGTTTTTATTAAAAAATCAATTTCTGTGTCAATGGTAACTCCAAAAATCCTATGAGAAACCATGACAGAATGCCATAACTGCTGTTACGGTGCTTGTTTTGGGACGCCGACATTGAGTTGAGGTTCTCTGCCTTTGTTTAGCCACGCATCAAAGCGATGTTACAGTTGAAGTTACGGTACTCTGCCTTTGTTTTATCACCCACCAGTGTTTGCCACGCTTCAGTTACGGTCTATGTATTGTCACCAAAATCCACACACATACACGCATTACATCTGAATAAAAGTGTACTGTCACTGAGCAAGACTTTGTTGAGTGGTTTTATATATTACAGTAGAACTCCTCTAAACCGTCCTCGTATAAAACGGAAACTCGCTCATACCGAACAACAGCTGAAGTCCCGATTTTTCTGTAATGTTTTTCCAATGAACAAACATTGAATATATCGGATTTTATAAAACCGTTTTTCGCATACATCAGACAAAATTTCCAGTCCCGTCACCATGCATTTCCATTCAAAATCACTCGTGTGCACCGGACAAGCTGGCTTGCACCATCCACACACACAGTCGCAACTAGCCTCAGTTGCAGACGTCTTATGATGTTCGGTTAATTTCCCTCAACCTACAACGTCTGCGCACTCGAGCGAGGTTTTGTGTTCCGTGACGTAATGTAATTGTGCTTGATGAGCCAATCAGAATGCTTATTATATGTTATGATCTCTGTCATTACTATGGCTTTTCCCTGCGGCTTGTCAAAAATAGTGAAATGGCGGAAAAGAAACTCCTAAAAAAACTTGTAGAAAACGACATTTGTTTTGTGTGTAAAACACAAAAATCCTCTCAAATAAACACAAGATACAAGTGCATGGAAAAAGCAAGCTTGATATCGCTGCAGTAATAAGCCCTGTCATCTCTGTTAACACAGCGGTATAAACGAACGAGTTATTCGTCTGCCGAACGGGCTGCTATCGCTTACTTGAAAAAATTTGAAAGAACTTGATGATTTATTATGTGAGCTTCATCGACAGCAACAGCATAAATATTGTTTGAATATGCGGCATTCAGCAGCATCTTCCTCCACCGTTCACTCAGCCAAAACTCTGGAGAACCGTATACTATTGAAAACAATCCTCTTTCCACACTTCTCTTCTCCATTTCGGTATCGACCAGACTTAAACTCGTTGCTTTCACTCCTATGTTATTCAAATAATTGACTTGATCCTTCATAAGGTTAACAAGAGGAGAAACAACAATAACAGGCGATTCTTTATTAGAAAACGCTTCCCCGAGGATTGGAAGAGCTTGGTATATGAGCGATTTGCCAAATCCTATAGGCAAATTTACATAGATATCTTTCCTCTGGATAACTAAGTTGTTCATTGCTTGTTTTTGTAAGCTATTCATACATTCAATATTGAAGGCTTTGCAGATTTTCTCCAAAGCTCGAGAGAAAACATGTTCGCTACCGTCCGCCAATTTGGCTTCATCTGTTTCTGCATATATAATTAGCTCCTGGATTTTAGGAGCTAGTTTCTGATTGGTGGAACGCAAAACCTTGCTCAAGTGCGCAGACGTTGTAGGTTGAGGGAAATTAACCGAACACCATAAGACGTCTGCAACGGAGGCTAAGTCGCAACTGAGCAACAAAATGAAGTTTGGCTTTCCTTCACATTTATGAACAAACTGAATTTAACAATTAAATCAACGCATTGTTTCCTTGTTGTTTTAACTGTTAAGTGGAGTCATGTGCGCATTTAAACATGGGTTACACTGAACATGCACTCTGCTGTAAAATTATTGTAAAATTACAAATAAAATAACTGGCAAAAAGGTGCCAGTTAAATTAACAGGCAAAAAAGGCACAGGTTTATAACAGCGTATTCGCGGAAACTGAAACAGGCGCAGTTACATTTACATACTTTAGTTTTTATACTTTTTCATCGATCCCAGTTGGAGTAACACGCAATATCATTATCCATTGTGTTAGGGCATAGACGGACTAAATGAAGACAACAAGTAGGTAATGAAGTTGTTCTGATCTTAATTCACAAAGCATACATACTGTATAAATAAAATGTGTATAACGGATATAATCTGTCATACGCATATAGCGGATATAATCTGTATAATCTACAATAAGTGGTCTGAACACATCACCAACACCGAGGTCCTAGAGCGTGCAGACATGTCCAGTATGTACACCCTCCTGCGTCAGAGTCGACTCCGTTGGCTCGGACACGTCCGCCGGATGCAGGACGGCAGGATCCCAAAGGACCTCCTCTATGGGGAACTTAAAACTGGAAAAAGAGAATAGGGTCATCCCCATCTCCGGTACAAAGACACTTGCAAAAAAGACATGAAAGAGGCCGGCATAGACCTTGGAAGTTGGGAGGCCCTTGCTGACCAGCGTGACCTGTGGAGGCATCAAGTCACCAGCGGCCTCAGAAGAGGCGAGGACAAGCTCCGCCAGTCTTGGGAGGAGAAGAGATCCAGGTGGAAAGACAGGCCCGAAGAACCCCCATCCGCCTCCTCCTTCAAATGCAACCTGTGCGAGAAGGACTGCCACTCCAGGATCGGGCTGTTCTCCCATGGTAGGCGATGCTCCAGAACTACGGACCAGGCACAGAGCCACGATCAGCATTGATCGACGGATGCCATTGATGCGTATAAAGGATTTTGTCAGTTTTATGCACGTAGCGAATTTTGCTCATAATGGACAAAATAAGCAGGTCAGAACAATGAGGTCCATGACAATCTGTCCACTTATGCCCCCCAACAGAAGGGCCTTCAGGGTCTCACGGCCTGTGTGCAACATTGACGATGAGGAGTGAGAACAGCTGAACAAATTAAATAATTTTGACAATGAATGAACTAACCTTGAACCAGTAATATATATAGAAATGTGAATAACTCTAGGGCTAACATAGAATTGAATAAATTAAGATAAAAATCACTATCAGAGCAGCCTTAAATATTTCATTTTTGCTGACATTTTAAGTGTTCATTGTTGCCTTCTTAAGGTCTTGAGTTAATCTGTCAGTGAAGTGGGGGCAACAGATCCAACTACTCTGGGATGAAAAAAATTGTTTTTGATTGAAAGCTTTGCTCTGATTTCTCTGAATCTCTCATCAATGGCAGAGGTTCAAAGTCTCCAAACCTTTTGCAGTCTTTATACACTTTGTGTCTGGTGACATTAATTCTTTTTGAGGAGTGTTAAATACGTCCAAGAATTTTAATACATATTTAAGCTTTGTATTTAATTATTAAGTTTTGTATTTAACAATTGAATTGTTATTTTAATAATTAAAAATAATGTCCTGAATTTATTCATACTGCATAATGCAAAGTAACTTATCTGCTGGCATTCTGTTGCTGGTGCCGCACACCAAACTGGAGCTATTCTCTATCATGAAGATATGATGTAACGTCACCACAGCTCTGTATAGCAACAATTAAATGTATCTAAATCATTCTTAATCATTCAAAACAAAAGTCATGATGGTTAGACCTTAGGTAAGTGCTCTTGCAATGGTCTTTTGTACAGAAAACAGCAACCAAATATTGAATTTATGCAAGTTACTGCCTTTTGCCTTTAACATAACATAACATAACATAACATGAATGGCAAGAACAGGCCTTTCAGCCCAACTATGTTCGCCAGTTTCTTTATACTATTGTAAATATATCCCTTCAGATACTCAGTGACTCAATGGTATCTAGCTTTAAGTCAAGCCTGCTCTTGAAAACACCCAAGGTCTCTGCCTCAACAATATGGTCAGGCAAGCTACTCCACATTGAAATTACTCTTTGGGTGAAGAAATAAATCAGTGCTAAATTTACCTTTGGTCAACTTCCATTTGTGACCCCGAGTTCTACTCACAACACTTGGTCGAAGGAATCCTACATGATTCACTTGTTAATCCCTTTAACATATTTAAAGACCTCAATCAAATCACCCCTGAGTCTCCTTTTCCTAAGACTAAAGAGATTGAGGATCTTCAGCCTCTTCTCGTAGCTTTCATCTTTTATACCTGGAATAAGCTTAGTGGCTCTTCTCTGAACTTTCTCTAGAGCCTCTTTATCTTTCTTAAAGTATGGTCCCCAGAACTGTACACAATACTCCAGATGTGGTCTGACGAATGTGTTGTACAAAAGAAGCATCACCTCCTTAGATTTGCACTCAATACTTTTGGCAATGTATCCCAGCATCTGATTGGCTTTTTTAACTGCTACGGCACAATGGCTAGAGCCTGTGAGGGTTTGGTCAACAATCACTCCCAAATCTTTCTCGTGTACAGCACATTCCAGTTTTAAACCTCCCATGAAGTAATCCTGTCTAATGTTTTTATTACCTACAGGTACAACTTTACATTTTGCTACATTAAATTTCATTTGCCACGTTTCAGCCCAATTCTTGATTCTATCCAAATCATCCTGAATCTCTTTAGTGGACCCTAAACTATTTGCCAAACCCCCCAATTTCATATCATCTGTAAATTTAACCAATCTGCTCTCAATATTACTATCAAAATCATTAATGTAGATTAAGAACAGAAGGGGCCCTAACACCAATCCCTGGGCGACGCCACTCCTCACCATACCTAGCTCAGATGAGATACCACCGACCACCACTCTTTGTGTTCTGTCCTGTAACCAGTTTTGAATCCACTCCAGAATACCTCCTGTAACTCCAATGGAGCTCAATTTAAAAATTAGTCTCTTATGCGATACTGTATCGAATGCTTTCTGAAAATCGAATTATATGATGTCATAAGCCCTGCTCTGGTCATAAGTCCTGGTGGCCTCTTCAAAACATTTTAGGTTTGTCAGGCATGACCTTCCTTTACGAAAACCATGTTGGCTATCCCTCAAGATACTCTTCCATTCAAGAAATAAGTCCATCTCATCTTCTATGATCGATTCCAATATTTTGCACGCAATGCAAGTTAAACTGACTGGCCTGTAATTTCCTGGCTCGGCACGGTCCCCTTTCTTATATATCGGTATAATATTGCCCTGTTTACAATCATCTGGTATTTCTCCAGTTTTTAAAGACCGCCTGAAGATGGTGGATAACGGCTTAAAAATGATCTCACTAACTTCCCTGAGCACTCTAGGATATAAGCCATCAGGATCCGCCACCTTATCTGCCTTTAGTTTATGCAACTTGTCTAATACTTAGTTATCCCGGACCTCAATTTCTGCTTGAGCATTTAAAATGCCCTCTGGCCAAATAAAGACCCCCTCTGAGGTAAAATTCTCAACAAAGTAACTGTTTAAGGCATCCGCAATATCCTTGTTATCAAATAGCAGCGATCCATTTTTATTCTTTATGCACTTAACCTGCTCTTTAACCTTTTTCTACTACAGTACTCAAAGAAGCGCTTAGGGTTAGTTTTTGCCCCCCCTGCAATTTGTCTTTCATACAGTCTTATAGCATTCTTCAGCTCTTTTTTGACCACAGCCAGCATTTTACAGTATTCAGCTTTAGTATTCTCATTGTTATCCTTTATGTAAATCTTATGAAGATTCCTCTTTTCCCTCAAAATCCTACGAATACTTTTGGTCATCCACTGAGGATTCTGCTTTTAAAGCTTACTTTTGGACACCTTCGGAATGAATCTGCATTGTGATTCAAGTAAAACCCCCTTCAATCTTTCCCACATCTCATTTTAGACTCACAGTCCAGGAGTGTCTCCCATTTTATTTCACTTAGATATGAGCGCATCCTGTCAAAGTTTGCTCACCTAAAATTGAAAATTTTTGTTTTTGAATACACCTTTTTAACTTCCCATGAAACATCAAAATTAACATCAGAGTGATCACTTGTCCCAAGTGGCTCCAGTACCTCAACATTGCTAATTCTATCTGGGTCATTACAGAGCACTAAGTCTAAAATTGCCTTCTCTCTTGAAGGATTATTAACATACTGCACCAAGAAATTATAATTTATAACATCTAGAGTTTCTTCCTCCCCCCTACCCTGTCCTTTCACCATTTCCCAATTGATACCAGCGTAAATTAAGTCTCCCATAATAGACGCACAATTCTTTAATTTTAGAACATGATACAAAGGCAGAGTACAGTAACTGTCAAATAAGGGTCAAAGGTCAGACTTGAGCACAAGTTTTTTGTATAAAAACTTTTCTTGATGATAACAACTACTTGCCAGATTTTGAGTATCCTACATACAATACTTTTGTCTGAACAAAACAGAAACATCAAGGCCATTTTTTCTCAGTTTCACACTCTTGCGAGTTAAGGTCTTTTGCCTTTGTAGGGCAAATTTGATATATTGTTTTTGACCCATTTTAGATTAAATATGGGTTTAAATGGTGTGCGAACCATTGAATTCAATTTTTATTTACATTTTACACGGTGTCCCAACTTTTCCGGAAATTGGTTTGTATGTCCTGCAAAATTGGAGGGAAATATGTATGAAATTATGTGCAAGATCTGGATATTTTCCTTTTGTTGTAATGCTGTGGCCATAAAAACATAGCGTACAGGGTTTAAATATTTCCCACAATATGTGTGACATCACTTCAGTGAAGCACCGCAACCAGCTGATCTAGAATGTGTACTGTATGTTACATAGTCTTTTAGATTAGATTAGATATACTTTATTTTCCCACAAGGGGAAATTTGTCTTGGGCAAAATTGCACATTATTCCTCATCCACATTTAAGAACACAGACAGACAATAGCCAAAACATTACTACATTAAATGTCACAAACAACCCAGGCCCTACAATAGCAGCAATTGTACAACATTACAGGTAGGCAAACAACCCAGGCCCTTCAATTTGGGCTGTCCCCATGACAAATATATTGAAGTGCAAATAAAATATAATATAGTAGTTAAATAAATAAATAAATAAATAAATAAAATAATTATAATACAGTACACGAACAAAATGATCATAATCATAATAAATAACGAGCAGACGAGATCCTACCCACACTGAGGCCTATGAACTATGTGCCGAATGTTCAATAGAGTAATAGAGAAGTGGGGAGGAAAGAGTTTTTAAAGCGATTGCTCTTACAACGGCGTGCACGATAACGTCTACCTGAAGGTAACAGTACATACTGTTATGGCCCCAATTTGTTATTACATTTATAACACAACAGCAACAGCAAGGGATGACAAACACAGTTTTAACAACTAAAACACATTTAATTTTTAACAAAGACAAAGACTAATAACAACCTACAACTAAAGACCAAGATTGATATATATACAAACAAAACAGAAATAATTACAGTCCCTTTTTGGTGGGGTGGCTTGGTGATGTCCTGGATGAAGAAAATGCTCAAACACAGGCAAAGAAATCCACAAAAGAAACTACACAGGTCTTGAACAGAAATGACAGGTCTGGTCACACGTATCCTTCTTCTTGCAATTTCTCCTACTACTTTACTGTCTCAATTCTTTTCCTTATATACTCTTTTGCAGACCCCACCCACATTTAGACCTCTTTTTTTTAATTTTCGGGGACTTGCCCCAGACATGTCTGGAAACATGTCCAAACATGACTCCAGTCTGAGCTTAACAAAAAAAAGGTAAATACTGCCATCTAGTGGCCTATATTCACATTACACCTCCATTCCAAAAGGGAAAAATTTTGACTCATAAAGGCAAAATTTTTCTTTTCAATACAAAATGGTTAAGTGAACACTTGTCTATATATACATATCATACAATATACAAACACATGATATATATATACACATTCAAACACGGGATAAGCAATCAGCAATTACATTGTCTGTACCCTTCACATGCTTAATTTCCAAGTCAAACTCCTGTAAAATCAAACTCCAATTCAACAATCTCCGATTCTTGTTTTTCATCTTACTCAAAAACATTAACGGATTGTGGTCTGTGTACACAACCATTGGCTTTTGTCCTGTACAAACATAAACCTCAAAGTGTCGTAAAGAAAGGACCAGAGCCAACAGTTCCTTCTCTATTGTGGAATAGTTCCTTTGGTGGCGATTGAACTTCCTGGAGAAGTATGCCACGGGATGCTCAATGTCATCAGAGTCACTTCTCTGTAGGAGCACAGATCCACAAGCTTGGTCGCTAGCATCGACCGCGATGGAGAACGGTTTGTTGAAGTCAGGAGATTTGAGCACGGGGAAGTGACACAGCAGAGACTTCAGGTGATCGAAGGCTCTCTGGCATGCATCATCCCAGGTGAACTTTACGCCTTTCTTCAGTTGGTTAGTTAGACTGAGAGCAATCTCAGCAAAGTTCTTGCAGAACTTGCGGTAGTACCCGATCATTCCAAGGAAGCGGCGCAAAGCTTTTTTGTTGTCAGGAACTGGAAAGTCCATGATGGCTTGGACTTTAGCATTTATGGGTGCCACCTTACCCTGGCCTATGACGTAGCCAAGATAGGTGACAGTAGCACAACCAAAGTCACTCTTGCTCAGGTTAACAGTCAGGTTAGCCTGGGTCAGGCGCTGGAACAACGTCTCTACATCTTTTAGATGTTCTTCCCAGGAGTCACTCCATGTGATCAGGTCATCGATGTACGCACCCGTGTGTGGCAATCCGGCGATTGTAGACTGTATCATCCTTTGGAACGTGGCTGGGGCATTTTTCATGCCAAAGGGTAGGACTTCATACTGGTACAATCCAGATGGTGTGGCAAAAGCAGAGATGCTCTTGGCCCTCTCAGTTAAAGGCACACACCAATAACCCTTCAATAAATCAATCTTGGTCAGAAACTTTGCTTGCCCTACACTATCAATACAATCATCAATCCTAGGTATTGGAAACACATCAGTTCTAGTTACAGCATTGACTTTGCGATAATCTGTACAGAATCTAGTACTTCCATCAGGTTTTGGAACTAGCACACAGGGTGAACTCCAATCTGAGTTGGAGGGTCTGATAATATCATGTTTTAACATGTACTCAACCTCTTTCTCAGCAATCTTTCTCTTTTCAGGATTCATCCGGTATGGATGCTGTTTTATTGGTTTGGCATCACCAACATCTACATCATGAGAGGCTATAGTAACTCTCTTTGGAACATCAGGAAACAAATCCTCATATTTCTTGATCAACCTTTCAAACTGATCTCTCTGTGAGGGTTCTAAGTGCTGGAGTTTTACATCAAGATTTTGCAACACTTCAGTGTTTGACAATTTACATGAAAGAACTTCAGCTTTAATTCTTGGTTCATCATCTTGAAACTCCCCCTCATCTTCACACGTTTCGACCATTGGAGAATCTGAAGTGACAGCTGCAACCCTAGCATTTCTGTCATGATAAGGCTTTAGCATGTTAATATGACACAATTGTTTTGGTTTTCTCCTATCTGGAGTCTTCACAATGTAATTGAGATCATTGAGTTTTGTCAGAATTTCATAAGGACCATGAAATCTAGCCTGCAATGGATTGGACTGCAAGGGAAACAACACAAGGACCATTTCTCCTGGTTTAAACTCACGGCTTCTAGCCTTATGATCATACCAAGTTTTCATTTTTCCCTGACTTGATTTCAAGTTCTCTTTGGCAAGGTCACAAGCTGCACGCAATCTTTCCTTGAACTTGCTAACATAGTCTAACAGACTGATTTGCGGCTCTTCCTCTTGCCATTGTTCACTCAATAATAGCAAAGGTCCTCTCACTTCATGACCAAACACTAGCTCAAATGGACTGAATCCAGTAGACTCCTGCACTGCTTCTCTAGCTGCAAACAACAGCAAATGAACCCCTTCATCCCAGTCTTTCTCATGGTCATAACAATAAGTCCTCATCATTGTCTTGAGAGTGGAATGAAACCGCTCTAAGGCACCCTGACTTTCTGGATGATAGGCACTAGAAAGAATCTGTTTTGCACCTAGTTCATACACAACCTGCTGAAACAATCCTGAAGTGAAATTGCTACCTTGGTCTGACTGAATTTCCCTGGGAAGACCAAACAACGTGAAGAACTTTATCAAAGCCTTCGAGATTGCAGTTGCCTTGATGTTACGTAGAGGTATGGCTTCGGGGAATCTGGTAGATGCACACATGATTGTCAACAAGTACTGATTTCCAGATCTAGTCTTGGGTAATGGACCAACACAATCAACAATGACCTTAGAGAATGGCTCCCCAAATGCTGGGATAGGCTGCAATGGAGCTACAGGTGGGTCTAACTGGTGTTTTCCAACTACCTGACAAGTGTGACAGGTTTTGCAAAAGTTGGAAACGTCTTTCCGAAGCCCAGGCCAAAAGAAGTGTTTCATGATCTTATCAACAGTCTTGTTAACACCAAGATGACCTCCTAAAGGTAAACTATGAGCCATTGTTAAGATCTCATTCCTGTAGACCTTCGGAACAACAATTTGCCTGACCACTGCCCAATCTGCATTGGCAGGGATATCAGGAGGGCGCCACTTCCGCATCAACACACCATCCTTGAGATAATACCCAACTGGAACTGCATCTATTTCTTTTTCAGGAAGGGCTCTCCTCTTTAGTACACCAATTTCAGGATCATTAGTTTGCTCCTCAATCAACAGCTTTCTGGACAGAGACAAGTCTCCAGACACATCAGAATCACCAGACCCATCCGGCTGGCTGAATAGAGAACTGATAAAAGTATCTGATAAGTCCTCAAACGGAGAAACCATAGTAGGCCAATCGGAGTCATGAGGCGAACCACCTGAGTCCTGACTATTCAATGTACTGGACGGCACCACAACATCATCTTCTTTAGCCTTCTTGGCCATAGCACGAGTCACTGCGCAAGAAGGATACAGAGATGGGTCCTCATCCCCATCTTCAGTGCTCGGCTGTGAAGTAAGATGTACAGGGGGAACTACTTTGCCCCCAGCCAGGTCATTGCCTAGCAACAGAGAAACACCCTTTATAGGTAGACTTGACATCAGTCCCACCTTTACCTGTCCTGTAACTAAATCTGACTTCAAGAATATAGAGCGCAGGGGTACAGATACAGTCCTCCCTTCAATACCTTGTACAAGTATGAAATCCCCTGAAGCGGTCTCATCACGTAACTCCAAGGAGTCCATCAACAAAAGTGACTGAGAAGCTCCGGTATCCCTTAGGATATATATGGGGACAGGAGTAGTATGCTCATTCAGAGCCACAAATCCCTCTGACACAAATGGAAGAAATTCCTCCCTCACAAAGTCAGCTGTATTAGGCTTTTTAGCCCCACAAGAAGCAGGCAATTTAGCAGATTGGTTATCTACTACAGGGGTTTCTAACCTTGTTTTCACAAAGGCATTTGGTTTGGTATCCTTTTCTTTTTCTTTCTTAGCTTTAAGGAACCAACAGTTAGATGTAACATGACCAGATTTCTTGCAATATCTGCAAACAAGACCACTTCTGTCACTGTCAGCTTTCACACTTTGATCAGACCTGTTACTGGATTTCTGAGCACCATCACCAGATTTGTCTTTGTCTTTGGGTGAGGAATCTTGGGTATCACCGTAACCCTTTTTCTGAAATTGGGACCATTTATTGTTACTGCTAGACTGAAATTTGGACTTATGAGTGAGAACATATTCATCTGCAAATTTGGCAGCTGATTGCAAGTTCAGTGCTTGCTTCTCATTAAGGTAGGTCTTAACATTATCCTTAACACAGTTCTTGAATTCTTCAACTAACACCATCTCTTTTAGTGAGTTGAAATCATCCTTGACCTCCATAGAAGTACACCAGCGCTCAAAGCAAACTTTCTTCTCATTAGCAAATTCAACATAAGTCTGATTTTCAGATTTCTTCAGACCTCTGAATTTCTGTCGGTAAGCCTCTGGAACCAACTCATAAGCTCTCAAAATAACCGTTTTGACAACCTCATAATCAGAGGAATCATCTGCAGACAAAGCCGAATAGGCTTGTTGAGCTTTACCCTTGAGGACAGTTTGCAACATCAGAGGCCAGTGTTCCTTTGGCCACTGGCAACTCTTTGCTACCTTTTCAAAACACTGGAAATAGTTGTCAACATCCTTTTCCGAAAATGGAGGCACCAGTTTTACCTCCTGACTAGCACAAAATTTATTTTTCATTGCTATTTTAATTTTTAGTTGCTCCATTTGGAGTCTTTCTTCTCTATCGAGTTTCTCTAATTCAAAATCTCTCTGTCTTGCAAATTTTTCTAACTCAAATTCTCTTTGTTTTTCTTCTCTTGCTAATTTTTCTAACTCAAACTGCCTTTGTTTTTCTTTTTCTTCCCTCTCAAATTCTAGCATTTTTAATTTAAGTTCCATTTCTATATTTGGATTTTCCACTGGAAACTGTTCCAGATCTCCTGGTGCAAACACATTTTCATCAATGTAATATTCAACTATCTCTCTAGCCAGTCTTGCTTTTCGCATGGCTGGTTTTACCTCTGTCAGCTCCAACTGTCTGCAAATTTCTAGCAGTTCTGTCTTTTTAAAAGACTTCAAAACCCCTACGGTTGGTGATGCCAAGAAATCATCCATTGCTGTTGTCAATATATATCTAGGAAAATTCACAAAAACAATTTCACAATTTGGAATGTTAGATTTTCAATAAATTACTCACACAATGGTCTATCCCGGACCTTGAGCCCCCAATTTGTTATGGCCCCAATTTGTTATTACATTTATAACACAACAGCAACAGCAAGGGATGACAAACACAGTTTTAACAACTAAAACACATTTAATTTTTAACAAAGACAAAGACTAATAACAACCTACAACTAAAGACCAAGATTGATATATATACAAACAAAACAGAAATAATTACAGTCCCTTTTTGGTGGGGTGGCTTGGTGATGTCCTGGATGAAGAAAATGCTCAAACACAGGCAAAGAAATCCACAAAAGAAACTACACAGGTCTTGAACAGAAATGACAGGTCTGGTCACACGTATCCTTCTTCTTGCAATTTCTCCTACTACTTTACTGTCTCAATTCTTTTCCTTATATACTCTTTTGCAGACCCCACCCACATTTAGACCTCTTTTTTTTAATTTTCGGGGACTTGCCCCAGACATGTCTGGAAACATGTCCAAACATGACTCCAGTCTGAGCTTAACAAAAAAAAGGTAAATACTGCCATCTAGTGGCCTATATTCACATTACAATACTCTGCGACTAGAATATGCGAAGGATCAGACAGCACTCTTGATGCCAAACTAAGCACTGTTTTTGAAAAAATTATCTGAAGAGATAAAAAGTCTTTCCTACCAATTTACAATTTTTGCTATTCTGGTTTTGAGCTCGATAGAGAGTGTCCCAAACCAAGCAGCCATGCCATATCAAATAATGCTACCAAGTACCCCATCGTAGAAGATGGTCATAACCATACTCACACCAAAAAGTCTGAACCTGTGGAGGAAGTGCAAGCGTTGCGCCAGTTTGGCACACAGGTAGTCCACATAGACATTCCATTTGAGCTGTTGGTCCATTTGGATCCCTAGATATTTGTAAGATACCATTTGCTCAATATGTGTGTCCCCCATGACTACAGGGTCATCTCTTTAGTTTTAGTGGCATTTAAAATAAGATGGTCATTTTTACACCACTCTTTAAAGTTATTGATCTCGCCAAAATAACCCTCTGGACGCTCATCTCGCAACAGCAGACTTAAGATTAGTGTCGTCAGAAAATTTCATGACGAAGTTGTTTGGCTGACTACTCCTACAGTCATTTGTGTAGACTGTGAAAAGAAAAGGTGAACTCACCGCCTCTTGTGGCACACCTCTACTGCACAGTCTCGTACTTGAAAGTGCAGAATTAATCCTAACCTTTTGAGATCTTTTGGTTAGCAAAGAGAAGAACCATCTACTGATGTACGGATTAACATTCATATTGTTACGCTTATGGACAAGAAGCTGAGGACTAACAGTATCAAAAGCAGAGCTAAAGTCTGCAAAAAGAGCACGCGCATATGCCTTTGGCTCCCCTAGGAGCTTACTGATCAAATGAGTTATACTGACTCTACTGCGCCCAGCCCTATAAGCAAATTTTAAGGGGTCCAGATAAGGAGCAACTTCAGACTTAAATAAGTTCACAATGATTCTCTCAAAGCATCTCATAACACCACAAGTTAAGGCAATAGGTCTATAATCCTTGTTCCCAGAAGGGCAGAATACTTTTGGAACAGGAATTATTAATGACTTTTTCCAGATATGAGGAACTGTGTGTTTATCTATCGACTGCTGAAAGATAGGACACCAGGCAGCTGTAAGCTCTTCTGAGCACTTTTTTTTAGCAACAAGGCAGGCAGACCATCAGGCCCAGTTGATTTTTTATTGCATACCCTGCTAAAATTTCTCTGTACCTCTTGAGTGTCAGCAAGAAGACGATTTAATGTGCTACACATGGGGATGGAATCGATATTAAGGTCCACAAACTCCTGCAAGGTTCAGACAGTATCATATCTGAGAGAGAAATCATTCAATTCATTGGCTCTAGCTAGTTCATCAAGAGTGACAATTTGATTGCGATTTGAATTCATGTTCGTAATTTTTTTCATATGGTCCCATAATCCTTTAGTGTTCATGGTGCTGACACTCTCCTCCAGTGCAGCTTGATGGTTGCTTCTGGCCAGCATTCGATTGAGCTCTTTTTGGGCCGCTGCCCTTCCCCCCATCCCCATTTTTAAAAGCCACTCTCTTGCTGTTAATGCAGACTTTAACATCCTAGGTAATGTAGGGCTTGTTGTTTGGGAAGTGAAGGATGATCTTTTTAGGAGTAACATAGTCCACACAAAAATTAATATAGTCCGTCACAGTCTCTTTTGCCTCATTCAGATCCAGGCCATGGAAGATGCTCCAGTCTGTGCAGAGAACACAGCCCTTCAGGGACTCCACACTGTCCTCAGACCACTGCGGCACAGTTTTTTGAACAGGCTTACTGGATTTAAGAGCAGATTTAAATGTGGGCAAGAGCTGGACAGTTGAATGATTTGAGCTGGCAAGAGGAGGGAGAACCTTTGCTCTACAGGTGAAACTCAGAAAATTAGAATATCATGCAAAAGTTCATTTATTTAAGTAATTCAACTTAAAAGGTGAAATTAATATATTATATTGACTCATAACATGCAAAACAAGATATTTCAAGCCTTTATTTGTTATATTTTTGATGATTATGGCTTACAGCTTTAAAAAACCCCAAAATCAAAATCTCAGAAAATTAGAATATTGTGAAAAGGTTCAATATTGTGGCTCAAAGTGTCACACTCTAATCAGCTAATTTATCCAAAACACCTGCAAAGGGTTCCTGAGCCTTTAAAAGCTCTCTCAGTCTGGTTCAGTAGAGTTCACAATCATGGGGAAGACTGCTGACCTGACAGTTGTGCAGAAAGCCATCATTGACACCCTCCACAAGGTAGGAAAGCCTCAAAAGGTAATTGCAAAACAAGTTGGATGTTCCCAGAGTGCTGTATCAAGGCACATTAATAGAAAGTTAAGTGGAAGGGAAAAGTGTGGACGGAAAAGGTGCACTTGCAGCAGGGATGACCGCTGCTTAGAGAGGATCGTCAGGAAAAGGCCATTCAAAAGTGTGGGGGAGATTCACAAGGAGTGGACTGAGGCAGGTGTTAATGCGTCAAAAGCCACCACACACCTGGCCATGGGCTTCAAATGCCGTATTCCTCTGGTCAAGCCGCTCCTGAACAAAAAACAACGTCAAAAACGTCTTACCTGGGCTAAAGAAAAAAAGAATTGGTCTGTTGGTCAGTGGTCCAAAGTCCTGTTTTCTGATGAGAGCAAATTCTGCATCTTATTTGGAAACCAAGGTCCCAGAGTCTGGAGGAAGAAAGGAGAGGCTCACAATCCAAGATGCTTGAAGTCCAGTTTCCACAGGTTGTGTTGATTTGGGGAGCCATGTCATCTGCTGGTGTTGGTCCACTGTGCTTTGTCAAGTCCAGAGTCAACGCAGCCGGCTACCAGGAAATTTTAGAGCACTTCATGCTTCCTTCAGCAGACCAGCTTTATGGAGATGCAGATTTAATTTTCCAACAGGACTTGGCACCTGCCCACACTGCCAAAAGTACCAAAACCTGGGTCAATGACCATGGGATTACTGTGCTTGATTGGCCAGCAAACTCACCAGACCTGAACCCCATCGAGAATATATGGGGCATTGCCAAGAGAAAGGTGAGAGACATGAGACCGAACAATGCAGAAGAGCTGAAGGGCACTATTGAAGCATCCTGGTCTTCCATCACACCTCAGCAGTGCCACTGGCTGATGGCATCCATGCCACGCCGCATTGAGGCAGTAATTCATGCAAAAGGGGGCCCAACCAAGTACTGAGGACATATGAATGATTATACTTTTCAGATGGCTGACATTTCATTTATTTAAAACCTTTTTTTTTTTTTTTTTTTTTTAATTGATTTCATGTAATATTCTAATTTTCTGACATTTTGATTTTGGGGTTTTCATAAGCTGTAAGCCATAATCATCAAAATTATAACAAATAAAGGCTTGAAATATCTTGCTTTGCATGTTATGAGTCTATATAATATATTAATTTCACCTTTTAAGTTGAATTACTTAAATAAATGAACTTTTGCATGATATTCTAATTTTCTGAGTTTCACCTGTATATGCATTTTTAATATTACCATAACATTTGTCTAACACATTTTTAGTCCTAGTACCACCTTTGACATTCTGGTGGAAGCCAGGTAAAACTGGCTCAAGCCCAGACTGATTAAGGTCCCCAAGTAAGAAGATAGGGACACCATGAGTACGTTGCATTAGTGAGTGTACACAATCAGCTAGCTGCTCTTGCAGCGTTAGCAGTAGGAGGTACATAGGCGGCACAGATGATAATATTCCCGAATTCCCTTGGGAGGTAAAACGGTCTCACAGATTGACTAAGAAATTCAAGGTCCGGGTCACAATACGTATCTCTAATCGTGAATTGACTGCTCCATCTGTTACTCACATACATACATACTCCACCTCCTCTGGAATTCCTGGACGAGACATCCCGGCTGTCCGGAATTGATGAGAGGCCCTCCAGCTCCAGCATGGAGTTCGGTATGTCTTCGCGAAGCCACATTTCTGTAAACACCACGATATTAGCCTCCCGGTACTCGTGGCTAAGTCTTGTAAGTAAGCGGAGCTCATCCATCATGCTTCGTAGAGACAGCATGTTACTTAGGATGATAGAAGGCAGCGGAGGCTTTTTTCCCCTTCTGTGGACACGTTGCCTGACGCCATCCTTTCCTGCCCCTCTTCCTGCGTCTGGCCCCCCCAGCAGAGCTGCAAATGACGGCCTCGGGGAGGTTCGCTGGTTCGTGTGGTTCCTTTAGGCCAGAAGGCGAGCAGAGCCTCTCTCGTGTAGGTTCGGAGCAATACCGTGTTTGTGGGACAAGTTTCAAGTCCACTTGTACATAGGAGCTTCCCAATAACCAGGGACAGCATATACAGTAACCACAGTGTCGCCATGGCTCTGATACTGGCAGACCCCAGACAGGCGGACAGACCGTACCCAGGGGTTAGCCTAGCTCCTTGCAACCCACTGAAACTAAACTATCAGGCTAACTCGCAGCACTGTTGCAATCACAACAAACAGCGTTGATTGCCCAAATGACAAGACTGTGGAACTGAGATATTTAATTTCACTATGAGTCCAAACAATTCGGTGCTGAGGACAGACAACAATAAACAATAAAAACGCAATAAATAATAAAACAATAAAAACGCTAGATGCGGCAGCAGCACATGAGCCCAGGTCGCCACAGAGCAGCGCCACCGGAGATGGTCAATATGATTTTTACTAACCATCTTACAATATTAACAAAAAAAAGTTCTTTCTGACTTTAAACTTAAGGTAAAATTTAAGTGAAAAGTTTGAGTTTAAGGGATTAATTAATGTCAGCTGTATTGTAGTAAGAGTGTTTTGTTTGTGAGCCTGATGTGTACAGTTGATGGTGAGTGTCATTACTTGGACTGTGCAGCCCTGTTTAAAGCAGAATTGATTTTGAGTACAATGACATCAAATCCTGCAGGCACCTGACATTCAGTTGGTTCTGATCTTGTGGAACAGATTGTGTGATAGCACTCCGTGCTAAAATTGTCCAGTAGGCTAAATGCCTGCATTTCTCAGGCCTTAGAGTCAGCCTTGCCATAGGGGAAGGCGGGGCAAGTTAGGACATTTTTTGGTCTTGGCATGTTAGGACTGAAAAGACAGAGGACCCTGCAGAAATAAGTATCTTGCCTTCTACTTTAGTCCTTGGGACACATTTTCTACGTAGTTCTAACTTTCTATCCTCACCCTGAAGGTTACTGCGATCTTTGAAAAAACAGAGGGCAAATGGCTCAACTTGCCCCACCTGCAGGGTAAGCTGATCCAACCTCTGGGGTAAGTTGTGCCAAAATAAAGTAAAATAAATGAAGTAAAATAAATGCCATAAATTTATCATTGCCCAAAATAAAGATACATGAAGCACAAAACCATCTCAGGAGTAAATGTCTGATGCCGCAAGGCGATAGGAACATAGGCACTCCCTTGTTGTCTATCTCTCTTTTCAATGTATCGTTTAAACTTCATTCGAACAATGGAAAAATCCTTGGCTGCACTGCGAACACTCTGTCCACCTGCAAAAGCATCAGCCGCTCGTTCCATAACATTGTGGGGAGTTTGTCCTTGGTTTGTCTTTTGCTTATAGTTCCGCAATTCTCATGTGCGTCTGAGAGATAAAAATGGATATTAAATATATATTTTTGTTATTACAGCATATGTTAATATAATTTTTAGTATATATTTATATTATTACTTCAATGCCAGACCCCACGGGGCAAGTTAAGCCATGGCTCAACTTGCCCTGTAGGGTCTGGTTCAACTTACCCCAGTCTAAAGTTCCTGAGATAATATACAATAATAACAATAATGAAGACCAATACGTGGAGTTTCAATTGCTATCTTATATCCATATTATGTCTATGTTGCATATAGAAGAAACATGTACTTACCTTTAATGCGTTTTTCACTTTTATGGCAGAAAATCACATTTTTCCCTCTACAACACTGATTTCTATATCAACTCAAAAAACAATGTGGCTGGGTTTGGAGTTATTCAATTACTGGCTGGGAGGTGGTGGCTCAACTTACCCCTATTTTCTACTTACCCCGCCTTCCCCTTCAGATATATTGATCCAAGAACATATAGAGTATACTTTATATCAAAATCCGTATGTGTGCCTGATCAGCCCAAATACTGCTCTTTCTGTGGTCTGTGGCCACTAGCATTTATTCAAACTGGTGAATTTACAGCCATTTACTGTCATTTCCTTCCTGACACTCCCCCTTCCACTGAAAGCCCTGATAAATCCATCCTGAACGATCGCATTTTCATGGAGACAGTGCATGTATTATGAATAGGAAAGATTTTAAGGGCAAATATTTTAAATGTGCAAGTGATTTCTTCTGCAAGCACTTTCAGCAGGTGAAATGTGCACTTGAGCGGTGGCCTTCGGAACAGAAGCTTTGGGGCATAATTTATTTTTGAAAATATGGGCACTGTTAGACCAACAGACTAAAATGGCTACAATTTTGGTTTTTAGTTGACCATTTTGCAGCCAATATCAAGTGTCCGACCTCGTCCACGACTGGTTTTGGGTTGTAGTTGCCTTCACATTAATGTTCAGTGCTGCTGCGGCTTGGCATTTGTACACGTGACTGTGTGCTGGGGAGTGCGTGTGTGGTCATGTAAATTTGTGAGTATGGCAGTGTGTGGTTTCAGTTTATTTATATGTCAAAACTCATCACTTGTGTTCCCTCTGGGTAAAAAAACTGATAGTGGAATTTCATCATTAACGCTAGCATTCAATCTACGAAATACCCCAAAAGAGCGAAAACAAGAAGCTTTCATCTATTGTACTTTACTGAGAGCCGAAATGTCAGCAGCTATTGTGGAGTCAATTTGAACCGAAGGCCAGTTGAATTGCACTGACCCCTGCAAAAATGTTGAGATGAGCTAATTAATTCATTATCAGTTTATGCAGAAGCTGAGAGCTGAAGACTGACACTGCCTTACTTCGGCGTTCATAATGCATATTCTATTTGTGTGGTTGACATTTAGAGAATTTATGATTGACACCTTCATCTACAAAACCCAAAACCAGTGAAGTTGGCTCGTTATGTAAATCGTAGAAAAAAACAGAATACAATGATCTGCAAATCCTTTTCAACTTACATTCAATTGAATACACTGCAAAGACAAGATGTTTAAAGTTCAAACTGAGAAACTATATATTTTTTTGCAAATAATCATTAACTTAGAATTTAAAGGCAGCAACACATTGCAAAAAAGTTGGCACAGGGGCCTTTTTACCACTGTGTTACATCGCCTTTCCTTTTAACGACACTCAGTAAACGTTTGGGAACTGTGGAGACCAATTTTTGAAGCTTTTCAGGTGGAACTCTTTCCCATTCTTGCTTGATAAACAGCTTAAGTTGTTCAACTGTCCGGGGTCTCCGTTGTCGTATTTTACGCTTCATAATGCGCCACACAGTTTCAATGGGAGACAGGTCTGGACTACAGGCAGGCCAGTCTAGTACCCGCACTCTTTTACTATGGAGCCATGCTGTTGTAACACGTGCAGAATGTGGCTTGGCATTGTCTTGCTGAAATAAGCAGGGGCGTCCATGAAAAAGACGTTGCTTGGATGGCAACATATGTTGCTCCAAAACCTGTATGTACCTTTCAGCATTAATGGTGCCTTCACATATGTGTAAGTTGCCCATGGCTTGGGCACTAATAAACCCCATACCATCACACATGCTGGCTTTTGAACTTTGCGCCTATAACAGTCCGGATGGTTCTTTTCCTCTTTGGTCCGGAGGACACAACGTCCACAGTTTCCAAAAACAATTTGAAATGTGGACTCGTCAGACCACAGAACACTTTTCCACTTTGCATCAGTCCATCTTAGATGAGCTTGGGCCCAGCGAAGCCGGCGGCGTTTCTGGGTGCTGTTAATAAATGGCTTTCGCTTTGCATTGTAGAGTTTTAACTTGCACTTGCAGATGTAGTGAAGAACTGTAGTTACTGACAGTGGTTTTCTGAAGTGTTCCCGAGCCCATGTGGTGATGTCCTTTACACACTGATATCGGTTTTTGATGCAGTACCGCCTGAGGGATCGAAGGTCACTGGCATTCAATGTTGGTTTTTGGCCTTGTCGCTTACGTGCAGTGATTTCTCCAGATTCTCTGAACCTTTTGACGATATTACGGACCGTAGATGATGATGAAATCCCTAAATTTCTTGCAATAGCTCATTGAGGAATGTTGTTTTTAAACTGTTCGACAATCAGCTCACGCATTTGTTCACGAAGTGGTGACCCTCGTCCCATCCTTGTTAGTGAATGGCTGAGCATTTCAGGGAAGCTGCTTTTATACCCAATCATGGCACCCACCTGTTCCCAATTAGCCCGTTCACCTGTGAGATGTTCCAAATAAGTGTTTGATGAGCATTCCTCAACTCTCTCAGTCTTTTTTGCCACTTGTGCCAGCTTTTTTGAAACATGTTGCAGGCATCAAATTCCAAATGAGCTAATATTTGCAAAAAATTACAAAGTTTACCTTTTCGAACATTAAGTAACTTGTCTTTGCTGTGTATTCAATTGAATATAGGTTGAAAAGGATTTGCAAATCATTGTATTCTGTTTTTATTTACGATTTACACAACGTGCCAACTTCACTGGTTTTGGGTTTTGTAATTACTAAAAATTATTGTTATCTAGTGCTGTATCATATAGCACAACGCTGTGTAAGACATAATCACTCATAACGGAGGGAAAATAGACTAGCACAGCAATGAGACAAATCTCTGTCACTACTGAGGTGCCAGGTGATGATGATTGGAAAGGTCCAAACCTGGAAAAATCACCAAAGTAATTCTTATAGGTTCTAAAACAATGATGATATTCTGACAGGGTGCCCAGAATTCCTGTCTACGGCCCTGTAGCCTGCAGGACATTGTTCACCCCTTCATGCATTAAGCCCTCTATGACTGACAGTGATTTGTACGTCTGCTCTTACATAATTAATAGTGTTTTTAACCTCCAAACCATTTGAGAACAGGCCCCTAAGACCTTGTCAAAGATTGTTCCTTACAGTTAATTTTCATTGGCTGCTCTACCATTGATGCAATTAAAGTCACAGTAGCAATTGAAGGTAAAAACCTATCCTATAAAATTCCTATCGCTGGTTAAGAAGTATGCATTTAAAAGTAAGATGCAGGGAGCAATAAGATTTGTATTAATGAAAAATCAGTTTTTATGCTGTGTAGGACTTCGGGAAAGTGATAACACTGAATCTTTTGCAAATAATATTGTCGATCATTTAGTACAGATCCATAATGTCTTCGTGTTTGCATGCTGTTTGAGTCTCATGCTTGGGCATGCTTGTTTGTTTGTTTTTCCATTTTTTCAACTGCAGGAACTAAAAATATTGCCATTTTGTTATTCTACTTAGTAATATTTGATAAATTCTCAACAAATTCTGTGGAATTCCTTGTACTTCTTCTGTTGTTATTATTTGACCATTATTAATTTTAAATGGTGCGCAAACCATTGCATTCAGTTTTTATTTACATTTTACACAGTGTCCCAACTTTTCTGGAAATGGGTTCATATGTCCTGCTGAATTAGAGGGAAATGTGTATGAGGTGATGTATAAGATCTGGATATTTTCCATTTGATGTAATGCCGTGGCTATAAAAACATGGAGTACAGGGTTTAAATATTTCTCACAATATGTGTGACGTCACTTCAGTGAAGCACTGCAACCAGCTGATCCAGAATGTGTACTGTATGTTACATTTTCTTACAATATGAAAAAAAGTTCTTTCTGAATTTAAACTTACCTAAGGGAAAATTTAAGTGAAAAGTTGGAGTTTAAGGGATTAATTAATGTCAGCTGTACTGTAGTAACAGTGTAGTAACATTTTTTCGACAAAAAACATTTCAAAACAAAACAAACCAACAAAAGTTTCCATTTTGTTATTCTACTCTGTAATATTTTAAAAATTCTCAACAAATTCATTAGAATTCCTTGTACTTTTTCTGTTATGATTTCTTCATTCAAAAAGAGCTTTATTTGACAAACGCACCTAAATGCAATTTGTATTTACTTAAGTACTTTATTTGAAGTATTTATTTATTTTATTTTTTGTATGAGGACCACATTGGCCAAACCTTTACCTCTGTATTAGAAATAAAGCCAAATGCAACAGCCGTCTGCCAAAACCGTTTTATAGCTGTGAAGAACAGTTTGCAATGGTAGTGAACCCTCTGGAACTGTAAAGACCTTTTCCTGAACAGAAGCTTATTTCAGTATAAAGGTTATACTGTTTGCAAAACCTTTACCCATTGGAAAAAGTTTAGATAAACCTCTTTCGGTCTGTGCTTAGAATACTGCCCAGGGTCAGGGAAATGCTTGGGTCAGGGCAAGTAAATCAACGTGAACCGACTGCTGTGCTGAACTCTACAAGTTCAGTTGAAGTTACAGGACACATTTTATCATGTCTCCGTCAGACAAATAGGCACAGAGGACTTTCCAGTATTGAAGTGGAGCAGAATTTATATTACAAAGTTGAAGTTGAGCCATTTCACTGCAGCTGTTGAAAACACTGTGCCAGCAAGTAAGTGCATGCAAAAGTACATGCTGGCGTGTTTGTTCTTAAGAATACCGGAGGGAGCTCCATTTGAGACCAGTAAGTGTTTCCCAGCCTATACATCTAAAATCTATATCAACTGGAAATTCAATGAACTCGGCACCGAGTCAGATGTACAGTGAAGCAGTATGGATCAGTAGAGGCAGGTCAGTGCTTTTTTCATGAGTTGAATTCCCCGCTGTGTGAATAGATTCACTACACAGGCTCTGTGTGTCACGACTCTGACTGTACAGCTGCCAGCGGCGATCAAATCATCCGCTTGGTGCTGCTCTAGCTTGGAGATGATGGTGCTATATTTAGTGCATCACTGCCAGTGTGTCTTGGCGGACATGCTTGTTTAGTCCCCATTCAAATTTGCATTTCAGTCTTAATGATACAATACTTCACATTCGAGTTTGTTTGTAACTCTTGAATTGCGTTATCATTCATTTCAAATGTTTTCCACCGTGCAGCATAAAAAACAAAGCAAACAAAATTGAAGAGCAGGAGTTTCTTTTCAATTCCAAGGACAGGGCATGTTAGTATTCCAAAGTAACCCAGGGTTATCTTTCTTCCTTTCTTTCTTTTTGTGAATAACACAACCTGAAGGATGAGTAAACAGTTTCTGTCACTGTGGAAAATCTTCGTAATTTTTTGTGAGGTGAATGTGTTGAAAATTTTCCACCGTGTGTGTGCGTTTGTATGCGTCCGTGTGTTTTAGTGTGTGTAAGCGTGCGTGTGTGAGTATATACAGTCTTGTGCAAATTAATTGGATAAAGGCGCTTGTCAGTTGAATAAGCTGAATGGATTGTAAATAGCTGTGCCAAGTGCTGGATGTTTTACATGACCACCTCTAAGATCACTGCATAGTATATTTTAGCCACGTTTCATTAATTTCCTGGACTTGCAGGATGAAACTAATGTGATTGCATCATAAACACAGTACTGTAAGTGTGTATGACTGGCCTGGTAATTCACCTGACCTCGATCCCATTAACAATCTCCGCTCCTTCATCAAGTCAAGGCTGCAGCAGGAGGACTGCAGCACAAAAGCCAAAGTCATCGATGCAGTTGTCCAGGTGTGGCACCACGACGAAGAAATCAAGGCAACCTGCAAAAACTTGGTCAGCTCCAAAACGGGTGGAACCGCTTATCAAGAACCGTGGAGGACACATCTCGTGCTGAATGTAGATGTAATTAAAGTAATAAAAAGTCTGGAAACCTTCGTTGTTCGGTTTTTCCCACTCCAGCCTATTTTATGCAATTAATTTGCACAAGACTTTATGTGTGTGTGCCTGCATCTGTGTGTGTGTGTGTGTGTGTGTGTGTGTGTGTGTGTGTGTGTGTGTGTGTGTGCACATGAGCATGCGAATGTGTGTGTTCACACTTCCTGCAGCTGACGTTCCTGCCTCCACCATGGGGGGAATGCCAGTCGAAGGCTCCAGACTCGGGATTCTTCTTGTCGCATCGACTGTGAGACGCGATATATCATGGAGAACTGCAACTGGACGATGGTGCACATGCTATGTAATTTATTTCTCTTCTTTGTTTGCTCAGAAGAGGAAAATCCCAGTCCAGAAAGTACTTTTGTAGAAGTCCTCATACTCTGTTGTAGTAACCTGCCTCTACCACAAAATTCTTCATCAGGAAGTGGAAATGACTGGTGAAAACAGGCAGATTTCAAGGGTTGAAGAAAAACAAGGCAGGAATTTTACTTTTTAATCCTTGAACTTTCCACCTGTGCTCATTTCTCCTTTTGTGCTGAGGTGTAAAGGTCAGGGGTCAGTAATAAAACCTCTGCCGTGTCTTTACTTTACTCAACTCCCCCTGCTGGGCTTCTGAATAATTGTGCAAGGCAGCTAATCCACGTGGTTGGAACAAAATAATACAGAGGACGTGGCAGGGACCTCAGGGCAGGTGAGTGAGTGGCGAGCCCATATTGTGTCTGTATGAACTCTCTCTCTCTCTCTCTCTCTCCCTCCATTCCTAACTGGTTTTTTCTCTGTCCTTCTCAATCTCAATCTCCATTTCAAATTCAAATGTAATTTTCTCTATAGGCAGGGAGTGTATGTACAGTGGCTCCAATAAGTATTTGTACACTACTTGAAAATTCGACTACATAACAGCTTTTGTATATTCAGTTAAATGCTTGCTATTGTGTGTAAAAGTGATTAAAATATTTGATAATCAATATGTTTTAAACAAATATTTAATATCAAAATGGCATATTTGGTCAGAAAGGCGATTATCTGGCCCAATAAGTATCTGTACAGTTCCATGAAGTACAGTAGTGTACAAATACTTATTGGAGCCACTGTATATTTCATACAGAATTGTTCATTATAGTTAAGAAAGTTAAGAAATTGCCATTCGTGTCCATCAAGTCAACTATAGACCATATATTCCTCTCATACCAATCTTCAAAAAATAAGGATTTACAGTGGCTCCAATAAGTATTTGTACACTACTGTACTTCATGGAGCCGGTTACGGATGGCCTGGGCACAAACATGGCAAACATGGCAGTTGCTTCCTCCACTTTGGTGGCAAGACTGGAGGCCGAGGACTGTCTCTCCCTCTGTACCAGCAGGGAGATGTACCGGTCAGTGCGCTGGCTGGTCTTCCTGGGACGTTCTTTCCTGGCTGCATTGGCTATGCGTTCAGACTGTTTGTACTTCTTGATGAAGTACTGCACGGTTGTGTGGCGTAACGATAGCCGAGTTCCAATTTTTCTGGTGCTTTGGCCTTCTTTATGTAGCTGAATGATTTGCTCCCGCATTCGACGGGGTATCTCGCCTGTCTTAGCCATATATCACAGGAATACATTATGGGCATGGTCAGGCCATTTACATAGGCCAGTCTGTTTACAGAGGGAGTGTCCAGTATGGTCACGCTTGACTAAATCAGACCAAGTGAGTCAACCATGTCTTGTAAACATCTTGAGTCAATTTTAGGTGAGTATTATAAGTTTTGTGACTCACTAATGGAACTGTACAGATACTTATTGGGTCTGATAATCGCCTTTCTGACCAAATATGCCATTTTGACATTAAATATTTGTTTAAAACATATTGATTATCAAATATTATAATCACTTTTACACACAATAGCAAGCATTTAGCCGAATGTACAAAAGCTGCTATGTAGTTGAATTTTCAATTAGTGTACAAATACTTATTGGAGCCACTGTACACATATTCATAGAACCACATTATGAACATCTGTTCACCTGCTTATCCAACCAGCCAATCAATTTTTGAGACAGGTGTGGAGCTTCAGTTATGTTCAAACTTCAAACATAAAATGGGGAAAAGTGTATTCTCCTTGGCTTTGACAAAGGTATGATTGTTTGTGCGAGAGGGGTTGGTTTGAGTATCTCTAAAACTGCTGATCGCCTGAGATTTTCATGCACAACAGTCTCTAGAGCAGGGCTTCCCAAATCAAGGTTCTTGAGGGCCGAGAACTGCTGGTTTTCACCCTTTTTTTACCAGGGAGTCAGGTGTGATGGTGGTTTGGCAAATTAGTGGCAATAATTATTAATTTAATTGCCCTGAAGGACAGAAAACCAGCGCTGGTATGCCTTGAAGAGCCAGATTTGAGCAGCCCTGCTGTAGAGTATATACCGACCGGTGCAAGCGACAGAAAAACATCCAGTGAGCAGCAGTCCTGTGGACAGAAATGCCTCGTTCATGAGAGAGGTCAGAGGAGAGTGGCCCAAGTGGTTTTAATTAACTTAACGCTAGGCTAATTCAGATGACCACTCTCCACTACTGCGACGGGCAGAGAAAACATCTGTCAATGCACAACACATCAACCCTCCAAACGGTTTAGCTTCAACGAGAGGAGACGACATGAGCCAACAGTAGAAATCTGAGGACTAAGTGGGCGCAGTCTCGCAGAAATGAGGAGGGTAAGGGTGGAAAAGCTAAGCCTCAGTTCATGAATCATGATTTTAGGTGTGATAGACAGATGGCAGGTTACAGACTTTAATTCCATGGTTTCAGGCCGTTGACGCCAGTGTGAACTAGTGTGAATGATTCTCGCCAGTGGTTGTAGTATGATTGTGTGGGGAAAGTTCTTGTTATGGATTGGTCCCCTTCATACGAAACAATCACCATTTCAGTGCCACGACCTATCTGTGTATCCTAGCTGACCATGAGCATCACTTTATTGCCACAATTTATCCATTTTGGTGGGCTAATTTCAGCAGGTCATTGCTCAGTGCCACAAAGAAAAAGTCAACTGGTTTCATGAACATGACAATGACTCCAGTGTACTAAAATGGTCTCTTCAATCTCCAGATCAGCATCCAATGAGGCATCTTTGGGATGCAGTAGAACAGAGGTTTGCAGCATAAATATGCAGCTTACAAATCAGCAGAAAATACAGTATCTCAAGTATCTCGCAGGAATGTTGCCAATATGCTACAAATAGCTGTTCTGAGCACCAAAGCACGCCCCATTCCGTGTTATGGTATTTTTAATAAATTGCCCTGTGAGTGTGTTTTTCCAAGGAATACAGAAATAAATTTCAATACATATGTACATTTTGCAACCCCTGTGAAGGTTGATGTGAATTTTTATAAAAAATGACTGAACAATCTCAAAACTTGTGCCTAAAAGTGCCTAAAACAGAAAAATAAAGTGTCTTGAAAAGTTTCACTCTCTGTCACAGTCTGCCTCTGTCAATTCTTCTTTTATTTTTGAATTTCTGTGCACTAAATTGACATTCACTCAATTGCCCGGGAAAATGTTACAAAGGAAAACCACATTCAAGTCAATAAAAACAACAATAATAGCAATAAAAAAGAAAGAAGATGGGGAAAAAAGGGCAAAGAAAAAAAAAAAAAACAGCAATCTTCCTCCCAACCTTATTCTAGCTAATCCAACATGGTAACGTCTGCCCCAGCTTTTCTGGCTATACTCCGACTGTGCTCTCCTTACAGCTTCAGTGAGAAGCTGAGGGGAGATTTGAGAATGGAGAATGATTTTCATGAAATTGAATTTCAACCATGGATTTTCCAATTACTGTGAGTTTGTTGGAGTTAAATTTGATTTTAGAATTTGCCAAAGCATATATTATGCAAATATTACTTTGTAGACCTCTATTGAACAGTAGTGGGGAAATTCCTTACCTCCAGCAAGGTACTGAGGACTGAGGCTGTTTCCACCCCCATTTGTCTGTCTGTCTGTCTGTTTGTAAGCAGTATTGTGGATAAAGATAGGAAATTATTTTCATTTAACTTTACCGTGTTTATTTATGACAACAGTAAGAGGTGATTAGATTTTTTCTGATCAAGGTCAAAATTCAAGGTCTACATTGCAGAAAAGGTAAAAAAAAAAAAAAACGATGGTGCAAGCAGAGGTATACCCTCTACAGACTGCCTATCTACTTTTAAGTGTTTTTGCTTGTTCAGGTTTTGGATTGATTTGAACAAATTTGAGCAAAATAAACCTGAAAGAAGGAAGCCAGCATCCGCTTGAGATGTCACCGCAAAGATGTGTTAAGAGGATGTGTGATTGTAGAGATATGAAAAACAGAGATAAAGAGATGAAACCCAGAGGAGAGATGCTGCCATTGAACTGTGTGGATGTATCTTCGCTCATTAGACTGATTTTTGATCCGTGGAGTTATTCCTGCCTCTATATACTCAGTTTAAAATTCCATCTTAAATCGGTCATAACTTTTCCAAGCCATGTTCCTAAACTTTTTGCGGTTTTTCCCGCGTCCATCAGCTGACCAGCCTGTGTAGTCTGCCAGCTCACCATTCAGCCGCTTTTTCAGACGGAGACCTGTCATGGTCCAGGGGAATCAAGTGCAGAGTCAGACATGCAATTGAAGTGGTAATTTATTGGCAGCAGGCAGTGATAACGGGGACAGAACCCTGGTGAGGATGAGGGATTGTTCAACACTGGAGTAATAGGGAATGGTTGGGCTGCTGACCCTGGCCACTGGCTTCCGCTGTGCTGCCAGATTAAGAGCTTACGAGCACTGGACTGCCCAGGAGGAAGAGGCTGGTTTCTTCAGAGGACCTTGACCCCAGTTCTGGACTCAGATCAGGGTTAGAAGCTTGTACCTGACAAACTTGATACTTGAACAGCAAGAGCAGACTTGAGAGGGTCAACAAGACCGCAGTCCCAGTCCTGGACCCTGATTAGGTTTGGAAGCCAGGGTTGAGTTCAACTACATTTTTCAATTATAATTACAGTAATTGTAATTGTAAAAATTGTAATTTTTAATTTTAATTACATTTTTTATCAAATGTAATTGTAATTGTACATTCCGTCCAGAAAGTAATTGGAAGTGTAATTTTAATTGTAATTGGAAAAAAGTAATTGAACCCAACCCTGTTGGAAGCTTATCTGAATTAACTAATGATTATAATTGACTAAAGGTCTTTTAAGAGATATGTCTGTCAATAAAGCACTATTCGCATTAGGCGAAGACAAAAAGGTTTTGCAAACATACGTATGACTACGATTTCAGTACGAATACAACTTTACAATCCAGTAACTTGGACACAAACACTGCTGGCTCACAGCAAGGAGGTTTTGGGTTCAAATCCAGCCTGGGGCCTTTCTAAGTGGAGATTGTGTGGTCTCCGCATGTTAGCACGGGTTTTGTCCCGCAGTCTGGGGCTAAAATAAAGGGACTGTGTCTGTCAGTCCATAAGCCTGTCTGTTCCTGTGTGTGCCCATGAGGATGTCCCAGAGCAGACTAAATAATAATGAACCATTCAACAATTGCTTTCTTGAATTAAACAACCTACTTCCCTTTTTGAAATTGTAGCGCACAGTTTTCTTATCATCTTCCTGTATTAAAATGCTTAGAGTTAGCCCTCCCATCTTCTCGTTTTTCAGTCCCTTAAAACATAGGTAACATACAGTTTTCAGCTAGATTTAATTCTAATTTAATGAATAAAACATTAAATTAACCTAAGAAATTATTTTCATACTCTATATACATGTTCTGTCCATTGATTTTGCTGCACAAAAACACAATTTTGGTCTTGTTTTGAGTGTGTGTGTGTGTGTGTTTGTGTGTATGTTGGCTAATACTGAGGTCACTTCCTCATTCTTTTCACCAGAAACCATGCAAATTCGATATTTGATGTGTAAGGTAAGGATGGACAGTTTTATTTACTGTGCTATTAAGATAGTAGAAATGCCTAAAGTAGCTGTGAGAGAAACCTAGATAACACTTTCAGTGACAGTAATAATAATAATTTTTTTTTTTTTTTTGTGTGTGTGGGTCAATCAAGATAATGTGAAGGTTAGGTCCCATTCTCGTCTTGAGTCGCCGTCAGTTTCCATCTTACTCCTGCATGGAATTCTGCAGAGCAGTGTGTCAGTGTTCATTAGCATTAATAATAGAACGTATCTCGCTTGTATTGATTTTATTCCATTTCACAGCTCAAATACCTACCGTATTCCAATCAGCTTTACTATTTAAATGTAAGAAATGTTCAAAACCTCCCGGAGTCATGTAAAGGTTGTATCCAGTGTCAGGTTATATGAGAGAACATTACCATTCAAGACATTTTCATACTTGCTGTAAGACGACCACAGTTTGCTCTGCTTGTAGGTTTTGTTCAATTACTAATTTTATGTCTCATTTAACCGGAGGATCATAATGGACTTCTGTTCTGCTGCCTCGCGGGTATGGCAGATCCCACCTTACTGGTCTGACAGGTTGTTAATCACGCATGCAATATCTTTTGAAACCATTTATATGCAAAATAATTCAAAACTGCAAGTTGCTGTAATACACCCAAGGGTGGGCTTTACTCGCATAGATCTACATTGTAACCAATAGACAGATAACTGGTATAATAATAACGGGCATTCCTGTTGTCTGTTAGGGCTCCATTATAGTGCAGCTGATGAGATTCTTCTTCTTCTTTCTTTTTCTCTCTAGCCTGTGGCACTCCGCCTCTGGTTTTCACACAAAATCTACTACACGTTACCAAAAGCTATTGTTTATATTCAACTTTCATGAAGAATCAGTTAATTTGTAATTTAATAGCTAGTTTGAATGGCATATTCCTTTATATGGCGTCAAGGCTCTCGGGGGTGTGTGTGTGTGTGTGTGCGTGTGTGTGTGTGTGCATGCGTGCGTGGATGTGTGTGTGTGAGTCTTGGACACTGCCCTTATCAGGAATGTAAAGACTGAGCAAAAACCTATTCATTCCCAACTCCTCATGATGCTGGTGTTACAGGGTTTTCAGTTGTCTGCCGTCAGATAGAAGCCTCAGATTTTTCATGATGGATCACAATTTGTCACCATTTGAGATCGGCTGATAAACAATCAAACAATTTACTTACTGAATTATCAAGAGCAATACAAAAGCATTCAATGATTATAGAATTATTATTTAGAAAATAACCATGATATCACTGATAGGCTACATTGAAAATAAAAATATGAAGGGTTTTTGTTGACCTAAAATTAGTGCAAAAATTACAAAAATTGAGATTATACCATAAAGCGATAGTCCTGTGCTTCTTACACATGGTGAAAAAATCAGTTTTTCGAAATTCATGTTTTAAGGTGTATTTTTAATGGGGGAAGTTTCTGTTTTTCTGTAAAATGTAATAGGCACCAACACAGAAAAGGATGATTTACTCAAAATGAGTAAAATGGATATATTACCTTTTGGAAACAAACTCTTCATATAATACGCACCATATTCTCAGGATGGTAATCCATAACTTTCTCTGAATTCCATCTCCAGTTTAAGCAATTTTGTACCTTTGAAAAGGAAACATCTTTGCATTGAATTGTATTGAACTCTATGAAACATTGGTGCAGAATGGTGTCACTTCTAAGCCAAGCTGTCGTGTTCTTTTATGAGCTACAGGACATCATCCCCCCCCCCCCCCCAAAAAAAAGAAATCCTTGGACGAAATTGTAGGACAAAATCTTCAATTTGAATACCGGGATTATAATAATCCCTAATCCAATAACTGATGGAATTGCTCACAATTGTTCATAAAATCAATTGTTCAATAAAATCATCTTCGGCATTCATAAAATGCTTCCAAACCAAGGATTTCCTTGTCATGCGTCTACAGGGGTTGAAGGTATGAAAGTGACATCATGATGGAGCACCGCACAAAAAACGAAAACAGAATCATAATAAGATTTGTTTTGTAAAGGCTTGCGTAATTTAATGAAGCATGGCGAAAGTTCAGTCAGGAAGACTCTTTCGCGCTTGTCAACCCCGTCTATTTTGTTCGTGCATGTTCACTCGTGATTCTCCACAGACAATATCTGGGGCTGTCAATGAGCAGTCAGCTGGCATAGCAGCTGATCGCTTCTATCCAACCAGGGCACACCTCAGTCGCGTTGCTAGCCAATCATTCTGTTGCCGTTTTTTTTAAATATGTCATTTTCTCTGCCCTAGTTCACCCATGTTGCCGCTTGCTGACCCTCCTCCGCCCCAACGCCACCCTACTCATCAGACCTCCCGTTCCGCCACTCCAGCTTCACCAGTCTTCAGCCACCACCACCACCACCAGTGTCTGGACTCTTCGGGGGGATTTCCTGCGGCTGCTCCGGGCAGTGCTCCTGATCTTCGAGTCTTCCCAAAGAGTCCAAGCGCCAAAGACTTGTTTCGATTATAAGCATGTAACCCCTTCATGCTCAAAGGATAATAAATATTTTCTTGATTTCACCTGAGTCTCTCCTGGTTGAACTGTAGTCATGCTACGGCCAAAATGATGAAATAGCTGAAATGAAATGTATGGTGTTGTTAAACTGCAGCTAGTGTGCCGTATAAATACATGTGAGTGCATAAGGCAGGTGGGAGCGCAGTAAAATGATCTCTGGTTCTTGCATGGTTCATGCAATATTTTTCACAATACCCTGCAGTTATAGCAGAAAGCGCACTCTGCACCGAAAGCACATTCTGATTTTGTCATTTGAAGTCCACTTTGATGGTGCACAGAGCCAAAATTAATTATTGTAGTTTTGCTGTCCAGATCATTTTGGAAACAAATATCCTGGATCTTCTGTAATTGTAAAATTTACGCCTAGTTGCCACCGCTCTGTGCTTCAGCCAGATTAGTATGGCCTGAATGTTATGTCTCATTAAAATACTAATGGTATATAATTTAATTGTATAAACAAATAATACAATTTAATTGTACAAACAAATTAACTGTCTTCCTTCTTCAGGGAAAAGCATTCCACAGCAGAGGCCAGCTGTTTCCCAGATTTTATTCAATAATCACAGACTCTCCAAGGCTAAAACAATGGTGTGCAAAAACAGAAGGGATGATTACACAGAGCTTATTTTAGTTTAACCAAAGAAACCAAAAAAATCTGACAGTGTTAGGAATTGAAATCTGAGCCATGGCAACAACAGTTCATTAAAACTAAGGATGGTAACAATATAAAACAAAGCTCATGTGGTTCTGTATGAAGATAATGATTTGAATGTGCTTCAGCATTTTAAGTGGCACAATAAATAAGTTGTGTCATTAAGGAACTCTAACAATCTAAAGTCAATAACGATCTGACATGACGCACTAATCACCGATACTGCAGATTCCCTTAATGATTCGTATTCTCAATACATTATAAGAGCGAGCGGTAAAGCAGGAGAAGTTAATGTCTGTGAGAGCCCAGATCTGATCATCTCTCTTATTATAATGAAAATATGAGCAGACATATGCCATATTACATGTTCTTCTGTGATTATCTGGTAATGAGGGGCTGCCTCACTCCCATTTTCCCAGCTTGGCTGGGACTGAGGTGGATCTGTTGCACTCCCGTTGTTGGTCTGACAAAATATTCTTCAAATTTACAAGAATAATAATGCGCTTTATAATTTGTATCTTCATTGCTTAATGTTTTCAATACATTCCTTGAGTGACAAATTTGGGAAACATTAAAACATTGGCTACAAATAAAAAAATGTAATTTTCTTCTCTTAACAAATGGTTTTGAAAACATTTCGACGATTGTTTCTCATATTTTGAAGTAGAATATCAGTGTTTACTTCCGTAATTACTTTGGCGCCAAATCTGTAGTAAATGCAGTTTGAAAGCTTCTCTCGAGGCCATTTCTAATGTGAATCAATGTTAGCAATGAGACCATCATAGCACAGCATACAACGTTTTTATGTCTGCTTAATGCTGTTTTGTATGCATTGTCTTTCCGGTAAGTGCACAATAAACTTTATGCATCTCACTGGCAAAATATTACATTTGGGAAAAGGAAATGAAAATGATATCTAATATTTTTCTGAATTTAGAAGGTTGTACCACAACAGAGAATGCATCAGCAAACAAAAGGAATCGATGATTGATGATGATTTGTCAACATCAATAAATGTGTCCAGCTAAATCGGAGTGCCTGCTAGTGCTAACAAGATGCTCTGTAGACACTGTTTGTACTGGAAATAATTCTTATCTGTATCATTTTATTGTAAATATGCAAAATCAAATTCTATCTGCTCTTCAGTTTTTACCCTCGGCCCGACTTCAGGCCGAAGGGTACTGTCATCAGTTCGCCGTCTGTCTGTCTGTCTGTCCGTGTGTGCACCGTCAGGCCGAGGGTGTTCAAACGCGGGCGTTTCTGGTTGCAAAAGCGTTGCTCTGCACTTAAAGCTGCATGTTACTGTTACATTCAATAAGATTTTTTTCAATTTTGTGTACATTATTATAATGCCAAATTACTCTATCAGTCCATCCACTCTCAAACTCTGTCTTTCATTACATTCACATTATCAAGCTTTTTTGCATTGTGTGGCACAGATCTAATGTTTTCAGAGTTGTGTGGACATATAAATCCAATCTTACCCAACCTTTAAATCAGAATTGAGCCACTTTCATATGTGGGCCTTGGTTGGATATTAAGCAGATACATGGCCATACGACATGAATAAGAACCATAAGCTCTGAATCTATGTGGCTTTTTGCCAATAAACATGCGCTGAGCGCAATTAAAAAAACTAAAAACCTTTTTCACCTTCTAAACTTCATCAGATACAGTAGACAAACTCTTCTCCAGGACAAAATCCCATCCATACATTTAGTACTAGAGCAACCATTTTCTTGGTTTGAATCAGGTTTAAATACAATGACTGCTTTAATGAATAAGACATTTTTTGTTGTTGATGCAGATGTCTTGTGCAGAAATTGCAGGTCAATTTCAATTATCTAGAATCATGGCTCATAGCGAATAAATTACTTATCAACAAAACTAAAACAAACCTGATGCTCTTTGGTACCAAACGAAATCTTACAGCACAAACTAACAATCAATCTTTAAATATTTCTTGCCTTGATGGTACTCAACTGTTTAAAGTTCAACAAATTAAATATCTTGGCCTTTGGCTTGACCCTAATCTATCATTTAAATTTCATATTGATAACATTGTCCGGAAAATCAACTTCAGCACTGGTGTTCTCTACCGTAACAAAAAATGTTTTACTTTTACAGTAAGAAAAAAACTTGTTCAACAACTCATATGACCAATTCTTGATTATGCAGACATAGTGTACCAAACTGCCACCCCTAAAGCAAACCTTTTCCCTCTCAATGCAGTATACAACCGCCTATGCAGATTTATCCTTGACTGTCCATATACGACCCACCACTGTACCCTGTATGAAAACCTCAACCTACCATCTCCCACTTCAAGAAGACAGCAGCACTGGCTGCAGTTTATCTTCAAATGCATTCACTTTACCTACCCACAATATCTGAAACAACTGCTCATACCATACACATCATCACATCAACTTAGACACTGTTCACAGGTTTACTTTAATATACCCACATCAGCTGGCAAAAAATCATTTATGTTTAAGGCTCCCTGTGACTGGAACAACCTACCTGTCCATATCCGTTCGATAACGTCTTTTCAATTGTTCAAAACTGCGCTGTCCTCTCATCTTGAAACTACCTGCTCTTGCTTTCACTAATCATCAATATCATAATAATAGAACAATTATGCAATGATCCATCTGTTTTGTCTTTGTGTCTTGTTGTTTTGTTCTCATTTATGCTGTGTTGTTTTTTGTTCTTTTGTTTTTCTGTCTTGTTGATTTGTCTGTATAATATTGTCTGTCTTTATGAAGTGTATTTGTATTAAGAGGACACCCTCGAAAACGAGATGGTTTCATCTCAAGGGATTGTTCCTAATAAAGAATTTACAACAAATGTATGAATGTGCGCAAACCTACTGCTTCGGAGGGCAGATGCGGTCACATGACAGATGGACACAGGTCTCTTGAAATTATGAAGCATCAAGACTGCCAAATCTGATCCGACCAAAACAATCGGAATTGAAGAATGAGGCTTGACCCCTGTGTTTGCTAGTTTTTGTTCCAACCACAATTGCAATTCCAGAATTTTTAAAAAGCTGTCCATTTCAATTAATTGGGTGCATCCAACGTTTAGAGGGATTTTTTTTTAGCCTTCCTAATCCATATTATGCCAATACAGTATGCCAAAACATTTTCAGTTTAATTATTACTTATTGCAATTGAGGGAAACACTTACAAAAAAATAGTTTAATTGTGCAACTTTGCAGAAAGTGAGGTTGACTTAATTGTCAACCTTTTACCCCATGTTCTTCATTGAAATGCTTGCGGGCCTGGTAATGATTTGCATTGTCTGTTGTGATTCTGCTTTGACCATGTTCATGCCTTGTTATTCTGACTGCCTTTCGTGTTTTTTGATATCTGACATGCCTGACTATTCTTTGTGTTTGTATTTAGGATTTGGTAACTTTGATTAATTTATGTATTGTCTTAGTTTTTACTTTTCCGTGTTTTACATTTTGCCATAGTCACATTCTGGTTCATATTTTCCATCATACATTGCACTTTGTCTCCCCCGTCTGGTCTCTCGTCTTGTCATTGCTCACAGCCCCAGTCCTGCGTGTTACTTTTCGGGGATTTATTGGATTCTGGATTTCAGCCTTCCTTCCGATCTCGTTTGCTTACTTCGCCTTACTTTCCTATCATACTAACCATGCTAATAGTTCATTATTTTCGCAAGAAGTTACTAACACCAACTAACATTGTATGTAATACTAACTTACTAACAAGCACCAAGGGATTGTATAGTTTCACTTACTAGTTGATTAACAAGCCCTCAGCACTCGCCCTGTACTAGTCTCCGCCTCTTGTCTCTCCCTGATTAGCTTTGCTGCATTTTCTGTGGAAGCTCAACGTCTTATCACGCTGTCCTTCTTTAAATATCTATGCACGTTAGAAACTCTGTAACTGGAGCTGTATGTCTTTGTATAGGTTTGTCCCGTGATCCCTGTCCACGTTTTGGCTTCTGCCAAATTCCACGTGATCAGGTTCTCCCTCATGTGCTGCTCCCTTGTAATCAGTCTGACTGTTTGCACCTGTGTCCCTCACCATGTGACCTCCCTGGAAATGTATATTAGGTGTCTTCTCACAGCCAGTCTCTGTCAGATCGTTTTCCTCAGTCTTCTTGTGCAACGTTTCATTTCGCCTTGATTACTCAGTGTTTATCTTTCTGACTGGACCGCCCGACTTTTCGATTTTTGCCTTTGTGATTTTGGATTATTGTTGCATCTGTGAGTTTTGACCTTTTTCTGCAAGACCGCGAGATGTTTGTTTGCTGCCCTGGTTACGATTTGGATTATGCCCATTGGATTCTGGTTTTGCTTCTTTGACATTCCTGTAGCTGTGAACCAGACCCATTTCTTTCCGACTACGATTATTGTGATTGCTGGCCCGGTTTTCGATTCTGTTTTTGCCCAACTGGATTCTGATTTTTGGAGTGTGGACTTTGTACTTTTGCCTCCTGCCCTGCGGGGGTCCTCCCCCTTTATTAATACAGCAAGTTCTACTGCATTGCCTGGTTCTCGCGACTGGTTCCTGATCGCACCATTACATTGTCATTTAATTCTTCATTATCCTCCAGATGGTCAGGATTGGTGGCCAGGTATACATGCTAATCAGGAGCTTGCTGATTGACCTCTAATTTCATCAGTTATAGATAACTATTTATTTTCATTCAATAATATGCAAATTGAAATTTAATCCAAATGCATACCATATGACTGCAGAAGATGTATTTTTTCATAGAATGCTTAGCTACCTCTGAAAGAATTTGATTTAAAAGTAATCCCAAAGTATTTAGAAAAATAAACAACTTGTTAGAATTCAGAGATTAATTGCTGTTGGAACAGATGCCAGTTTACACAGGAGTCCCTCAGGGTTGAGTGTGAGGAGCACTGTATTATGTAACTTGTTTATTCCTGTGCAGGGTCACAGGGGAGCTGGAGATTAGCTCAGCGTATGATGGGAAAGAGGCAGGAACACACCCTGTGCAGCACACCAATCAGTCACTAGGATCAAACGCTATTCACTCAGTGTAGTGTCAGCCTGGAGAGTACACTACCACTCAAAAGTTTGGGATCCCTAGCAAATTCCCTTGTTTTCCAAAGAAAAATACATTTTCACGCATTTCACAAACATTTTTTTTCCATTTCACAAATGATTAATATTAATCAGATGATTTTCAATGAATGATCTACATTTTTGCATTGAGGCCTATTATCAGCAACTGTCAGTCCTCTGCATCAATCTCCTGGTATGGCTGCTAATCCTAGCTAAGCATTTTACAAGGCTAATTGATTATTAGAAAACCCTTCTGCAAACGTGTTGCACAGCTGAAAACCGTTGAACTAATAGGGAGCATGGCATTCTTAAGGTTGGTTTAGTACCTGAAGCATCAGCAGTTGTTTGTTTGTTTCTAGGCTCAAAATGGCCAGAAAGAAAGAACTTCCTTTAGAGACCCGTCAGTCTATTGTTGTGCTTAGAAAAGAAGGCTATTCAATGCGAGAAATTGAACACTTAAAATCTCTTACCATGCTGTCAACTACTCCCTTCAGAGAGCAGCGCAAACTGGCACTAACAAGGACAGAAAAAAGGGGTGGGAGGCCCCGATGCAAACTGTGCAAGAAGACAAATATCTGAGAGTGTGTAGTGCTAAGACAAAGACGCCTCACAGGTTGTCAACTAGCTGCTGCGCAACACAGTTCCCGTCAAACACCAGTTTCAGTATCAACAGTGAAGGGTTTTTTTTTGATGAAGGCAAAGTTTGAAGTACATATTCGTCATTTTCCATTAAAATCATTATTTTTAACTCAATGTCAGCATGTTCTGTTCATTTACTATATTTCCTATTCAGACTAAGTGATGGCCAAGCAGCGGAGCTGCGAAGGCAACCATTGTTTTTCTATCTTTCCTTATGATGCTCTGCTTTCTTCTGTTATTGAAGTCTATGGCAGCCCCAAAAACCGTACCCCGGAAAATGTTAATTGATTTGGCAAACTTGTTTGGGACAGTGCCCTGATCACTCAACTAATTTTCATGCCCCTAGTTTAGAAGCTCTAGCGCCATCAGCAGGTCAAAGTTTGACCTTCATTTACCTTCATAACTTCTGATCTGTTCAGCCAATTTTCACAAATGAGGTACTGTTGGAATCCTTGGGCCAAGCCGAGTTCAACGCACCCTATGATGTCATTTTCCGTCTTATTGGATTTTCCGCCATTTTGAATTTTAGTAAAAGCCTTCAAAAAGTTCCACGGGTCCCAAATTTTGTCCAATTTGAGCGGACCATGGTTCATAGAATCTGCAGACCGAGCCGCACAAACAATACTAAAAGCCGTTTCAATTTTCAAAATCGTTTGCCTATAGCCAATAAAATCTGGCAGCAAAGCCGCCAAACAGGGTGTGAGGCCATATCTCAGCAACTCATTGTTGTATCAAAACCAAACTTCATAATTAGTATAAATTCCTGACCCTGGCAAGGCCCAAAAAAGACCATGACCTTTGTCCTTTGGGGGGCGCTATAAATGGCAAAACATGTCTTTGCAAATATCTCTTGATATTTATAGAATAGTGTCAGGTGTGCTAAATCAGTGAGGCCTGTTCCTGCAGTACCCCTGTCATGCACATTTCATAGGTCTCCCTAATTTAACACACCTGATTCAGCTGATCAGCTCATTAGTGGAGTAACTAATGACCTGATCTGGGTGTGTTAAATCAAGGAAACATCTGAAATATGCAGGGCAGGGGTACTCCAGGAACAGGGTGGGGAAACACTGCCTCATAGAAATGTCTTAGTAAAAAATATTTCTCAATAAAGAAATGATAGTTTACATAACCAATTCTCACTCATTTCTAAGGGGCTGATAATGTCGCAATTAAAAAATTATTTCATAGATGTGAAAACTGTACCGATATAATCCACTTTTCTTGCACTTTAAATAATGACTCACGCAGTTGTCTTTATGGAACTTATCTTGTAAAGAGAAAAATTTGTTGAATAGGAATTACTTTATCTGTGATGGAGTACAGGCCTCTGCATGGTTTATCATTTCAGTGCAAAAATTTTCGATATATTTGTCCAGAAAAGTCACCAGAAGTGACAAAAGAAAAATCCCCCGGGAAAACAGACACCAGGGTTGGGTTCAATTACATTTTTCAATTATAAGTACCATTACAATTACAATTAAAATTACAATTACTTTCTGGACAGAATGTCCAATTACAATTACAATTACTTTTCGATAATTTATTAAATAAAATTAAATTACAACTATGAAAGTAATTGATAACAATTACTGTAACTGTGATTGAAAAAAGTAATTGAACCCAACCCTGATAGACACTACTGGCACCACGTCACTTTTTTGGGGAAGACAATCGGGCTCAGAATTTTTTAACAATCACTGACAAGCACGAAAATTGAGCAGGAAAATACCTAAAAGCTGTTGTTTACTGGGTTGTATATCAAATATAATGACCAGTCCGGATCGCAGGTTCACTATCCTACCTGGAAAAGAAAAGGATCCAATTAAGGAGAGCTTTATGGCCTCACACTCCCCGGAGAGAAGATAAGGAGGGGAAGCTTTTACATTAAGATCAATTTGATCTGAGGTTTTCTATCCACCAAAAGGGGGCGCGGCCTTGATGCTTTGTGAAGTACTTGGATGTGCCGGTCTGGTCTATAACACTGATGCGCGTACGTTTCCCTAGCCTATGCTTTGCCTTAGCTGTTATTTAAATGAACTTGGGGACAGTGCACCTGCAATGGTACAACTGTAAGATACCGTATTATCTTCTCAATAAACTACGATGAACTAGATTCCAGACCCCCCAAGCAGATGTTCCATCATAGCTTCACCCAATGCAACTAAACAAATGACTTTATTAGTTTTTTCAGCTGTTTTTTTGTGGAAACAAAGACCTGTTTCCAGATGGGAGTACTCACCGCAGAGTTTGGGAGCAACTGCTCTAGATTAAAAAAGCAGACAAAAGAGAGATTTTCCCTCAAGATGCCACTGACTGTCTGAATGAGCAAAAAACATTCTATTTCCTGGTGTAGTGATACGATATGTTTGCGCATTCGTATAAACTTTGTGCATTCATCAGCACTCTCTCCTCCAAATGTTTCTGATTTCAGAGAAGAGATGAGTATATTTTCAGGTCAACTTGGAGAATTCAGTCCACTTATTTGCTAATGCAAATTCTATTAACGCTAATTCGGTTTAGTAAATTTGTACTGGCGCTTTAAAAGCCATGATGACATGCGAGTCCACGTCCTCTACCCGGATATAGTAAATCCAACCCAAGTCTAGATATCCATGGGGGCAATCATTTTGAGCTGAAATGTCACAAACTGAATTACAGCTACAGAGACCCCCAACAGTGCTGAGACCCACTTTCAAATAATTTCCCCTCAAAATGGTCCACATAAGCCATTATGTTCATGCAGAGATTAGCACTTCATCTTAGCTTGGCTGGTAGCACAGGCAGCTTACTTCACAGTCTAAACAGGTTGTACTGTCTGTAATAGCCATACTTCAATAGATTTTACGTTATTGATTTAAAAAAAAATTTGTTACACCAAAAATAAATAACATATAGAGACCTTCAAGCTTAATTTGGGTTTGATTTGTGCTACGTCAGATTTGCAATCAGGGCACGCGTACATGAAGTGCAAATTCTCGACTTTGGTTTTAGGGTGACCTTTCCCCATGCTGGAGATGTTGGCACTTTTCGTATGCATCATCTGAACATTAATCTAAAACTGTAGATTGCTGAGCTAAATTGAAAGTCTTTGTCCTAAATTTTGTGGGGTTAACAGTCCAGTAGTGAACAGTAGTGCAGGGGCATTTGAATGATTATTGTCCTCTTCTTTCATTTATACTCTCATCTTCTCTCTTCCCCAGCGACACTGTCAGAGGAGAAAAACAACTGTCTGTGCCGGACTCCGTGTAACATGAGGTGCTGCAACAAAGAGCTCTCCATGGTGAAGATCCTCAGCAAGACTTCTGTTTGATATCTGGAGGAGAACTTCAACATATCTGAGACATACGTGTCGTAAGTGCGCCTCGTGCAACAGAGCATGACTATTTTTAATGAAGTTTAACTGCAACCTCTGTGAATTCACATGTAATGCTTGGTAAAGGCCCCGCATTTGTGGGGCAGTAGCGACTGCCACGGCACGGGTTCGATCCCCGGTCGTAACTAGCGGCAGTGGTTGGCAGCTTTTTCAGAGCAGCGCACAATGGGCTAAAGCGCTGCAAATTGGGAAGGGACTGCCGGGAAGGGTCATTAAAAATCGTTACCTTGTTCATTGCTCAAGCGCCTCCTGTTGGCCAGCCAGGCACTTGTCAATGAGATTCTAAGCTTGCTCATATCCTCCACCCTCGTTCTGAACTTGTGATAGTTTTGAGTGTAAAGATGCAGGGGTTGACAGGGGCATGCTTTGGAGGAAAGCTGCGAACTGTCTCTCTCTCCTGAGCTGGCCACAGGGGGTTGCATATGAGCAAGCCTTTTACATGGAGTGTCCAATCGGAGAACTAAGTTCCGGTGGGATTGGAGATGCCAAATTAAAAAGCGTATCAAATCACAGGAAATGTTTAGTTGTCATTATCACAGCTTAATGTGTTGCAACCAGTTGCATTTTCCATGTTTTCACAAAATTATCACTTTTTTTAAGGCTTCATGAGTTTTTCATAAACTTTTCATTGAACAAATGAGCAATACTTTTAAATATATTTCTCGCGTTCGTTCAAAGTCATTTTACATTTTAGTAAAGTGCTACATTTTTTCACAATTTAGACTGACTGCTATGCCAAAATAGGGGAAATCAAGAAGCAAGCGAATACTTGTTTTCAGTGCTCGATGATCGGGCCATAGTTTTGTCCTTGAATAAATCCTGTGTAATCCAAATTTACAGTATAATAGGAATTTACTTCAAATATTATAATGATACTGTGACTTACTAATTATGTTTCAAACTATTTTGAATTTTGGAATTTCATTAAAGATGAGTCCTGGCTGAGATTCAGCCAGAATTTGGATTCCTGCGCAAGTATGTTGACGCTGCATAAGCTGAAATCAATTCAGCTCTAAAAGTTCACTTTTACAGACAAGCCTTCTTTCTGCGAGATGACGTAAAAAACAAGAGAATAAGAATCCTTGCAGAGGTGAACGGGTGACTCAGCTGAACTTGCGTATAAAGAATGTATGCAAATGACAACAGGGCATACAGCCCAGCAAGAGCATAATGCATAATGATGAGAACAGGGCATTCTGCCCATCAAGATTTATGATTTACATAAAAAATGTACAGCATCTTCTGATATAAGCACCCCAAGGGCCTCTGCCTCGGATGTTCAATGACCTTGCAAACTTTTACAGTCAACAATTCAACTACCATCAATAATAATAATAATAATAAAAAGAAGAGGAAGAATACTTGGAATGCTACCTCTTCAAAAAAAGTTGGGATGCTGTGTAAAATGCAAATAAGAAATAGAATACAATGATTTGCAAATCACTTAAACCCCATATTTAATTGAAAATAGTACAGAGACAACATATGTTGAAACTGTAATTGTACTGTTTTTTGAAAAATATTTGTTCACTTTGAATTTGATGACAGCATCACGTTTCAAAGAAGACTGAAAAAGCTGTCTGGTGCTTTAAAAAAAACACCTGGTGGAACATCTCACAGCTGATTAGGGTCATTAGCGGCAGGTCAGGAACGTGATTGGGTATCAAAAAAAATCTTTCAGAAGTTAAGCTTGTGAGAGCCTCCTCTCGCTGTGAAAAACAGCAGGGGCAAATGGGCCAACAATTTAACGTTTCTTAACGTAACACTGCAAGTTATTTGGGAATTTCATCCTCTATGCTGCATAATATCATACAAAGATTCAGAAAGTGCAAAGATATCTCTGTATGCAAAGGAAAAGACCAAGTGCGAAGTCACTGAACCTGCATCGCTGCGCGGGTGTTATGTAGAAGTATGCTTTGGTAAATAAAATTTGCATTGATTGAGTGATGGTGAATTGGTATGATGATGATGACAATGATGATGATGATAGATACATGCAGCCATATGGAAAAGATAAACTGGAAAGGATTTTGGCGTAGCACACTCATCTTCAATCATGACCTGCCTTGGGTCAGCCACTTATTTGGCGAGTTATCTCGATAACGTCGTTTGGTGGCCATCTTGGATCCTGATGTTGTGATATAATTTTCAATAAGAACATGCAATAGGTCAAGATGCACCACCACACAAAATTAAAAGTTACTGGGCCACTTATGTTTGGAGTTATTGTGATGACACTGTTCCGGCAGTTCCATGGCGGTTGCCATCTGGGATTTTGATGCAGCACACCCATTTTCAATAGCGACCTGCCTTAGGTCAAGACACATCAGCATATCAATTTATAACGTCCTACGACACTTATGCCCGATTCATAAAGGGTGATGATCATTATTTTAGTCATGTGCAACTACTGTACGGTGGCTAAAACAGAGAAGTATGCGTGAGGGTAAACTCCTGTGACTAGCGCAATTCAAGGAGAACATAATCCGGTGTTTACCCATCTGTGTACAAGTCCCCGCTCAGCAAATGTGTAGTGGTGTCATGTGTCACTCTTGGTATGAAGTGGTTTTTCCTGGCACATATTGCCTCGGTAACACGATGAACTACTCAACAGCAGGTAGCCTGTGATACACCACACGTGTCATCAACAACCACTTGGAATGCACCACATAAAAGCGCAGGGCAATACATAGTTAGTGTACTGGAAGAAGGGCATGGTTTCTTCTTGTGGGATGGTCAATTTCTGCTTTCATTAGGTCTAGAATATAACGGTATGATTCTTTGGCAATTCTGTATCGCTTGACAAATTTCATGTCACTATACTCTTCTAAAGGATTCGTCCTGTCTTTGAAAACCCTCAATTCGGCACCTTGCCTTTGGTCAGCCATCTTCCTGTGCTATTTCAATTATCCGCAAGAGATCCATGGCCATACATCCAACCACACAAGCAAGCCAACAGAGAATTGTTAGCTTGTACACGAGATAAACAAGCCCCTTGGGACGATTAGAATTTCTTTTGGTTCTTAGACAGGTATGACAAACCATGCACGTTGGGGTTATTTTTTGCAATACCACGATAATGTCATTTTTACAAAAATGGCGGCGGCCGTCTTGGATTTTGACGCAGCATGCCCATTTTCAATAGCGACCTGCTTTAGTTCAAGATACATCAGCATACCAAATTAGAACTTCCTACAACACTTGTTTTTCGCATTATGTCGACAACGCCGTTTTTGTTAAAACGATGGTGGCCATCTTAGATTTTGATGCAGTGCAGACATTTTCAATAGCGACCTGCCTTAGGTCAAGATACATCAGCATACGAAATCAGAACATCCTACGACACATATTTTTTGTGATATCTCGATAACGTCATTTTTAAAAAAATGGCGGCGGCCATTTTCAAGAGCGACTTGCCTTAGGTCAAGATACACCAGCATTCGAAATGAGAACTTCCTATGACATATATTTTTCGCGACATCTCGATAACATTGTTTTTTTAAAAACGGCGGCGGCCATCTTGCATTTTGATGAAGCATGCCCATTTTCAATAGCGACCTGCCTTAGGTCAAGATACATCATCATACCAAATTACAACTCCCCGGGCGAATTTTTTTGAGTTATTTCGATAACGTTGTTACTTCGGACGGACGGACAGCCGGCCGGCCGGACGGAATGACGCACGAACAATGGACAACAAAATTTCACCTGCTCTATTTGATGAGTTTGGCGCTCTCCCTAGAGATTTTTGTCCTTCGAGCATTTTTCAGAGTTCGAGTCCGGAAGTGAAAAAGCCGTTCCTAGACCTGCTGCCTTCGTTGACGCAGGTAAAAACCAATATTGCATGGCCATGATCTTTAGGCCCTCAGGTGTTGCTGCATTTAAAACAGAATGGATTCTGTAGTGGAAATCACTGCATGGGCTCAGGACCTGTGATACCTTCCTCTGGTTTTCCCCAGTTCCCTCCGGCCACCTGCCTATTCCAACTATCCCATTATCTTCCCACTCACTGCTAATTGTTTTCACCTGGTTATTGTTTAGTCGATTAACATTCCTTTCATCCACAGTATTTCAGCCTCTGTTTCCCTACTCACAGGCAGGTAGCCTTGGTTTGTAACACCTATTAATTTAACAGCAGTTGGTTTTGCTTTCTTCCTGTTTTGTTACTTTGAATAGTTTATATTTTCTATTACTTTGTCACCCATGCATTGGTTATTTAATAAAACCACGTCCTCAGCATTTAGGTCCACCATCTTTTCACTCCCCTGATGCCCCCGGGAAACTGCCCCATGTTACGGGAACACTTCTGTACACCACTATCAGTGAACACGGTTTGTCTCTGCATCCACAAATACAGGTTAGAACTCCTCCAATAAAGGTAAATAAGATCCACATATTCTGCAGCCTTCTCCGGGTATGGGCTCATATAAGATGGACTGAGGCAAAGTGGAAAACTGTCCTGCGGTCTGACGATTCAAATTAGAAATTATTTTTGGAAATAATGGACGCCTCATCCTCTGGACTAAGAAAAAGCACCACAGTTCAAAAGGCAACATCCATGATAGTATAGGGGTGCATTTGTGCACAAACCATACAGTAGGTGAATTGTACATGTGTGTAGATACCAGTAATGCTGAAAAATATATAGAGGTTTTGGAGCAACATATGAACAGTTTGTTTCCAAAACGCAATAAGAGCCAAAATGACAAAAATTGAGATAATACCATAGAGCAATAGTCCTGCACTTCTTACACATGATGCAAAAACCCGTCATAAGAAATGCACACAATATGGTGTATTTTTTCATGGTCAAACTTTGTGTTTTTCTATAAAATGCAATAGGCGCCAACATAGAAAAAGCTGGTTTACTCAAAATGACTAAAATGGATATATTGCATTTTGGAACCAAACTCTTCATATACTTCCATCCAAACAATGTCTTTTTCAGGGAAGGCCATGATTACTTATACAATGCCCTTTCCATAGAGGAACAAATATGAAGACAATTCTGTTAATTCCAGGGCCTTTTGTTGTAAAAAAAACAAAAAACAAAAACATAATATGGCAGGAAAACTGTATCTCTGCCCGGCCCTGTTCTCAGCGAAACAGCGTTGTCTGGTAGGTATTTACCTCAGCCCTAAAACACTCAATTCAAATGAAAATTCAAATCATGTTGAGTTGCTAATGAGCATAATTACATATCTCAAATTAGAGTTGAAATAATATCCCTGATGCAGATAGATCTCCTGGAAGAGGGTTAAGCATCCATATTTTTTATTATTATCAGGGCTGCAATTCCCTGCTCTGCTGAATTAGGGACAACACTCTGGTCCTGGATGTATTTTAAAAGCCCTTGAGGCTGTAGAACAGGTGGAAGCTTAAGGAGCATTGGGCTTGTTGTTGAGTATTCACAGGTTTCACCAGAAGCCCAGGAGTGCTGCCATGACAGAATGCCTACTTCCGCTGTCTGGTTTTGTGTCTCCGGTAGCCTTGATGCCAATGACAGCAACAAACAGAGCCAGCAAGCCTTATCAACAAAAACATCAGAAACAAGAGGTGCCAGGCACAACGAACCCCGCCATTCGCACATACTTTCACCGACTTGTACAATGTTCAAAAGCGATCGATTCTGGGTCAGTGGCAATCCCTTAGCCGAATTTGGGGTGAATGCGCCCATTAGTTTTAACGCTAGAGTGTTAACAATCAAACAAAAAACAAACAAACAAACACCGAAACAAACCGAAGCAAAAATAATACCCCTTGCCCTCACCCTTCGGGTGGGGTGGGGTAATAATGACATCAAAAGGATGTTCATCATTTAACCACTAACCGCTGAACATTAGCATATATATCTTTGGCAATTAAAGCACAATAACGTCTTTGTTATTATATTTAATTTTTCCGATGTTTGGAAAACAAAACAACCTGAAGGGAGCTCAGGTTTAATGAACAACGCTGCATTCCACTGAATAGCTGCTGCATGACTACATGATTTCCCTAATCCGGCAATTCATGAGCAGTTGACTGCTTCCAGGACTCCACTGTCCCTCAGCATTACCCACGCTGTATGTTTAGCTAGACTGACACTCTGGCTGGGCTCAACAGCTGCCTTCAGAAATATGAAGTCGCTGTGTTTCTTAGCAGTACTTTACCTATTTTGTTGCTATGCAGGTAATTATATGCCTCGGTGCTTTTATAATTTCGCAATTCTTCGCCATCAACGCCTTCGGAAAACACAAGGTAAAACAAGGTGCACCTCTCATAGCCCAGGTCATGAAATATTTTTGACATCACCCTATATTTCACTTTGGAGAAAATTGCATTGGCTGAGAGCATGGGGGGAAGGAAATTGTTTAGCGCTACGTCTCACCATTTCTACCAAGCCAAACTGAACACCAAGTGTAGCATTAGTTGAGTAGGTATGGCTAAGTGCTGCAGGAGGCTAGATAAGCACCACTGACATTACCAAGCTAAGTAACATGAACTTAGTTATGTGCATGCAATCATTTTTCAAAACAATTCTGTAACATTAGTTTGGTGCCCAGCGAGCTAACATTAGCTAGCTTCTCAGTTGACTGAATTAACTAAGCGTTTCTCGTTCAGCCATGAATGTCTAACTCAGAGACTGAGTTAGCAGACCGATGTCGTTGACACAGTGCTAACATACATTGGGCGCTAAGGGAAATTACATTTACTTTCCATGAAATTTCGCAATTCAGTTTTGCAATAAACAGAATGAGAAATTCATAAGAGTTGTTGAGTATATTTTAGGTTTGTTGCTCACTAGACTCGTTTCATAACTTTCATATGACACGCCCACTCTTGAAAGATCCTTTATATCTGCAACATAGGATTTTGCAATGGTTGCTGTGGTGGGCTTATTGTTTGACCGATCGCCATTGAAATCAATAGGGTCCATCCCTGATGTAATAGCGAGATACCCGTTCATTACTTTTTGAGTTGTCTTGTTCACAAACAAACAGACAAACGGCACTGATTGCATATACCTCTTGCCAACTTTGTTTGGCCGAGGTTAATAATTATCCATGTGAATGTATTTAAAATTGGGCCATTGTTTTAAGCCATCTACCCCCTTTGTGAGAAGTGACAGGTGAGGCACGTGAAACGGAATTGTCCTCATGACTTTTTAAAATACAGTGTATACACCTCCGTTTTGTTTTCATTTGTATTAGCTAAAAGCTGGCTTTTACAGCTATGCAACTGAAAACAAACACATCAACCGGAAAAGAAGAACTGGGAACCGCTATGATTTATGGGTAACATCAAATAGCCATGAAAAAGGTGGATAAGCTTAGAACCTGCTTTGTCTTGCCTCACTGTTTCCATGGAAATAATGAAAATGAAAATGACCGATGAAAACGTGTGCTCAAGTCCTGTTGCTGTCTGGCAGGTGACAGATGACAGATCAGGGGCCAGATGCGGTTTTTCATTGGTGCCAGCATCCTGACCATACTGGAGTAGTTTCACAATGCTTATGACTTCAATTTTTTCTGAAGGTGGTATGTCATAGGTTAGAAAGTTGAAGTCTGGCCTTGTAGATTGCCAGCTGATTTTTCATAGTAGATCAACCTTCTGGCTGAAGAACTGAATGGATGAGCTAATGCTAGTTGTTGAAACCAAATTTCAGAGAAGACATTTTACTTTCTAAAACCAGATTTGATTTTCACGTAGAGATGAGGAATTTTTGATAATGTTTTTTTTTTTAACAGATAAAGCACAAACCCCAATTTGAATGAAGTTGGTACGCTGTGTAGAGCAGAAATAGAAACAGAATATAGTTGTATAGGATTCATTATGTCTTCACTTATGATACAATTAAAATTATTTTCTTTTATCACAGACATGTATGTAGATTGATGTTATTTTTTCCTACCTTGACATGTTTCGACGACAAGCTTCCGTCTTCATCAGAAGGTCACACAGGTGGAATTGTGTGACGTATTTTTACCAGCTGATGTTACGGAGGTGTGACTCCCCTGTCAGTTTTTGACAGATGGGTCACACCTCCCACCGTCTATCCACCCCCACCCCCCCAGGACAGCGCTCCGGGTATGGGAGAGCATGTACGCTCCCTCGTCCTTGTTCATTGTCCTCGGGCTCCGCTTTCTTATTTCTATCGCCTCTTTTATCCAGCGGTGGTATCGGTTGTTTTCCTGCTTGATGACCCTGGCGTTATCCCAATCCATGATATGGTTCTTTCTTTTGCAATGGTCTGTTATGGCTGATTTGAGGTTTTCCTGCTGGGCCTTGTCTTCTATTGCTCTGGTTTATCACTCTGCTGTCTCCTTTTCATATTCCTTTTTATGTTCTTTTTTTCATGTGCTAAAACTCCTTCCCTTCTCCCCAATGTGAGTTTTATTGCATGATTGGCATGGTATCTCATATGTGACATTGCATTTATTCTGTTGTTCGATTTTGTCCTTTGGGTGTACTGGCAGCTGCCGTAGTTCTGCGTGTGGTTTTACCGGTGCGTTGATATGGTGTTTTCGCATGGCTCTTTTGATGCGCTCACTGACCCCTCTGATATACGGTGGTGTCACTGCTCCTCTACTCTCCGGTTTACGATCCGTGGGTTTTTTCCTCTTCCTCGTCTGTGTTAGCTCTTTTTCCTTTACCTGCCGTGCGCCTTTCCATATTTCCCATTGTGGGTACTGACATGTTTTTAGTGCCTTCTGTATATGTTGTTCTTCCAGTGCTCTGTCTTTGGGATCCGTTATTATAGCCGCCCGCTCGTTTAGCGTTCAGACAACTGATAGTTTATGTCCAGTAGGGTGTAGTGATGTCCAGAGAAGATATTGATCTGTGTGCGTCGGTTTCCTATAGATTTTTATCTGTATGTCTCCGTCAACTGTGTGGTGGATTTTAATGTCCAAAAACGCCATGGATTTGTCTGTTTCTTCTTTGTGTGTGAAAGGTATGTTGCAGGTGTGATCAATGGAATTGAGGTGATCTGTGAGTGCTTGTGTATGTCCTGCCTTTACTTTCTCCAGAATATAGTACTCCTCTTGTCCCCTTGTGATTGCCTCCTTCTCCAGATGTTCCATCAAGAAACCACACATTATGGCTGACAGTGGATCTCCCATGGCAAATCCCTCTTTTATCCTGTATATCTTGTTACGGAACTGGAAGTTGGTGCGCTTCTTGAGGTTTTTGTCCTTTAGTAGGCGTTGCTGTACTATTTGTACTGTTGCTTCTACTGGTGTTTTGGTGAAAAGTGAAACAATGTTGTGCAATATTTATATTTTTTCCTTCCCCACTTTTATATTCCTGAAGGGGGGGGGGGGCACGCAGAAGGTGTTACTACGCCTGTCTTTATAGTACGCACTTCCCACAGCATAGAAAAAGCCACGTTTGGATTTGCATACCCGAACCCGAACTCATGTCACTGGTCATATAAACCTATGTAAACAGGAAAAACGTGGAAGACTTTGGTCGCATCTAACTACAGCCCCGAAAAATTACGTTGCCCACACTGAGTCTAGCTACAAATGCTAACAGGAGTGGCAGCGCGTCTGGCTGACTGGGAGGTCACTCAAAGCTCGGAGAGGTATGTATCATCTCGTCTCATTTCATAGAAGAACATATTTGATTATGAAAGTACGGTGGACTGTTCCTTTAATAAATATACTTTGAAAAGACACAAAACAACAGGGGAGCAGCAAAACATACAGGGCTAAAAACCAGAATGCAGCTGCACTGCTAATTTGGCAGTGGAGCTTTTAAATACTATACACTTCACCTCCACTTCAACGAGCAACAGGTATGCCTCATTGAAGTGGAGGTGAAGACAGCAGATAGAGAGGGACTGCAGGGCAGAACCATCACAACAACGCCCATGATTTCCAAAAATAATTTGAAATGTGGACCCGTCAGACCACAGCACACTTTTGCACTTTGCCTCAGTCCATCACAGATGAGCTTGGGCCCAGAGAAGCCGGCAGCAGTATTGCTGATATATGGCTTTTGCTTGGTAGAGTTTTAACTTGCCCTTGTAGATGTTGCAATGAACTGTGTATACAGATAGTGGTTTTCCGAAATGTCTCTGAGCCCACATGGTAATATGCTTTACAGAATGATGTCGGTTTTTAATGCAGTGCCGTCTGAAGGACCGACGGTCACGAACATTCAGTGCTGGTTTTCGGCCTTACCGCTTACGTGTAGAGATTTCTCTGGATTCTCTGAATCTTTTGATTATATTATGGACTGTAGATTATGAAATCCCTAAATAACTTGCATGTTGCATGTTATTGCATGTTGAGGAACGTTACTTTTAAACTGTTGGGCTATTTGCTCATGCAGTTCTTTACAAAGTGGTGAACCTCGCTCAATCCTTGCTGGTGAATGACTGAGCCTTTCAAGGATAAGCACTCCTTTTAAGCCTAAGCATGACACTCACCTGTTTCCAATGAACCTTTAGAAATCCCCAATCAGGTGTTTTTTCATCATTCCTAAACTTTCCCAGTGTTTTGTTGTCCCTGTCCCAGCTTTTTTGGATTGCAGACATCAAATTCAAAATGAGTGAATATTTCCAAAAAAAACAATAAAGTTTATCAGTTTGAACATTAAATATCTTGTCTTTGTCGTGTACTCAACTGAATATAGGTCGAAAAGGATTTGCAAATCATTGTATGTTGTTTTATTCATGTTTTACATATTGGAATTGGGGTTTGTAATTTTGATATCAGTGTTTATCCAGGTGAGTTCAATTGAGATAAAAATACTTCAAATGAAAACTGGCCAAGAGTAAAGAGCTCAAAATACAGCTCAGTGCTCTTCAGTGAAAAACTAGAGTGGCACTCTGAGAGCATAGACCACTGGCTAGTAGTTTACTCTTCTATGATACGCAACTCTGCAAGTGCAGCAATTGTATTTCTACAGTTTAGTTTTATGTCTCAATGGAACTTCACTACCATCTACTGGATTTTAAGGTGTATGGCATTTATTCCGCCTTGGCGGGTGAATGTCGTCTTTCGCAATGTGTGCAAAAGTGAAACATAATTTGAACATCTGCTCTTTATTCAGATCCACTCCAAATTTTAATGGGTTCTTCCTATGGAACACCCAACATATTTCATGAAAATCGAGCCAGAAGTTTTTCCATAATCCTACAAACAAACTGACAAACCAACAAACACGACCAATCATTCAACCCTTGAGGCAGAGGTAATAATTACCAAAAAGAGGAAAATTTTTGCAAATGGACTGTGAGCAGTGCTATCTGTTTAAGCAAGAACACAGGATGAAACCCTTAAATTCACACAAAAGTTTTACATGCGGCCGCAGATGATACTGTGTTTTTACAAGGCAAAATATGAACCGGCCTTTTAGCTTAGTCGGTTTGTTAGACACTCCCTATGGTTCAAAAATATTTTCTCCATCCTTTGGCAGCCTCAGCGTTCAGCATAGAAGGCATGGAGCAAATTGGCATGGAGATGTGTGTGTGTGTGTGTATGTTTGTCTGTTTGTTTGTATGTGCATGTTTGGGGAGGGGGGGGTTGGGCGTTTTTGTGGTCATGCCAAATAGCTAAAAGGGGGGGTGCGGATAGAAACGGTCTGGCACACACAGGTGCTTCATTTCCAAAAGGATTCACGGACTGACACAAGACACAGGATCTTTTTGGAAGGACTGGTCATAAGCCAAAGGACAGCTTGGTTGCTGTTCATGCCTATAGGTAAAATGGGGGATGGCAGTGAGAGTGGCCGATGACAAAGTGGTATAAAACTTCTGAATGGATTCATGTAACATGGCCAAACTTTGGAGGGAAAATCCTGGCCTCAGAGACACACAGTCAGACATACAATATACAAAGACACATAAACACACAATTTTGCCATGCCCCCTTTATAAGTCATGAACCATTTATCCCAGACTCTTGTGCAAGCAAGGGCATTGGTTTTAGGGGGTACTATTCCACACCAGTATTCAGCATCTACTAAATTGTTTCAACCAGAGTCTAGTCAAATTCTTTGGCACAAAAAGTTTTACATTTTACAGTAGTGATTCCTGGCCCTCAAACCCAATATGCCAGTTGAATGGACTCTATCATTGTTGGCTAGAATCTGACCAGCTGTAATACTGCTTTTCAGCATTATGATTGACAGCAAAGCCAAACAAATTACAGTTGAAGTAACATTTTCAAAATTTCAATTCATCAATTTTTGATATCATGTAAATATGTTGGGGCCTCCGTTATACATTTATGTTATAGGATATATAATCAAATTTCTTATTGAAATTGATGTTGATTTGGGTGTAATGTTCTATTTACATTATGGAAAATATCCTTACTTTTGTAAAGATTTATGAGAAATATAGTGACCAATCAAATGTGTCAGTTGTCTATTTTGATTAGCTAAATAGCCTTTTTCAGGGAATTCGCTGAAAATGCATGCATCAAAGAACAAATACAAAAATGAGAGAAAAAATAAAGTAGACCGGAAGATGAGGCAAGGGTAAAACTGCCTAAAGTAAATTCCGATTTATGTCTCCTCGTGTGATTTGCAGCAGTAGAATGCCTGAAGCTGACGCACAGCCTTACCTTAGATAGCCATGGTGTCAGGTATGTTGCTTGCTAATTAACTAGCTAGTGAGATCCACTCCTGTCCTCTGTCATTGGACTTTTTTTATGCCACCGGTTCATTGTTTCCAGCTGGACCATTTCGTGTACACAAAACAGTTGACAACTGGATGCGAGTGTTGTGTTCCAGGGTCCTGGGCCTTTGGCCAGGACAGTTTTGGGGTTTTAACAGTTTCTTGTGCCAGGTTCCATAGTTCATAGTCATTTCTCATATCATAGTTTTAACAGTTTCTTGTATTAGGATATTACATTTCATAGTTCATGTTTATTGTTCATGTTTTTACTTTTCCATGTTTTTGGTTTTACCAGGTCTGCCCAGCCACTCCACCGCTTGTCTGCGTTCTGCCCCATGTCTTCGTTTTCGCACATTTCAGAGCTCTGGTTGGCTTTGGTATTTCCCCCTTCCTTCTGTGCTGTGCTGGATTCAGGGCTGCCTAAGCTTAATTGGCAATTAACTGTTTTTAAGTTACTAACATTTACTAACAGTCACGGGGGGTGTAATTCTTAGACAGGCACATTACTAATACTACTAATTTAGGTAGGGAGTTTATTGTCATGATTCCTGCTTTGTTATTGCAAGTCTTGCTGTGCTTTTCTGTGAACATTCATGGTTCCTTCCAATCTGCATGCTTCATTGGTACTTAAGCTGAGCACGCTCATTTTCTTAATGAGCAAGTCATGTCGACCAACCTTTGTCCATGTCTCACGATCTTGCCTTGCCCGTTGTTTCCGCTCCAGGTGTTGCCCCTCATGTGTCCTGATATCTCTCCCTTTATCTGGAGGCTGTGGAAGTTGACAGGCAGACAGAGTCTTGAGTTTCTCATGTTCACTGCATTTCTTGTCCACGATTTCTTTGTGTAGTAGTCTACGTATTTCTCCTTAGCCAAGTCTTGTTGTTTAAATTCTTAGTCAAATTATTCTTTTCTGTTCACGGTTTTCTGCCTGGAGGTTTCAGTAGTTTTGTTTTTGTCGTTTTGGATTTTTAGTTATTAGCTCTGTGAAGCTTTTCTTAGTTGAATTTTTGCAACCCTTTGGGCCAAGTTTTTTGTTGGCCCTCGTGCCTGTTTTTCTTTGTTTTAATAAACTCCCAGTTCCCCGGCATCTCGCGTCTGGTGTCTATCTGATCTTGTATCAGCGAGTACCTTGCTTGCAAGCAGTTTTTTATTTTATTTTTTTTTTTCCCCTATTGGACAGATTGCATTTAAAGGGATGCATTAAATAATGAGAAATTTGAGTTTTACTTTGCTATTAAAATTTGATGGGTCTGAAAACACCAAATATTGGTCCTCATTCAAACATTCTTAGTGTTAAAACTGTTATCTCACTGAAATGGGAACTACTTGTGATGTTGGGCTACACACAAACTAAGCGAGACATTTTCAAGTCTGATTTGTACTGCTGCTCATCATGTGGCTAGTTTCAGTCCATAGCTAGATCACTAGCTAATAAATTACTGTCTTATGAATGTAACATTTGCTAATAATATTGCATACTCTCATTTTACTAAGTAACTTAGAAATTTTTATACATTTTATTAATGGTGCCATATTGTCAAGCTTCACAATAAATGTTCATATCAATAACAGTTGCAAACTTGTATTAAAAAATCTATTCAAAAGTAGGTCTATTTGGATACAAAATAGAAAAAAAATAGTGCATGAATATGGCAGCTATGTATTAAAATTACGGAGGCACCTCGCTCAGCACCATGAAAAACACCAAAAAAAAACACTCATTAGGACAATCTCTGTGAACAGTAAAGGCAGTATTTGCTCTCAAAATTATTGCAAAAATTTTTCCTGTTCATGCGCTGCGCGTGCTCTTTTTATATTTGTCCCTATAAACTCTTAAACTAAGACTCTGCTCTTGCGTGCTAGGCGTCATTAGACAAAACAGAGTTCCATTTTCATTTTCATTCTACTTTGATTCTGAAATTTGCCTTGGAGATGAAGTGTTTGCAAGGTTGTGTGTGAGTGAATGTATGCATGCGTGTATGGGGGTCGCAGCAATTGAAAATTTGGGCTTCTCTATCCTACAACCCGCACAGGAGTGATATGGAATTTTGTCCAGAAAGAAGTATTTGAAAGTAGAATATCTTTAAGCTGCACAGAGGATGCTGCACTTTCAAAAGTGCAGAACATCTTATGAGAAATTTACTTGTCAAGATGCTACACCGACAGAGTTCAAAATCTTTTAAATCTCCCTTGGACTAAAACCCGTTCTCACATTTTAAAAGGACATCTGCTGGATAAAATTGCATTCTATCATCATGACCAACTCTTGGGATTTTGATTGCAAGCGGTGGACAATAATTCATTTTCATCTTTTGGAACACAGTTCTGTGGATTAATTCGACTTGGATAGACTTAACGCTGGCTTTAAAACAGCTTTGTCAGCAAAAGCACGCCCTTAGGCTGAGACTGCTGGGCCATCCATTTGATATTTCTGATTGTCAAAAGGAACTGCCTAAGTTTAGGTCACATTTTGAATTATTAAAGGCCATTTTCACCTTCAGATCTAAACAACTGCATCAGAAGGTCACCTTTGAATATGTGTATTCATGATACAACAAGGACGCAACCACTATTTTATTATTGCAGGGTATGAAATTCAATGATTGGCCCTGGTCCGTGACACACACAGTGATATATCTTTTATGGTAATTTCCTGTTTATATAAGCTAATCAAATAGAAATATTCACTTTTTTATCAGAGGTTTCATTTACTGATGAAAGATTAATTTGTTTATTTATTTGGCTGAAAATATATTTAAATAAAAATATTTTGATTCGATAATGCTAGAAGTTGAAACAGCTAAGAATTTTTGCAGAGAAATAACAATCCCATGTATGAACAACACACTGCCCCCTAGTACTCACCTAATTGTAATAATAAGCCCTTTTGGTAGTACAGGACGGTAGCTTGGTGTTGCAGTGGGTAGTGCTGTTGTTTCATTGCAAGAAGATCTTGGGTCTGGGGCCTCTCTGTGGGGAGTTTCCGTTTTCTCTCCGTGGTCACGAAGGTACTGTTTGGGTGCTCCGGTTTCCTCCCAAAGTTCAAAGACATGCATGCCAGGCTAATTGGACACTCTAAATTGCCCATAGGTATGAGTGTGTGAGTGAATGGTGTGTGCGCCCTGTGATGGATTGGTGTGCAGGCCAGGGTGTGTTTCTGCAATTTGCCCACAGTCAGCTGGGACAGGCTACAGCTCCCCCGCGATCTTGCTGAGGAGAAAGCAGTAAAGTTAATAGATGGATAGCACTTGATTAAGCAGCATCGGATTAATTGTAGCAGGAACGTTATCTGATTTGCAAACACAATTCAAAAAAGGTAGTGAATGACAGAAAAAGCAAACTAAATCAAAAAGGAGAGATTTAAAAGGTCCATTCACCCTTTAATATGCTGAGAACATTAGAATCCGTAATAAACAGGGACTTTCATGGTATGGGAACGTGGCAGATGGGCGACTTGCCCATTTGTGAGGGCACCTTTAATGTAAAAAGATGTCATATCCTGTCATATATGTAGATGTCATCTGTTCCAGGGACATCCCTGCATTTTTCTGTAAGACAACACCAAACCACATTCCACACTGATTACAAGAGCGCGGCTGCATAAGCAGAGTGCGGGAGCAAGACTGTCCTGCCTGCAGTCCTGGGGCCGGTTGCATATAATCAGACCCGTCTTAGACTTAAATGTAATTTTAAGTCAGACTTGCTATAGACACCTTAATAAGCCTGTTGCATGAAGCCTGTCTATGAGTTACTTATTTAAGACTGACTTTGATGTCGCGCTCTGAATCATGGGTAAAAAAACAGAGGAGAAAAACATGGCGGACGCAATAGCGACACTCGGTGGCAGTGGTAGATCACCACACTTTAGTGCAGCTGAAAACCTTTGCTTATTAGAAGAACATAATGCAGAAAAAAGTATTTTATTCAGTAGTTTTAACCAAGTTAATGGAAATTTAAAACGTCATCAAGTATGGGAAAAATCTATCATCAATCCAACGGTCGCGAGGACGGCAAAAGATGTTCAAAAACATTTTAAAAATATGGTACAAGAATCAAAGAAGGATTTATGGAGAAAAAATCCAGCCACTGGAGGAGGACAGCCACCAAAACTTAAAAAAACAACTGAGCTGATAACTGGGATATACAGCGACGAGTCGCCAATGTTTTGGGGTACATCCAGAGGACAAGAGAGTGGAGTTGAGGCTGGAGAGTCGCCTGGCTGAAACATCGCTGCTGTCAGTGAGTCTCAGCAGCACAGCAGCTAAGACAACCATATTAAATAACTTATTTTAACGTGTCAATTAATCAAATAACACATATACATGTAACAATGTAATGACTATATGCATGAGAGTACCAGCTGCTCATCTGTTTGCAACAGTTGAGATGAAATGGACATTATTGTCTCAGCCATTATTAGCCCCCCACTTAAAGTAACAAATTCCCACTTATTTATTTATTTATTTATTTATTTTTGGTAGCTGTGGACAGTGGAGACAGCGCCGATCGCGCCCCTGAAGGTCAGTTTTGTTTTTATTTCTTTTTTCTTTTATTGAGTTTCCGCCAGTAGTTTAGAACCTTGGCTTGTGCCCTCTCGTGCTTACTTATTAGTAGACTTTGCCCATTTCATTTTGAAATTTGTCATGATTTTAATGTCTTTCGCGCCTTTGATATGCTCATTTCTTGCTTTAGACAAAGACTGTGCAGACAGCAGCTTTGAAGGTGACTCGACGTCCCAGTCACCCCACAGAGATGGATCCAAGAGGAGCTCCCCAAGGAGCAAAGAAAGTGAACTTGGCTAAAGTCCTGGAATAGCAGTACAAAAATCTCCAATTGTAAAATCTTAAATATAAAATTGAAATAGAAAAACTGGAACTGGAAAAAGAAAAACTAAAATTGGAAATACAGAGACTGAATTTAAAAGAGATAGTTTATGTTGTTCAATTGAGAAAAAAATGAAATGAAAAAAAAATGATCAAAAAATAAGTCAATGAATAAATAAATAATTAAATAAAATGTAACATTTAATTTCTTTGTGCTTTGTTGCATATGTGTGTGTGTGTGGGCCTATGAGTTCAAACACGTAAAATATCAAAATGGAGCAAATGTACAATAGATGAGCTGATTTCACAAGAAATGTTCTGACGATATGGTAATAGGGCTATCATGTAGAGAAAACGGCCTCCACCAGAGCCTGACAAACGCAGTGACCAGCTCCCTGCTCCATCTCTGGCTCACTGTCCTGTGTCGGCTCTGCCCCCTCCTGTCCATGCTCAGGCTCATCCGGCTCACCCGGAAGGGCTAGATCTCTAACAGGAGAGAACAGCATTATTTTCCCCACATCTGAAGTGTAATCTCACAGCACTGAGCAATTTTTCAATTATAAACCAACTATCAAAAACATAGTGGGTCATTATACTTTACCTTGCCATACTATGGAGGACCACACATGTGGCACACATGATTTTTCAGACCCTGACTGGGGATATTCTGAGCTCTCCGTGCAGGCAATGAAACCTCCTCTTCAGCACTCCAAATAGTGTTCCTTGTCTTATAGAGCGCATGATTGTACCTTTCCTCATTGTGATTGGTAGGGTTTAAAAATGGGGTAAGGAGCCAAGGTTTAAGGGGATAGCCAGACTCACCTAGGAGAAGACCATCAATTGTGCCTTGCTCAAATGCCTCTCGAATATGTGACTGCCGCAGGATCCTGGAGTCATGGGTTGATCCGGCCCAGCGAGCCACACAGTTGGTAAATTTCAAGTTTGCATCGCATGTGGCTTGCACATTGATGCTGTGGTTACCCTTCCTATTGACGTAGCGATGCTCATCCACACATGGGGCCTGCAGCCTGACGTGTGTACAATCTATAACCCTTACGACAATTGGAAATCCCGCTATCGCATGAAAGTCCACTTTAAGCTTAATCAAAGCTGCAGTGTTGGTAGGAAATGCCGCAAGTTTCTAACTCAATTCATTCGAGACCCTGTGGATGATCCGTGATTTATGATGTCCCACGGAATCACCTTGCAGAGTTCAGGAAACTCCCTCCCAAAAGTAAAGCCACACACACCTGCAGAACTGCAGGGACACTGTGGTTTCCTGCTGTTGTGGGATTTATGGCATCTTCAAGTAGCTCAGCTAGTGAAACGATACTTTCTTGAGGAAACCGAAATCTCTTCGCTAGCTCTTGATTATTGTAGCTCTGAAATGGATTGTTTCTGTCCCCGAAGACTCGCTCCCTTCTTAGGGCTCTCTATGAAATCCAGATATTTGCCATAAAGCAAGTGATGTGTCCTATTTTCAAAGTAATTTTTTTGTCCTTTTTTGAGATAAAAACAGCAAATATTGCCGTGTCTTTGTGTCTCCTGACTAACTGACACTCAGTTTGTAGCCATGGCAACAAAGCTCTCATCTGAGGCTTAGCAAGGGGGAGAGGTGGCAAATTTTTCTGCCTCAAATTAAGTCAGTCTTAAGTTTTATGCAACAGACAGTCTTAATTAGACTAGTCTAACTTTACAATTTAATATCGGTCTACAGCTAAGGCCAGTCTTAAACTAATTTTATGTAACCGGCCCCAGATCTGCCTCTGATTGAGAATGATTGGCACAGTATGAAGCTGGCAATAAAGGCGAATACTTCTGCAACTGAATAAGGAAAGGATTTTTTTTTACTTAACAATGGTGAGTCTGACATGGTGAAAGTATAAATCTTATAAATGAAAGCTGATTGCAGAGATTGTAAGCAGAATCGTGCACGGGTGTGAGCTTGCACACACTCGCTCCTGACATTTAGACGATAAGTGTTTCCTGTGGAGAAGCAGAAAAGCTATTGGGATGGTCTTGCGCATGCGCATTTTTCAAAAAGTGACAAACAGACGTTTGGGTCGACTTTTTGAGAAAATCCTCTGTTACACCTTTAAAGTATGCTGAAAAATAGGATATAAGGTCTGAAAATGCCCAGTTGTTGTAACACATCTCCTTCAAATCTGTTCACAAACCTTCATGACAACTGTGTTCTCGCCCCTGTGAGCTGGTGGGGAACCACTCTGAGACCATTCGCTGCACTGTATGAGTCTCTATGCGGCTTGAGGAAATCGCCTGCTGATTAGCACAGCATCATCATCTCCGCACACCTCCTCCCCTGACCGCCCCCGAGATCACAGAAGCACCAACCTCCCTTAGACAGGCTGCACCGTTTGTGCAGAAGTGCAGGCAAATAAAGACCTCAGCCTGCTCTCTCCTACGCTGTTTATTGCTCAATTTTGGAGGGAGGACTGACTACCGGGGCTCAGATCTAGCCTTTGTGACCCACAATCAAGACCCGTCCGCGCCCTTTATTACCTTTATCACCCGAAAGTGTGGCACACAATACTGGGGCAGTGAACCGTCACATGACAGAAGACCAGACCAGGCGAGGCAAAGTGCAGTGCATGGTATGAGACAAAATATGGACCGGAATTTAACTGCAAAGGTGGAATATGGTAAACAGACAAAGACAAGGCAAAAACAAAACGTGACATGGAATCCGAATCACAATAGAAAATACAGAGCATGGTCAGACAAAGCAGTATTCATAATCAGACTTGGCAGAAAAGGCAGAATCATAACAAAAACATGGTCAGGCAGATCAGGATCATAACATGGTTTGTCTGTCTGTCTGTTTGGATACAAGATAACTCAAAACGTAATGTATGAATATCTCTAAAATTTTGTGGATGGGTTGCCATTACATCAGCGATGGACCCAATTGATTTTGATGGCAATCTGTCAAACCAAAGACAATATAGGACAGAACAGAAATCACTTCCTGTCTCCTTAGTGAGCGCGGTCTCAGAAGTATTTTCAATGTTTTGTTTGCAGAAAATGTTGAAATATACAAGCATCTCTCCTATAACCGCTTGATGCGTTTATATTTCATTTTACTTTGCTTCATTTGGCATGTTGCTACACAGCTAACGGCTATATTTAGCATTATGAACATGAGTTAGCTGGTTAGCTATTATGATCTACATTTCAGCTTGCGACCTCTCTAACTGTACACAACATATTTACCCTTGTTTTTCAACTGAATTTAGAGTTGTACAGGTTCATTGCATATCCTCTACTAAAATTTTTTTTTGAATATATTTTTTAATTTCAGTAAGACTACCTGGTATAATTAAAGCGAAATGAAATAATGATACTCACAATAACGTAACATATTTTCATTTAATTGCCATTAGCCTTATTTTGCCACTCTTTCCTGCATGTTTGATATCAGATATCCACCCAGGACAAGATCATAGCAATCTAATACGTTCCTTTTCCACTATAAAAACAATGAAACCCAGGGACACATATCATGTTGAAATCCTATGACAGGCAATAACTGAGCTTTGCTCCCAGTGACATCACTCAAATTTTGTGGGTTGATTGGTCTCGCATCAGGGGCAGAACCTATCCTTAAATTACTGATGAGCCATGTTCGCTCAGCAAGATTTTGGCTGTGCTGCCTTGGCAGAAGTTTGCATTCAATGAGTGCCACTAGTTCTGTTCTGTTGAGCAGGAAGCTCCTCCTAATGCAATAATTAGTCAACAGACTCTCATCTGCAGATAAGATTTGTATGCACAAGTCACTCTGCATGTAATCACAGTCAACTGTCAAATTATAAATACTAAGTACTATCTATCTTATGCATGTGGGGCCTTTGGATACTGTTCTTTCAAACAATGCCGTTTACTCACTCTCTCTCTCTCTCTCTCTCTATATATATATATATATATATATATATATATATATATATATGGCTTGTAATGCAGCGCGGCTCCCGGAAATGTCCCCGTCCATCTCATAGTGGACACCTCAGCCTGCTACTGCTCCTCCCTGGACAGCTTGACTAAAAATGTTTGTGTGTGTCATGAGCTCTTAGAATGTGTTTCTGGTTGTTCCTGTTTCTATTCTTTTTCTTTATTAAAATTTAATTGTTCTAGGTCTCTCTCTCCCTCCCTTTTTCCCCACATCCATAAGTAACAGAAAGTGGGAGGAAGAAACACAGTTGCCACAGCCCAGCAGAGCCTTGCTGGACCTTCTCTTCATCTAATTCAGGACCAGACCTTTGCGTAATCTAGTTCTTCACCGTACCACTACCAGAACTTTTCCTTGTGCAGTTCACCACCCCCCGAGTGGAGTTCACTGTCTGACCTTCTCCGTGTCTGGTTCAAGACCAGACCAATACTTGGTCTAATTCACCATAATACATTTTCTTAGCCAAGGTCATTACCCTACTTCTTCCTAGTCTTGTTCATCACAAGTTATGCCAGCAGTCAAACCACTTTTCAATCTGCTCCAGCCGCGTGGCTGAAGCTAAGCAGGTGTGGGCTTGGTTAGTGCTTGGATGGAAGAGCACCCAGGAAGACCAAGTTGCTGCTGGTAGAGGTGTTGATGGGCCAGAGGGTTGCGTTCTTCCCTCTGGTGGAATCATCCCCAATGCCCCAGTGGAGTGATAGGGACACTGTACTGAAGGAGACGCCCTCTTTCAGATGAGACGTTAAACCTGACTCTCTGTGGTCATTAAAGAACCGATGACACTCTTCAACAACAGTAGGGGGTTCCCTGGTATCATGGTTAAGTCCCGAACTGGCTCTTTCGACCTGCCACCTAATCATCCTCTGATCTAATTGGCTGTGGAACTTGTCCTCTCCCTCCCCGCCTCAACCCCCAGGGCTTCCTTGAAAAAGAGATTCAATCTCTACGGGACTTCCCTGGTTAAATAAAGGTTACATTAATTAATAAATAAATCACCTGACCCTCTACCAGTTTAGTTCACCACTAGGCCTTTTCCTAGTCTCGTAAACCAGCAGACATGCTCCCAGTCTTTGTCACTTCCAACAGACTGGCGTGTTTTGGTCCTTGACAAACCACCTCAACGTCTTAAGTCACTGAAAGACATCATCTTAATCTTGGCTGATGCCAGACCTGCAGTGTATATCTTGCTCATATTTATGTTGGGTATGCTGGCTGCAGTGACTGTCATGAGGCTTGCCTTTAGATAAAGTGCTGAACTGTTCACCCTCGCTGAAGCAGTGCACTTGTGACTTTAGCTTATTCGAGTCAAGTACAGCTACTCTGCTCTTGTAGATGGAAGTATCTTTCAAGATTCCCTGCTGCATGTTTATGTTTGAGAGGGGACTGATGCACTAGATCGTGCTGAAGAGTCCTCCTCATTGCCTGCGCATCGCTGAACCCCTGCGAACCATGACCATGGTTGACCTTGGTTGACCCTGGTTCAAGTAAGCGTGGTCAACCCTGGTCAAACCATGGTTTTGACATTTTTGTTGATTGGAACACCATGGTTGACCAGGCGGGTGCAACCATGCTTCAACCATGGTTGACCATTTTTAACCATGCTTTAACCATGGTTGACCATGGTGAACCGAGGTCAACCAAGGTCAACCTTGGTCATGGTTCGCAGGAGAAGAGGCTTCATCCGAAATATTTTTTATGTGCGTGCATTCGAGCGCCTCGCAAATCAGCCTTGAAAGAACATCACCATTATTCCAAGATTTTTAGGCTTGGCGCGTGTTTGTGAGGAACCTGAAAATGAGATATTATGTTGCTGCATTTCTGCATTACACTTCCTGGAGGCCAAAACAATATTCCAGTCTCCTAACATGACAAAATTGAGATATTGTACACATTCAGATTTTTCATCAGTTGGTGACTTTAATTAATTATTTAAAATGCTGTTTTCAGATGAGATGCTGAGCTGATTAATTTAACATGACTTTAGTCATGATGCATAAAAACTTGACTCATAGTTTTTACCCTCGGTCACCATCATGGCCCATGGGGTATTGTCATTATAAAGGTGTATGTACATATGTCTGCCTGTCTGTTTGTCCCACTTTTTGTGCAGGCCTCAGTAGCTTTCAAATAATCAGGAGCTATCAGTGTTTAACACCTCATACTTCTCACATGCAGGGACCCTGGTTGGTAGCTGTGTAGTTTTATTGGGATTTGACCTTTCACCTCAGTGCAGTAACCTTGACCTTGGAAATTTTGTGTAGGCAATTTTGCAATTAATAATGGCAGGAATGTAAAACTGGCCACATATAAACTAAATTGAATGGACCTGTGCATCATCTGCTTGTATCCCACATTTGACATTTGATATTCACACTTTGACCTTGGCTACCTTTTCACCCTTGGCAAAAAAAAAAAAAATCACAGAATTTTTCCATTTCAAAGCTAAGACATGATTGTGTATAGGTTATATTTATGCAAAACAATATATTTTGCTCGGTTTATGCCATTGTGACCTACAGGCTTCATATCAGGTATTCATTTGCACCTGTGCGATGATTCCAGTCTGTCTGATTATATTTGATATATTGAAACGGAAATGCATTTCCTATGTGCATGTCCAAAATATAAAGATAAAAGAACAAAATATTTCTCAAAGTTTGAATAAAAGATACAAGGCTTTACTCTGTACCCCGATGACAGAAAACTTCCATTTTTACTGGGGGAGAATATAAGTGCAACATGGCTGGCAGCCAATTATGTCTTTTCTGCCATAATATTAGGCTAAATTCCTAATTGTTGTATTTCATTAAGAGACAATGCTTGTTGTAATTTTTTATTCATTTATGTACATATTATTTATTTATTTATATTTCCTATGGTTTGGCAACACAGATGTTTGTCATGCCAATAAAGTAAATTAAATTGAAATCGAAAAAAAAAATGATATGGTAAGGCCGAGGGGTCTCTTAAGTGCCTTGCCAATCTTATTGATGAATGGCAGGTTTATATGTGGATTCATGACAATGGAAATTACCACTTTGGAGAAAAGATTAAAATCCCCGACTATTGCTCCTTCTTTGTCATTTCACAGTAGGCATGCTTCGCTAATGTTGCTTAAAAAAGGCACAGTTATCCATGAGATATTTGAATTTAATACTGTCAGACACACATCGTCTGTGTTTTTTTTTTTTTCTCTCTAATGCAAACAGTTAATATTCTATGGAGAATCAAAATAATTAAATAGAGGTTTGTAAGTGGGAGGTATAAAAATAGAGGTAAAAGATACAGCCTTAGGCAGTCATTTTCTCGCCAGCATCTGGAATGACCTTCAGATAAGAATAGGCACTCGGGTCGAATAATTTTTCTCATACATAGAGATAACTACTTCAATTTCACCCCAGGCCTAATGTACCGTAGCGCGCTGGCACTATAGTTTATGCACAGACATATTGCAATGTAATATCTGAAAATAGCATCATAATGCAGCACATTTGACATTGTCTATCCAAGAACACAAGTTTGATGTGAAAGAATGCTTTGTTGAACCAATGATAATTTGCATTCAGATTACTTTTGATATAAATCTCTTTTGTTCTGTGTATACTGGAGCTCAGCAGCTGTAAATGGTGGTTCAGTTTGAAGGCTTAACACTGGCAGCTTGTGATAGGATCCATCTCTCTATCTCACCACACCAAATAAGATGGTTGGGGAGTTCCACAAGGCTCCAATTTCATAGCATATTTTTATAAACTATTATCAAGCAATTGTTCTTGATAAAAAATAATAATAAAATAGGGACTTTCATGGATAATTTGAGAGCTGTGAAATTTTTTTATGCACTTGATACGCAAATCTTAACGAAGGTTTTGGGCCCTATTCATCTGGGAGAAGAAAATGGACTCACAAAGTGGTTTCATTGCGAGGTCACTTATTCACCAAGAGAGAAGACTAGCCTTTGGTACTGAGAACTCTTGGTTCTCGGTTGTTCAAAATTTATGTCTTATTTCACAACGGTAAATCTTACGCCGATCAGCCATAACATTATGACATTGCCTAATATTGTGTAGGTCCCCATTTTGCCGCCAAAATTGCCCTGATCGGTGAGGGCATGGACCTCATAAGACCTCTGAAGGTGTGCTGTGGTTTATGGCACCAAAACACTTGCAGCAGATCCTTTAAGTTCCTTAAGTTGCGACGTGGAACCACCATGGATCAGCTTTGTTTGTCCAGCACATCCCAGAGATACTTGATTGGATTTAAATCTGAGGAATTTGGAGGGGAAGTCAACATCTTGAACTCATTTTTGTGTTCATAAAACCATTCCCAAACCCTTCTTGCAGTTTGGCATGGTGCATTATCCTGCTGAAAGAGGCTGCAACAATTAGGGAATACAGTTTCCATGAAGGGGTGCACTTGCTCTGCAACAATGTTAAGGTAGATGATACGTGTCAAAGTAGCATCCACATGAATGACGGGACTCAAGGTTTCCCAGCAGAATATTGCCCATAGCATAACACTGCCTCCATCATTCGTCATACTGGGTTACCTTCTCCCATTGCACTGTGGTCCAGTTCTGTTGCTCACTTCCCCACTGTAGACACTTTTGGCAGTGGTCAGGGGTCAGCATGCACACTCTAACCAGTCTGCACCTTCCACAGCCCCATACGCAAAAAACTGCAATGCACTGTGCGTTCTGTTTAATTGACCACTGCAGACCGGGAACACCCCACAAGAGCTGTAGGTTTGGAGATGCTCAGACCCAATCGTCTAGCCATCATAACGTGGCCCTAGTCAACGTCGCTCATATCTATACGCTTGCCCCTTTTTCCTGCTTCCAGCTCATCATATTTGAGGACAAAATATTTTCTCGCTGACAGATATATTCCACCCGCTGACAGGTGACATTGTATCAAGATAATCGATGTTATTCACTTGTTGGAGGTCATAATTTTACCACCAAATGACGTATGTTCCCACATTATTACAGAGAGTCAATTTAATACATTTTCATAGCGTTCATTTACTTTATTCATATTACTTTAATCAAGGGATTAAAATTCCAAAATAAATTCTGAACCATGATGTGCTGAATGGTTTTCATGTGACATGCCATTTACCGAACTTCAGAATGTTTTTTTTTTTTCATTCTTATAGAGATTTGCAAATTACCCCATAGACATAAAATGACAGTTTCTTACAGAAGAACTAAGTCCACGACCTAGATTTAATATTATAATCCCGTTTCAGTTAAGTAATGTACAGTATTATTCTCTCAAATTCTGGGGTCAAGTTAATTCTCGATCTCATTACTTCTGCTTTTATATTTATATTATATTTATTGAAAACGGAGCAATAAGAAAAACAAATAGAGGTAGTGAAATGAATATTAAAGTAAACAAAAACCCCATCTTATCACAGAATACATATTGTAGTTCCAGGGAATACTATACAAGGCATCTCCATGGCAAGTGTGAGTACTTCACTTGCATCTGGCACCAGCTACATCTACATATGGGGTCTGCAGTTATATAACCACTTTTAGAAAATGTAAGATCTCTCTACACTTATGACGCAGTGCTTACTTCTCCAGTCTTCAGTGACTTCCATTCAAGCTCACAGGCAAGCAAAACAGAGGGAAGAAATGTTATTGTGATGTCTGCGATTAAAAACTGTCATATTCTGAGGACAATTTATGTTTGACCATCTTTGATTTTTCAAACAATGGCAGAGGCAGTGAGACAGACACAATTTCTCTTACAAATTTCTTGCCATGAGGGATTTTTCTTCTTTTACAGAGGACCATGGTTTTTATTCAAGTATGCATTTACCGTAAACAAAGAAATTGCCGGAATATCAAAAAAATCTTCACATTAGTCAAGATTTCAATAGCCTTTTATCCTTGCCAAAATAAAATAAATACATAAATCATGGAGCCTCCTCAATGTCCACCTGCTACCACTGTGTCTGGCATCAAAAGTAGTAAAGTAAGCCATGAAGTGGCTCAGTTTTTTTTTACTGCATAAAGAAGCGGTGGCCATGGATTGCAAGTTCAAGCATTCTTCATTGAAGCATTTCTATAATTAGCTGACAATGAATAGCAGTCAGGAGGGTTTTTGTTATTGTCCTTCCTCCACAAAACCACCAAGTAAAGTCCCAGAGAGCTACAGTCAGGTCAATAAGGTCAGTCAATGGAAAATTTCGTCCCTGTTCTTCCCACATAAATATACAATATACTTGAGGGATAGCCATGAGGGTTTCCATAAGGGAAGGTCATGCCTGACAAACCCGGAATTTTTTGAAGAGGCCACCAAGACTTATCATATATTTGGATTTTCAGAAAGCATTTGACACAGCACCGCATAAGAGACTAATTTTTAAAATGAGCTCCATTGGAGTTACAGGAGGTATTCTGAAGTGGATTTTATAACTGGTTGCAGGACAGAACACAAAGAGTGGTGGTCAGTTGTATCTCATCTGAGCTAGGTATGGTGAGGTGTGGCGTCCCCCAGGGATCGTTGTTGGGACCCCTGCATTTCCTCATCTACATGAATGACCTCAATAGGAATACTGAGAGCAGATTAAATTGATAATAAATTGGGAGGTTTGGAAAATTTTGTAGTTTAGAGTTCACTAAAGTGATTCAGGATGATTTGGATAGAATCAAAAATTGGGCAGAAATATGGCAAATGAAATTTAATGTTGCAAAATGTAAAGTTGTGCATCTAGGTAATAAAAACATTAGATGGGATTACTTCATGGGAGGTTAGAACTGGAATGTGCTCCACATGAAAAAGATCTGTGAGTGATTTTTGACCAAATCCAAATTTGACCAAATTGTGCTGTAGCAGTTAAAAAAGCCAATCAGATGCTGGGATACATTGCCAAAAGTATTGAGTTCAAATCCAAAGAGGTGATGCACACTCGTCAAACCACATCTGGAGTACTGTGTACAGTTCTGGGGACCATAATTTAAGAAAGATATAGAGGCTCTAGAGAAAGTTCAGAGAAGAGCCACAAAGCTAATTCCGGGTATAAAAGATGAAAGCTACGAGAAAAGGCTGAAGATCCTTAATCTCTTCGGAGACTAAGAAAAGGAGACTAAGGGGTGATCTGATTGAGGTCTTTAAATGTGTTAAGGGGATTAACAAAGTGAATTATGTAGGATTCCTTCAACCAAGTGTTGTTAGTAGAACTCCAGATCACTAATGGAAGCTGACCAAAGGTAAATTTAGCACTGATATTGGGAAATATTTCTTCACCCAAAGAGTAATTTCAATGTGGAACAGCTTGCCTGACCATATCTTTGAGGCAGAGACCTTGGGGGTTTTCAAGAGCAGGCTTGACTTAAAGCTAGATACCATTGAGTCATTTTGTATCTGAAGTGATTTATTCACAATGGTATAAAGAAACTGGCGAGCGTAGTTGGGCTGAATGGCCTGTTCTCACCATTCCTGTTATGTTATGTTATGTTATGTTACAAAAAACAGCACTTCTTTTTACTTGCAAGTAAAATGATAGCTAAATATTCACAGACTGGGGATTTAAGGATTACAAATCAAATACTTACTTTCACTTTGAGGTCACTTAATTTTGTACAGCTGTACTCCTGCTATCTAATGCAATCATTGTTCAAACTGAAACTGGGGTACCAACTTGCTTTAAAGCTTAGGAGTATGGAGAAGAATTTTTATTTGGACTACTACCAGAATGGGGAAAAAATGTGACCTAAGTCACTTTGACCATGGTATCGTTGTTAGAGACAGGGTGATATAACTTTCTGCTGATTTTTTGGATTTTTATTCACTTAAGTATTCAGAGATTACAGAAAATGGTGCAATAAACAAAGGCAATCAATGGGCAGCAACTCAAGCCCTCTTAATGAGAGAGGTCAGAGAGGCCAGAATGGTTCAACTTGCCTTGGAGTTGCCAGTAACTCAAATAACCAAATGTTACAACAGGGTTATGTTGAAGAGTATCTCTGAATGTACAGCTTATCAAACCTAGGATCGGATGGGTAATGTCAGCAGAAGACCATATAGGGTTCCATTCCTGTTAGAGAAGAATAGGACCCTGTGGCCTCACTGCGCAAAGGCTCACCAAAATTAGACAGAAGAGTCAAAAATGTCCCTGGGTTGGGCAAATTTTATTTCTGCTGCGATATGCAAATTGTATAGTCAGAATTTGCCTAGTATGTACAACAACAATCCATCAACCCATCCGCGAGTCTATGATCTTGGACCTTAAAGAGGTAAATGCCTGAGATGAAGTCAACACCAGGAGACAATTCTATGTGAAATCTCCGAACAAAAACCTATTAGCAGCCTTCATTCAAGTGACTTATGGACAGAAAATAATTTTCAAGGGGGATGAACAGATTTAACAGCTCTAACAGATTTTAAAAGTGAGTTGTGGTAAAATACCAGTTCCATAACAAGTTGTGTGTCCTCACCCGTCCTGGCACAGGACGGTAAGGTGAAGTCAAATGGGCTTGTGTCGGACACTCAACAGCCAACTGTCCTCCATTTGACCTAACAGTTCCAGTGCCTCTTTGCCTCCGGCAGTTTGGCAGTGAGGTCGTTCTTTTATCCCAGCGTGTGATGGGGCAGGACGAGCCTCCCGCTACAGATAGACAAACCGCAGGATGTCCGAATGACTCATTACAGGACATATCTGCCTGACGGCTGTGGTACTGCCTCACACAGCTTGTATTTTATGTGTTATTCATGAGTATCAATTAAAGTTAAGAGCTGTCCTCCAGGCTAAGACAGTGTATCTCTCCTCAACTATCAGTTTGTAACCTGCTGGTGAATGTGCCACAAACCAAATCACCTTGCCACTCAGGCACACGGCCACCCTGTAATAAGCATGCTCCATCGATCTGAGCACTCCTATGGGCCCAAATCCTATGGGTAAAATATCACCTTCAACTGCATAGCTACATAGTGGGAAGCTTCTTAGAGCCCACATTTCACTGCTTTTCTGTGGCCTGCTATCAGTGTGAGACTGTACTTCATAACTACCATGTTGCAGTCACCAAACTCAACATAATATTGACACTATGCCGGATAACGAGCAGTTTTAAAGTTCTTTTTCCAGCAGCACTGTTTCTGTCCACAGCCAACTTAAAACATGAACAGGAACCTTGTAACCTCCTGCTTAAGGTACTTAATGGACAATCAGGAAGCATATCATTAATGAGCCAAGAGCTAAATTGTATTTAAGTCACATTTTCACACACTGTGTAGTTAGGATGAGAAAATGTCTTTCATAGTTACCCGCTTCAATTTTCTCAAAATGGACAATTTGCAGTCTTCACTTTGCTCCCCAGGGAACACTGCCTAGTCCTGTCAAGTGCACTTGCTTTGAATAAAGGTTTTTGTTCAATACCAGAGATGCAAATGGTCTAAGACCTGATTTCTGTCTTCACCCTCTGTTTCTGTGCACTTGGACTGTGAAAAAAAAAGTAGAATAACATATTTGAAATAAAAAAAGAGACTGGCATCTTTAATGTATGTTCATGTGCATCCATATCATGCTAACCATGTAGGAACTACAGCTGCCTGTTTGTGGTGTTTCTGTCCAAATATTCACCCATTGCACAACACAGATATATAGAACAATACAGATGCACCATTGCCCTGATGAGAAATTGAGAGTATGTGATCTGATTTCTGACTTGCTTCCTGCTCAATAATAATTCAATGGCATTGAGAGCTGTGCAGATAGAAATTTGTTCAGATAGCTCTGGGTCTCCAGCTAATAGACTAATGAACAATTTTGATGAATATATACATAAGGAGACGCTTCATAAATTTATTGCATGCACTGTACAGACAAACTTAGCTTGCAAACAACCCTTCAGAGGATGTGATTCTGAAGCAAATTTACAAGAGTAAAAATTAAAATCAAGAGAATAGAGCAGTGGCTTGTGAAAGAAACTACAGAGCTGCCTGTGGCTGTAGCGGGCAGTTAGGCAACTCAGTGGGCAAGCATGATGGATGACAGCCAGAAAAAAAAAAACGCTTACATAAGTTAAAGAAATGTCTTTAATAAGAGGAAATAAATGTGTCTGAAATAGACTCTGCTGCTCCCAAAACTTTGTCAGCTAGCTTAAAATAATGTAGCAATTAAAGATTAACAATGATTCAAAGCAAACAGCAAAATATTAACCTTTAAATGGTCTTAACACCTAATCACTAGTCAGAAGATTAGCAAGGATTAAACAAATGCACTTCTCAGATCTTCTGCGCCATTTGATAGAGAACCAGCCCTTCAGGTTCATTTTTAGGCCTGGTCAGTGTCAGGAAACATTTTTTCATTTACTGTTTGAAGCCATCACCATTGAGTGAAACAACACTGACACTTCTCTCTGTAAAAAGCTTTCCGCAAGTTTGAGCATTTTTAAGTGAGACTTAAGTATTTCAAGAATTCAAGGGGGAAAGCGAATTACTAAAGCCATTTGTTTGATTCTTGCTAATTTTCTGACCAATGATTTGTCATAACATTGCCATTAAAAGCTTCATATTTTGAAATTGTAGGCTTGGCCCATTTCTTTATTTATTTATTTTTTGCCCAGGAGTGTACATCTAGAGTGCGAATGTAATGAAATAATGTAGTCCTAGGGGACCGATAATTATACTGAGCCACGAAAGCAATAATATCTATCTATCAATCCATCTCCAACCGCTTATCAGAGGCCTTTTTATGGGGTAGCAGATCCAGCAAAGTAGCCTAGGCATCCTCCTCCCCTTCCCTTCCTGGGGACTCCCATGCCATTCCCACGCTAGCTAGGAGAAATAATCTCTCCAGTGTGTCCTGACTCAGCCTCGGGGCCTCCTCCCCCCTGAAAATCTCCAAACGGAAGCACCAGGCGGTATTCTGACTAGATGCATGAATCACTTCAGCTGACTCCTCTCCACGTGAGGGAGCAGCAGCTCAACTCTGAGCCTCTCCCCAACATCCTTAACATATCTTGAAGGGTTGCCCAACCACTCCACGAAGAGTTATATTGGTCGCGTGTATTCATGGCCTTGTCCTTTCAGTCTCCACCCAATGTTTGTGACCTTAGGTGAGAGTTGGAACAGAGATTGATAGGTAAGTCAAGAGCTTTGCTTTCAGGCGCAGATCCCTCTTCACTACGATGAACCAGCACAGTGGCTGCATCACGGCAGGCGCTACAGCAGTCTACCCATCAACCTTCTGTTCTATCTAACTCTCACTTGTGAACAAGATTTGGAGATACCTGAACTCTTCCACTTGGGCTTGCAAGTCACCCCACCAATCGGAGGGAAAACGCACCTTTTCGTGACAGAGAACTTAGGCATCAGATTTACTCAAGTGCTGCTCCAAACCTCCAAACCTTAGCAGCGCCTCAATATCCTAGTCATGAAAATCATGAACAAAACAGGTGAGAGAGCACACCTTGGGCAGAGTCCAACATCAACTGGAAACAAGTCTCACTGCAAAAAATGCGGGTACTCCTGTGGCTTTGGTTGCACGGGGATTCAATAGTTTGAATGAATTTCATCAAAACCTGTACTCTGGCAGCAAAAACCCATACTCCTAATGACTGATCCATGACTTCTTACATTCTAAAGAGATGCTCTAAGAGGCAGTGGCAATGGGAAGTTCTGTAGGGCAGGAACTCACAAGATTGGGCTGTGAATTCAGCCTGATTTTCAGAAACCTGATTTTCCACCTAAATTTTCCAGAACATGGAGTAATTAATTATGGCTATGATTGTCAATGGTGCCCCTTGCCCATGATGAATAAAACATGCCCAGACATCAAATAATTGATAGATGTGAAGCATTTGTTCTGATATTCATTTTTCTTTTGCTGTGAAACATACCAGTGGTTTGTAAATCCTGAAATGTGAATTTTTGCCCCATTTGAATAAATTACTTTCCTGAAGTATGATTTTGGGTAATCTCAAGATACTTTTCTCTATTTCTTGAGCTCAGTAAGGGCTTTCTTTAGAAAAAAAATGTGTGTTGTTTTGAAGTTGAATGTAAAGCCGTAATCAGACTTTTTCAAAATCAGCAAGAATCAAGCAGAACCAGCCGGAATGAAGAATTCACGCAACTTTCCAGCAGGAATTTCAAATTGCTTCGAGCCCACCTCAAATGATTCTTGCACATTCTAGGTGTATTAGCTCTCGAATGCAGCTTGAATGTAGTTGGAACACAGTAGGAATATTTAGAATGCTGTTAGAATGCAGTCAGAATATTTAGAATACACTTTGAATGCCATACGAGTACTTCAGTTGCTGCCTGAACTCCACCCAAAGTCAGGTTGGAAGGTGCCTCGAATGCTGTGCGAATTCACCTCGAATGCAGTCAAAACACTCTTGGAATAGCCGCCGAATATGGTCAGCCAAGAATTCGAACAGAATGCAGCTTGAATACTCAGAATGTACTTAGAATGTAACACGAGTGTCCCATATGCATTGATTGAGTAATTTCTGACTACAGCAGGAGAACGTAAATATGCCACTAAAACTGACGCCTAAGGCAAGAGTGTTAACAGGTATGCGTTATTCATGAAAACTGGCCACACCTGATAATGTTGAGAGTTTTAGGTGTTTCTGTAATGGTAATTTAAATGAATGATTGAATAACCAATCATTATTTTCAAGCCAGTTCACGAGCCGCCACTGATTCCAGCGGCAAGTGAAAGATTCCCACAGCATTCGAAGCACATTCCAGCTGAATTGTTTTAATATTGAAATAGATTCCTGCAGGAATCGAAATGTATTTGAGGTGTATTCTTGGTCATTAGAGGCGCTTTCTGGCAGAATTTTGAATGCTGTTGGAATGCCGTAAGGATATGTATAATGTAGTCAGACTGCAGTTAGAATACACTTGGAATGCCATTCAATATATCTCCACTTCGAATGCACCTGGAAAGTTTTGAGCATGAACAAATCACTTGGGCAGGCCACAAGAACGGGCCCAAATATTTGGAATCCACTCAAAATGCAGTCAGACTTTTTGGAACACAAATGTCCAGGAATATACAAAAAAATTTCATTCTGATGACATTCCAGTTCATTCCGCCTCTAGTGTGACAAGGGTTTTATGGTAGTACTTGACGTACAAACCCCAAGATATAAATTTTTGCAATTCTTGAAACATGATCCTTGGAGCAAACATGAATTTTGAGTTATATGCAATTCATGTAACCTGACACGCCAGATGGACTGTTCCATATATCCGCCACGGAAATATTTCACAAGTCCATCTGGGAAAGAGCCGTTCAAAAAGTTTTTAGAGGAGGAACCTTCAAAAAAAAATCTGTGGCTGCTGATTGGACGATGGTTCTTCTCGTCACACTCATCACCGACCAATCCACATTAAGCCACAGTACGACGTAGTAGATGTGCGCCGCTGCTGAGAAGCAATAGAAACAAATGGGAGCTTGAGAAACAGCTGTGATAATGGCGTTACACAAATTTTGCCGTTTTTGTGAAGTAAACTTGAGAATCAAAGGGACGCTGACAAATACAAAGAAACTATTTGAATCAAACAAGGCACTTAATGAGCAAACAGTTTCTGAACGATGGCAAGGACTGGGCTTAACTTTAAAAAACGACAACTCGCGATCCATCCGGATTTGTCGGGCATGAGCCATTCACAGACTCAACAGGTTAAAGTCTTTATTAACAGTAAAAAAGGTGTAAAATCAAAACGTTTTTTTAACAATACACGTGGCATACATTTTGGCGTTAAAAAAAATACAGACTGTCAAGCAATACCATCCTTGATACATGGGCAGGTGTGGGATGTTTTGACGCAATTGGCACCAAACTGTACACAATATAAGCAGCTAGACCCTGTTGTTACCCGTTAGCTTGAACTACGTTTCAGTCCTTAGACTATCATCTTACATTAAATTATACCACACAGATGTATCACTTACCACTTATATGTGACATGAACCTCGTCGAAGACAAATCCCACCACATTCTCCAGGTATACTTCTGAGGACAGCAGATTTCTCCAGGTATCGTTGAGTAACCATGACTCCGGGCTACCATACACTAACTGCCATAGTCCATGGAGGATTTCCACGTTCTCTCTCAGTTTCCCAGCAGTGACTCCCAGCTTCTCTGATTTGATCATCCATGAGGGCAACCAGCGGAAACAGGATTATCACAATGGGGTTTGGAGTCCTTCTCATCTTTTTCACAACCAGAGGAGTCAGCTGGTAGATCAAACTCTTACCAAAACCAGTCGGGAGGGGAGCAAAAACATTGTTTCCCATCAGAAAAGCTTTTAGTGACGTTCTTTGCTCCTCTTTTAATGAGGAAATTGAGTCTATTTCTGATAAAACTGCTGATATTGACCCATCCACAGGAACCGCTTCGCACGCCGCCACAGTATTCAAACTTAAAGTTGCTTCCTGGTGATGTCATGTCTGCAGCTCCCCCCTCTCTTTCCCCTGATTGGGCTGTAAAAAATTTAGCCGTGAAATTGTTGGATGACGGTAGTTGGCAAGATGCACCTGCAGGATTTCAGACAATGAATCAGGCAGGGCTGTCTGCTCTCTAAGGCTACAATTCATAATGAATTTGCTGGTTTTCAAGATATACTGTAATGAGGACACAGTCCTCATAAACCTTCTCTTTCATTTTGTCACCATTTCAGTTTTAGATCATTTTGCACTTGTTTTCCTGCTTTTTTCTTTCTTTTTTTGTTGCTATTTTAGTGTGGGAACTGCTTGAAACAGAATGACTTCATCAGCAATTATTTCCAGAAAATTGGACATTATCTGCCAGCTTAATGAGTGATAACCTTAATGACTTTGGTTGATGCTTGATTTAGTCCTTTCAAAGCAAATGGAATGAAAATCTTTAAACAGAACAGATGCTGAAAGTCCTTTGGTTCTTTTTCTGCATCAAGCACCAGCTTATAAGAAATATCAGCTGCCATTTTCATTTGGTGGTGTGCCTGCTGGGAAAGCTGACCATTTCTCTGGCATCTTCACAACCACACAGCATACACACCTGCAACTTAGTACACATTTCGACTATTGTCCTGTATCTAAAACATCCCTTTGCAAATTCAGAATGATCACGAGAAACTTCATTTTAGAGCCCTATTTTGATTCGAAAATCCATGATCTATCTATATAACAGCTACTGAACCTACATTGCGCACTGAACAGTGCTGAGAAATCCCATTGACCATTGTTGCGACCAAGATGAAGAGTATACAAATTGCTGCCCGTCAAATGCATGCATGCGGTTTTGCCTTCTGATTGATTTCAACAAGCTCACAGGTACTAATATGCTAGTTGTATTGAAATGCTCTTGCAGTCATTAGCTTTGCATGAGTAATCGTAGCTTCTTGTTTTTTTTTTTCCTTCTGCATTATCTAAAATTGTATGGCTCTTCAGCTATATCTGTATGTGCACAGTCAACTAGAAAGGGTTTTTACACGTAAAAACAGATGTCTCCCCCTTCCCCCATTTCACATTTTAGAGTTATGGTCCGGAAACGAGTCCCGCCCTTCAATATGTCTAAGTCCAAATTGTTGCCATGGAAACAGAAAAAATAGAATTCAAAAGCAGTTCGAACAGTTTCAGAGTTATGCTCTGGAAACACATGATATTGCCGACGACAACGGGAATTCAGGCTAAAACAATAGTTTGGCAAATCACATCATTACATTATAATCACCGACTGCGTTCGGTAAGAAGACATATGCATGCAGTAGGCAAATAGTCCTTGATTCTAGCTTTAAAATCTTCCGTACTTGGGAGGTAGTCCAATTTAAGATCTCTTTGAATGTGATCTCTCAGCAGTCCCAATCACAAAGATTTCTTACTCCAGATTTTGTGCAGATGGCGGTGTAAGGCAGTACTGGAGCACTATATGGGAAAGTCCAGACATTGGAAAATAAAATGTAAATGGTAACAGGGATTTATTCAGAGTCTCTGGGAAAACGGGTATAGGGCACCACAACGAATCCATTATGAGTGGATCAGTGGATCTGTTTAAGACACACTTTCTGGGGGAGATGCGGCCTGGGGTTGACTGGAGCACACCAGGAATAAAATTATGCATGATTATGGGGTGAAAAGTTCAGAAATAAGAAGATTTCTTCAGATCTATGTCAAAGACATGTTCATAGTGTGATAGAATATAAATTTTAACCTTTCACCTTGCAGTCTGCCCGGGGTATAATGTGTGTCTCGTATGATAGCAGCCTTGCTGGATATTGGTTGAACATCCACTATAAGGTGTCCTTTAAATTTTCCAGCAGTAAAATATTGAGAGCCAACATTACAAGAGCTCGGTGGTTGAAAGGTAACAAACTGACATAGTCATCCATATCCCCCGCAACTGCGCATGACTATTATTTCGGTTCATGACACACTTTTAGGTCATGATGTTTTCACCTGCCAAGTTTGGAAACAATCTCCCAAATAAAGAGTGAGTTACAGCCTGGCCAGGTATACATTGCATAGTGACACACCTAAAGATGACAAGTGCCGACGGACAAATGGAAATTTGACCTAGTGACCTAGTTTTGGTTCATGACACACCCTAAGTCATGATGTGTTCCCCTGCCAAGTTAGAAAAGGATCGGCCAAATAATTAGAGAGTTACAGCTCTGAACAGGAACGTATGACAGAATAGCACTGGAAATTTCGAGAAATGACAACAGAGAGATGGACATTTGACCTAGTGACTTACTTTATAGCATTATACGCTGTCATATTATCTGCCTGTGAAGTTTCATTGAAATCCAAGAATTGGTTCCTCAGTTATCGCTCCGGACGGACGGGTGGAGCTAATTTTAATACCCCCCGCAACAAAATGAAAGTTACCTAAATAGAATGCATTTGTACTTCTAGGAACCAAGAAAAACATGCTGTATCATGTTATGCCACATATCAAAACGGTATTCTTACTTGCAATGTAATGCACCATATCTTTACAACCACTCATTATTTAGAAAACACACGCAGTCAAACTAAAACTGTAGAGACTGAATGAGTTTTTCATTTATCAAATGACCTTACTGATATAAAAGATATTGAAACATTAATGGTCTTGCAGAATGAAATTAAGCCTACATAAAGTGATCTCATATTGTAGTTGCCCTGCACTGGCAAGTGGCACAAAATTTCAACCAATTGACCGTTACATCGTGAGGACATTTTGTGTCATCTGGGAGGCTGTAACAGAAGAAAGGCACAATTCCAAATGGGTGGCCCTGCATTCATTAGCTCTGGAGTACATTATCAAAAACATGCCCTTCGAGTGATTGTTAGCAATCAAATGCCTCTGTTTCTCTTAATGTTCAGAGTGGGCTCCAATTCCAATTGGATGTAGACATTTATATCTAAATTATGGGCTGATAATAAGTGCTTATGGGTGTATGTGAGCTCATGCTGTTAGCGTAAGAAGTGTGGTAGATGATGGTGACCCACCACGTATACAGGAAGATCTCAGTCGTATAATTAGTATTCGCACTGTGACATGCACGGGCTGAGTTAGGTTAGCTGCTTTCTTTCTTCCCCTCAATTTAAATGACTATTAATGCATTTTTACCCAGGCCCGACGAGGCGGCGAGGGTATACAGTTTAGCACTGCCTGTCTGTCTGTGTGTGTGTGTGTGCGTGCGTGTCTGTCCGCGCGACACCTCGACCACCACTGAAGCTAGGGTGACCAAACTTTGTGGGGTAGATGATCCTAGGGTACCCTGTCCAAATTTGCATGTTGAGGTTGAAAGGTCAAAGTCAACAGGAGGCGGAGGTTAGTATCTCTATACAGTGTGCATCATCTAGTTAATTATTTTTTTTCAGGCTGTTGAAGAGAGATTCAACTGAATGACGTATAAGGGTGGTGTAATTTTAACTCCAGCTCTGAAGATCAAAATTATCAATCGATTTCAGTTATTAACAGGGTATCGGCAGAATGATGGAGATTTGAGTGCTTTTTAGATCTATTATCCTGATGGAAACCTAGTAAAAATCCACCGTGTACAAATAGCAGCAAATTTATATTGTCTTTAAATGGGGTTAGTGTCAGATTTGAGAACAGTATAGCAGATGCTTATCTAAATAGTATAATATTGTAACGTTAGATCTACACGACTGAAGGTATAGATCTTACATTCCAGGGAAAAAATGATAACTCTTGCCATGGTAAACAAAGAATTTTATGCATGTGCATTAATAGAGCAGATATAGCTGGCAATCTTACAACCTAGTTCACCACCCTGCATTATACAAACCCCTGGCAAAAATTATGGAATGTGCCCTTTGAGGATGTTCAGCCAACTTTTTTACTTTGACTCATTACAAAGCATGTGACTGGCCCAGTGTAGCAGAGACAGCATCAGGATGGTGTTAGAGCTGGGAAGGGCAGCAAGGGAAATCACTTCAGTCAACAACCCTGTCCTGACTATTAATATTGAGCAGCTTCCTGAGGCAGGATGTGCAGAAGTGGCTGAGTTTCTTTGAGGGATGTCGGTGGACAGTCCAGATCTCACATGACAGAGCAATGCAGGGGGCACCGCTGCTCTGTACACCTACAGCTTTGTCTCTACACTGATACCTCTCCTACTCCAGACGTTGATGCGTAGTCTGCCAAAGGATGCAGCAGCTCTTTAAATTCTGACTTTAACCTTGTCATCAATGGTGCCATTTTGGGGCAATATGCCAATGTAGGTGAATTCAATCATTGCAATATTGACATTTATACATGGCTCAGCATAATAGTTTCCTACAGCGGGCTGAGGCAGCAATTCAATCTCCTCCAAGTTGATATGGAGGCCAAAGTTGAGCAGGCAGGTGAGAATTTATCAATGCTGCGCTGCATACCAGTTTCTGTAGGGTGTTTACCTATATGTTTGGTTCTTTGTTCGAGGTTAAATTAAACACGTTCATCTTAAAGAGGGCAAGTATACAAATTTAAGGGAGCAAACCTCTCTTCTCTACCTTCTCTAGAAGTCATCAAGGTTAATGTTTTAGACACGTAAGTGAATTTAGAGAATTTGACTCAATGGAAAATGTTAAAAGTGTTTTTTTTTTTTTTTTTGCGATACACTGAAAGCTCCAAATAATGAAATCCAGTTTATTGTGTTTGTGGTTTTTATTTTTGTTGAATAAATAATGGAACTGTGGAATCTGCTGTGTGTCGTTTCACACCTGAGGTCAGAGGTCAGATTTAGAACCTGATAAGAACCAGCTGATTTTGTACACATTAAACCATTAAACTGAAAGATGGTGTCTTTTTCTCATTTACCTGTTAGGTGTAGGTCAGAGATGACTAGACTGTGTTTCCTCTGTTTTCCGTTCACAAAAAAAATGTGAACCTTTGCCTAAAACTGAAACGTGAATGACTTAATCCCAGTTGTAACACGAGGATGTTTTGATTCTCATGACTTGTTTAGTAACCTTAAATTCATCTATCCAAACTGCAGAAATGAGAAGGACAGAACAGAAAAAAATCAAGCTGATTTGGACTCAAAAACAGAACGAGTGACCAGAGGTCGCAATTTTCGTGGCAAAATAATTACACTCTGTAACAATAAATATTTTGAAAAAAAAAAAGGTGTCACTGTTTCCAAATATTAGATAGGCAGGGTTTAATGTGCACACACACACACATACATATATGGATACATTAAAATCAACTCTCTCATGGACATATGTGAAGATGGGAGAATATTGTACAACCATATTGTGGCAGGCAAAAGTATACAAGGGGAAAAATATCAGGGATGAAGTTTTTTTTTTTTTTTTTTTTTTCAGAAAGTGGCAAAATTGTGTTTACTCCAAATCCTTGGAGTTCTCCTCAATTGAAAACATTAGCTTTGAGTGTATTTGAGGATTTTTTTTTGTTGTTGTTGTCGATTTTGATGCCATGCTTGTTGATTATACATGCCATTCAAGTCATGAATGCAGTCATTTCAGTGCCTACATTGATACAGTTTTCACCAGCCAGTAATAACCTTAAATTGCCATCACAGTGTTCAGAAATGCTGTCCAATCAATCAAATGTTTTCATAAACTTTACTTGCAATGAAGTGATGCACTACCAAATAGAACACGGGTTACCGGACGGGAGAAGATAGCGTGGGAAATTAATTATTGGAACTGAGCCTCTTTATTTTTCTAAAACAGCGAAAAGTTAAAATGATACTTTTCGCCATTGCCTGTGCTCTTCATTGCATCTCCCCTAAGTTCATGTAGATTAATGGCCAGCGGAAGATTATACGATGATCGCAGTTCAGTAAAATGACATAGCTCCCAATAGCTGGAAAATTGAATTGCTCACCTCAGTCACAATGCCTGCTAGCCTCCCTCAACATTTGTTGACAATAATATGGCCTCTGCAATACATAAAATAACAACTACATTTAACTGTCCTCATCTTTTTACTCCTCTCCAATCATTATTCCAATATTATTTCTCCTTTCCTCTCTCATTCCATCTTTTGTACCTGCTCCTATTCCTGTTTCCTCTTCTATTTCATTATCTCTCTTGCCTCCCTCTCCTTCTTTTTTCTATTTCTCTCTTGCCTCTTTTTCTCTCTTTCCCGCTCCCTCTTTCCCTCTCTCTCTCTCTCACTCTCTCTCTCTCTTTCTCACCCCCGATGACTGCCCTCTCCTCCACAGCCTGGGCTTCCTTTACGCTTTGAGGAGAAACAGAGGACTGTAGACACACCATGAGCCCTCCTGTCTCCTCATTACTGACGCCACCCGTCTGTAATAAAAAAAAAACCCATTTATGGACCCTGCAGTGGCCAGGTAGGCAGCGTTGTAGGCTGCTGTATTATACATATTGTATATCGTGTCAGGCGATGCTGCTTTAGGTTTCCTCTTGAGTTGAAACAAACCTGTTTGAGCAAAGTGATTATAGAGAATTCACAGGCTATGTTATTAATGCAGTCCTATATTATAAATGGAAACACACTGGAAATATTATAAATGCAATTCTGTGTTATAAATGGAAATACACCGGAAATGCACTACATTTTATGCGTCACACTAACATTAATACATGCACACTGATATTGAACTTGCTTAATGTTTGTTTAAGGAAACCTGGTTTTATCTTCTTTTTGTATTTTTTGTATTAAATAATTGGTAACCATGTGTGAAGTGTTCAAAAATCCGAAGGTATACACTGCAGAGTGGTAAAACATCTGATCATTCATTCTTGCTTTGCTGCAGCTGCACTGTAAAAAAAAAAGTTGTCTCAACTGAAAAATGTTAGTGTCCAGACTGCCTTAAAATTTCAAGTTAACTGAATTTAAGATTATAAGTTGAATATTACCTCAACTTGTCATCTCAAAAATTTTAAGGCAGCCTGGACACTAACTTTTTTCATTTGAGACAACTTTTTTTTTTTTTACCAGTGTGGTAGACTGGTAGTGAAAAGCCGAGGACAACATCTTACAATTCTCTCTTGTTCCTTCATGAAAGAGCACAGATAATGTACTCTTTTGGCCAGAATGATTCCCTGTATTAAAGCGGAACAGCTGACAGAGGAAGCTGCGGGAGCCCATCTTTATTGTATCTTCAACTTCTCCCGAATCCTTTGGTCAGAGTTATCGCCCACACACCCACCCCTTGGTTTTTTAGCTACGTGAACAAGTTATTTGTTCATCTTATTCAGCAAAAATAAACTTTAACATGTACAGTAGCTAAATAGTTTATCTGATGTCCATTAAAACCATACAGCTTTAAAGCTGCAGTTGATAACTTAGAGGAGAGAGAGGACTTGACATAAAAATGTGAAAAAATGCAACTGTCAGATCCCTCCCTCTCCCTCTTCACTGCACTCCTAAGACCCTCCCCCAGAAGGCTGCCGTGTAAGCGAAGGCGCGCGAGCTGTTATGCATGCGACTGTGGAGAGATTTTGCACGTTCACAATATGAAAACGGCCAATTTGCCAAGGCTAGACGTTACTGCAGTGAACAGTCAACACTGCTGGCCAACAAACAGGCGCGTTGTTAGACCTCAAAATTCCGGGGCTAATTTCCCTCCCTTTATTGAAAATAATCAGTCCTGGCTAATCCTAGATGGTTTTCATTTATTAATACGTTTTCCAATTCAAGAATAATCAAGTGGCTATTGAAGACATGGCTTCTCTCCCGCGTGCAATTGAAAAGCGACAAAATAATGGGCTACATTCAGTCCCGAAAAATAATTTGATTATAATTAGGTCTATGCGATGTCACTTGGCGACGGCATTTCAGAACTCTTTATTGAATGACGGTAATTTTGGCGACAAGTACGGACACCTGTTTTTGCAGCACAGTCATTCAACTAGCTGTCAAAAAATAGACAGCTGTCCAATTGGTAAATGTAAAAGACGAAACCACGTACTTGTCACCAAAATTACCTTCAATCGCTGAAGAGTTCTGAAATGCCGCCGCCGAGAGACAGTGCATAGACCTAATTATAATAAAATTATTTTTCTGTACTGAATGTAGCCCATTATTTTATTGCTTTTAGATGGGGGGAGAGAAGCTGGGTCTTCAATTGTTACTTTATTATTTGAGAATTGGAAAACATTTTAATAAAGGAAACCCATCTAGAATTAGCCAGGACTAATTATTTTCGATAAAGGGAGGAATATTAGCCCCAGAATTTTCAGGTCTAACGACACGCCTGCCAACAAACGAGCAGAAATAAATCTTGTCGACATGAAAAGTAATCTGAAAAGTAATCTACAGCAGTATGTATTCAGTAAAAACCCAGCACACTCTTATTTCAGAAAGTTACCCGTATTTTTTTTTTTTTTGAGTACAGAAACTGTTGTGAATCCTGCTGAATGGGCAGTAAACCACGTATGACAGCATTTAGCTGTGAGAGCACAGAAATGTTACACATAATTACATGGACAACAACACAACTGATAAGACTACCAGGTCACTTCAATAAGGTATTTTCTGCTACTTTCTAATAAAACGATACTAGTAACGTTAGCCCTAGCATCGGAAGCAAGCTAACGTTAGCTCGACTGCAACATCATAGTAACAGCACATGCACTACGGAGTACTGTAACAATTACAAGACGCTGGCTATTTGAACAGCGACTGTGCTTGCAAGCTTTCACTTGCTTATTTGCAAAGCAAAAATGAATTGATGCCCTTAAGGGCTGGGGTTAGATCTAGCAGTACATGTGAGCGAGGCCCACTTGCTCATTTCCAGAGCATTGCGGAGCAAAAATGAACTAATGAATAAAGCAGGGGTTTACCTGTCAAGCAGAAAAGTCGCCAACTCTGTGTCGGTTTTTAATCCTTCCCGATCATGGAGTTCCTATCTCCTCTGAAAAGCCACTCCGAAGTTCACTCTGGTTTTATCCCAGGCTGTGTCTAATTCTTTCCTTTGTGCTTTTTTTTCTTCTGGCTTCTTCTTATTACTTGTCTTAGCCGTGTGTGCTGTTGTCAGTAATGGAGGTATCGGTATTTTCTTCCTCGCTGACACCTGTAGTTTCTCTAAGCTCCTGAACCCTCTCTCAAAGATTTCAGCTTGACTGAGCACTGGCGTGAACTGAGGAGCAGGGGGGAGGAGTCTCTTCGCAGTGTGTGCATGTGCACCGTTTGACGGCTGTCAGACACCATCCTGGCTCTAATTGTTTCTTTTTGGTCGGTCCGAACGATTCTTTTAAATTGCAGTAGGTGGGTTTAAAGAAGTCTTTTTTAATTACAGAGTAATAGCTTTAAGTGATACTGTCTGTACACAGTGAAAGTTTTACAAAAATTACAAAATGTTACTTTTATAAGACTTACCAACTGCAGCTTTAAGGGAGAAGCATGATATGGTTTATACTCTTCGTAATCTTTTGCATTGGAAAAATATCATTTGTCCACTCGTCACTTCACTCTGATCAAATTACGGTAAAATCTTAATTGTTTGTAATATTAAATATAATCCAATGCAATGTCAGAAAGTTACATGGTCTTGGAGATTGGGAAAAATTGAACGGGCAGAGAAGTCATTATTTGAAATTCTGTCTCCTGTTACAAGGAGCTCCGTGTGAATTCTGTTATTATTTTTTGCAAAAAGCCGACTGAAAGCCACTATTGTTGAAGTATTAATAATAGCCACCGTCTCGCCACACTTATAACCTAGAATTGGAAAGGAATGGACTGCGAATCACAGAGTAAGGTGAGACAATGTTTCATTTAATTAATAATTGTGGAGTATCAGTTTCAAAGAAGTCATGTGATTTCCAAAAAACTGATTTTTTTTGGAAATCACAATTATGTGGGTATAAAGAGGTACTCGGGTGTTGGGCGGGGGAGTCTGGAAGAACCACAACTTTTGTGACATTGTTGAATAAAAGTATCCTGCCAAAAATGTTCTCAAGGCTCCAGAGTGATTCATTGATTGATTGATTCTTTGGCGGTTTAGTAATCCATGACACGATGAACTCTCTATACGGATACACGGTCAGCCAGGTTATATTTAGCTGCAAGAGAGCGTGAGAGAGAGAGAGAGAGAGAGAGAGAGGGAGGGGAGGAGCTGCACTTTCTGAGGTGCTGACTGTGACGTCTGAGACCCCAACAGCCCAGAGCACCTCCTGCTGTGATGATCTAACTCTGAACATTGTAACAGTAAAGCACATCGACACACTCAGCACCGAGCTGTCATCCTACAATACTAATTTTGTGCGGAAATCACCGATAGATAAAGCCATTTTATAGCAATGTTGTAATGGGGTGGAATTGGAGTGGTCCAAAAAATTAATTCTTTTCAAGGTTAGCTTTTACCCAAGTTCCTTAGTCCAGTCAGGCCCCGCCTGCCTGCAACTGATTGCTCTCTGCCAGGCAAGGGAAGCCTCCCAAGGGGCCTGCAGGAGACGTTGCGTATTTCTCCAAAATTAAACCTCAGCCTATAGTTACAAAGGATTTCCACATTATGGAAAACATCGTGTTTGGTCCCTGTCCCCAAAAAGAAACATCCGGCTGGCCCTGAGGACTATAGACCCATTGCCTTAACTTCTCACATCATGAAAATATTTGAGAAACAAGTAATCCTCTCCCATATCAGGCCCAAAGTGAGCACATTCACTGATCCTTTACAGTTTGCTTATCAGCCCAACATTGGTGTTGATGTTGCTACCTGCTCCAGAGGGTCGCCGCCCATCTCGACACCCCAGATGCATCTGTAAGGATTACGTTTTTTGACTTCTCAAGTGCTTTTAACACAATTCAACCGCAACTATTGGGTGAGAAGTTGAGGAGGATGCAGGTGGAGCCAGTGCTTGTATCCTGGGTGCTGAACTATCTATGTAACTGCCAGACCTCAATATGTGCGACTCCAAAACTGTGTCTCTGAGTCTGTTCTGTGCAGTACGGGGGCCCCACAAGGAACTGTTCTGTCGCCCTTTTTGTTCACCCTATACACATCTGACTTTCAATTCAACTCTGACTTCTGTTTTCTGCAGAAATTCTCTGATGACTCAGCTGTGGTTGGCTGCATTAGGGGAGGCTGTGATGGGGGAGCACTGGAGCACAATCGATGATTTGGTGAACTACAGTAACCTAAAACACCTGAGGCTAAACATCTCAAAGACCAAAGAAATGGTCTTTGACTTCAGGAGGAAGAGCCTGATCCTGTCTCCATACAGGGAACAGAGGTGGAGCTTGTCTCAAGCTACAAATACCTGGGTGTACTACTGGATAAATAACTGGATAATAAGCTGAACTGGTCCAGCCATATGGAGGCAACTTACAAAAAGGGTGAGAGCAGGTTGTACTTTTTAAGAATGTTGTGTTATTTTAATATCTGCAAACCTCTGCTGTGCTCCTTTTACAAGACTGCGGTGGCCAGCGGCCTGTTTTTTGGTGTGGTGTGTTGGGGGGTGGGCCCTCATACATCAGACAGAAACAAACTGAATAAACTGATTAAAAAGGCGAGCACCACCATTAGTGTCCCTCAGGATTGTGTTGAGCAGGTGGCTGAAGTGAGGATGCTTAGAAGAATGAACACTATTATGAGCAATGACCTGCACCGACTTCATGCCCTGGAGGTGTTTCGGCGGAGCATCTTCAGTGCCAGGCTAATTCCACCAAGATGCAATACTGCGCGCTACATCAAGTCTCTCTTGCCAGCCACCATCAAACTTTTTAATGTGCAATAACTTGTACTCCTGCACTGTTACCATTCTGTCACTTTTTGCATCTGAGCACTTTAACATAGTTTTATTCTAAGAATTTGTACTTTTTATTGATTTTTTTTATTAGCCTGTTTTTAGTTTTATGTCTGTTTTATACGGTGTTTTTTATTCTTGTTGTTACCTGAATGTGAGAGATGAAGGAATGCACACCAGCGGTAACAATTGCAAAGTGAAAATAAAACTGCCTGTCCCACTGCCCATAATTGCCGACCAATGTGGTGTCTGGCTGGGGTGAAACTGACCATAAGAAAAAACTGGTGAAGTACAGCAAATGTGCCAAAAGTTTTTTGATTGGAGCCATAAGCAACTCAGGCGAACTTGAAAAATACAACTGAAACCCAGACAGGCCGGAGAGAGTAAACCCAACAACAAAGAAAGTTCAGGGCCAAGCTGCAGCACTTCTTCAGGAAACCAAACAATCCCCCCTGCCTTGGGAGTTTGGCCTGTCATATTGCAGGTGATGAGGCAAAGGGCTTCAGTTGTGGTGATGACCAGTAACAGTAGCTGTGACCCTGCCTGTTTGTGGGATGGATACTGCCCTCTGGTGGGCACCAACCTAAATTGCTCTTTCAATGCAACCACACTGGCTATGAACTGTTAGTGACTGATTTCAGGCATGATAGCTTCAGCCAACATATTATTTTTTGTTTTGTTATATTAATTTATTTTGTTCATTCCTCCCCTAACTGGCAAAACAGGCTATTATGTTTTGTAATAAGCAACTTATCATTTCATGTCATTTATACCATATTCCCTTCCATCTTGTTTGTAGCTATAATGACTGCTTTCCCCACTTGAATGAATCCCAAATATTCTGGGCCATGGGGCCATTTCTTTTGTTGAATGATGAAAAATGAGCTTTTTTTCCCCCCTTGAAAGCTAAAAACAGTTACTCCTTACAGTTTAGCAACCCCAATATACTGTTGGTTGTTCTTCATATCTGAGGGGATTTTTTCTTTTAAGGATTTTTGGTACACTAGAAATACAAAACCCAAAACCAGTGAAGTTGGCATGTTATGTAAATCGTAGATAAAAACAGAATACAATGATTTGAAAATCCTTTTCAACTTATATTCCATTGAATACACTGCAAAGACAAGATGTTTAATGTTCAAACTGAGAAACTTTATTTTTTTTGCAAATAATCATTAACTTAGAATTTAAAGGCAGCAACACATTGCAAAAAAGTTGGCACAGGGGCCTTTTTACCACTGTGTTACATCGCCTTTCCTTTTAACGACACTCAGTAAACGTTTGGGAACTGAGGAGACCAATTTTTGAAGCTTTTCAGGTGGAACTCTTTCCCACTCTTGCTTGATGTACAGCTTAAGTTGTTTAACAGTCCGGGGTCTCCTTTGTCGTATTTTACGCTTCATAATGCACCGCAAATTTTCAATGGGAGACAGGTCTGGACTACAGGCAGGCCAGTCTAGTACCCGCACTCTTTTACTACGGAGCCATGCTGTTGTAACATGTGCAGAATGTGGCTTGGCATTGTCTTGCTGAAATAAGCAGGGGCGGCCATGAAAAAGACGTTGCTTGGATGGCAACATATGTTGCTCCAAAACCTGTATGTACCTTTCAGCATTAATGGTGCCTTCACATATGTGTAAGTTGCCCATGCCTTGGGCACCCCCATACCATCCCCCATACCATCACAGATGCTGGCTTTTGAACTTTGCACCTATAACAGTCCGGATGGTTCTTTCCCTCTTTGGTTCGGAGGACGCAACGTCCACAGTTTCCAAAAACAATTTGGAATATGGACTCGTCAGACCACAGAACACTTTTCCACTTTGCATCAGTCCATCTTAGATGAGCTTGGGCCCAGCGAAGCCGGCGGCGTTTCTGGGCGCTGTTGATAAATGGCTTTCGCTTTGCATTGTTGAGTTTTAACTTGCAATTGCAGATGTGGCGACAAACTGTAGTTACTGACAGTGGTTTTCTGAAGTGTTCTTGAGCCCATGTGGTGATGTCCTTTACACACTGATGTCGGTTTTTTATGCAGTATCGCCTGAGGGATTGAAGGTCACGGGCATTCAATGTTGGTTTTTGGGCTTGTCGCTTACGTGCAGTGATTTCTCCTGATTCTCTGAACCTTTTGACGATATTACGGACCGTAGATGATGAAATCCCTACATTTTTTGCAATAGCTCGTTGAGGAATGTTGTTTTTAAACTGTTCAACAATCAGCTCAAGCATTTGTTCTCTAAGTGGTGACCCTCACCCCATCCTTGTTTGTGAATGACTGAGCAATTCAGGGAAGCTGCTTTTATACCCAATCATGGCACCCATCTGTTCCCAATTAGCCCATTCACCTGTGGTATGTTTTAAATAAGTGTTTGATGAGCATTCCTCAACTCTCTCAGTCTTTTTTGCCACTTGTGCCAGCTTTTTTGAAACATGTTGCAGGCATCAAATTCCAAATGAGCTAATATTTGCAAAAAATCACAAAGTTTACCTGTTTGAACATTAAGTAACTTGTCTTTGCAGTGTATTCAATTGAATATAGGTTGAAAAGGATTTGCAAATCATTGTATTCTGTTTTTATTTAAGATTTACACAACGTGCCAACTTCACTGGTTTTGGGTTTTGTATTTTGCTCCGTATATATGCGTATATCTGAGCTCCAGGTACATACCTGAAGTTCAGTGCCAAACTATCCTGCTGGGACTAAGTCCACAGTTTACCCATTCTCCTACTCGATTTCACACACCTACAGCTCACAGCTGAATGCACCTCCGATACATTGAGGCTGTAATGTTTATTACATATATAAAAAATGTGTATGTCTTAAATGTAAATGAGCACATGTTACAGGGCTTTAGATGGCTTGATGGCAAACAATGTGTTGCGAATAAGCGAAGAGATAAGCGAAGAGACCAACAGCATGTCGCAACAGCTGTTATTTTATAGCTGGTATGAAAACGGGGTAACGCTATAACGGGGTATTCACTATAACATCACATGAACTGGCATTGACTCATCCAGCAAGTGCAACAGGCATAAATCTGACAAGAAATGCAGTCAACTGTCTCCCAGCCAATCATACCATACAATACTCAGCTGACTGTTCAGCCAGCTATGCCAGTCAAAATTCACATATGCCATTCTCTCCGGGCCAAATCTTGCGGTGTATTTAAGCTTCCAATGCTGAACACCACTCTGCTTCAGTGCTCACGTTGGAACCCAACTGTCATCCCAACACCACCTTACTTTCGTTTGCGGTACTGTATTCATTAACTGTCTGCATGCTATCAACAAAATGTTAATAGTCGCTTTGTCTTATCATACAGTAGCAGTCATATTACACCAGTGCCATTGTAGCACAGCTCTGTTCTATTATCTGGATGGGTTAGTGATCTCCCCGCATTCAGCTCCATACATTCTGCTGTGAATTCACGAAACCATGTGACTGCCTTTATAGAATAGAAATATGCGCTGTTATAAGTTACCGTATTTTTGCAGTGTATTGCTGTTTCAGATTCGCAGTAAATGCGACGTTGTACACGCCCACGCACATTTCACTGAAATTTACAGTTAATTTACCTGTACAAGGATTTTTCGCACGCAGAATGCATTAGCAGTAAGGACCACAGGCTAAATATCCCAGCCCTTAACCGGTCTTTTTCGCGACCTTGCCTTCTCGCTAACAGCATCTTCACTACCACACACTGCTACCATGTTAGAAATCGTTCACTGACAAAGATAAATGCGCGCTGCAACCATAAATATTACTTAAGAAACAGAGGTAATTTTTTTTAATGAAAAGCATTAAACATTCTTACCTGTTCTGCAAATGCTTTTTACAAAGTTTTACCACTATGTCTTTAGTAACATTTATGCCCGCACTTGTCTTTGGTAGCAGACAGTCTTTCACATGGTATCGAAAGTACAGTTTGTGGTACCAAGATGATGGCAGCGAAAAAGCATGGTAGCGGAACGTCCGTAAACCATCCCTGCTACAACCTGCTAACATCCCGCTAGCAAAACTTTTGCTCCCAAATGATATAGTAATGGGACTAGTTTAAATCAGGCTAAATTTAGGTTTCGGTTACCCAAAACTTCGCAGATTGAATTTGCATTCTCCCATTATTTTACTGTAAAAAAAAAAAAATTGGAATCAGTGGTGCCAGTTAAATTAACTGTAATTTTATGGTCAACTGGTAAAAGTGTGAGTATACTCAATCATTATAACAAATGGGGGCTAGTTTGATAGATTCAAGGGTTTATTTTTTTGTGAGCAAAAGATTTTTCTTTTTTAAATAATTGATTGTATGAAAATATGAATGTCTCCAAAATTTGACTGACATTTGGGATGCCTCTCCCCTCGGGCGTTCAGTTACCCTGGCTACCTGCCCTTCATCAGTTCTTCACTTTCCTGATTATCCTCACCTGTCTCCTTTCAGTTAATGTTGTTATTTAAGAGTATTTATGCCTTAGTTTTCTCATCTGGTTTCCCCATTTGTGTTTAGTGCACATCCTTTATGTTCTCCTGATGTTTATATCAGTTTAATTTCTCTCTCACTTATTTAATAAACTCCACATAAAATCCTCCTTCCACTCCATGCCTTGGCACCCTGCTTTATGTCTTGGGGTGTCAGGGCTGGACAACACAACTGAATATGTATGAATATGAATTGAAGTTATTAAAATTTCAATGGTGAACTGGATAACTGTTCAGTGGATAGTAGTAAATGGCTAGATTAATTAATGCCAATTCATGTGAAAATAGTTGTAGAGTGTTACTACAAACCTAATAGCTTATTTCATTGAAAATCCAATAACCCTTTCTGGCAAATATTTGATGTTTTGTGAGGTAGTGTTCAGGAACCAATTGCGAGACCCAGGAGATCCAGCAAAATAGTATTTTATTAAAGAAGAGGGGTGAACCCCCGCAGGGCAGAAGGCAACGGTACAGAGTTCAATCCAAAATCAGAATCCCAGGGGCGTAATCCAAATCGTACACAGGGCAGCAAACACAAAACTCAGGGTCGGGCAAAGCAGGTTCAGTACACAGGCACAGGAATATCAGAGGTAAATCCAAAGCCAAAATCCAGTAGACGTACTCCGGTTCGTAAACAGGGCAGCAAAGACAAAACTCAGGGTCGGGCAGAGCAGGTACAGTTCACGGGCACAGGAATATCAAAGGTAAAGCCAAAATCAGAATCTGGGACGTTCCAGTCAGAAGTATAACACTAAGAGTACAAGGCATCAACAATCGCAACACAGGGAAAACAATCTGACAAGAGCTGTGAGTGAAATGACTTCTTAAGTACACATATGGGAAGTCACATGCTATGACAGAGAACAGGTGAGTTGGATCAGTCTAATTACAATGGAATGAAAATGAGGAAGTTCCTGATTACAAGAAACTGGCAAAAGCTAAAACGCGGACATTTCACAATACTGAGAATTTTAATTATTCTTTTTAATGACCTGGTGCTAGAGCAATCTGCCAAAGTTCAGGCATAGAAGAAAACAAAGGTGGTTTTACTGTATGCCACGTTCAAAATATTTATTAATTAAGCAACTTAGTTTTGGCTTTTACTTAGCCTTATATTTGCCTTTTAATACTCCATAAATTAATAAAAACCAAAGTTGGATTTTAGCACGATGCTGTTACTGGCTGCCCCACATAACTGAAATGGAGCGCCAGGAGTCTCAGTATAAATAATGCACCCATTCATCATTCAGTTCAGTCAGGCTACGACAGATACAAAATGCAAAAGCATTTAAAATTCGCTTTAAAAATTTACAAGCGCAAGAAAAAACAGGTGAGTGGAGTAAAAAATGTCCCTGTCCATGAAACGGAAATGCCTGTCCCATGTTTACACTGGATGACTTATAGCCCCCTGAGGAAGCCTTGAAGAAAATTAAGGGCACTCTTCCTGAAGTCTATTTTAAACTCTAGTCTGTAAATAAACCTGTGTCAGTTAATGGCACAAAGCATTACTTTTTCATGCCTCAGCATCCATCCCTTGGGGTATGGCCAGTCCCAATTCACATTTTTCAAAGATGCCATTCAAAATGAAAAAAAGGACTGCCTAAAATTTAAAAAAAAATTCAGTATGCATTTCAGCTACATCTTAGTGAAAAATTCAGTTTTTCGGTCACACTTTATTTGAAGCGTTGCTCAAAAAGGCTTTATACAGCATGTACAATGCCTTCATAAATGAGACATAATGTCTTCATAAATCATTCAGAAGCGAATGCCATGCTTTGTAAAGTGTGGAATAACACATCCTTATTCAACATGTGATGCCAGATGTGACAATGACAATGTAACTTAGCTGACAATTCCTCCCTTTATCACAATTAGCCACTAGCTAAGTGACATTGTCAGTTATATCACATCTGGCATCACATGCTGAAGAAGGATGTGTTATTTCACCCTTTACAAAGTATGACGTTTGCTTATGTATGATTTATGAAGACATTATCTCTCATTTATGAAGGCATTATACATGCTCTATAAAGCATTTATGAGTAACACTTCAAATAAAGTGTGACCAGTTTTTCTTTTTAAGACTGAGACTTTACACTTTCTTGTCCTCAGTTTATGAGACTGTACTCATAAACTCCTAATGGTAAACATCGCCAACAACACTGTCCAAAACGAAAACGGAACTTGAAATGACACACTCAGCGGGGCCTGTTGTTTAGGGCAGTTAAGACCACGGAAATCAGGCTTTCTCGGAAACAAGCCTTCCTGCACCTTAATGTCCTGTACCGGTGCCCAGAGGGCAGTGGGGTGAGGTGTTCATGTAATGGGTGTGTTGAATCCGGTACTATTGAGGTTGCAATGTGTATGATAGTCATGTTATTGAGTAGAGTGAGGTTGTGTGTGGGTAGACAGATGATTTTTGCAGCAGTGCTGGTTTATTCCGGTTTTTAACAGAAAGCATATTATAAAAACAGCTGGAGTAGTACAGAAGAATGGGTTGAATAATCCTTTGATACAATATCAGAAAGAGATGTAGGGCAACATACCGTATTGTCCGCTGAGTTTGTGGATGGTTGCATTTTATATGGAGCTAAAAGATCAACTATCTCATCTATAGCTACGGACTAAGGAATGAGAGGTCTGTACACTTCGACTGCAATGAATGAGTCATTTTTTGCTGCATGAACTTTCAGGACCAAAAACTCAAAACATTTTTCCACGGTAATCGCAAACAGAACGGTACAAATAAAACAAGTTTTAGCGTTAATGGCCATATCTCCTCTTGAGCTTCAGTCTATTCTAAAAAGGTTGTAATTATCCAAGGCCACCTCAGCATCGCTCACAGTGCTTTTTAGCCAAGTTTGGGATAACACCACAATATCAGGATCCGTTTCTGTCACCAAGATTTTCAGCTGATCGGTTTATTTTCAGGCAGAATATTTAAATGAAGAAACCTCAAACCTTTCCTGTTCTTAAAACCTAAGGGATTAAGGGCAGGGCGTTGAAAACCAGACCTTAAAGAAGCAGCCAGGACAAATGAAACTGGGGAAGGCTTGGATGAACTAACTCGTAAAGGACAGCTAGATTTGGCATGACTGACAGAAGCTGCAAAATTCATCTTGCAGATGCACACAGCACCGATAAATCATTATCTGCAGGATCTCGTGCGCCAAGGTTACTGGGGTGAATTCCATCATTCCTAAAAAAAAAGTGTGACGACCCCTCCTCCCTGCACTAGTGCTGGTTCCTTTTGCTGCTGCTCTTTTGTGTCTGCAGGAGGGTCTTTAGCAGGATGGGCCAGACCTGAGCCCGGTGAGCTCTGCCCTGTGAAAAGTTGTCTCAGCCTACAGCTCAGGCTGCGCTTCTCCTGCCGCCACCTGAACTGACAACACCTCAGCAGCATGAGACCCGTTTGAAGATTTTTGTTTCTTTTTCACACATACATTCACATGCATCCATACACGCTGCACATCACTGATTCCCAGTCTTCTCTTTGCTTGTTTGTGTTCTTTGTTAAATAAATTAAGTTTCTGTAGCCCGCCACCTCGTGTCTGTCTCCCTTTATGTTGCAGCCAGCGAGCCGGCTGTAACAAAAGTAATGACGATTCCAGAAACGATTAAAATGATCAAATAAAACCAGATTGTGTGGAGAGCAGGTCTACTGCAGACTGAGAGTGTGACTAAAGCACCTGGAACCTTCTCAAAACGGTGGAGTTGGGCCAGAGATAAAAACGGTTTTCTCACACGATTCAAGAAAACTAAAAAGCCCCTCAAAACAACACATTCTCCTCTTGACTTATCATATGGTGACGCTACCTCATCAAGCCTCAATATGTGACAAAGAGGCTTTTTGCGTCTTTATTTGGCATTTAGAGTTAGGGTTCGGGTTGAAAGTTAGGCGTTAGGGGGTCGGGTTCGTTGGAAACTGGCGTCAAGTAACTATGTGAAAAGCCTCCTTTTTCATCAAATATCGACGCTCGGTCAGGGAGCGTCACCATATGATGAGTCGGGATGAGACTGGGTTCCTTAAAATCCTGTTTCAATATCTCTGACCTTTGGTCCCAGAAACCCCACATGAGTTAAAACTTTTCATGCAGACAGGTACATGTTCAGAAAATCAGGGAGTTCAGGTAAATATTAGAATTACTGCGTGAAAACAGTAATTTTTTCGTGTGCTGAGTTTCAGTCAGTGCCTTAAAAGAAATCAACCCCATCTCCAGCCCTACTTTTGAGTTGCTGTCATTCCCAGGAAAACTGTAGAGTTAGTTGAGGGAGCTTCTCTGCCTTGAGCAAGTGTGTGGGATTGAGTGGCAGATCCTAAGGTGCAAGACGTGCTGTGGGGGAGATACTAGAGTCAGTGAATCTGCATGCACTGCCTCTGTAAATACGACCTTTGAAAGTGCATATTTAATAGAATAACAATTATCAACTTAAAATGTTTAGCGAGTCCTCTGACTTCCAGTAGAAGGTTAATATCTAGAAACAGCTGGGGACGAAAGAAAAAAATAAAAAAACAAATTCCAATAATAGAAAATTACCACAGTAACAGGCAAGTGGTTTTCCAGTTTCCAATGGCAGCAAAGTGATTGCATGCTAACTATGTAAGACGAAGCAAATAATATGTCATATTAAATTCTAATTAGATGCTCTTGAGTATGCTGAGAAAAGATTTCAGGGAAAGCGCTTCGAGTGATTGGACTGGGTGAAAAGGAAAGGTTACATGAATAAATAGAGCAAGTGAGATATTAAAGTGCTATGAATTGCAGCCCTCAGTCATTTACATCAGCTTTCGGGTTGTTTCAGCATATATGCGCACATATTGAAGAATTTATTTTAAGTTCCTTAACACTTTCTAGCATATTCCTCTTTGACCATGTCCTTCTTCATAATTCAGGGGACCTGAGTCCTAATCAGAGGAACCACTCTGTATATCCTACTATTCTGATGCATATTCTATAAGAAATATTAAATAAATGATTTTGATATATTTTAATTGAACCTTGCGTGTCGTTCCACAAAAATTGGAGGGCATTCATCTTCAGATTTACAACGTTATCTGACACCACAATTAAAATCTGCGGGAGATTCTGCCGCTGTGCTTGCAGTAGCTGCAGGTTCAGTCACTGTAGACTGGATGGTGGTGTAATAGTGTCGAAAAGTAGCATATTCATCAGCCATCATCAAAAGCCTGTCTCTTAATGCTGGAGATTCTTTGAGTAGCAAGCGACTGATCGCGCTCAAGTTTCATGACAAGACAAGAGTTTCGTTTTCTGCAGATTAAATACGCAGTTACACATTTTCTGAGAAAATTGTATTAGACGACTCAGGGCTTTGTCTTCATAGTCCAAGTGCTTAGTCTATTGTTGCCGCGTGCAATCCAGTAAGGGCACATTTGAAGCACCTATTACTAAAACCCCACACTTAACTTGACTTGACTTGTGGGGTTTTAGTAATCAGTGCTTCATTTAATTCTCACAGATCTTTGACGTGCAATGCTGGGCACAAGGTGAAGACGGGTGTTGGACTTTACAGTGAAACATGCGGTAAGCCTATGATAAAGCCATCTTCCATTGCCTTAAAAGCCTTCCACTTTCTTCATCTGACACATTTTACAATCTTTGGCGGGCTGAGGGGCGGCCTCACCAAAACTCCGCATCCTGCCCTGATAAAATCGCCTGAAGCCTGCTCCAGACAGTGCAACTTTGCATGAGGCAAGTGACCCGCGTGTATACTGCATCAGGCAATGTTGCACCGCGTGGGGATGGTTTTTACTGCGTAACTTCCAAGGAAATTACTCACCGTATGGGGGCTACCTGCTGCAATGTTACATGTGCTCGACCAATCACAATGTGCAGACCCGTCATATGATGTGCAGAGGAGTCACGTGATACAGAAATTTCAACGACTTTATCCTCGACCAGGATGTCTGTTACAGTTTCAGAGGATGCTGCCGTTTTTCTGTATCATGTGACTCGTCTGTACATCATATGACCGGTCTGCACGTTTTGATTGGTCAAGCACGTGTAACATTGCAGCAGGTAGCCCTCAAGCACATCTGCATATCCTTGCAGCAAACTGATGAGCCTCAACCAATCTTTGCTCTCATGGTCTTGGGTCCTCTTTGGAAGCTCCTTTCATACACTTACATCACAATCTGACCTTTTTAACTTCTCCTATTTCACATCACCTTACTATTGCAACTTCCCTCACTGTTATTAATCATAAATTGTCCCTCCATCAACATTTTTGGATTCTGTTGCAGTCATCATGTTTGAAATGAGTGAATTCACTGTTGAAATATCAAATAATGTGTTGTTGTGGTGTAGTAGGTGAATTGACCGTTCAAATCAATCTTTTTGTATATATTTGCATTCTCCATAATGTGCCAAATCTTCCCAGAATTGGGTTTATAAGATGGCAAGAAGGATCTTCTTTTCCGTATTTTAACCTGGGGTAGCATGTGCTCTGTAAACTTTTTTGAGTTTCCTTTAGTCTTGTTTTGTTCTGGAACTATAACTCATTTGCATCAAACTCACCATTCATTCTTATTATTATCAGCAATGGCACATGTATTTAATTGGTTCTTAATTATGGTCTATCTGTTCGCCACAAGGCAGTGAGGCTGACTCCAGCCCAACACCACACTGGTAGAGAATTATGAGCTACAGTACCCCCCTTGAGACAGGCAGAATTTTCTGTCTGTTGGGGGGGAGGAAGGAAAAGTCCCCTGCAGACCCATTGGGAGGCTTTCCTTGCCTGGCAGAGGGATCTTCACTTGCTGACAGGACTGGGCTGAGTGGACCAAGGAATTTGGGTAAAAGCCTCAACAAGGGAGAAGACGCAAAACTTTGTAGGTAGACCATTGTAGGTAGACCAATCAAAATTCTACCTCATACCAGCATTGCCATAAAATGGTTTTATCTATCAGTGATCTCCGCACTGAATTAGTATTGTAGGAGGACGGCTCTGTGCTGAGTGAGCTGATGTGCTTTACTGTTACAGTGTTCAGAGTTAGATCATCAAAGCAGAAGGTGCTCTGGGCTGTTTGGGTCTCAGACATCACATTCAGCACCTCAGTAGGTGAAGTTCCTCCCCTCTCTCTCTCTCTCTCTCTCTCTCTCTCTTGCAGCTAAATCTCACCCAGTTGGCTGTGCATCTGCACAGAGCTCTCACCGCTCGGCTCAAACAGGTCCGTTTCAGCTCTAGAGGAAACCAAAAGCAGCTGCACTGTACACAGTACACAATATGTTAAATACATCACCCCCACCACGCTACCCTCAGGCCCACAGCAGGGTCCATAAATGGGTTTTTGTACAGACGGGTGGTGTCAGTGGGAGTAATGAGGAGACAGGAGGGCTCATGGTGTGTCTACAGTCCTCTGTTTCTCCTCAAAGCGTAAAGGAAGCCCAGGCTGTGGAGGAGAGGGCAGCCAACAGAACAGAGTAGAAACGAGAGAGAGAGATGGGACAGATAAAAAAATGGCAATGATAGGAGAGGGGCAAAGAGAGGAGAGTATTCTGAAATGCAGTTATTATTTTATGTGCAGGAAACATCGTATTTCTGTCAAACAGTGTTGGGGGCTGGCTAACAGGTATTGTGACTGGAATGAGTGATTGAATTATCCAATTCCATCTATAGGCAGCCATGTCCTTTTACTGCACTGCAATCATCTTGTAATGAAATCTTCTGCTGGCCATAAATCAATGCCGGGGAAATGCATTGCAGATCAAACGCAACAACTACATTTTTACTCTTCACTGATTTCAGAACGCAAAAAGAGGCTCAGTTCCAATTATTACTTTCCCATCGCATCACCTCCCCTCCAGTAACCAGTGTTTTATGTGCTAATGCATCACATCACTGCCAAGAAAGCATGTGAGGGTGATAGATTGGACTGCAGTTTTAAACACTGCAAAGGTAATTTCAGGTTTACCTGAATTTTTGACTGGCTGGTGAATTCTGTAACAAAATGAGGTCTGAAATGCATTCACAACTTAAATGGCATATATAATCAACAAGTACAACTTGTAAGGCAATTAAAAAGAAAAAAATTCCTCTATTACTCTGAATGCTGTTGGTTTCGATTGAGGATGACTCCACAAGATATGGACTTTGTTCCCCCATTGGGTCTTGAATTTCTTTAGGTTGTTCTGCTGCTTTTAGCCTACTTCACATTGCTTTATGGGTTTGATTTAAACAAAGTTTAGACTCAGGAGGGCCAGCAGTGGCCATGCTCTGGCACCCAGAGATGTTAATGGGTGGCAGAGCTGCAGGGACGTGGATTTTATTAAATAAAGAATGAGAACATACCAAAAACAAACACAGAACTACAAGGAGATTTGGAAGGGGAATGCACTACACAAAGACAGGAACAGACTAAAGGGGTGTTCACACCTACAGGAAATAGTCAGATCAATACAAATTTAGATGTTTTTGCGCGTGTGGACATAAAAATTTCCCGTATTTTCGCAATTGTATTCACATTAAGTCTTGTGATTTTTCAGGAATTATTGTGAAAATTTGCTGTGCGCTGTACGTGAACAGAATTGAGAATTGAAACTTAGTTTTTTCAATCCCATCATTCAAATCGGAATGTCAACAGCAGGTATGGACCTGTCACCTTGTCGTGGTCTTGAGGCTCCTTCAGTTTGAAGGTGTAAGAATAGGCAATAATTTTAAGCATAAACATCATAAGGGTCATAGTCAATAACTATACAGCTAAAAAAAAACATAAACTAGAAGAATTATGAGAGAGCCATACTGACACAATCCATTTTGAATCAACCCACCCCATTTTAGAGTTTACAACGGTGGGTTGATGCAAGTGTTCAGATGAATATATTACTCTTGTCGACACATCCTGGTTATTTTTCTTGAATGTTGGTCATACCCTTAGGCAAACTTCAGCGAATTCCCTTAGTGTTTCATGGCCGGGAACTTTGTCAAATGTACAGTGTTTACACATGTGGCCTTTGGAAATCTCCACTTCAGAACATATCTTTTGAACAAATATCTTCCCATCTCGGCAGTTCTTTTTTTAAATTCATTAGGAAAATATATCAGCTACAATGAGCATTGATAAGCACATGATTATAACAAGTGTTTGCCACTAACATGGCAATATCCCCCGCCGCCTCAATTTTATATGTCCGTACGGATGGACAGACGGACGGAGCCCAATGCTATATCCCCCACTTTGCGCTAATTGTGCGGCGGGGATAATCATTGGTGACACTTTGTGGGGCCCCAGAATGGGTGCCCCTCCCAAAAACTAAAAAATGGTAAAAAAATAAATAAATAAATAAATAAATAATAATAATAATAATAATAATAATAATTTTTTGTCATAAAGAAAATTGATATTGCTGGTTTCTCTGGTGGATTCATAAGCCCAATGGGGTGGTTTATCAATGTTGAAAATAATTTTGAGTCAGGTGGTTTGAGCCAGACGACACCCCAAATGGGACTCCACCTTTCATGAAGTACAAATGTCCGAACCCCCCTCTCAGCTGGCAAATGACCGACCTTCAACATTTAAATGTTGTTGAAATAGTTAAAGAAAATGCATTATTTCGACATCAGAACAACTTGAACATTAACTGGTTGAAGAAGAGTGGAAACGTTGAAATGTCATCTTTGAATGACTTGTATGTTGAATCAACATGATGTCTACAACCATCAATAAATTCTAACATTTGTAAATACGTCCGTTGAAGAGCAAACGTTATTTCAACACCAAAACAACATTGAGGGTTAACTGGTTGAAAAAGTATTGATAAAATACAAATTATTTAATTTTGAAACGTCATCGATAGCTCACCTGGTAGAGTTTATGCCGCTTATATTAGGGCTGAGTCCTCACTGCAGATTCCCGGGTTCAAATCCAACCTCAGGCTGTTTGCTTTGCTGCATGTCCCCCCCCCAAAATCTGTGTCTGTTCAATAAACTCAAAAATTGTTCATGATTCAATGTTGGCAAATTCACTTATGTTGAAAAAACAATGTTAAAATGACATTGCAAGTTCAACGTCAATTCACTTTTCAAAATTCAGCACTGAATATTGAATATTGAATTTATTGAATATTGAAACATTGAATAAAGGTTCAAATACCAGCTAGGTTTAGGCTACCTGCCCATGAAGGGTGAAACTAGGCTTTATAAATTAAAGGGAATCATAATTAACTAAAGCGTAACAGGTGATATCATTAACTAAAAAAAAAACTGAAGGATACTTGAATGATTCGCTGGGGCAGGTATTGGAATGCCAAAGAAGAGGGGCATTACAGCAGTAATCATGCCTGGCCGTGTCTGCTGAAATTGAGCCCAATTTTCAATTAAATTCATTTAATTTGTTGATTTTGTCACCCCAGGGCAATTTACTTTTTCACATGGGGCCAGGTAGGGTTGGATAAGTTTTTTGCCTTCAATAAATGAAATCCTCATTTAAAAACTGTTATTGTGTGTTCACTCAGGTTATTTTATCCAATTTCAAAATTCGTTTGATTTGAAAATATGCAAAAATAGAAGAAAGCAGGAAAGGGAAAAATACTTTTTCTCAGCACTGTTCAAGACCTTGAAATTTGTTCTCAGATGCCACAAAAATGCATATTTTGCATTTGCATTGCAAGTTCCCCTCAAGCTACTGCATATCTCTGTGGCACAGTTCAGTGCTTTCAAAGTGAACACTTCACCTGGGTGCTGTCTCAGAAGCCACTGGCCAGCGATTGACAGCTCAGCTTCGCCCACAGCATGTGTACTGAACTGTGCTATCCTTCTCCAGAGTTCAATCCCCAAATTACCGAATTAGCTGTCAATAAATCTACCTGTTGCATTGTATACCGCCTCCGCACTTGATTCCTGGTCTGGACCAAAACAACTCCGAACCTTTAGAAAAACTGAGGCATTTGATTGGTGACCATCACTTTGAGAGGGTAAGTTTGAGAATAAACTCTCTAACCAATGCATAAAGGGCTATACATTGTGCACTCCTTCCGTTACAGCCACCCAGAGGGTACAAAATGTCCTCAGGATGCAACAATAAATTGATTGGAATTTTGTGCCACTTGTCAGTACGTGGTCACAACATTGTGAAAACGCTTTCTGTATGCTGAATTTCATTCTGCAGTATCTTTAATCTTTCAGTATCTTTCATATCAAGCTCACTGAGTCTTCACTGTATCAGTTTTGTCTTTTTCGTGAGGATATGGCGCATTACATTGGAAATGACAACACTGTTTTGGTGGGTGGCACATCGTGATACATGGTGTTCTTGATGATCAAAGGAGCAAATGGATTCTATTTTTGTCATATTTATGTTCAGCACATAGGTGCTATGCTCCCATCATACCAACTTTGAATATCACTTGATTGCAAAATCTCACGGACGCCAGATAGTTAATGCTCAACCAATATTCAACTGGGCCGTTTTATCATGGGACATATCCTATACCCAAGTGGCGGGCTGCGAGGTAAAACGTTGAAATGCGTATGTTGAGAGCTCTTTGCTGCTCTTTCACAATGTGAATGTGTCCTTGACTTAGATCTGAAGAATCTTCTTTTTTTCAGTACTTTTTTTATCCCTGCTTCATGCATACTTTACTCCTAGTGTGCCTGAGTCGGTCCATAACCTTCCATCTGTTCCCAGAAGTGTTTCTTTACTGATCCACTCATAACGGATTCACTGCAGTGCCCAATACCGCAGTTTTCCCAGAGACTGATTACTTTTGTAAATCCTTGTCACCATTTCCATTTTTGTTGTTTTGTTGTCTGCGCTTCCCCATATAATGCTATAGTACTGCTTTACTCTATATTTGGTACTGACAAAAGAGTAAGAAATCTTCGCAATTATGATTGTAGAGAGGTTGAATTTATAGAGCTTTGAAGATCTCAGGTAATTAGATTTGGCAGCCATGAAGTAATTTCAAAAAGACTGGCACGGATCACATCTTTTTAAAAGTAAATAATTTACCTGGGTGACTGAGGGATTGTTAAATTGTGTGAAAATGAGTCACAGATGTGCAAAGGTGAAACTTTGCAGCCATCTTGATTTGTGACACTGCCCTTGTGCTAACCTCATATGTAAGGTTTATTCCGACAGTAAACTCCCAGTGCAGTTCAAAGCTGGAAACCCATTAACTCTGGATTTAACAGCTATTTTCCATTGATCAATCCATGACCACGACTGCGTCCATTTGGTTGAATGTATTGGCCAGGAAAGTGCACTTGCTGACGTCCCTTGAGAAGATTTAACACAGCACTAAAATGACAAGTGTAAACACTCATCCAATGAGGAAGAAGCCTTCTTACAAAGCTTTCAAGTTCCATAAATGTTCCTCTCCCGAGTTTTCCTGAGACTCTTCATCTAAATTTTTCTTTGTTGAAAATAAAGAAGCAGGTTTAAAACAGCCCACTGCACAACCTAAGGTTCCTCTGGGTACTGGAAATCCTTCAAACCCTTATATTTTAATGTGATACTCTCAACGTAGAGAATGGTCGCACATCCAAATAAACGAATCAAGACGAAATATAGATATACCTTTATTGTCGGCAACCACTCAATAGCGCTAACGCGTTTTAGCTGAATCAAGCCTTCGTCAGAGCGTAAGAATAAATTAAATATGGCTACAATATATAATTTCCACAGTACACAAATTGCAGTTGCAGGCAATTATACAAATCCAAATGGTTCAATCATTCCATTGTTCAGTCAGACCATACAGTATATAGCAAAGTCACTCAGGCATTAGATACACATGAATGCACTTAGAAAAACATAATTAAAACTAGAACGGGCACTCGGTAGAGCGCATACCTTCGCCGACGCCACTGAATCCCTCGCCACTGGCGTTGGTTTCATGCCGATCGGATAAAAATTGACCGAGATATGGCCGAAAGTCGGTCTTGACCTTTTCGTGGCCTTGACCTTGACCTTTGACCCGATCACTCCCAAAATCTAATCAATTGATCCTCAGGTCATGCCAAATCAACCCACCAAATTTTATGAAATTCCGTTCGGTACTTTTTGAGTTATTCGATACACATACAGACATACACACAAACAAATAAATACACGGGGATCAAAACATTACCTTCGTCAGCGAAGTCGCTGGCGAAGGTAATAACACAGAATATAAAGTAATGCATACAATTACAAGAAACATTTCAGACTAAAGTCTTCATTTAGGCCACTAGGAGTCATTGATTTTATAGTGTAAATCCAATACATTTCTCTTTGAGCTAACTTCCTTATATTTTAATGTTATGTTTTCAAGGTTCTAAAGGTGTTTTGAGTTCAAATAAAGGCCTTGAAAATACTAAAATCGCAATCTGAGTATTTTGATAAGTAATGCAATGCACAGCTGCAAAAGTCCTGGTAAAGCTAGTAAATCCAGCTTGAAAAGTACGAGAATTTGACTTCGGAAAAGGTGTAGGAATCCAGCCAGCCTGTCTGTAACCTAATAAATAAGATTATGTCCGATCGTGATCCAAGGATCATAGATAATGAATTGTCACAATTAGCTGGATCACCCCTCCCTGTGGGATTCTCGCAATGCAAGCATTTGGTCACTACATATGAATGATGCAAGAAAGGGCGTCAAATATGTCTCACAAAATCCAAGAAACATTGACTGTTTAAACATGGACATAGCCTCCGTGACGTCACCCATACGTTTCTGAATATCCATTTTGAATCAAATTTGGTCACCATCTTGCCACTTACTTAACTCCGCCTACCTCTCAGATAATCCAAAAATGGGCAAAAAAGGCGGGCCGTTGCTGGAGCTGACGCAAGCCCAGTGGCCAGGCCGAATGCAGCTTGTTTGCTGAAACACGCCCCCTAAGCTCGCAGCTACCAAGCTAGCTTCGGCTTCCATACTCGACTAAAAACCAAACTCAGCTCAATGCTACCCGATTCACTAAAGCCGAGATGCAGGGTCATATCTGTCCCAGTAAAGCAATGGATCCTGCCAAGTAGCTTGCTGTGGTGGGTCGAACGCTGTTAATATTCGTGAAGCAGTTGCAGGACGAAAGTTATTCGTAACTGTGAGGCAGTAGCGCAACGAATGCTGTACAGCCTGATTCATGCTTCTTGCGGTTGGCTTGGTCAACACAGCCCACTCGGTGAAATGACGCAGTTGCGGCCAGGGCAACAAAGCGCGGAAGGTCTGCAGAGGCTCTGAACGCCGAGCCGTGCACCGGGAAGATTTTGTAACAACGTGGCCGGGGTCGGACAGACCGCATTGCAATGATTGGCTAGCTTCAGGACCCAGACGTACATATACCGATTAGAATTAGAAATGGAAAGCTTTAAAGAAAAGCCAGCTGAACATACAAACAGCTGAAAATACAAAGATCTTTACGACAGTTCCTGTCGGATCTACAAGGATGCTTATATGACTTCCAACACATGGAAGGAAATAGGAAATTTTCAAAAGACTGATCCCGATGTGTCTAAGATAAAATGGAAAATCCTTCGCAACCAGTTTGTGAAAGCACCAAAAAAAATGAAGGGGAGGAGTGGAGAAGCTGGCGGAACCAGTGTTTCGGCAACATTTACATCATTGTCCTGGCTCATGGTGTTTATAAAACTTAGGGAGACAAAATCAAATGTCTATGCAGCGCTTTGTTTAACCAAAGGTTTTCCGGATGTAGGGTAGCTGTGTCCACAGATGATTGAAGGGAATCTCGTTAGCGTAGCTTACGTCATTCAGGAATACCCATACAGTCATTTTGGAGTACCTCAACCTCCCCCCACGCCTTCATATTTCATTTGAGGTGTAGGACCCAATTATTACAGTATTAATTACATTAATTCACAGTTGGCTAAACTAACTGGCAGACAAATTAAACTTAGTTTGCTATATATAACAAGTAACCTCTATGCATCTGAAATCACACACACTGAGTATCAGTATCCTCCCAGAGTGTGAGCGGATGCTTGTCTCAGCTCTCGTACGCACCTTAGCCAGGTCCCATTAACGGTAGTTTGACCAGCCAAACAATACCACGGCACCTCATAACCTCACTGACAAACCAGACAGACCTTTATTTTCCTACCTCACACTCACACATTTTGATATGAAGAACTACCGCCCTACATTTCGACTTTGGTGAATGCTGAATTAATTGGTTACAGTAGCCTGCATACATGGGCTCATCAATGCTAGGCATCTGGCTCAAATTCTCCATGGTTATTTCATCAGCTGCCCAGCTTATCTCTGCCCTTTATATTCGATACAGTTACAACTGCGACGCGCCACTGTTTTTAATCGTGTTGTAAAATTGATGTGACCTTCGGGAAGAAGCCTTTACTCACACTTTTACCTGGGCACTTCAAAGAGACTACCCAAAGAAAGACACTACAGCACTTACGCAGCAAAAACCATCCCCACGCAGTACCACATTGCATGATGCATACATGCCAACTCTACCGCTCTTTGGGCGTTATTTTCAGAATGGAACTCCCCAAAGGCGTTAGTCTACCACTAAAAGCAGTGTTGGCATGTATGCTGATGCAGTATACACGCGCGTCACATGCCTCAGTCCAGTTACTGCGTGGCATTAAAGACACATCACAAAGAGCCTTTGCACAGGACTCATATATATATATATATCCCTCTGAGGGAACAGCAAACAGGTGTGCAGGCTGATTGACTAATGACAGATGATAATTGAATAATCATTAAAAGTACGCTCTGGGGTCTCATGGAGTGATGAGCTGGCTGGCAGGAGGTGTGTCTTTACTCTTTGTATTTACACTTGTAAGGGGCAAACAAGTGCATGTCAATGACAATCACACTGCTGCCCTGTTTTGCATGTATGAAGACTTTTTTTTGTCATGTGCATTAAACCTTTATTGGCATCGCCATACTGACACTGGGAAAAAATTGAAAATACGACAAGTGAATTTCGTGTTTCAAGCTAATGGTCAGCAACAGCAAATCACTGGTCAAAAAATTATCTCAAATTAAACAATTAGGTTAAGTACGTTTGGATGAGATAATTTTCCCTCTCGATTTATGTCAATTTTTAAGCCATTTAGCTTTAGCATTAGTTCAGGCTGGGATGGAAGTCCGGTCTAGTCACACCCCCTTTTCCGTCAAATCATTCTTGACTTGAGCATCTCCCACCCAATTAGCAAGCTTTTATAATCAAGGCAGTGTTTATTTATTCCTCCGGCTCCAAGCCCTCTACACCATACATGCTCTGTCCAACAGTAGATCTGTGACTCATTTCCTCCGCCTCCCCGGCCTCCTTCGACATAAATAATATTGTTTATCCTAGGCAGCATCTGTTCATATTGCGTCCATTAATTTAAACGTTAGGAATCTCAGGCTCTGCTGGGGGTTTTGTGATCTCAGGGACTGTCCGTGTCATGCTTGCTTCTATTTTTCCAGAGAACAGTCGAGATGAGCCACCACCAAACTCAAATGCATGTTGTTCTGTAATAAATGGAAAAATCTAATTTAATTGTCTTGCCTGAACTGGGGGTAAACTTGCCCAAAGCTTCCTTCAGAAAGAAGATGGATGAGTTGATAAAAAAAATGTTTCTTGGTTATTTTTTGTTCAATGTAAGAGAAAATATTCTCTGTTATGTTAAAATTTGGACTCTGAACAGGCCAAAACAGGAGCCTGATGGACTTGCTCTCAATCAAGTGGTGGCACAGAAGATTTGAGGAGAGCGTTTGTTTAATCCTTGCTAATTTTCTTACCATTGATTGGTTGTTAAGATCATTAAAAGCTTAATATTTTCCTGTTTGTTTTGAATTATTTTTTCACTATCAATCTTCAAATGCTCTGTTCTGTTAAGCTAGCTGACTCTATAAGCAAGCAAAGCTCAATACTTCAGACATATTTAGTTCTTAGTTCTTCTTTTTGAAGAACGTTTTTTCTTATTTGAAGCTTTTTTTCTGGTTATCCTCCAATTTGTATTCCAACTAAATAAGCAGAATATCAGCTGCAGCCACAGGCATCTCCCTAGTTTTTCTCCGCTCTTTCCTCTTGAATTGATTTGAATGTTTACTTTGGTAAATTTGGTCCTTCGCCACAGCCTCTCAGGGGTAGTTTGCGAGTTAATTTGCTAGCATAGTTCACTCAAACAACTGGACTGCAGTCTGAGTCATGGATTGACTTTCCAGCCAGTCGATGACCACAAAGACGGCTCAGCTTTAATTATAGGGTATGTGAAACTCCAGCTGCCTCTGCAATGACCGTCAGTCTCTGAGCTTAAATGCCAATGGATTTATTAAGTCAGAACTGAAGAGGACCGTCCCTCAGTGAAACCCAAGGGATATTAATGACCTTGAAAATATCTGCATGAGCTAAAATCCATCCAAACAAAAATAGGTGTCATTTTTTTCAGGAGGTGTTTGCCCAAGGCTATTACCTCTTAAGCCAATATCTTGGAAAAAGATATTACTCAATGAAACACACTGAAACATGAGAATTACTAGTAATGATGGAGTGTTCCCTTTTGTGTGAACATTACAATGACTGACTGTGTTTTTGTTTGTAATATGCAAATGTTTTTCTTCCCTTTTTATTAAGGGTGTCAGTGATAGTAGATCTGCCTTAATATCCCATTCTCAGAAAATAAAAAATTTTGCAGCAAAGCTGAGTTTTATTAGTCTACTAGCAGGAGACCCAGAACAATCCGAACAACGATGCATCTTCTCAACTCTCAGTGCCATTGAATCGATGCTTTATTATGGAGTGGGAGGCGAGCCAAAAAGTAGACCTACCCTCAATGCCTCACTTGGGCAATAGGGCAGCCATGTATTTCTCGATACTGTGCAATGAGTGACTATATTGGAGAGAAATACTGTACAAAGAAAGCTGCAGTTTCTATGTGTTTATCTTGATATGGATGCACATAAACGCACATTAAAGATAACAGTCTATTTTTTAATCTCAAATCTAATACCTTGTACAGTGTTTTATGTTTTTTTTCACATTCCAAGTACATGAGAACAGGACTTGATGACAGATATCATGTACTGGATTATTCATTATACTGGTATTTAAGCAATGCAGTGCCAAGTGCCCTGCTCAAGAGTCCAACTGCAAGAATAATTATATATATACCTCCTTCCTGTCAAACACCTTAACAAGAAGGCTACAAGCTAACCGTGTAACACTGTCTTATTTGCCCATCAACAATGACAAGGCTACTTGAAATCAATTTGAAAAAAGAACATTAATGCTACTCATTATTCACCACAGTTTCAATCTTCCATGGAGTCAGGTGACAGTAACATGGCAGTTACATGGTCCAATTCCACACTGATCACAGACGACTGAAAAGCACTGAAATAAGGGCTCTTAGAAGTTCCCCACTATGTAGGTATATGATCAAAGGAGATATTTCACCCGCAGTATGACATAGCTCGTTCACTACAAGGTGGCAGTGTGCCTGAGTGACATGGCAATTAGCTGAGTGGTACATTAACCAGCAGGTTACAAACTGAGGAGAGATACAGTTGAGGAGAGATACGCTGTCCTAAACTGGAGGACGGCTGTTGACTTTAATTGATACTCATGCATAACACATAAAATACAAGCTGTGTGAGGCAGATATGTCCTGTACAGTGTCATTCGGATGTGCTGTGGTTTGTCTCACCGTGACAGGAGGCTCATCCTGCCCTGATACACGTTCGCTTGGGTAAAAGGACGACTAGGTGGGTCTCACCTCGCTGCCAAACTGCCGGAGGCTTAGAAGCACCAGAGCTGTTAGGTCAAATGGAGGACATTCAGGTTCCCAGTGCTCAGCACAAGCCCATTTGACTTTGTCTGAACTTCCTCCACTGGGATGGACTCAAATACACGGCTCATTACACTTGGAACTACCTTCTGTTAGGCTTGTCCTCCCCCTTTAAAATGCAGGTTTCTTTTTTCTCTTTGGGTTTGTCAGCTGGATGAGGGCTGCTAATAGGTTTTAGTGAAGAGATATCACATATAACCCCAATCAGAAAAAGTTTGGATGGTATGTTAAATTCAAATTAAAGCTGTAAGCAATAATGTGTAAATTATCTCTGACTTATATAATGTTGAATAGCAGTCTTGGCCTGGAGTACAGTTTAAAAAGCTTTAATCCTGTCACCTGTCAACTGAACACTCTAAAGCTGGTGTAATCTTTACTACTGTCGATTGAAAGAGGTCCCGGATTGGAAGCTTGTTCTAATCAACTAAATGCATTAGACAAAAACGAAATAGTCTTAGAACTAAACATTGACTAGGATAACTTCCATGAAAGAAAGTTTACAATCCAGTAACTTGCACAAGATCTAGAGGGCTTAGAAACTCATTATGCCATTGTTAAGAGTGCAACAGTTTAACAGGATTCAGCAGAGGGAAAGATACATACAGGATAAAAGAGTTATACAAATAAAGGATAAAAAATTAAATAAATAAAAGGATGTAAACCAATCACAGCACACAAGCACTTAACAGACATGCAAGCTGCTGAAGAGACACACAAGGAATTCACACGAGGGTTGTGACAGCCAAAGTCACAACTGACATCTGTGAGCAAAACGGTGACTAAACTAGTGTCATCTGGACAAATTAATAAAAGTTTTTTAAAATCTTAAGTGTGAAAATGTGGCCTGTCTGTTTTTGGGGATTTGGACCACAATCTTACACAATGAAAGCTATTGGCGCACACTCATCTCATTGTCACATTTGTGTAAGTAGCGTGAGATGACATTCTGCTGCGTGAAATAATGAGTTATCCAGAAGGAGGTTGCCATTGGAGGATGGGATGACTACAGCGATAAAGGAATCACATGGTCAGCAACAATACTAAGATAGGCTGCAGCATTTAAATGATGCTGAATTGGCATAAAGGGGCCCAGTGTTTGCTAATATTTTGTGCACCATTACACCACCACCAATAGCCTGACACATGAAAGGATGGATTAATGGATTGTTGTTGTTATATGACACCACTGAACACCATATAAGGGCAGGTGACGTGCTGTGTGCGCTTTCGCAATCTAGGCACTCTTTCACACTAGGTGCGATTGTTCCATACCGTGACACAGTACGATTGTCCCCCCTCCCCTCTCCCCCTGCTGGTCAGCTTTCACAGTAGTAATATTGTATCGTACCCGAGTACACCCCAGTCAAAATTCCGATACAGCGCAACGTATTATGCACCTAGGTCAGGGGTGTCAAACTGACCCGTAAACGGGCCAAGAGGCTGCAGGTCTTCAATCCTACCAAGCAGAAGCTCACCTGAAAGCACTGATTTAATCAACTGATCTAGGCCTGCACAACTGATTAGTTGTATCAGGTGCGCTTCTGCATTGTTGGAGTGAAAACCTGCAGCCTCTTGGGCCATTTACGGGTCAGTTAGACACCCCTGACCTAGGTGGTTTTAAATGGGGAATGATTTTAAAAGGAGGCGCCAATATATTTTGGTTATTATTGAAAAGGAGGTTTGGAATATTAATATCGAATATTAACATTGTGAATGCATATGCTGCGCGTGCCCTAGCACCCCGGTGTGTCATCAGTAACATGGATTACCACGTTTATCAACGCGAAAAATGAAACTAGAAATTTTCTTGACTGAATGCTTGATGTTTTTACTCATCCAAATCTTTTTCTGGGTACCCAAACAGGTAAAGTAAGCCAAAAATGGACTAATATATGATATTGGTGGATGTTGCTATCGGACTTCTTTCGGCTTTGCATTTTTAGCTTATTATGCTGCACACTGCGTCATACCACAAAAATTTATCTATTGTATAACGTGAGCTGCCAGACTTTTGCACCGCGTCCCGCACTTTGAAATATCGCAGCTGCATTTTCTTTAGTTTGTCACGGCACTGACTCATTATTCTGAGATAACCACGGAAATGTAACTACCCACAAATTATTCCATAAATCTGAGTTTTTGCATGTAGTATCCAGTTGTGACTGTATGTTTTCGTCCGCCTACATTTCGAGCAAGCATTTAATTTCTTTATGAGAATGGAGATATCTTTTCGCCACTGCATTTGTTAGAACAAGACAGCTGAATCACATAACAAGTACGATTGCTTCCACATTTGGTATGAGTAGCTATTCATCTGTCTGAGCAAACAGATCTGCACAATCTCTAAAAAACGCGCTCTCTGTGCAAGGCCTGGATGGCCAAAGCGTCCAACAGCAACAGGTAAGCCATTCAGAAGCAGAACACACACGAGTATCTGTTTTTATAGCTTAGTCCTAATAAGGATCAACAGGCAAACTCTTTAGCCCAAGAATGAAATTATAAAATCATTATAATTTCTCAAAAAACATAAAACAATCAAAATTTGATCATATGATGCATTTTTAATGTTTAGGTTTTTAAACTTGTGTTTCCGTGCATTGGACAAGCTATTTGTGGACAAAGATAACAGTTTTCTGTTTTCTCTTATCTCGGTAAGAGTGCTCTCGACCACTCATAAAATTTTCTTTTACCTAAGAGAACAGCAGAAATCAATGTGGAAGAACAAAATAAGAAAAAATCAGGTACACAAACAAAAGTAAGAGAAAATTTGTCCTTTTATTGCTTCTCGCATGAGCCCCATTAACCCACACAGCAAGGAATTATTGAGAAATTTGGCTTCTGTCTCTACATTTATCTTTGAATGAAAAATCTCTGATGGTAAAAAAACAAAAACAAATAGTCAAATCTGGCAGTATTTAATGGCAGACATCAGCATATTGTTGTGCTCTGACTTTGTGGTGAATTGTAATCCTTCGTGCGTGGGTAGAAAGTACTTCACACAACAAGGAATCTTCATTTGCAGCCTTTACTGAACATCTACCGGTAAGTACAGAATGCGAGCATCGTAGAAAACTAACTTTCTGTTGGGTTGTGGCCTCTGACTCGGGCACAGACAGCGAGCTAGCATGTCCCTGCAGTGAGCCGTGAGTACCGTTCAACATCCAACTATATACTAACTAACATGAGAATCCCGTCACTTACTCACATACACCCCCGTGACTCCCCAGACCCAATCAACTCGCCAGGCTCAGCAATGCACAACAGAGCATAGCATCACCAACTACTGTGATCTGCCTTACAATATTCTCCTCACTCAGATTTGCTTTTATGTGACAGTTTGGATGGAAGTGACTGAAGACTGCAAAAAAGGAACTGCATCACAATTGAAGAGAGTTATAACATTCACAAAACGGTGATAATATTGTTCGCGCCACTACAGACCTTACATGTTTGTAGATGCAGCTGGTGCCAGATACCAGAGGACTCACACCGGCCTTCAAGAGGACTTGTGCGATGCTCCTGTCAACGGTAATAAGTATTCTGTTATAAGATTGGATATTTGTTTACAGTTATTATTCAATTCACTCACTCTATTTGTTTTACTTATTGTTCTAATTTCCGTAAGTAAAAGCGCATTAAATGAGATTCAGAATGAACCTTAACCATGGAGTCTGAGGGAAATAGTACAGTATTTGACTGACGGAAAGGAGATTATTATGTTAAATCCAAGGCAGGGAGTTAGTTCCTAAGTTAGTTTCTGTCATTTCATAAACTGCCTAAGGGGAAATACGCATATCTTTATCTTTAGGAATGAAAAACCATTTTGAAGAACTGCAATGGCAAGTCATATGAAAAACATTCAGACGTCATATCTCAGATTTCTCCTTGAAATTTTAATCCTCCAATGCAACAGTAATGTGAATATGGTACATGAAAGCTTTGAAAATGTATTGTTTATTGCATTTAAATTGACTCTCTGTTATTTAATATAGGAACTTGTGATTTACTGATTGAACATCCAAAAATCAGCAGTTCCCAAAACCAAAGGCTAAACTTCATACTTGATGAATATGTGGTATTGTCATTGAAACCACTTTATCAGGCCATTTTGTCAACATAGTTTTTCTCAGATGAATGATGCCCGAAACTTTTGTTTGTGTGTGTGTCGCGCACATAAAAATGTCACAGCTCTCAAATTATCTATGAGAGTTCCAATGCTTTTTTTTTTTGCCAAGAAAAACTGTCTTAAAATGGTTTAATAAGCAATTCTATGAAACCTTAGGCCCAGTGGGACTCCCTCAACCATCTTATCTGGCGTTTGGAGTTCGGGAGCAGGATCCTTTCACAAGATACTAGCGTTCAGCCTTCAAACCAAACTGTCATTTAAAACTGCTGAGCTTCAGTACTAAGCAGAACAAAGAAATTGGATCAAAAGCAATCTAAATGCAAAATGTCAACAGTTCAATAAAATATTCCTTCATGTCGAACCAGTGTACTGTGCTTTTTTGGATAGAGAATGCTAAATGTGCTGCATTACAACATAACCTACTATGCCAGCACACGATGATACATTATGCCTGAGGAGAAACGTTATCACTATATTTAAAAAAAAAAGACTTATTTCAGTCAGATCCACCTTGTTAAAACCCTAAATAAGACTATCATTTGCAGCCATTTAATTTGCAGTATTTAAATTTTGTTGGCATGGCTCTACTCTGAGGCCTCCCCACCCTACCACGCGTGTGCATAAAAAGCCAGAAGGCAGGGAGAGCCAAAAACCTGCCCTTCATGCATACCCCAGATGCCACTGGCAGAGAGAGCAGCAGCAAACCCCCAGGGGTACAGAACAGAGCAGCATCAGTGACTGCATCGTCGTCGAGTTCTCCCCCTCGGCCGTGTCTTGTTCTTCTAGACGTTGTTGTTCAATAAAATATTTTGGCTCGGTCCTCTTCTCTTTGTGGGGGCCTAGGCTGGGGCCGTTACAAAATTTATCTATTTATTTATTTATTTTTACAGTCACTGTCAATGTACAGATTATCCAACATCCCACAACGGGGTGCTGCAGCACCCTCCGCGCCACTACTTCCCACGGCCTTACTGGGACTCCCATGTTGTTATGGAGTACAACCAATTCCTGGGGGTTATGTTTTGGGTAACAAGTCAATGGCATAATTGTAGGGTCAATGTGGGGTGGGGGGGGAGGTAACACCTGATGGAGATTATGCTCGATAACTGGAACTCCCTTGAGGTCCAGCAGCTCTACCTGATCAGAGGACGGAGGTGCAGTCAGACTCTAAGCTGAGTGATGACAGGTCTGCGAGCATGATGAACTCCACTCCAGGATGGAACCAGTCAGTTTGTCCACATGACCAGTTATGTACTGCTGGATCTCCTGCTTTCCAACAGGTGGCAGCCCAGTCCATGGTGCGTATGAAGAGGTGAGTGATGCCATTAGCCACCCTGGATTGTCTGTAGGGAGAAGAGGATTTTTCTCATTGAAAGACTTTAGAATAATGAGCCAGAAAATTGTGGAACGTGGAGAGGTTGCTGTCCTAGGGGTCCAACACCTCCAGGTTAATTCCAAATGGGTGATCTCCTGAGGGAGAGTATGCTGCAAGAATAGAGCAGGCTGCTTGAGCATCCGTGGCGGAGTCCCAGGATAGTTCTGTATTGCTCTGCCTCAAACTACACACTCGAGTTCCACAGGGAGTCAAGCAGGCAAGGCATCTCCACTGGTTCTATTCCTTGGATAGATTGCACTGTTATGATCCAGGTAGAGAACAATCCAATAGCTTGGTTTATTGATAGGATTACGGCAATGACGGATATGCATGGAGCCCAGAGCAGAATGGACCAAACATCCATCAGATTGAGATCAGGACTGCAGGCAAGCCAGTCTAGCCACTGCAATCTGTCTACATAACCACGCCTTTGAAATCAGTGTGGAATGTGGTTTAGCGTTGTCTTGCAGGAAAATGCAGGGATGTCACTGGAACAGACGATGTCTATATGGCAGGATATGATATGTTTCTTCATTAATGGTGAAGAATGAACCTCACAGATGTACAAGCCACCAATGCCTTGTATTTTGACACATACTATTACCATGACAGACCTTGGCTTTTGACCTGGCGATGATAAAAGTTTAGGTTGTCCTTATCATTTTAGTTCCAGTGTTCTCAAAATATACTACTAAAAATTTGAGAGGGATCATAGGAATTTTTTGTGAAATGACATGCAAACTTGGTAACTGTCCCTGATGAGAAATATATTGGATAAATGACATGCAGTCAGACAAAAAACACATAGACACAAAACACATTTGCACGTGCATTTCATGACATTAAATGAGCGTGCAGCCTCACATTTTGGCTTTGACTAACACTTCAGCATTTCAGCTCAGACACATGTGTTGCTTGTTGGTGAAAATTTGGAAGTTCCCAATTTTTTTGCTTTACATTTAGCAATAACAATGTCTCCTCAATGTCTTAGACGTCAATTGACTTCAGAGCAATTGGGAAGATGCATCGGAATGCTTGACTCTGGCTTCTCACAACGTCACGTTGCTAATGCACTTAACGTCAGCCAAAGCGTTGTGAACAGAGCGTGGAACGGGCATAAAACGTTTGGTACAGCAGCACACCGTCATGGGGGTGGTTGACAGAGATAATACTACACAACGACAAGACCACTTTCTCACACATCAGGCACAACGTCATCCTTTCTGAACAGCCACCACCCTATGAAATGACCTTCATGACACCCCGGGGGTCAGGGTATCCACTTAGACGATACGGAATCGTCTTCATACTGCCGGCCTCAACTCAAGAAGGCCATGTGATCGAATCCCACTGACTGTGTGTCATAGGCGTGATCCTTTGGATTGGGCTCACGATCATGTCACATGGACACACAATGTTTGGGCTCCAGTTCTCTTTACTGATGAGTCCCGATATTGCTTGGAATTTACTGACAGGAGGCAATGGGTGTGGCAAAGACAACACGAGCGATTTAATGATGCCTATATCAACGAACACGACCGTTATGGTGGCAGATCAATTATGGTCTGGAGAGGAATAAGCGGGAACGGCAGAACAGACCTGCATGTCATGGGGAGAGGGACGATGACAGGGGTACGGTACAGGGATGAGATCCTCAATGTGTACCTAAGACCATACGCTGGTGCTGTTAGCCCTGATTTCATCTTGATGGATGATACCGCCCGTCCACATCGTGCTAGGGTGGTGAATCAATTCCTAGAGCAGGAGACAATTGTCTGCATGGACTGGCCCGCTCGTTCACCAGACCTTAGCCCTATCGAGCATGTGTGGAACATGCTGCAGGTCCGGTAGTAGGGCACAACCCACACCTCTAGAAGACCTCAGAAATGCCCTTGTTGAAGAATGGAACAACATTCCAATTTCAAGCATCCGGGTTCTGATTGACTGTATGACCCGACGTTGTCAAGCCGTCATTCAAGCTACAGAAGGCCATACCCGTTATTGACATTAACTGTGGTATTGAAACATCAAACGTACACTGTCTGTTTTCACTTTACTTGTCAGAGGTGAAACCATGAAGTGTTCGTGAAAGCTTAAAGTTTGAGGCTGCAGGCTCATTTAATGTCATTAAATGCAGTTGCAAATGTGTTTTGTGTCTGAGTAGATGTCATTTCTCCAATATATTGTTCATCAGTGGCAGTAACCAAATTTGCATTTCATTTCACAAAAAAATTCCTATGATGCCTATCAAATTTTGAGTATTATAGTAAAGGGTGAATTGAATTTTTAAATCACTACTTCATATTTTTATTTGCATTTTCGGTATTGTACAACCATTTTCTGAAATGGGTTTGCAAATCAAATTATGCCTGTGTTACACTTAAAATGGAAGTGATAATCTAGTATGACCATCCATGAGCTCAACGGCTTCTTACTCATCAAGTTCCCAAAGGAAACTGACGCCAATCCTCGCTGATTTTGGGCAAAAGACAGAAACATACCCTGGCCTGTTCGCCAATCCATCGCAGGGCGCAGAGACCATTCACACACTGTTCGCTCACACGTTCATACCTATGGGCAATTCAGAATGTCCAATTTGCCTGAAATGCATATCTTTGGGCTGTAAGAAGAAATCGAGAGTACACTGGTGAACACTGGGAGAAAATGCAAACTCCTCACAGAGAGCCCCAAACCCACAACCTCCTTGCTATGAGGCCACTGCGCTACCCAATGAGCCACCAAGCCACCCTCTTATAATACCAATATAGCATTACATTAAGGTGTGGACTAGCGGGCAGTGTGTTGTTCATACACAGGACACACTGCTCCTGAAAATGGGCCTTTGTAATCATTTCAGAGTGAATAAAAGTCATTTCACTGCACCAAGTCTTTTCTTTTTTAATCCCTAGCATTGTCAAATCAAAATATGTTTATTCAAATACATTTTCAGACTAATTTACTTTTTTGATTAAATAGACCTTAAGTCAGCCAATGACAAATGTCAAACAAAAAATTAGAATCTTTCTATGTTTCTATATGTGATAAGTTTTTATATTCAGGAAATTACTGTAATGAGATGTATCACTGTGCGGGGGCCAGTACGAACTGTTGAATTACATAACGTTATGTTAATGTTGTTTTTATGTCTTTGCTGTACCTATATCATGAATACACATATTCAGAGATTGCTTCTTATGAAGCAGTTTTTTAAACTAATAGTGAAAGTTGCCCTTAAAAATTCAAAATGTTTCCTAAACATTGGTAGTCCTGTTTGACAACCAGAAATATCACATGCATGGCCCAGCAGTCTCAGGCTGAAGGAGTGCTTTTGCTGACAGAGCTGTTATGAAGCCAGCTTTCCGTCTGTTTAAGTAGAATTATTCCACAGAACCGCACTACAAAGGATGAACATCGATTATAATCCATCGCTTGATCCCAAGAGTCGCGCATGATGATAAACTGCGATTTTCTCTACAGATGTCCTTTTAAAATGAGATTAGAAGTCGTCTTAGACCAAAGCTGATTAAAAAATTCTTGAACCCTATCGCAGTTCAGTTGCTCATGGGCCAAAGTCAGCAAAACTGCACATTAGTGGTAAAATGATTATGAATAATATGATTATTTTTTGTTTAAGTACACATCTTAATGGAGAATTCCGGTGTGAAATTGACTTGGAGTGTATCGAAACATGATAATGAGTACTAACTTTTGTCGAATACCCCACCTCCGTACACACGCAACATTTCGAAATAAACGGCTTTTTAGCCGAAGCTCCCAACCGGCTTACAATGGTAGCGAATCGGGCATAGCGTTGCCATGCAACGAAATCGCTCTTTTTTCATCATTAACAAGGCTCAAAGTAGCTCCACACTTCATCGGTAGAATTCTGAGGGCCCTGACATTTAAAACGAGGCACTGAACTTTGAAAATGCACAGGTAGTTCATTAAAAAAGACTATTAATGCAAACATCATCTTGAGGTAGTTTCCAGTCACCTCCATCTTGAAAGTTACGATGAGTCGGTTGACGAGCACGAAAGAATGGGAAAGATAGGGGAACAGATTGCAATCTATTTGTTCGTGGGAAAACTGTCACCAATGAAAAAGGAACTATGCTTGAGCCTACAATGCTTTCCACAAGTGCACACGACACCCGAGTCAAGAGTTAAATAAGGGGATGTGGTAAAATGGTCTGTAAGTATTTATGTATGTCTATCTGTGTGAATGATTGTGGTGTGTGTGTGTGTGTGTGTTTGGGGGAGCGTGAACGAGGGTTTTCTGCTTGAAACTTTGGACGTGCTACATGAATCCCCCCAGAGGTAATGCACCTTTTTGTTAGTGGCTGCTCCCAAATTTCAGCCTTGTAAAAGAAAAAACTGTGGTCACCAAAAGGTGGAGATATTTTTGAAGACTGACCGACCGACTGACTAACTGACTGAGATAAACAGCGACTTCATATTTTAATTCGCTAGAAATGCAGTTTCTTCTGCTCCAGCATTTTGACCCTTTTATGTGAATTGAAGAATTTCATGAAAACCATGAAAATGATCCCATACGTTCTTGCTGTAACAGAGAGCACTGCTCACTGTCCATTTACTGAGATTATATCCTCTTCATGGGCGTTATTACTACCTCCAAAAAAATTAAGTGAGCAGTTGGGCTTGTTAATTTGTTAGTTCGTCAGCAGGATAACTGAAAAACTATCTGCCAAATCACTGAGCAGATACCCAAATTATTGATTTTTTTTTTAACTTTTGTTTACACTGCGAGATACGGCATTTGGCAGCCAAGGCAGTATAAATGCCATACATCTGTAAATCTGGTACATGGAATTGAATTATAGTGACAAATAAATCTAACTGTACATATACAATGGCTGTGGTAGTGATTTTAGAACCACAGAAGAGTGAACCATTGGCCTTAGCTGATGTCTGTACTCTCCGACTGACACTTGACTGTTTCTTGACTCGTTTCTTGAAGTACGCTGAGCTGTGCTTTTTGCACTTGGCCTGGTATCCTTTGAAATATTTTTATCCTAGTAGAACTCAGCAGGATAAATAATGAGATCTAAACTAACGTTTCTGTCAAAACATCCACAAAAGCCATTATCCAAAATTATAAAACTGAAAAAGTCCTTTTTTGTATATGTATTCAACTACCAGGATCCGCTTGTCTGGGCAATTATTCAAGCAGACCTAACTGCCAAAATCACCTTGCAATAAACGCAAGGCGGGACTTTGACTTTCAAACTTATGACATTACACTTTTGGATAAAACTGACCATGCAAATATAGTAAAACCACTCAAGCATGGTCAAGCTGCTGGCACCAATGAACAATGCCATCTGACCCCGAATGTCACTGGTCAAACGGCACAGGTGACTTGAGTACACGTTCTCATTTGTCATTCATTATGAGCATTTACATGGAGACAGTAACAGAAGACAAGGCAGCGACGGAGGAAAAGGCATATTCTGAGCTTATACTCGCCCAGCAAGTCCACCACTTCTTAAGCTTTTTTGTGTTCCGCAGTCTCGTAGTGAAGGGCTATGAAAAACATATCCAGGACCAAAATGTTGTCCCAACGACAGAAGAGCAGCTAATTACAGCACTGATGTTAATGTAAATTATGGGGTGCTTAACCCTCCTCCAGGAGATCTATCTGCTTCAGGGATATAATTTCAACCCTAAATTGGTGTACGTAATTATACTAATTAGCAACTCAACAAGATCTTAATTTGCTCTTGAATTAGGTCTGATTTGTTGGGGGCTGCAATGAAAAACCTGCCAGACAGCACAGTTTTTGTTTCTTTTTGTTTTTTAAACAAAAGGCTCCGGTGAGTAACAGAACTGCCTTCATATTCATTGGTCTATTGAAAGGGCATTCAAGTCTTGAGAAAATGTTTCAGAATTATCAGAATTCAGAAGCCAAATTACTTAAACCCTATATTTACTTGAAAATAGTACAAAGATAACATATCAGATGGTGAAAAAGAATTTTTTTTTTGAAAAATAAAAACTAATGTTGAATTTGATGCGACCAGTACTTCTGAAAAAAAAAAAGCAGAACAGGGGCATGTTTACCACTGTGTTGCATCACCTCTTCTTTTAAAGCATATTTGACATAGATTTTTTTTTTCTGGTGTTTGCTTCCTTCATATGAATAAAACATTTAATTGAGACTTTTTTTAGTTCAAATAAACCTCTATTGTGACTTTAAGTTTGACATAACAACTTACATCATGTGATTCACTCCCGAGGTCAGATGATTTGACTCAAAACATGGTGAAAAACAAGAAGAAGGCAGTAAAAAAAAAAGAAGGTTGATATTGTGTGGCTAAACAATTTACACTGACATCGCAAGTCATTCTCGGATCCAGTCTCTGTGGCAGTTTCAGAGGGAAAAATCTATGTATTTTGTGTGGCAGAACGTAACAAAGAAATATTTTTTGTCATTCCTCAAAAAGTTTTTGTTTACTGCATATTTCAAACAATCAAAAACAAGAAAAAATTGCATCATATACATTTTAACATCACCCTGTAAGCATTTGGGAACTGAGGAAACCTACTGCCTTAGTTTTGAAAGCAAATGTTTACCCAGATTGATGTAGGACTTCACTCAACATTTTGCGGCCTCTGTGGTCATATTTTTTGTTTCAGAATGCGCCAAGTATTTTCAATGGGTGACAGGTCTGGACTGCAGGCAGGTCAGTTTAGCCCCTAGACTTCTTTTTTTTTTTTACTACGGACCCATGCTGTTGTGAAAAGTGCAGGATGGGCTATTTGACATCGTCATGCTGAAATAAACAAGGTCTTCCCTGAAAAAAAGATGTCTGGATCATAGTATATTTTGCCCCAAAACCTGAATAAATTATTTAGCATTGATGGTGTCTTCACAGATGTGCAAGTTACCCATGTCATGTGCACTAATGCACCCTTACCATCATGGATGTTGGCTTTTGATCTGTGCACTGACAACAAGCTGAATGGTCCGTCTTCTCTTGAACCTGGAGGATGCAAGTCCATGATTTACAAAAAAATTTCTAATTTGATTAGCCAGACCACAGGAAAATTTCCCACTTCACCTCTGTTCATCTTAAATGAGTTTGGGCCCAGAGAAGGTGGCAGCATCTCTGGGTCTTCTTTAAATATAGTATAATCCCTGCATAGCAGAATTTTAATTTACATTTTTGGATGCAGCGACAGAATGTGTTCACTGAGAGTGGTTTGCAAAAGTGTTTTTGAGCCCAGTGATTTCCACTACAGAACCCAGTCTGTTTTTACTGCAAGCACGGCGTTATGGGTGGGCCTAGGTGGACCTAGGCCCGAATATGAGAAGCACTGAGAATGAATGGATTGAGTAATTTGGCATTATGATGCGCAGTAATGTAAAATAAAAAATATATTTGAATGTGAAAGTAATGTATATCTGAGAATGGCTCTGAACCATTTAGAGTGGAAGAATGCTTCAGCAGAAATGGAAGAACAAATCAAACTTAAATAGATTTATTATGAAATACATAATTTTTTTCCAATACTGTGACAATATGAGACAAACAATGTCCACAAAGCAACTTCTTAGTGATGACTGGCACACCCATTTAATAGGACACATTCATGTTGAGAGATGATGAGTCAGCAATGCCTTCTGCTTGCTTAGATATTCTCCATAGAGTACAACCTTCTCAATATAGTAAATGATAAAATATCATGACCTTTTCCCGAATGTGAGATTCAGCCAGTGAGATACATAAAGTTTACTGTGCACTTCCTGGAAAGACAATGTATACATAACGGCAGTAAGCAGACATAATATTGTTGTTTGCTGTGTTATGATGGTCTCATTGCTGACATTGATTCTCATTAAAAATGGCTTCGAGAGAAGCTTTGAAACTGGACTTACCAAAGATTCGGCCACAAAATAATTACTGAAGTAAACTCGGATATTCTACTTCACAAAATGTTAAACAAATGCTGAACTGTTCTCAAGGTCATATTCTTTTCTTCACAAATGATTTTAATTTCATTTTTAATTTGTAGCCAATGCGTTAATGTTACGCATTTGTGCATGCAGAAGGAATTTATAGAAAGCATTTAGCAGTGATGACGCCGAAATTAAAAAGCATTACTATTCGTGTAAATGTGAAGAAAAGAACATTTTGTCATGCCAAAAACAGGAGTGCAACACATTCACTCCTTTTCCAGCCAAGCTGACGTCGCGGATGACTGGCAGTGACACAGCCCCCCATAGTTTGGTAATCACGGAAGGAATTGTAATGTGTCTTTTCATGATCTTGGGTAACAAAAAAACGTGACCGTGAAACAAGCAAGAAAACACCAATGCATATTAAATTTCTTAAGGAAGAAATTGACTTGTGCTGTATTGAAACATGATAATGAGTACTAACTTTTGTCGAATACCCCACCTCCGTACGCACGCAACATTTCAAAATTAATGGCTTTTTAGCCAAAGCTCCCAACAGGCTTACAATGGTCGCGAATTGGGCACAGCGTTGCCTTGCAAAGATATCGCCATTTTTTTCATCATTGACGTGGCTCAAAGTAGCTCCACACTTCATTGGTAGAATTCCGAGGGCCCCAAAAAATAAAACGAGGCACTGAGAACTTTGAAAATGCACAGGTAGTTTATTAAAAAAAGACTATTTATGCAAACCGCACCTTGAGGCAGATTCCAGTCGCCTCCATCTTGAAAGTCACGATAAGTCGATTGACAAGCACGAACGAATAGGAAGGCTAGGGGAACCGATTGCAATCTATTCGTTCGTGCTCGCCAATCGACTTATTGTTACTTTCAAGATGGAGGTGACTGGAAACCACCTCAAAGTACTGTTTTTTTAAATTACATAAAAATAAGTTTTTGCGTGTAGCATTCAGTTGTGACTGAATGTTTTCGTCCACCAAAATTTCGAGCAAGCACTGAAGCACATCTGGTGACCATTTTCGAGGGCAATAGGAGCCACAAAATTAACTCTAATGAAAGCATTGGATGGTTGATTCCTTTGTTAGCCAAAGCTGTGTTCCTGCGTTTACGTCATCACACGAACATTGCCAAATATTTTCGTTTCTTGAAGAAGGGTGTGACTCGCAAGTTTTAAATTAAAACTGTGCCATGTGCAAAAATTTTTTACATTCAAATCAGCCAATTCAATAGCTTTACTTTCATATGGAACCTTTGTGGTTGGTTTCAGTCTCGACCTTTAAGACCTGCCTGCCCTGGCAACGGTCGTTAGCACAGCAGACATGTCAGGCAACGACTGTCATATTTCTGAACACATGGTAAGCCATGAAAGCCACTTGGTTTTGGCCAATATATTGACTGCTCACTGTCAGGTTTCCCTCAGTATAGTAGCTATGCAAATCAACAGGGCTCCAGCGGATGGTTTGGGAGTCATTCGCCCAATCTGAGTGAGCCTCGGCCAATACATTGATTGCCATCTACCTACTTTCCCCATAAACGTGTAAGTCAGTTTGGCACCAGAGGACAGTCACAATTGTATTGCTAAGTGAGGGTGAGGGGTCTGGACATCTTGTCTAGGAAGCTTCTAGACTGGACTTACCTATGAATACTGACAATAGAGACCCATCTCCTTGGGATGGCCCAGGTGGGAGTGACTGTCTGGCTAGGTGCTACCTCACATTATATATATACCGCTTGGGCACGTCTGTTTTTCCATTGCAACTGAACTTGTAATAAAGTGCTTCACGTGTTTCATCATTACCATTGGCTCCATATGCAAGTTCCTACCGTCAGGGATTAACAGTGAATTAAACAGCCTGTTTTGGAATCGTCAAATCAGCGGTAAAACAAGAAACTAAAAAACAGAGCTTTTCTTTAGTGCTGGTGCTGGGATATATTCATTTAAATACCAGTACAGTTGACTGCAGTTCCCACAAATAAAATAAGTTCCACCGCTCCAATAATTACATCTATATTTATTGTGTTGCTAAAAATGCTGAAGCATATTCAAATCATTATTTTTCACACAGAACCACATGAGCTTTGTTTTATTTTGTCACCATTCTTAGTTTTAATGAACTCTTGTTGCAACTGCTCAGATTTCAGTGCCTAAAACTTTGTTTTGTTTTGGTTTCTTACATTAAAGCTAAATTTGATCACTATGCACTATAGGGCTGTAAGGAATCACACATCTTGGGGTTTGGATCGTCTCACAGTTTTTGAGCGATGGATCGGATTGTTTTTGGATCATTTTAATTTAATTTAAATTTTAATTTAAATTTAAAAAAAGAAAGGAGAGAATATTATTTTGTTTTACATTCACCATTTATTAGTAAAAGAACACTTAAAGCACGGAACAACATTCAAGTGGTCAAATTTTGAATAATCTTAAAATAAAATGACATGCCACTTTCAAAGTGCCAAAGCTGCATCAGGGATGGTTCCTGCTTGAATTTACTCCATAAAAGTCTTCTCTTAAATAAACGCATTCATTCATTCAAAAAAGGGAAAACAGCAGCAATACTCAAAGTGTAATTAAACAAAAGCGCAATCCGGAGGCATGATACCCGCTTTGCTTTCCATTATTTAAGAATACTTAAGAAATATGTATTGATGACCATGGCTTTTCTTAAAAAAGAAATCCAAATGGAAGAAAAAAAAAAAAACCCCAATTTCAATAAATTTAAGTACACAGGAGGCATGAAGCCTTCTTCCTTTCAACAAAAATGGATGAAAAAATAACCTGGGTCCTCCTCATCATCAAAACACATGTTGCCCTGTGTAAGTGCATTCGGCTTCTCTACTCAACAGGGTTGTCTTCTTAAGCCATTCGGAATTCCCTTTTACACCTGCCCTTTACCTGATGACATTTTCAATGAAGGTTAAAGAAAAGTGGTTAGGAATCAGTGCATAGGACATAAGTTTTTTGTCTATTCGGATGCAGCCCGTGACCTGTATATACTGTTCTTGGCATAAACCTGTCAGCCGTAAAGAAATCAATCCGCAGCTCATGTGACATGCCGCTGATTGGGGAACGATCTGTAGAGACTGAGGCCCATCCGCGATCCGTTACGACCCTAATGCACTATGTATTGATGGCTTCTGTTTCTGTACACCATTGTTTCAGCCTTTTAGAATCTGTAATTATTGAAACAAAACCTGGGAAACAGCTGGGCTCTGCTGAGGATTGCTTTTCCCTAAACAATGAAGACCGTTTATTTGTTTACACAATTAAATTCAGTAAATTATACTCCATCAATATAAAAAAAAAAAAGAATTTTGCAATTTCAGAGGATATTGCGAGTGTGAATGCTGTGCTGTTTACTTGCCGGCCTGTTTAATCGCTGATGCTGTATTTTTACCTGTGAGAAACACAGACCAGTGTGTGTGTGCGCGTGCGTGTGTGTGTGTGTGTGTGTGTGTGTGCGCGCGCGTGTGAGTCTGACACAGGAGCTCCTCTATGTGTGTGCGTGTCTCTATGGGGACAGCAGCACCCCTGTGTGCTTGCCAAGGTGATCTCACAGGTGCTGTGAGACAAAGTTAGGCTAAAAAAATCTTCAGTAACACCGTCCAAACTACTGCCATTTCCTGGCAGACCGTAGGTCTTATGGTGAAAACAAAAACATTGTGAGCGAGAGGAGACTCTGCTGAGCATACTCATATATTCTTTTATTCTTGTTGTGTCAAGTATGTGGTCAGAATGGTGATTTCAAAAAAAGGTGTTTTTCAACATTCTTCTCAAACTTCTCTGCTGTCTATGGGGCAGTTGGCCGGCGCTTCTGTTGCTTGGGGGCGCCTAGAGTCTCAACCCTTTGTCTGTTTTCTTCCAAAGTGACATTGACAAGTGAATCAGTTGACACCAGATGCGGGAAAAGGGAATGAGGATTTTATTCTAAACCAAAACAAAACAGGCACGAGGGCCAACAAAAAACTTGGCCCAAAGGGTTGCAAAAAACAAACTAAGGTAAGCTACACGGAGCTATAAACAATAAATGCAAAAAGGCAAAAAACAAAAAGGCACTGGAAACTCCAGGCAAGATGCTCAAGAAAAATAAATAACAAGACTATATATATATACACAAGACGAGAGGCTAGGACAAGACTTGAAACTAGAAATGCAAGGGAACCTGACAACAAGAACTTGGCAAAACTTGAACATGCAACGAGACGCGAGACACTGTCTGCCAGCCAACTTCCACCGCATCCAGATAAAGGCTTGAAAATCATGACATGAGGGACAACACCTGGAGAAGCAGAAACAAGAGGCATGGCAAGATAAAGACATGGACAAGATTGGATGACATGACCTGCTCATTAAGAAAATGAGCGTGCTCAGCTTAAGTACCAATTAAGTATTCAGTGTGGAAGCAAGCATGAATGTTAAGAACAGAAAAGCACAGCAAGATCTTGAAATAGCAAAGCAGGAATCATGACAATAAACTCCCTGTCTAAATTAGTAGTATTAGTAATGTGCCTATCTAAGAATTACACCAACCCAGTGAGTGTTAGTAAATGTTAGTAACTTAAAAACAGTTAATTGCCAATTAAGCTTAGAGAGCCCCGAATCAGCACAGCATGGAAGGAAGGGGAAATACCAAAGCCAACCAGAGCTCAGAAATGTGCAACAACGAAGGCACGGGGCGGAACGCAGACAAGCGGTGGAGTGGCGTGGCAGACCTGGCGAAAACAAAAACATGGAAAAGTAAAAACAAAGACATGGAATGTGAAATCCTGAAACAAGAAACTGTTAAAACTATGACATGAACATGAACTATGAACTATGGAATCTTGGAACATGAAACTGTTAAAACCATAAACAATACTGTTCTGGCCAAAGGCCAGAACCCTGGAACACAACAGTTTCTTACCTTTTTATTTATCTTTGATGTCTCAGAAATGTGTACCCTCGTGTCCAGACAAATACAGTACATAATTGACATGTTACAATGCCACGCACAATCATGTCAACAAGTGTACTTCACGATATTATTATTTTCAATGCTATTTTGGCTCACTGAAATTCACATTAATCTTCATGCATCTAGAAATACTGTATCCCATTACATTTAAATACAAGGACACAAATTTCTATCAGTGTATACTCTTAGTTTATTATAATCACTTGACCATTGCTATACTCACTGTCCCTTGCTCCTTTTTAAACCCCCCTGATTGTTCTTGGCTTAACCCCAGAAAAAAACTTTGGACCCATATATGGGTCTGTCAGATGCAGCTGCTGTATTCAAACCTGTGGAACTTCAGGCTTTTTTTAAATTCTGCTGGAGACTCCATGGTTTCCAATGATCCTAAATACATCCTGCTGCCTTACAGGGAAATGTTTATAAAATGATGCACAAGATCTAGATATTTTTCATTTGTTGTAGTGCTGTGGTCATAAAAAACATGGCGTCCTGAATATGGTTTGAATATTTCTGTCAGTATGAGAGTGATATAGCGTCCATGAAGTACTGAAAACAACAAATGCAGAATATTTATATGACACCGTCCTACAGTATGAAAAACATACTTACTTAAAGTACTGGAGCTGCTTGATTACTGTGCATGCTCAGAACTTACATTCTAAGAAAGGGAATCTGCTTGACTGAAAGTCAAAATCTGATTCTGTCCTTGCCTATCAGTCTTCAAGTTGCTATTTATTTATATATTCTAGTTACTCCGGCATTATGCTTTTTATATTCAGGAGCTGTCTATGGAAATTCGAGAATATAAAAGACTATTTTAAGCATTTGCGTAGGAATACGAAGAATGTAAGCTGTTTGCAATTGTGAAAAATCATAGAAGAAGAAAAACACCTTCCAGATTTCGATTTTAAGTTGAGTGGATTGTTCAAAATTGTTAGCGCGTGCAGTAATCGTGACACGGCTCCTTTAAGGGAAAACTTAAGAGAAAAGGTGGAGATAAATGGTTTAATGTTCAGGAGATATTACTTGGGAACAAATTTTGCCAAATCCGTACCTACACGCAGTCCTTGTTGGCGGAACTGAAACCAGCTCAGTTACGGCTGCAGTTGCGCTCCTGCTCGCTGTCCGTGGTCCTGGAGCACAATCTCAGCATCGAGCGTAAACACAACATGGGAAGAATGCGCGTTTATGTATTCAAGCTGCTTTCACACCGGACGCAAAACAAATTTTCTGCGCGACAGATTACATTCAAAGTCAATGTAAAGACGCGGTCTTCCTGATAGGAATACAAAATACTCACTGGGCGAGAACCACAAATACAAAAACTAGAACTACAGAAACAGAACTGCAACAACAGCTTTTGGTATTACTGGCACAACTAATACTACCATTCCTGCTACAAGTGGTAATACAACAACCACAATGTGTGTTGAGAAGTGATGAAAAAGTAACTGCTTTGAGGAAAGGGTTAAGGTCACATGGGGCCAGAAACGGCTCCAGAACATTCTTATTCAGAAGGAAAAAAAAAAAAACATGGATGAAGTTAGTGATGAAAACATCATAGTCTATTTGTCTTGTTCAAAATTATCTCAGAACTGAATTCTAGATTTGTGGTGTCCTATATTGATTTATATCGTTGGATTCTGCGGACTTTCCTCTTTTACTTGATGTAAATTTGATATTATTTTACTTTATGTTTTGCTACGTTCTTATTTGCATGCTTGGTGCTTGAATGATGTTTGGTTGAGGTAAAAATAGTCATCATAAGCTTTTCGCCGAGTTTCTTCTCATTAAGTGGATTTGCCACATGACAACGATGCTATAAGGAAACATGCTGTATTTATGATGTTTATTGATCGCCCCTGGTAGGGAGATGTTCAGGCTTGAGAGGTTAATCTGACTGACTATATAGGCTGAGGAACTTATATACACCACTAATAATAATTAATCATGACTTGAACTTGTTTATTTCAGTTGAAGATGGCGTTTTCAGCTGGGTACCCAGAGGGTGGAATAACTGCTTCAAAAACCAGCCATACATTTAAACTGTCTCTGTTCTGGAGTTTCTCTCCTTGATTTTATCCTTGTCATCTTAAATGCTACAAAAATGAATAATTTGACAACCTTTTCACACAACTTTGCGGTAACAGCTGAAAAATTCTTACTGCTAAATTCTGATCAGTCAAGAAGGCACACATTTCCTTCTTTCAAGTTTGTAGCTGACAGAACTTGAACCAGCAGAATCATTTACGCATTATAAAGGCACTAGTTACAGAACATACTGCTGCCTCCACCATCATTTTGACCTTTTCAACATTGTTGACCTTGATCTCCAACTTTGAGCTGCGATACTATCACTGCTTACAGTTGTCATAAACAACCTTACCACAAAGTTCAATCAAAATCAGTCTCCAACTTGTTCCTGTAATTTTGTACAAAATAAAAACGGACAGATAGACCAACAGTGGTGAAAACATAGCCTTGGTGGAAGTGATGAATTTGCGCATGTTCAGCAGAACTCGACCAAGTAATATTTGCATAATATATGCATGGTCAAATTCTAAAGTCAAATATAACAACAACAAACTCACAATAATTGGAAAATCCATGCTTGGAATTCAATTTTCTGAATATAATTCTCCGTTCTGAAGTCTCCCCACAGTTTGTGTCTCATTAAAACAGTAAGGACAGCACAGTCTGAGTATAGCCAGAAAACTCGGGCCAGACGGTACACTGTAAAACTGCGGAACATGTGACATGTTTATAATGACGTGTAAAAGCTCAATGTCTGGGGATTTTTTTTGTAAATAGGTGTTCTCATTCAAAACACTGATGTTTATTGGATGTTGTGATCAAGGTTTTTCAGATTTGTAGAATACATTTGAAAACTGAATCTAAACACCGTGACATATTTAAAAAGTGTTACACGAAAGTGTTATGCGTATGTTCAGAACTTCGGTATAAGAGCGCACCATTCTGGATTCTCAGGAATAAGGTTGGGAGGGAGGTTGTAGTCTTTCCCCTTTTCTTCTCATCCTTATTTTTTAAATCATTATTACTGCTGTTTTTACTGACTTTAGTGATGTTTTTCTTTGCGATATTTGTTTTGGCAGTATAGTGAATATCATGCTGGGGAAGCACCTTGAAATGGAGAAAAGAATTGACAGAGAGATTGCAATACAGAGGAAAAGTTTTCAAGACGCTGTTTTTCTCTTTGTTACACTTGTTTTTAGATGATTCTGTCTTTATTCATTTAATTTACATACGCAGTGTGATTTACTCCTGTTTGCCTTGCTAAAATGCACTCACGGAGCAGTTTATAACAAACACTATTCCTGCAATAATACTGGATTGCGCCCCCTTTTGCTCTCAGAGCAGAGCTTTGTAGCATACACTCCAGAAGATATTGGAAACATTTCTTTGAGATACTGGTCCATGTTGATTCTGGTTGACATAATCCCTGGAGAACTTCCTTCTCTACCACATCCCTAAGGTGCCTTGTAGGATGCAGTTCAGGTGCCTGAAGAGGCTATTTTAGTACACTGAATTCATTTTCACGCTCATGAAACCAGTTTGAGATGACTTTTTCTTGTGTCATGGTACATTACCATGCTGGAAATAGCTATTAGAAGATGGATAAATTGTGGCGTTAAAGAGATGCACATGGTCAGCTACAATACACAGATAGGGCATGGCTTTCAAAAGGAGATGATCAAGTATTAAGAGGACTACAGTGCACCAAGAAAATCTCCCCCACACTATCACACCTCAACCACAAAAATGCATGTTGGTCCAATGGTTTCATGCTGCTGACAACAAAGTCTGAACCTACAATCTGTGTATCACAGCAGAAATTGAGAATTATGAGTTGAGGCTATGTTTTTCTTGTCTTAACAGGTCCCATTTCTGTGAGCCTGTGTCCACTGAAGCCTTCGATTTCTGCTATTGGCCAGTGTAATTTCTCTCTGTTGAAGACTATCTGCCTCAAGGTTTGACATGTTCTGCATTTGAAGATGTTCTTTTCCGCTTATTGAAGTTATGAAGAGTGTTTATCTGAGTTAGCATATCTTTAAAGTCAATTTGAACCGGTTGGGTCATTCTCCTCTAATCAATCTCATCAGCAAGGTGTTCCCGTCTGCAGAACTGCTGCTCACTGGATGTTTTTTTTTTCTTCAGATAACACCTGCCTGTATAATTTCCAGTAATTACTGTGTGTGAAATACTTAAACAAGTATGGCACCAAAAACCATGCTATTGTCAAAGTCACGAAGAACGCTCTTATCCCTGCCCTCATGTATGAAATGAACGTTAAGCGCCTGACCTGTATCAACACGAGCTCAAGCATTGATTGACTTACTGAATAACAGCATGAAAAAGCTACTGTACTTGTGTTCTTAATACGGTTCACTAAGTGTACACGGATGTTATTTCCAGCCTATAAAGCAAGTTGAATTTGAAATGGGGAGGGAAATTGAGCAGGATAGAGAAAGAGCCAGAGAGAGAAAGAGAGAGTTCATACACACACTCTCGACTCGCCCACCTGCCCTGAGGTCCCCACAAACTCCACAGTCATTCACCACACCAATAACACACACATCTCTTATTGCGTCAGGATTATTGACTGGGCCGGGCAGTGGCTGCAGTACACAATAGGCACACAGGAAACAGCAGGTGGCTGATGCTTTTTCACTCTAAAGACACCACTGCGGCCGCCAGCAGGATTCCTTTAAAACTGATGGCAGAGAGACCATGTGATAGCGGGTGGGAGTGTGAGAGTGAGACACCGATAGAGTGATGCGGCGTGAAGTGAAAATACAACAAGTTTGAAGTCAGTGACAGTGTAGAGGAGAGAAGCCCAAAGGGAGCAGTGATGGCTGGTCGGCTGAAATTAGAGGACAGAAAATTCCCTTTTCATTAATATGTAGTCTTGAGCTGTTTTTTATGACTTAAACACATGGCTTCCTTCTTGATGCACTGTTGCGGCAATTAATGATCGTTCAAACAACGATAAAGAAAAAGAGGATTAGCAACAAGTATCCACTACTTGAATAACACTGATGAAAAGGCAATTTTGCATCAAATGAGAGCATTTTATTTGTCATCTTAGCTTATCGAGGGGACCTGGCCTCACCTAATAAAGATAAGTGTTTTTGGAATTCACTTTGATAACTTAAAAAATGACTGAAAACAGGTCAGGATCAATCGTTAGTTGAAAGGGATGTTCTTGCCTCTCTTTTCAGCTCACCAGCTGCCACTAAACGGGAGAGGAGTGAATCCGGGTCCAGAACTCCTCCCCAGTGTTTTATTCCAGCCACACGGATTTGCTGACTTGCACAATTACTCAGAAGCTCAGCTGGGGGAGTCCATGAGTGGAGTAAAGACCTGGTAGGGCTTTTATTACTGACCCCTAAACTTTACACCTCAGCAAAAAAAGAGAAATGAGCACAGGTGGAAAATTCAGGGGTTAAAAAGTAAAAATCCTGCCACATTTTTCCTGCACCAATTTAACTTATCAGTTCTACCCTCAGATGAAGAATTTTTTGTCAGAGTCAGGTTACTAGAGCACAGTACCCAGGAGAACTTTTACTTTCTGGACCGGGATTTTTCACTTCTGACCAGACAAAGAAGAGAAACAAATTACCCGGCATGTGAACCATTGTGCAGTTGCAGTTCTCCATGATATACCGCGCCTCACAGTCGATGCGACACGCCGTCACTCTGTACACCTGGAAGAATCCCGAGTCTGGAGCCTTACACTGGCATTCCCCCCATGGTGGAAGCAGGTACGACAGCTGTCGAAACACGCGCGCGCACGCACCCAAACACTCAGAGGTATTTGCACACTCGCGCATACAAACAGACACATACACCGGAAAATTTTTAACAAGTCCTCCTCACAGAAAATTTCGAAGCTTTAATAAAAAAGTTAAGCTATTGCATTTTGTTTTCTTTTTTTACTTGTGCTGCACGATGGAAAACATTTGAAATGATAAGGCAAAGCAAACATGGAGAATTGTGTCATTAAGTTTGAAATGCAGATTTGAATGGGGACTAAACAAGCATGTCCGCAGAGACCCACTGGCAGTGATGCAGTGACTATACTACCCAGCCAGAACAAAGATGCGGATGATCCAATAGCCCTATAATCAGAGTTGCGGCACAGAGCCTGTGTAGTGAATCTAATCACACAGTGTGGGATCCAACTCATGAAAAAAGCACTGACCTGCCTTTACTGATCCATACAGCTTCACTATACAGCTCTCTCTATGTCTTATGTAACAAATGCCCAGTCCATCATATACATTTCAGGTGCATAGACTGTGTAACACTTATAGCTCTACCATTCCAGCAGATGAAGCTTTTTTCAGAACTCTGAGGAACATGTATAATCCAGCATGTCTTGAGTGTAATTGAAAAACCGAACTAAATCTAATTAGTTAAAACTGAGTTAGGACCATTTTCGAACTTGCTGGGCTTTGCCTCATCACATATAGTAAGGTGCATAAAAATCAATCCCTGTTTTCCTATATTTTGCTCTGGCAAAGCGTGACAAGACATTGGTATTTAATCGTTTGTGAAGCAAAAGGCCAGAGCTCTTACTGGGTTTTTCCACATCAAATTTTCTATTTGTTGTAATTGTAAAACCCGAGCCAGTTCAATTAGTTGATTATGAAGCAGCATATGTATCAAATGATCTGTTAGGTCTGACACCATGCAGAGCACTGGAAATGCAGGATAATCATAGTCATATTGGAGTCATCTTCAAGGATTACTTGGCAATTTATACTGATAGTGCTCAAAGCCGGCTCAAAAAATCTGAACCCGAGTGAGTGAGGGTCAGGGTTTTTTACCCGGGCTTGAGCATTGTTGGTATAAATTGCCAATCATGGTCAGAATTCATAATTTGCGTGCTAATAACAACTGAAAAAAGGCTTCAAGAGGGAAGCAGATGGTGGAGTTAGCACTGAAAAAAAAAACTGTCAAAAGCCACAGCAGCTACACAATTGCTAGTTTTTTTTCTTCCCCTATCATTTTGATAAGTGATATTTTACATTTTTGGATAGAAAAACTGTGCAAGTCATATTGCCATGGGTACTGACAAAGAGAAAAAGAAATAGAAAATCCTCCCTAAATATTTCCTATTACGTAATGAGCAAACAATTCCCAAGTCAGTTCCGTTGACGGACAAGTGCTGAATCCCAGAGGGATACAGCGTTTTATCTTTTTCTCAAAATCTGCTTTTTGTCACTTGTTAGGTTTTCCCATAACACTCAAGATGTGCTTGTGTATGCACTTATATGCAGTGTTTTTAAGAGTTGCAGAGAAACGTCTCAACTAAAACCTTTATAATGTAAATTCTGCTCCACTTCAACACTGAAAATTCTTCTGTACCCATTTGTCTCATGGAGTCACAATCGAATGTGTCCTATAACTTCAAATAAACTTATAGAGTTCAGCACAAAGTTAGTTCACGCAGATTTCCTTGCCCCAACCCAACCATGTTCCTAACCACGAACAGTATTCAAAGCACAGACATAAAGAAAGGTTTATCGAAGACTTTTCAAATGGCTAAAGGTTGTCGAACAGTATAACCTTTATACTGAAAGAAGCTATTGTTCATGAAAAGGTCTTCACAGCTCCAAAGGGTTCGTTGTCATTGCAATCAGTTCTCTACAGCTATAAAAGGGTCCTGTCAGAGGGCTGTTGAATTTGGCTTTATCTCTAATGCAGTTTGATGTACAAACTACTGTTAAATTAAACAATGCAGTGCTGGCCACTGTGGACCTCATACAAAAAATGAAAAAATAAATACCTCATAATAAAGTACTTAATAAAGTGCTTAAATAAAAGCAATAAATATTTCAGCACATCTCTCAAATGGCCTACAGCTTTTTTTTTCAAATAAAATGAAGAAACGTAAAATATCATCAATCTGACAGAAGAAGTACAAGGAATTCAATTACCTTGAAATTAAAAAAAAAATCACTGGTGAATGACAAAATGGCAATGTTTTTGGTTTCAATCGTTGAAAAAATGGGGAGAAAAATAAAACCAAACAGGCATGCTCAAAGATGAAACTCAAACAAATTGGAGCCACTGTAAATCCTTATTTTTTGAAGACTGCACGGTCGTGTGGCTCCACAGTCATTCACCACACCAATAACACACACATCTCTTATTGCTCCCGCATTCGACAGGGTATCTCGCCTGTCTCAGCCATATATTACAGGAATACATTATGGGCAGGGTCAGGCCATTTACATAGGCCAGTCTGTGTACAGAGGGAGTGTCCAGTATGGTCACGCTTGACTAAATCAGACCAAGTCAGTCAACCATGTCCTGTAAACATCTTCAGTCAATTTTAGGTGAGTATTATAAGTTTTGTGACTCACTAATGGAACTGTACAGATACTTATTGGGTCAGATAATCGCCTTTCTGACCAAATATGCCATTTTGACATGAAATATTTGTTTAAAACATATTGATTATCAAATATTTTAATCACTTTTACACACAATAGCAAGCATTTACCCGAATATACAAAAGCTGTTATGTAGTCGAATTTTCAAGTAGTGTACAAATACTTATTGGAGCCACTGTACATTTGCCATAACAGCAGCAATGATCATTCGTTTTAAGGAAACTGCAACCCAAAATCAATATTTTACGAGGTCAAACACTTGACTTTGACTACAAATCGGTCTATTGAAAACCTAATAGGGGCAATTTTTAGTCCTCTAGACTAAGTGTAGTTATATTTTCAAAAGGTATTTATGCATCCAAATGTCTTCTGCAAGGGCCAGCACTCAAAGTGCACATTTCACCCATTGAAAGTGCCTGGGGAAGAAATCACGAGTACATATAATATATTTGCCCTTAAAATCTTTCTTATGCATAATACATGCACTATCTTCATGAAAATGTGATTCTTGGGGATGGATTTATCTCCGCTTTCAGTGGAAGGGGGAGGGACAGAAAGGATATGACAGTAAATGGCTGTAAATCCACCAGTTTTAATAAATGCTTGTGGCCACAGACCACAGAAAGAGCAGTATTTGGATAGATCCGGCAAACATACATATTTTGATATAATGTATTCTCTAGGGGGTCTATCCTCCCATGGGCGAAAGTCGAAAAAAGCGCGTAGCTGCGCGCTTTTCAGCCTAAGCGTATTCTCCCCTTGACTTAAGTCTGTGCATTACGCACCACGAGGGCAGTTATGCACTTTGGGCAGAGCAAGGCCAAAATCGGGGCGTTTCCGGGCGTTTCTCAAGCAAAAAACACTTCCGCGTATCCTCCACCTGACGCGCTTTTTCTGTTAAGCACTTTTGAGGGCTGTACTAAGGTCAAGCGCCAATATTAGGTGAAAGACAATATTGCTTTTGATATCAATTACAGACCAAATTTTATAATATAATTATTTTATTTAACAAGGTAGAGGTTGAGACATTCAATATTCGATTGTTCAACCCTATTTCTAAACAAAATTTCTCATAACCATAATAAATCATCACAAAATCACCACATGACATTACGCAACAGCCTGTTCTCCAGTTAGTTCAATCACAAACACAGCAATGAGTATAAATAAGACCATCATTCTACCATGCCCTCAAAACCTAAAACCAAAATGCCAGTCCTGCATTTGCTTGCACTCTTGCGTGAGTGGGAAAGAGTAAGAGGAGCGCGCCGAACTGGAAGAGGACCACACATATATCGGCTTTGTTTGGATATCCTGGGACTAATAGACACCGAGTGCATACAGCGCTTTAGTCTGGACCGTGAGGTAATCTTTGCCGACTTCTGGATGAACAGCTATCCAGCCACAGCAATCATCCACAAAACATACCTGTGGTCATGAAGGTCACAACTGCGCTGTCAGTCCTGGCATCTGGGTCGTTCCAGAGAGTGGCTGGTGATGTCATCCATGTATCACAGGCATCTGACAGTTCGCTGACACTATGCTGCGCCACATTGCCACTTCATATAGTTCCCCGAAACACCCACTGAAAGATGGAGATTTAAGAGGGGGTTCTACCAGGTCGCCGGGTTCCCCAGGGTTGTGGGAGCCATTGATTGTACTCACGTTGCAATCAGAACCCCTTCCACTAATCAGAATATGTACAGAGACCGTAGACTTCGGCACAGCATTGGTGTTCAGGTTGTGTGTGATCATGATACGCACATATTAAGCATCTGCGCTGAATTCCCTGGCTCGGCCCATGACGCCCATGTACTGAGCAACTCGTCACTATGGCAAAAATTGGGCACGCTCGCTGAAGATGCCTGGTTGGTGAGTAAAAGGCAACAATTTTTAAATGATTCTCCTTGTGTAGCCTACGAATCCTTACTATGCTTCTATTGAGGGGACATCCTCTCCTGCCATGGCTGATGACCCCGTTTACCAACCCGACCACCGAGTCTCAAGATCGATATAATCAGGCGCGCGCAGTCACTAGGGACGCACATTTGGCGTTTTAAAAAGTCGCTTCAGGTGTCTGGACGTTTCCGGTGGCTCCCTGCAAATAACTCCAGGCAAAGCATGCCGTGTGAACGCTGTATGCTCCACAACATGGCATCAGAAAGGAGACATTCCGTGCCGGAAAACCAGCAAGGGGATGACCTGACAGTGGTCGAGGAACTGCCAATGGCGAGGGCAGCACAAGTGCGTCAACTGATTGTTGATCAGCATTTTTTGGTACGTTCACTTAATACAACTCAATCATTTAACAAAAGACGAGTGACTACAAATGTGGGGACATGCATTTCATTCAGCATTAATTTTAAACTCCTTTGTTCTGGGACCGCGGCTCGGGCTGCATTGCGAAGAGGGAGGGCGCGCGCCCCATGTTGAGCGCATAACCTCAACTAATTCTGGCAGAACACACTGAATGGCATTAAGGCGGCTGTCAACACTGGTCAAAGTGTCCCTGATGAACTGGCGGAACTAATGTTGGCGCACCCTCTTCTCACGCTCCTCTGACATCCTCTCCTCCTCCATTCTAATCAGCCGCAGGTGCTCTGGCCGAGGGTCGTCCACGGTTTGTGGTTCTGGCACTGGCTCTGCCTCCGGCTCCACTGACTCTAGAGGTGCTCTGGTCTCCTCCACCATACCAGCCCCCGGACACAGGTCCACAGGTTCCAGATCTGTAACACAATTAAATTTATCAGCGTTTCATTCTCCACTGGTAGAACGTCAACATACGATCTACTAACCTATGGTCCACGCTGGAGAGGACATCACCTGGCTTTGTCTGCCTGCAACTGCTTGAAATGCCAAAAAATATTTGAAACCATTTTAAGCTTGCTTCCAGTACGCTACTTTGAGTAAGTACCGGTAGTACTTCTCCGGTGTGCAGAGAGCCTGGCTTTTACAGCGCCCCACAGATCTCGCCATTTATGCTTTAAATCGGGGATGCTGCGCTTACATCTCCCCACCGAAGCCACATCCAGAACGATTTGCGACCAAATCGCAGCTTTCTTCCTCGGATCAGCCTTCAGTGCCCCCTGCCATACAACACCTCGTGGTGCCTCTTTACTGATTTCACCAACACCTCTAATTCTTCAATGACATTTGGTTTTCAGCTCAACGTCGCCATTGTTTTCATGTTCTAGTCACAAATGTGTCTGCCCTGTATACTCTAAATTGAGCCCAACCCTGGCCAATTAATTAATCAATTTTAGCCAATAAAGAAAAGCCGACATGGGAAGAATCATTATCAGTAAATGGGATAATTGATTACAATTAAGTACTAGGTTCAAGTGAATGTGTCGCTCAAATCAGATGGGACATAAAAGGCTACGGATATGGAATTGCATGATTGTTGGGGCGGGGGATGACCGCTTGTGGAATTATTCAATCAATGAAAGCATGAGTTTTACGATCGTTTAAATGAACGAAGACCATTTGAAACATTTATGCAATTCCATAGCTTTCAACCCCTGAGTAAAGAAAAGCGTGAGAACATTGATTCCCATGTTACTAGTGGTGAAATTCACCGTAACATATGTAAAACTGATAAACCTCCGTGCTCAAAGACTTCAAATCCGCCTGAGAACCTCTTTCAAATGCGCTGATTTAATCATTGTTGACATACAGCACGGGAAGGTGAATATCCTCCTCACACTCAGGCCGAATGCGTGAAAGTTAGCAACCCTGTGAGTTTGAGATTTCAAGTACTCAATTTCTAATTTAGATCATATAAAATGTCTATTTTTGTGTGACTAGAATGTTCTCTTTATTTGTCTCATTCCCTGTCTTCCACAGAACAAACCAGCTGGTGTAAGACGGACACATTTTCGATGCCCTGATTGCGCTGGCTGAGAAGTGCTAAATTCTGTATTTGTTATTGAATTATTGCAGCAATTTGTTTGTTTGCATGGCTTTAATGCCATGGTGGCTAGAGTAAGAAATAAAAAAGAGATGTCTGCAATACTTCTTGTAATTGGCACAGACATACATAGGCCTACTATTACAGCCGCATATCGTCTGCTGATGAAACCTCGTATCTTCAAAATGATAAACTTCACAGGAAAATAAAAAATATATAAAATTAAAAAATAAAACAAATTGATAAATAGAATTAAAAATAATAAAAAATTTTTTGTTGCTTATCAGTTTGGAGATACGACGTTTTATCAGCAGGCCCACGATATTCAAATTTAAAGTCTGGTTTGCGTTTTCCATGGACCACAGCTGCATTTTCATGGTTAATCAGAAAATTCTTGTTCCATGTTTTCCTGATAGCCATAATCAATTCGCTTTGTACAGAGTCTGCCTCTCTTTTGGATCAGTCACACCTCTTTCCTAAGGCCACCTACATTCTGAAGTTAATCGCTGTGGGCGTGATCGAAGCGAGTAGGGGAGAATACGCGTAACTCAAAAGCGCTTAACTCGAATCGTGTAAAAAAGGACTTACGCGCAACTGGGAGAATAGACCCCTAGGTGTTCTAAGATCAATGTATCTCCATGACGATGCTAACCCCAAATAAAGGCATTTAGCCTACTAGATGACTTTAGCAGGGAGTGCTATCACACTATCTGTTACACAAGATCAGAACCAATTCAAAGTCAGGTTCCTGCAGGCTTTGATGTCATACCATCACAAATCAACTCGTCACCATAAAAAGGACTGCGCTGTCCAAATAACAACACACACCATTAACTGCACATCACACTCACAAACAACACACCTAAACTACAATACAGCTGAGACTCATTCAGATAAAAATAAAATAGAATATCAACGCCTCTTTGCAGATGGCCGCTCTCAGTCCACCTGTTGCACCAAACTCCCAAAGAACTCTCTCTCTCTCTCTCTCTCTCTCTGTCTCTCTCCATTTTAACCCCATAAGCTCTGATTTCCACTTGAATCCCCCTAAAGTAGATTCAAAATAATACAAAGCTATTTTTCATAGTGCAGGACAATTTGACTCACAGTACATATTCTGTATCTGTTGCTGCTCTTTGCTGAATCAACATCACACTAATATTGAGTGACTTATTCTAACTCAGGATGCTGTATTTTCATGGCTGCAAGCAATCCTCCTGAGGCCCTGAAAAAAGTTTTTTGATTTTGATTTTTTAAAATTATTTTTTAAGGTTTGGGGTGGTAATAAACACATTTCAAAGATTTTTTTTTTTTCAACTTTATTAGCATTTTACAGAATGTCCTCTGTAGAGGACGTCGGGGCTTAAGTCATGTAAAACGAATGCCCATTCATTTAATTTCATTTCATTACAATTCATTTTATTTGTGGAAATTTAGGAAGCATTTTGAATTCTTGGAGATGCAAAGGAAGATTTTGCACATCTCAAATAGGGACAGGACACATACACACACACACGCACGCACACTCACGCACACATATACATGCACTCTAACCCTCCCTCCACTGTTCATACTTTCCTAACCCTGAGTCTCCCTCAGTGATTCTGTTGAAAGGTCTCTCTGCTTCAGTAACAGAGCTGACCACTTTAAGAAACTGGAAACAAATACAAGTACTGAGTCCTGACCTCCTACACTGAGGACGTTGATGAAATAGCTTTTTTTCTATATAAAGATGAAGTAGCTCTGTTCTGTAAATTCATACAGATCACAATTGAGATGTTTTTTAATTAAATCAATAAAATTATAACATTGAAAAAAATTGTATTTCCTTTTTCCATAAAATGTGCTGCACTGGATTCCCGCGATTTAGAAAAGAGCGGGAAAAAGAAGTTGCAATGGCCACACCCCCAAAATATGATATCACTGTTTAGCCACAGTTGTCCTCTCTCAGGAGCAGCAGAATTCATTGAAGTGACATGTGTAGTATAGGAGATATTAGCAAAAACCTGACGTCCTCAACAGAGGACAAAAATGAATAGCGGAGTGTCAGGTGTGTGTATATATATATATAATTTAGTGGCGCTTGAAAGTTTGTGAACCCTTTAAAATGTTCTGTATTTCTGCATAAATATGACCGAAAACATCATCAGATTTTCACACAAGTCCTAAAAGTACATAAAGAAAACCCAGTTAAAGAACTGAGACAAAAATCTTATACTTGGTAATTTATTTATAGAGGAAAATAGTCCGATATTACATATCTATGAGGGGAAAAAGTATGTGAACCTCTAGGATTAGTGAATAATTTGAAGGTGAAATTAGAGTCAGGTGTTTTCAATCAATAGGATGACATTCAGGTGTGAGTGGGCACCCTGTTTTATTTAATGAACAGGGATCTTTCAAAGTCTGATCTTCACAACACGTTTGTGGACGTGTATCATGGCATGAACAATGTAGATTTCTGAGGACCTCAGAAAAAGGGTTGTTGATGCTTATCAGGCTGGAAAAGGTTACAAAACCTCTAAAGAGTTTGGACTCCACCAGTCCACAGTCAAACAGATTGCATACATATGGAGGAAATTCAAGACCATTGTTACCCTCTCCAGGAGTGGTCAACCAACAAAGATCACTCCAAGAGCAAGGCGTGTAATAGTTGGCGAGGTCACAAAGGACCCCAGGGTAACTTCTAAGCAACTGAAGGCCTCTCTCACATTGGCTACTGTTAATGTTCATGAGTCCACCATCAGGAGAACACTGAACAACAATGATGTGCATGGCAGATTTGCTAGGATAAAGCCATTGCTCTCGAAAAAGAACATTGTTGCTCGTCTGCAGTTTGCTAAAGATCACGTGGACAAGCCAGAAGGCTTTTGGACAAATGTTTTGTGGAAAGATGAGACCAAAATAGAATTTTTTGGTTTAAATGAGAAGCGTTATGTTTGGAGAAAGGAAAACACTGGAATCCTGCATAAGAACCTTATCCCATCGGTGAAACATGGTGGTGGTGGTATCATGGTTTTGGCCTGTTTTGCTGCATCTGGGCCAGGATGGCTTGCCATCATTAATGGAACAATAAATTCCAAATTATACCAGCGAATTCTAAAGGAAAATGGACATCTGTCCATGAACTGAATCTCATGAGAAGGTGGGTCATGCAACAAGACAACGACCCTAAGCACACAAGTTGTTCTACCAAAGAATTGTTAAAGAAGAATAAAGTTAATGTTTTGGAATGGCCAAGTCAAAGTCCTGACCTTAATCCAATCAAAATGTTGTGGAAGGACCTGAAGCAAGCAGTTCATGTGAGGAAACCCACCAGCATCCCAGAGTTGAAGCTGTTCTGTACGGAGGAATGGGATAAAATTCCTCCAAGCCGATGTGCAGGACTGATCAACAGTTACCGGAAACGTTTACTTGCAGTTATTGCTGCAAAAGAGGGTCACACCAGTTACTGAAAGCAAAGGTTCACATACGTTTGCCACTCACAGATATGTAATATTTGATCATTTTCCTCAATAAATAAATAAATGACCAAATATAATACTTTTGCCTCATTTGTTCAACTGGGTTCTCTTTATCTACTTTTAGGACTTGTGTGAAAATCAGATGTTTTTGGTCATATTTATGCAGAAATCTAGAACATTCTAACGGGTTTAAAAACTTTCAAGCACCATTATATATATATATATATATACATATCAGAGGTCGCGTTACACTTTCTGACCGTCCGTCATTGTGATGGACAGGGGCATTAAAATTCTGTCATAATCAATTACTATCTGTCATTGTCATTTTATTTTTTAAAATGACTATTTTATTTTAAAAAATAAACGATTAACAGAATAATTTATAGATTAAGCATTTGATGATCAGAGATGCCAAGTCTCACGCATTCAGCGTAGGTCTCACGCATTTTTTTGGCGTATTCACCGTAGTCCGCAATTATTCAATGAACGCTTATTAATGAGATCCTCTTTTTCTAAAGATTTTTTTTGGATTTTTCCTTCATTTGATAGGTACACAGTGGAGAGTGACAGGAAGGGGGAGAAGAGTGGGGAAGTCATGCGGCAAATGACCCGAGCTGGAGTCGAACCCGGGTCCCCGCGAGAAGGACACAGGCTTTATGGTGTGTGCGTGTAACATAGTTAATTGCAGAGACGTATAATTACAAAAAAATCTAACTAATGTATTGATGCCACTTCATCTATTTTACCGCACTATTCATACATAGCCTACCCTACTTTATATCAGGAAAGTAATTGTATTGTCCCTCCTCTCTGTGACCTCATTTCCTGTATGTTGCTCCAAAAAGAAAGTTGTTCCCATGATACCTCTCATTCCTGCAATGGCGTTTGTGGAGAGAGGCTAGAGCTGAAGTGGAGCGAGTCTCCTGTGAAATAATGTAAACGTGTTCTTTATCTGAACAACAGAAAATACATGGTGGCAGGCCAAAGAAACGCAAGTTGTCCGTCTCGTATGTGAAGCACCCACACAACGCAGAGCCACACCGGTCACATGCGCTTAGACTGGTGAGCCTCAACTCAAGTAACACAGAGAGTGATTATGACTCTGGACTTCCCGTGCTTCTCTTCACTGAGGTATTGGAAACAGTGCATGTGTTTCATGATTGTGTAAATTGTATCATTGAAATCCCATTTGAAACGTCCCATTTGAAATTCCTCTGTAAAGACAAGCATGAGAATTCCCGAGTCATAATCTACTTCCGTGTCGCTAGTGAGGAAATCCACCATAGTGCATGTGAAACTGATTAACTTAATGCACAATGACTTCAATTCCGAGAGTGAATTTCTTCAGTAAGCTTTGATTGAATAATTGCTGACGACGGCACAAGAACGTGAATGCCACTAAGAGCCGAGAGACTCACGTCAAATCCGTGAGACTTGGCACCTCTGGCTGATGGCGGCAGTGATTCATGTACACGCACATTGCACACTGTGTTAAATACAGCACTGCATGGATTTTGGAACTTACTGCTGTATAAACTTTATAAAACATCACAAATGATTTCTCCCCCCACACAGTAACAGTGCGCTGATGAACAATGCTTTCAGTTATTTCTAGGCTTCACTAAGCCTAACAACAGCAGTCTCGCTAAGTGGTCCTACGAAGCTGCTTATCAACTCGTTATGTCAATCGGGGCTTTCCCGACCTAGATATCTGCGTGTTCACATAACAGAGACGGCATTCGTTGCATATGACTAATCGTCTACCGGCAGCTGAGCAGCCTGTTTTTACAAATGAAGAGCAAATGATCATATTAGAAAAATATGAGGATTACAGGGTCAAAAAGATCAAAGACAATGCTTGAGACAATATGACACCCACAACAAACTGGAGAGGAGGGTGAATTACATTCAGTCAAAATGATGAACGGCCTTCAAAATGTTCCATCATTGTAAAAAAAAAATCTGTCAATGACGGAAAATATTCCGTTAATGCGACGTCTGATTATATATATATATTTAAAAAAAAACTAGCGAATGCTTGCTCGGATTTGTAGCGAAAGATCAGCTTGGCTTTACTTCTGTGATACTCGGGCATTGTGCACGTACTCCTATTGTTATGTGCAGACGAACAGTGGCGTTATATAATGTGCGCGTAGCTGATGCACGTATTAAAATGAAAGCCAATAATTATCATGTTCTTCCTAATCTTTTTTCTTTCTTTCTTTATTCTCTGCATTTTGTGCTGACTCACTACTCGTATATACTTTAACCTAGAAACTTCATTCAAACTTTTAAAAATTCAGCTTGTTCTCAATTAGATTGCTGTTATTTTTCTACTTTATTTCATACTTTTTGAGTTATTAATTTTTATTTCAAGATTTTGTCCCATAGGAAACAATAAAACAGCTTTTTTAAAATGTAGCTATTTTTCACTCTGTCCAGTGGCGTGCACAGACATTATGGGGGGCAAGTACTCAGGGGGGAAAGGGAGAGGGAGGGCACTTTTTTGCACACGTGGAACATGTTATTATAGTGTGAGATTAAAAAAATAAACATTACACACACATGTTCAATCCAATCCAATTCAAGACTACTGTCATTCATTACAAGAAGGCACATGTGTAGCCTTTATGGGTATATTTTTCTCAGACAATGGGGAACTGCCTGATTCTTCTTTGTGTTCATTTATGTTGTCTAACAAAATCTACACAAAAGAAAACGTTCAGCTTAACAGATAAATTTGCTAAGTCGACCAAGATTGTTTGTGGTGGTTGTCCTCACGTCATCTATCATTGATTTGGGCTATAGCATTAAACTAGCTAATCAGGTGACCAGTCAGCTAAAAAACGCTCAGTTGTTTGGTGCTGTATGAGCAGTGGCGTACCGTCAGATGCCAAGAAGGCCTTCAGTAACATCACCCTTTCCCGGATAATTGCCCTCAAACTGTTTGCGATCGGGTTTGATTGATTAACAATCAAACAGTTAATTATAGCTACCACCAATGCGTGACACGTAATGATTAAGAGATGCTAATTATGAAGCGATTGCCTGTTGGCTATGTTGATATAATTGATGTGAATCCGCAAGGATGACAATCTGCAAAAAATCCAAAACTTTCGCGAACTTCACTGCAATTATTTTAGTCTTCACTCAGCTGTGCTTCTTACCTAACAACGCACTTTAGCTGTCACATTCAGAGTATATAGAACGGATTCTCATGGCTAATTGCTCAGTAGACGTCACAAATTAATTTACGCAAATTCAGAAATTATAAAGACGTAGGCTATTGATATTTTGTGCAATGTATAAGAAGGCTTTCAAAAACAAGTTAGATTCTCGTCGGTTCCTCCAATCAGTCTGAGCAACGGTTGCTAATCGAGGAGGTAAACTGCGAGAGGTGTCTGCCATTAAGAAGTGAAAGGAGAGGTGATTGCTGGCCCTGTGTTTCTGCCGACGGACCGTCACTGTGTATGAGACATGCTACTGCACAACATAATGATTACAGGTTGGGCTTGGAGGGCAAACTGTACGATTTCTCTTGATCTGTGTGTTACCTGGGTGGTGGGGCACAAGACTGTGGCTTCCAGTCGCTCAGCGTGTTCACGTGACAAAGGAAGAGAGGTCGGAAGTGCGTGAGGAGGTGGCCCATTTCGGGGCATTTTTTTCTGTAGTTTTTAATCACACAGCTTTTCTGAAAGATCATTTCAACATTGGCCCCACTATAGTGTTGTTAATAATAATAATAATAATAATAATAATAATCATTTAAAAAAAACGAAGTTTCAAAAGGGCACTTTCATTGATAAAGGGCAAAGAGGCAAGTGCTGTTGCACCACCTAGCGTCTATTTGTGCACGTCACTGACTCTGTCATACTTTTTGCTAGAAACGTCATTCAAACTGTAAAATGTTAAGCTAGGCCTGTATAATTTATTTACCATTCAACTTTTTGTAACTTCTATAATTTGCTAAATATATATATAATTGTAAAAATTTTTTTTTTTTTTTTTTTTACAATTAATTCTGGGAACTTAGAACGCGGACATATCACTACTAAAACGGTCCAAGAGTTTTTCTCTTAAACTTGCTCTAACTCCCACAGTGTTCACTCCGCATAAATATTTTTATATCCGAGTTGTTGCAAAAGTTGTGCTGGTCACGAAAATGTAACTATGGAAGCAATTGGACATACAGTTTTGGCTGTTTGAGCTGAAAAGTGACGGGACTGCTGAACGAAGCTTAATTTCAGGCTAATTTTACACCACAAACCATCAATGCCCAAAACAATGTAAACAGCAATGATCAGAAGTCATCAAACATGCCTGCGCCTTGTGCCCTTCACTATCATGCTGTCTGTCATGGCGCAAATTTCCCTTGTCAAGATTCTATCAACTTTCCTTCTCCTCGGTAAGTTTTCAAAAGTTCAACTCTTACCTAGCCAACATTTTATCTGTTTAATACTGTTTAACAGGCAGCTTAGTAATGTTAGCTGCGTTGGCTTGGTGGCAAAGAGTTGGTTGCAAACAAACTGTATTGGTAGCTAACAAGCTAAAATTACGCTAACCTTAGCACCCACTGGGCTAACATGTAGCACACATACAGCCTAAACAAGAAACAAAGGCAGATTCAGCTAACTTGCCGTAGCTAGTCGACCGGAAGTTTCAAGACAACTGCGGAAGACAAGAAATTTTAAAAATGGGCGTGGCTGAATAACGTGAATTCACCTTGCCAGAGATGCTAAGGCTTACGACTTAGGCGTGAGTCTCTCCTCTTAGTGGCATTCACGTTTCTGTGCCGTAGTCAGCAATTATTCAGTCAAAGCGCACTGAAGAAATTCACTTGCGGAATTTTAGTCATTGTGCATCAAGTTAATCAGTTTCACTGATTACGGTGGATTTCCCCACTAATGACATGTAAATCGATTATGACTCTGGAATTCTCATGCTTGTCTTTACTAGTTGATTAAAAGCAATGGAATTGCATAAAAACGTTTTAAATGATTATTTCATATCATATATGACCAGCAATCATGAAGTATTATAATACTTGATCTTATAAGCCATTATAAAATGCTCAATGATGAATTATGCTTATTGTTATAAAGCCTTATGATAATTTGAGTGTTTATAATGACAGTTATACATGTTTATAACACATTATAACTATTTTTATAATGCACTATCAATATGGGCATTGTTCTAACAATCATAACATATTATAATGCCTGACCTTATAAGTCATAATAAAATGCTTTATAGTGTGTTATGATCATTGTTATAAAGCATTATGATCATTTATTAGTGTTTATTACTATAGTTACCCAGTGCTAGAACTGGATTATAACTCATTATAAGTATGGTTATGATGCGTTATAGAGATGGGTGTCAAATAAAGTGTTACCGTCAATTCATTTGGATTCAGAGCCACTGATTGACTCAACCAAAAAAACAAACAAAATAAGCAGTGAATGATGGTGTCCAGTGAATTATGGTGCTAAATGTATATCAGGATAATACCGCATGCCTAAATTTGTAAACGCGTAAGAGAAAAAAGACATTGTTTTGCGAGTGTTTTCTGTCAATGAAAATGCTGTATTGTTCTTAATGAGTCGAAAAAATTCTTCTAGAATATTTAGTCATTTAAATGAACAGTGTGAAAGGACTTCATATTTCCTGTGTCTGCTGAAGCACTGCAGAGTGGTGGAACTCAAATCCTGTTTAACCAAAATGCGGCCAGCCTGTCCATTTTTCATATACTAGATGCCACTAAACATAAACACATTCAAGTGAAATTACCATCACTGCTTCTGTTGGAGGGGAAAAAAGGATACAGTTTTATGAGAATGATATAAGGCCTGACACCCATTTCTTCTTATGAACACGCTCCGGTCATTAGGAGCGCTGTGTCACTAGTTTCCTGATTGCTGGCCAATCACAGAATCAAAGCATCTACATGCAGTTCATTCAACTTTACAGTATACTCGCTGAGGCGACCTAGGCGACCTTGTTTATTGTCTCTGTGTAGATCTCTGCATTAAGAAGCATCTCTGTATATTCAATTTTCATTCCCATTTTTTATTGTATTCCTGGCTTGCAATCTAGTACAGTGCTTATTTTTTAGCCTGGATAAAATGTATGTCTCCATTTTGGATAATAAACATTATGCAAGTAAACTCCAATCTGTGTTGCAAAGGACGCTCCATTACAACGGCTGGTCCTTTCTACAGCTTACTGTCCCAAGACTATTGTTTCTTTTAAATATTTTACATGCGTGTACTCTGTGTATTGAGTGTAAATCAATTAAAAGAAAAACAGAAAAAAGTTTTAAAGTACAGTAGTTGGGCAGCACGTCTGGCATACTAATTATGATTTACCCAGGTACTGTAGATGTAACAACCCTCGTGCAAATTCTTTTTTGTGTCTTGTCCAATTCAGCAGCTTGCACGTCTATTTGGCGTTTGTCGTGATTGGTTTCAATGTTGTGTGTCGCTCCTCACCACCGGCTGCATCTTTTTAACTGGTTAGCCAGGTGACGGGTATTTAAGCCCTCTTCTCAGTGTTGCCGGTCACTGGATCGTAAAGTTCTTTTGTATGCTCAGAACCAGTCTGAATTCTAGAATAAACTCTTTGTCTTCGTTCAATGAGACTTGTAGTTTCATGACAGCAGTTCCTGAATTCCATTCTTGTGACGGTAAATTCAAACAAGCTTCCCAGTCCTAATCAGGGTCTAGGATTGGAACTGTGTTCATGTTAACTCAGCTTTCGACAGCCTGTCAAGCCCATTCTCATCCTGACTCATCATATTGTGATGCCACCTGACCAAGCGTCAGGGTACAATGAAAACAGGAGCTTTTGACTTCCTTACTTAATGCCAAAGTCCACCACCAAAACCCAAACCCTAAACAGCAAATTTGGATGTCAAAAGGCTAAATTTTGTCACATATCAACGCTTGGTCAGGTAGCCTCACAAAATGATGAGCCGTGATCAGAATGTGTTGGTTTGTCAGTTCCAGTTAACACTAGAACCGCCATGACAGTCATTTTGACCATTTTGAAATTCTTTTGCATCATAACTTCTCAAAATAAAAGAATACAACCTTGAGGGTCACTGAATTTTCCTAAATGTGTCTATATTTTTACGTGCAATTGATTTTATTTTATGCACCGTAGGTGTAATCTATTCACCACCAAATCTACCTATTTCTGCCATTCCTCCAGCTGTCCTACAGGCAGCCATCTCTCTCAGGCATCCATATGTTTCAATGCATTTTCAGAAGTTCATCCCCAGCTCATTTTGTGTTTATGTCAAAACAAACTCTCCTGGCAATTTCGTTCCAGTTAATTTAGAATGTTCCAGCACCACCGTGAAGCGGGTTAATTCTTTTCTCCTAATGTAATAATGCATTTCAGACAGTGATATTTTTCCCATTCACCTTTTCCGGACACAAAATCATGGGCATGACATTTAGTTCAGTAAATCACAGTAAAGCACAGATACAGCGATAGATTTCCATCTCGACTCCAACACACCACGCGGTCAACAGAGGAGAGCAAGATGCATTAGGATACACCTGCGGAAATATACAAACCCCACAGGCGGATGCTGGGGGGATAGTGTGGTGTTAACTATCAGCAGTTAAGACTGATGCAGCAACAAACAATATTAACATGCAGCCGCAGTGTGTCATCCAGCACAGCAGCAGGCAAAGGAATGTTTGCTACAGAGAAAGAACACAAGAGAGGCAGACATGCATGGGAGCGCTTATAACAATGACGGCATGTCATGAGTTGTCTGCATACACTAGCGTCACAAGCTATATATGTATGTATGCCTGAGTTTTGCGGAGAATAAAGGTGAAACATTCAGGATTGATTGCACTGAAAGAGCAAGGCAAAAGTACTGCAATTAGCTGGTTCTAAAGCCTGCTTGGCTCCCGTTGTATCCATCATCCAAAACACAGTGTAATAACCTTGCTATGAGGGGTTTCATGAGCTGAAAATAACAGCACATGGCTTGAAATGTTCCTGTCTGAATGGACAAGCAAATTCTCAGGACCTCAGAAGGTTTTTTTCTCCCCCGTCTGCCTCCCTCTTCCTCTTTTCCTCACTACCAGTACATCAGTTCGCTTCAGGTTTATGCTGTCTGCTGGCTGACTCTATCATCAATCTGTCCTCTTTCTCTGGACATTTAATATACACAGTACAATGAAAAGGGCCTCCATTGTGAAGACTGCAGAGTTGCATTTATTTGAATGATCTGCACCAGTGGTTTTGTTGACTGGCTGATGGACTATTACTCGTGAGTGCTCTTCGTACAACCAAACAATTCCTAAATGTACAAACCAGAGGTGCACATGGCAACTATTCCATGCAGAATTCATCAGCAAAATTTTCGCCACTCCCCCACGGGGAGAATAAAGACGGTCCAATGATTTGGGCAGTGGCAGTACTAATTCACTCACTGATAATTTAGCTCACTGGAAAAGGCACCAGGGAGGAAAACTGGAGTTAGAGTAAGAGGTCAGAGCAAAGGTGGGCAACGAGGGCCATATCTGTAACTGATTTTCACACCAACTCCAAATAAGTTAACTGTCATTATTAGCCAAACCATTTGTGAAACTAGACATTTCTGCTGCATATCTTTAAGTTATTATGAATGACGACCAAAGAATGTTCTTGTCTCCCCTAAATGTAACATTTTACTTTGGTCTAATCTATGCACAAATCTATTTTTGTGTGTGCATGAAATCAGCTACATTACTGAGGGTAATGGATAGATAAAAAAAACCTGCCTAGCGGCCCTCCAGGACTGGAATTGCCCATCCCTGGGCTAGAGCCACCCCTATGGAGTAAGATGATCCAGCCCCAACTGAGACGGAGCACAACATTTATACTCAGGACGAACAGTGACTGCACCTGATTGCTCAAAAGCAATTGATAGGAATAACCTGCAACACTACTGGAACAGGGGAAGAACCAATCAGGCAGACACGTGAGCTGTGACAGATGGTGCTTTACTGTACTATAACAACTGTGATCCCCTGTTTGCAGACAGCAAATAAAAAAAAAATTGGCTGAGCTGCTTTCACTCCTGTGCCTGTCAGTGATGACTGTGTTATTGGTCTGTGCTATGCGGTAAATTTGAACCAAATCGTACAAAAAAAATGACCAGGACTGATTTGAAATACTTTTCATAAGACTTTCCACACCACTGGCTGAAACTGACAATCTCCCTGTAAAACCTCACCAAACAATACCAACGATGGAAATTGCAGAGGAAGAAGGCTCAACATGTTCTTTGGGCTGGTGTTACAAACTCTATGTTCTGGCTGGCTCAAATAGCAATAAAATGAATCGATTTTCTCTGTTCAAAGAACGGGGCACAAAAGCACAATGGTTACAATTACTCTGGCTCCACAGTAAATTTAGAATACCAAATTAAATAATACCCTCGTTAAATGTCTGTCTCCAAATTACAATTAGAATTTATAATTTAGGGAAAACATGCGCGGACCTACCTTGGACCCGTAGGTGAAGGCCTGCGTCACTCAATCCATGCCCCCAGGTTAAAGCATGATTGCCGGATCTTAGTTTGGTGATAGTTTTAGAAAATGGAAGAAATCACCATGATAGTAGCATCTTGGTGTAAACATATCATGAACCCAGATTTCTATACACCCCGGGGTTCCTTAAGCTGCATCGGGCAGACAGCAGCTTATAAGCCCAGGGGTGCCCTTGAAGCCAAATCCCCAGAACCGGTACTGTTTAGTCCCTTTATATACTTAACAAAACTTCCAACGCAAATATTTGGTGTACATAAAATGGGATATTGGTTTTGAGCCATGATACATCAACTACAACTTAAAAACTCAGAAAATTGTTTTGCTTTTGTCGTGTGGGCAGCTCGTTCCACTTGATTGCACATTGTTTAGAATTTTGCCTATCCCGTCAGGTTGAGTAGAACTCATTGACCAATCCTTTGAGAATTTGATCGATAAATAGCCATAGCAATGGGGATTAAATATTCCTGGGTCAACGTGTGACCATGCCGCGCCTAGGACAAAATCAGCGAGAGCGAGCCGTTGGTATGCTCACAGGTGGAATATCACAAAGACGGGTTGCAAGGAACCTGGGCGTCCACGTGTCGACTATATCACGTCTCTGGAGCCGGTATAATGAAACAGGAAGCACTGGTGATCGACCACGTGCCCCCAGACCACGTGTCACCACCCATCAGCAGGATCGCCATATTCGTCTCCAGCACCTGCGCAACCGCTTCCTGCTAGCTACAGTCCCTACTGCTCAGACCAGAGGTCGTCACCAGAACTGGATTAACGACCAAACCGTACGCAACCGCCTGCTTGAAGCCGACTTGCACAACTGACGTCCCTGCCGTGGGTTGGTGTTGACTCCTGCAAGTCGCCGCGTCCGTCTGCGACGGTCAAGGGCACATTTGGGCTGGAATGCTCTCAGGTGGAACAGGATGCTCTTCTCCGATGAATCGAGGTTCAAGTTGAGTGTGTCTGACGGAAGACTGTGTGTATGGCGTAGGCGACGGGAACGTTATACTGACGCTACCATCCTGCAGCGTAGCCGCTGGGGTGGACCCAGTGGGATGGTTTGGGCTGGAATAAGCAGTAGACACAAGACAGACCTCATTTTCATCGATTGGAAACCTCAGTGCGGCCCGTTACCGTGACGACATCCTTACCCCTGTCGCAGTTCCACTCGTCCATCGCTATTGCCTAACGTTGCAACAGGATAACGCAAGACCACATATCGCCAGAGTCTGTCAGGACTACCTGAGGCAGAATAATGTTCAGTGTCTTGATTGGCCTGCGTATTCCCCAGATTTAAACCCTATAGAACATCTATGGGATATTCTGGATTGCCGGGTGTGAAGGCGTGATCCAGAATCAGCCACAGTCCAACCAATGCGTCAAGCACTCCAGGAGGAATGGGACCGCATCACACAGGCTGAAATTCGGCATTTGATTGGCTCCATGCAATGCAGAATCCAAGCTGTGTGTGACGCCAGAGGAAGCCATACAAGATACTGACTTCGGTGATCCAGAATTGCGCCTTTAACTGATGCAATGAATTGGAAACCAGGAAAAATCTGTTCTTCATTCCTGACTCTAAAACTGTGTTTTTGAATTGAAACTTAATATTTGTTATTTACTGTCAAATTTATTGTAAGAAAATGACATGTGTTGCAATAAACCCGAGTGTTGCGTTGGAAGTCTTGGTCAGTGTATAAGCAGACCGTAATTTACAATCCAACTTATAACCAATCACTACCTATAAACATCAGCTAGCTAGTCTGGAATGACAAGGAATCGCTCCCTAAGTACCAGTTGTAACGTGGATAAAAAAAATAAAAGGATTAGGAGTCACAGAGTTCACGCAAGTTTAAAGGAATAACAATCATTTATTCACCAGGTAGGCCAGAGCTTAAATCAAACAAATCAAAGTTAAACTAATTACACGTTACAAACAATTTCGAAAATGAGAGTGAAGTCATATCTGGCGAAAAAGGCTACACACAGAGCAAGCATGCATAAAGTTCGAGTTAATATTGGACTGGCTTTTTCACAGTGGAGAGAGTTCATGGCAAAAGAGGGCTGCAAGTTGGACGCCGAGCTGGCAGTGTTGCTGATGGAGAGGTGAGTTATATGCTCGTGTTCATGCATTGTATTTATCACACATTGTTTTTGTTGGCTGTGTTATCATGTGTAATCACAGTCACTATTTGGGTTACCAAAATGTACCTGATAGTTAGCCCATTCAAATAATGTAAACAAGGTTAGCCAAGGTAGCATTAGCATTTCACCAGCAGAGTTAGCCCCTTTTCGGAGTGTTTTTATAACGAACTTTATGCTTCATAGTGAGAAAAGTTGTTGACTTACCAGCAACTATTGTTTGAAAGCAAAGACGGCCATATCAGCTTTGCAGGCTGGCGTTGTACCATTATTAAATTGATATTGTCGCTTTTTGAGGCTACAATAGCTATTACATCTGCTAACGTTACCCTTAGAAGCGGTGCTTGCGCATACTTTGTAGAAGAGCAATAGTTTTAATCTAACGATGTTGAAGACAATTTTATTGATTCCAGCTCCACAAGTCTCAGGGTGTAAAAAAAATGCACATTCTCACGGGGGACGTCAGCCGGCAACAGCGCTCTGTGTGTTTTACGAGAGCGATGTTGTGCTTCTACTTGCTCTAGTGGCCTTTAGTCACTGCTAGAGCGCACAAAACTGGAATTCCTACCTAGTGGGGCTTTAAAGGGCTGTTCTTGCACTAACGTACGCGGGGAGAGATGGGATACGATCTTCCCCGACTATATAGATTGGCTACACACGTAATAGAGATGCATGTGTGGGACGTCGGCTACGATCTTTCCAGAATGGATTGTTTCTCTTTGCTTTAAGCCAAGTCATGTTTTTGGTCCAGGCGGCATGGCCATAAATGACATCGAAGGGGGGGCCTATCTCGTTTTTTGGTTTCCACCTTTTGGAGGACATAATAAAACAATTTAGCGGAGAGAGAAGAACAGAATGATTACCCGAGAGGATTCTGACCAATTTTCAGGAGTTTCCAAAAGGGAATGAACCATAATTTTAATGGGAATGAAACATACTCCACTCAACTCCTTGGACTATCCTGAGAATAACAAGACCAAACCTGACATGGATATGTACTAAGGAAGTTGTCATGAAAAAGTCTTAAGATGAATTATTACATCAGTAAATTGGGTTATAAGTACAGAAGTGATTTCTTAGCAGGATAGTAAACATATAAGCATATTGTGAAGTTCCCAGAGGTTTAGATTATTTTAAACAGATAAGGTCAAGTTATATTAAAGACTGAGGACATTAATATGACTCCCACAGGGGCATTGTGTCAGCCAGAGCTTTGCAACCCCCCCATACAGAGTAACACCAAGGACACAGAAAGACCACTGACACCTTCCTGGTTCCACTCAGAATAGAGGAAGTCCAAACAGTTATACTGCTATCTTGCATGGCTCCAGAGTTCCTTGAGGCCCAGTTCCCAAGCTATTAGCCATTTGTCACTCCCCAGGAAAACTTTACTCTCTCGGTCCATAAATCTCTAATGACTCCCCTGAGTGTGAGTAATACCTTATCTGTATGACTGACAGCCAGCTGCTGCCCGGAGGCACCAGGTTTGATAGTCTTCTGCTTTTCTTGCATGCATTACTTCATGAACTTTGAACAAATCAGCTCAGAGATGCAAGCCTGATTTAGCTATTTGAGGTCTTATTTATGTTTAATGAAGAGTAGAGTTGAGAAAATTCTAAAAGCATGTCTCTAAATGACAGAGAGCGTGAGGTCTTGTGTCAGGGCTTGCTGAATTTGAGCTGAAATATTCTTGCATTCAAGAGCATCCAAAAGAGGGTGATGCTGCAAATCTCTATTAGAAGATAAGCTTACACATTCTAGGCCCGATTTTCCCTATCATATGCAATTATTGAGAGTGGTCCTTCCAGGTAACTTAAACACATGAACGAGTTATTCAATCACAGCAAATAAGCATGATAATAGGGCAGCAATCTGGTTAAAGAGGCTGGGTCAACTTTAATACTGCCATCAAATGATAGGCCTTTTATGTGCGCACAGGAGGAAGAAGCACATGCCATTGACTTTGCTCATTTTCATTAAGGCATTCACCTTCAATTTATGCACATTGAAGCTCCTGTCTGGCAATTTTTTTGTCTTTCCAAACCTTGAGTGCATTTTAAGAAGTCAAGTTAGCCACTTTGTTCATCTCCCAGAGTTGTTTTGAAATTCTTGCTCAAAGTTTGACTAAGTCCTCTAGCCCCATCTCTCTGAGGGCGCTGATTTGTGATGTCACATGTTGGCAGCCCGTGGCTAACCAATCAGAACATTGCGAAGATATGACTCTGCAAATACCAAAATGTTGATTTGAAACTCAATGTGGGAACCTTGGGCTGAACCTTGGGCTGAACTGAAATGCAAGTCAACCTTGCATTTTTCAGCCATTAACCATGAAATACTGCAAAAAACAAGACAACAGCGACAAGTAAAGAATGCAGCATGGGATGTAAACCAGCTGATGGAGGTTCATGTCACACCTTCCCTATGACCCAGTGTTGTAACAGAAATGTTTTGAATGAGGGGACCCAAATAGAGCTATCAGTTAAGTTTAGAAATGAACGTCTCAGACGGAACTCGTCTGGACCATAAATGCGCCTCAGCCACCTGGAGATTAAGTATTCCTTACTCTGTCATGTGACACAAATATATACATTCTATCTACCAAAAATTAGTGTTCAAAACTGAGTGGGTAGAATTGACTAAAAAGATAACTTTTGAGTTTCACCTTACAGTTGCTGACAGACTTGTTTTAAATCTTTCCTCACCATAATATATGTCATTGGAAGGGTGGAATGGGCTGCGAGAAATGACACGCCAATCCCGCATTTAAGCCACATTGTTATCAATGTCAAATGCATCCCTGCAAGAAATTACAGTAATTTCTCACTAATGATGCTACAGTGATGCACGATTCAAACATTAATATACACGATTTACAGTAAATTAATATCTGTAACTGCGTGACACATTCAATTTCTCACTATAGGAACAGCTACCAAGCATTTTAGGTACTACCAAGTGGTAGGACTAGAAATAGGTTGACCTTCACTTCTCAGCCTTATGTTTCAGGAAACTAACAAATAGCACCCTCGTTGAGCACATTTAATCCCAAATTTTTACTTGCAATATAAGTGCATGCATTTTACTCCTTAGACCTCTCTAACACACAAACTGTTATGTAGCTTTTCATTTCGTGATGGTTAAGGTAAGTTAAATTCAAAGTTATATATTTGCCAACACTTTTAACAACACTTTCAGAGCTTCTAATTTAAAAAAAAATGTTGACAAATATGACCAGTGAGCTTAAACTGGTTAAATGACATCTCCCTCTAGTTCTGTTAAATTTACATTTCACCCCGCCCCCCCCAGCCAAAAAAAAGGTCTCGGCCTAGTTGCATGTTACACTGGCAGGAAATAACCAGCAGTCCTTGCGGCAGGAGAAAAATAGGAGCCGACGTAATGAGCAGTCCATGTGCAGATCCTCAGTCCAGGCATATTCTTGTAAATTGGAGCGTCTGCATCACTTTCTGCAGCCCATATTAAAAAGTGTCCTTTGAGAACGCACAAAATAATTCAACTCAAAACTCAGAATTTTAGATGGAGAATGCACAGAAACACAAAACTGCTGACACAATGTTGACGCATTCTGGATTCCTGTGTTTTCTGTGTGGGGAGTTACGCCCATTTTTTCTTTCATATTCATTCTCTCCTTCATTCGTAGTGAAATTATATGCAATGAAATAATGCATAGTTTTATGCTAATTTGCTTTGCAGATTCCCTTCCTTATGTCTGGTCTTTATCTTTCAATCTTTCCTTTTTTTTTCTTACAATGAATACAGAAACCCAAAAAGAGTAAAGGACTCCTTGAATATGTCACTATTAGGGTTAAATGAGTTAAATGAAAAGAGGGTTCTAGATGGATAAAGGTGAATTGATGAATTTGATGGATGAATTGCAGCTTTGCTGATGGATGATTAAATATAAGGCAGCACACACTGGTACTGTGGCATTTCAGTTTGAGCCATTTGGCTGGTCGTCATATCTGCACCAAATTAAACAGTTTACATTCCTCACAGGCCATTTTTACAGCTGCATGTCAATCAAGTAAATTTGAGATGCCAAATTAAGAAAAAAAAGTCTTGGTGATCATTAAAGTGCACCTATGAAGTTACTTTTCATTGGTCATTCTTATATTTTTCTGGTCTACTAAAAAAGGTTCAAATGCGTCAAACACTTGAGTTTTCTCATAGAATAGAATAGAATAGAATAGCCTTTATTGTCATTGTACCAAAGGTACAACGAGATTGGTCTGAAGAGAAAGTGCTCCAACAACATTACAATAATGAAAAAACGTAATAGCTGCACTTTAGGATGTTTTTGGGAAATATGAGAAGAGCCTTTGTATGCTCTTTGATCCGCAGTGGGTCACACTTTAGATGAAGTGTTGCTCATGCAGGCATTAAATGAGACATAATATTTTCATAAATCAAACATATGCAAATGTCATACTTTGCAAAGGGTGAAATAACACATTCTCATTTGGCAGGTGATGCCAGATGTGATATAACTGACAATATCATATAGCTAGTGCCTAAATATTATAAAGGGTGACATTGTCAGCTGGGTGACAGTGTCATTGTCACATCTGGCATCACATGCTGAATAAGGATGTGTTATTTCACCCTTTACAAAGCATGACATTTTCTTATGTATGACTTATGAAGACATTATGCCTCATTTATGAAGGCATTATACATGCTGTATAAAGCCTGCGTGAGCAACACTTTATTTGAAGTGTGACCCAGCAGTGGTTTTTGCCTTGCTGCTCTTTCATGTGTTACATTTTTGCCCCATCTACAACCCCAATTCGGAAATAGTTGGGACAAAGTGCAAATTGTGAATAAAATGGAAACGCAATGACTTTCAAATCACACCAGCCAGTATTTTATTCACAATTTACACTCTGTTCCAACTATTTCAGAATTGGGGTTGTATATCAGATCATGGATCTGTGAGTACTGACCTCAACTGAAGCAAGACCTGAAGATCTTTGGATGTTACTCTGGATTTTTTTGGGATGAGTTAACAATCAATGTGACAATGCTGCAACTCATCGCATTTACTTGACTAATACAGGAACATCTATGACTTTAAATAAAAACCAGATGAATACAAAGTAACAATTAATGAGATTATGTCAGCTTATGATCTAAAATCCTTATGTTCCGAAAAGATCTTTTTTTCCCCACTGGCTGATGAACGTTGGAAAAAAAAAGTCAGCAGGTTACGATTAGGCCAGTAAAACTAATGAATTCTAATAACAGTTTTTCTTTAGATTAGTTTTGCTCAGTATGTGCTTTCTTTGTCCAGCAAAGAAACATAATTTGAGAAGGCTATAACTATACCCTGGCGAAAGGGTGATATGCAGTCAAATGGCTGTATTGTTAAAATTTTATTTTAATTACCACTCCATGTGGGCCATTTTGAAAATGGGGTGGCTGTTTTCAGGGGTGAACCATAACGACTGGAGGTGGCTCACTAATCAGTATTATAGGCTTGGTAACAGCAACTGTCACACTTATACACACTGACCCAAGTTAGTCTTGGCTTATACAGTACTAAACATGTTTATCCTTTGCTTGGAAGGGTTAACTGGTAAAACCATAAATCCACTCTCCAGTGTCTCCTTAGAAGGCAAATTACTTTTTGGAAATGGCCACCAAGCAAAACTAAAATTTTGTAATCAAATTTTTCATCCTAAAATCTTTAGGCTATATTGACTCTCTTCTCCCTGGGTATGGTTATTGCCTTCTACTTGAAATTGTGATTCTATGCTGCAAAAATGAAGCACAATAATCTTCCGAGAATAACAGCGGACTGGCAAGTGTGATTTGAATTCATTAACATTACTTTGCAAACCAGAAAACAAACCATTTATTGAGAAAGGAAATGATGATGAGAGTTAAACCTGTTTTTTTTTTGTTATTCAGTTCAAGCAAAGTAAACACTAGTGTTCAGCAGCTTTATTAGGAGTTTACTGATTTTCAAGTCCAATTTAATCTTTTCAAAGTCTTTGTTACCTGAAATTACTTTCTGTATAGACAAAGACATGGTCAAAGCCTAAAACCATGATCCCAATGGTGTAACATCATCACTCAGTGACTTAGTCACTTACTACCTCACACACTATCAGTGTGTCTATCAGGCTGGCTCTTGTTTGGCTGCAGTCAAGCCAAAATTGAACATAATATGCAAGTCAAAATGTGGCTTAATTGGGTAATGATCTTCCAAAAATATGAGGTGTACAAAATTAAGACAAATTAACAGCTTGTCAAAATAGAATGATTGCAGTTGTGGTTAGAACAAAAACCAGCATACACAGGAGGCCCCTGGGTCACACTGGGAAATCTAATGCTCAAACACGCAAAGGTGTGATATTACAGTTAAATACTGACACATGCCAATCTTTCAACCATAAGCTGAAACAATGGTTTTCTCAACAGCCCTTACCAGTACACGATGCCACAGTTTCTACTAAATGAGCCACAAGATCAATACAATACTGATACCATGAAGGGGAAATGCTGGCAATGGGGAAAACGAAAAAAGCAGAAAACAGTATGAGAACAGCTCATGACATGAGGAATGGGGCGGAGCTTCCCTTCACAGCCAATGTCCATCTTGGAATTAAACTCTGTGCAGTAGCACATTGGACCAGTCGTTAAGCACCAATTCTTTGATAAAAAGAAGGACACCGACACAAATCAGAATTTGAACAAATATGTAATGCCATCAACATACGGCAAAATACGTTACTGTGTGAGATATGTATCATTACGTGTTCCTCTTAATAGATGTAATGTTGTTTTAGCAGTCACCCACTTTTCAAAACTGTTTTTTTTTTTCTCCAAAGATTGATTTATCTGGCTTTTCCACAGTACATTTACATTCACCCAATAAAACAGAAGCAGAGCTATTCAGAAATATTTGAATTTTCACCTTGGAAAAAATAAACCATTTCCAACAGTCTTTTTGCGCTCAGTTGATTACGGCTCAGTTGAGCCCATTTCCTCAGCATGGCTCATGAACAATGGCCAAATAAACGCCACAGAAGCAAAACATTTTTACTGTCATACATAATAAAATGCAATGCAAACTGTTCCCAGTTGTTCATTTGCATTGCTTTGCAGATACAGTCAAAAGTCATATTCACTTTTAAATTCCTAACACAGGACTGAGATTAAATCAGATAAGAGTGGTGCCTACAGTTGAAGAAAAGGCAACTGAAATGCAATTATTTTTGATGTTTTTGTCTTGTCTTAGTTTTTATTATCATTGTTGTAATGGAAAACAATGGATATACACCGGACATATTATGTGAAATTGCATTAGCGACACATAAAAATAATGTAATGGAAACTTTAACATGTGGTTGGCAGCCTATCTGGGATAAAACAAAAGCATCATTGTTTCAGTGCGCCAAAGGGAAAATATGCTAATTAAATGTAATAATGGCTGAGGATTACTGACTGATGAAAATAATTTCCTGATGAAGCCATTGTTTTTTTGAACAAGTATTGAATGGAATAGCAGATGCATGCTTTGAAAACTAAGTTTTAGTAAATCACAATTAAATCATTAATTGGTTACGAGGTTGAGCCATATTTAGTTAAATGATTATCATCAGTATGTACAGTGCTGCGAAAAAGTATTTGCCCCCTTTCTGATATCTTTTTTTTTTTTTTTTTGCATATTTGTCACACTTAAATGTTTCAGATCATCAAACAAATTTTAATATTAGACAAAGATAACCCAAATAAATACAAAATGCAGTTTTTGAGTTATGATTTCATTTATTGAGGGAATAAGCTATCCAAACCTACCTGGCCCTATGTGAAAAAGTAATTGCCCCCTAAACCTAATAACTGGTTATGCTACCCTTGGCAACAACAATTAATGTCCAATCAAACGTTTGCAAGAACTGAAAATGAGTCTTTCACATCACTGTGGAGGAATTTTGGCCTGCTCTTTGTCGCAGAATTCAGACACACTGCACATTGTTTTAATTCAGCCACATTGGAGGTTTTTCAAGCATGTTTAAGGTCAGGCTACATCTCAATCCGATTTATATCCCCATTGACAAGGCCTTTTCAAAACCTTCATTTTTTTTTAAGCCATTCAGGGGTGGACTTGCTGGTGTATCTCAGATCATTATCCTGCTGCATAACTCAAGTGCGCTTCAGCTTGAGGCAAGTGAGGCCTGCAGTTCTTTAGATGTTGCTGTGGATTTTTTGTGACCTCCTGGATGAGTCGTTGATGCGCTCCTGGAGTAATCTTGACAGGCCAGCCAATCCTGAGAAGGTTCACCACTGTTCCAAGTTTTCCCCGTTTGTGGGTAATGGCTGTCACCGTAGTTCGCTGGAGTCCCAAAGCCTTAGAAATGGCTTTGTAACCCTTTCAAGACTGATAGATGTCAATGACTTTGATTCTCCTCTGTTCTTGAATTTCTTTATATTGCGGCATGATGTGTTGCTTTTTTTAGATCTTTTAGCCCATTTCACTTTGTCAGACAGATTCTATTCATGTGATTTTTTGATTCAACAGGTCTGGCAGTAATCAGGCTTGGGTGTGGCTAGTGACATTGAACAAAAAAATGTGGTTAATCACAGCTTATTCATGATTTAACAAGGGGGGGGCAATAACTTTTTCACATAGGGCCAGGTAGGTTTGGATAGCTTTTTTCCCTTAAATTTAAAAACTGCATTTTGTATTTAGTTGGATTATCTGTTTAATATTAAAATTTGTTTGATGATTGAAACATTTAAGTATGACAAATATGCATAAAAATAAGAAATCAGGAAGTGGGCAAATACTTATTCACAGCACTGTAGCTCCTTGTTTGTGTGTTTGTGTGCGTGTGTGTGCGTGTGTGTGTGTGTGTGTGTGTGTGTGTGTGTGCGTGTGTGTGTCTTGTTTTGTTTTTGGTGTTCAGTACCTGACAAAAGTTTGGACATACCCACACTTTTCTTACATTACATGTTAAATCAAGAAATAAGCAACACTACAAAAAAGACCTAATTCTGAAATCAATCAAACTAACCAGCATTTGTTTTCATAATTGTTGAGCACTTTCACATGCATTTATTTACTCGGGCAGATACACGGCTATAATGAGTGAGCAGCCAAGTGGCCGTCCAAATTTCCAAAGATGAGCTGCACTTGTGGTTTGGTTCTCATTTACCTTTTTGCCTTTTTGTCGCAAAACAGCTAGACTTTAATTTGACCATTGGAAAATGGAAGCCGCGTGTTTGTCTATATACTTTGCAAAATATGACATCTGATTCCTGGGACATTGATTATTGTGAAAAATAAATTGCCCCAAAATGCGGATCTCTCACCGATTGATATACCTGCTTGATTACTCGATGATGCCTGTCTGTTGACTCTGAGGTTCAGCAAAGCACACCTACACCTTGTCTAAGGCCTACCGCACGCTCTGCGACCTCGTCAGATTTGGATAGAGATCCTGCCATGACAGCCCAACTGTTCAGGATGGACCTCTCCTCACCAGTCTTATTTCTCCCCGAGAGACGCACCACGAGGTCACTGGTGTCTTCGGTCTCAGGGAAATGGGAGGCTGCCTCCCTATGCAGCATTTATCCGCGATAGCAGCTCTAGCGAAGAGAAACTGGTTTGTCTTTCCGTTTCTCCTTCTATCAGGTAATATTCAACCTAACCCAGGCCCAGAGGCGATGCAGCTTCAAACACCAGATTAGTGTTTTTCTATCTGAACATGCGCAGCCTGGTAAATGATTCGAACTTAATAAAGATATGGGCTGATTCAACTGATTCAGACATCATGGTCTTTTCTCAGACGTGGATGAAAAAAGCAGTCATGAATGCCATGATTATGATTATGGTTATGATTCTGCCTCGTGTGTGCTGTCTGTGTGCTTATTTGTCCTTGTGCTTTACTTTCGTTTTATTTTTCAGCCATCATTCCCACCGTCTGATGTTCGATTCTCTCTTTTCCCAACTCCAGTGATGTCGTGTGACAGCCTTCATCATGCCTGAGTCTCGTTGTCCAATCATGTTTTCTCTCTCAGTTTTGGCTGTGGTATTTCATTCATTGCTTCCACCTGTGCTTAATTCTGGGTCTCGCTCTGAGTGAATGCGTTCTCTGATAGGATAATTATTTACCCGTACTAACCAGCACTTATTTGAGGGTGATTGTAAATATTTTGTCACTTAGTATTAACCTACGTTAACTCATTAGCGAATGCGAGTGTTTCCAGCTTTAGTAATTTCTGCCTAAGCTGTCCCTGATGAACTGCATTTAAAGCTGTGCTTTCCTTTGCTTCTCTCGTGGTGCTTTTTACTGGTCACATTTAGATTACCTCAATCTAAACTGTCTAGTTTGATTGATTGTCTTGTCTCGAGTCATTATTGTCAACCCGGTCCTCGTTAATTTATTAATTAATCCCATGTGTTTCTGTTTCCATTCGTTGGATTCCGAGTCCCGCCTCCTTCCGTGTGTATATCTGTGGCAAAGTGAGAAGAGACATCAGACAGAACTTTGTATTGGCTTTGCTGTACACTGTGAAATCTCCACTCCTGTGCCTTCCTGAGTATTTCCTTTGCAGGATTCCCGAGTCTTGTGTTTTGCTGCGCCCATGTCTTGTCTGCCCCTCGTCTACCAGTGTGTCCGTCAGTTCAGTTAGGTTCAGTTTTTGTTTTTTTAGTTTAGCCACTCTTGGAGTGAGTATTTCTGTTTCCCCCTGCCTTGGGCAGTGTACCTTAGTTTTTCCCAGTTGTTCAGTGCATGTGCACGGTGTTTTGTTTCTGGCCTGTGTGCCTATTTTCTCCTTTAGTGTTTGGTGTTTCAATAAACACTTTGGATCCTGCATCTGGTCTTCCCCTGACCTCTTCTAACAGATACAATGTCTTTAGAACACACTGCACCAGAAAAGGAGGAGTAATAGCAATTTAAACTACATCTAAACTGAATTGCCTGTGCATTCATTCCAGCAATGAACCAAACTGCTCTGAACGTTAAGCATTTAAAATATCCCTCCCCAATGGCACAAATATTATTGAGGTCAGATGCTATCGTCCACCTTCAGCTTCAAGTCAAGTGGCCAGTTCATTGACTGATCATCTTTAAAATTGGGCTAACTCAGAGTTGGTTTTACTCAGACTTAAACTGGACCTGGCTCTAGTCAACCTCTCGACGCTGGAAAAGAGATGAAAATGCTGTGCGGTAAAACACAAACCGGGACACCTGGTCACCCTACCTGGAATCTGCATTGACATGGTGTCAGACAGACATACAATTCTGCAGCACACTTTGAGTCTCCTGCATATCAAAATTTTCTAAATTGCTCCTGATATGTTAATTGAAGCGCACTTGGTTCTGTTTTTCACCTCTCAATTAAGCTGGCAACACACTTAAGAATTTTCAAATCTTAACCTATTTTAAAAACATGGGAGACCACAGACATGAGGACATTTCCAACCAATTTTTAACATAATCCTCTGAACGCACACGCTAGGCGATTCAGACCACGAGACCACACACCTGCCGTTTATATTAAAGATTTCACCGTGGCGATTCCACAGACGTAAGATTTCGCACATCTGGCATGATCTCACTTGACTTCAGAAGAAAAACAAACATGGAGGACGATCGACGACGTCAGCTTGTTGTCCTGGCATGTGCTCTGTGACACGCAGCAAAAAACTATAAAGGACGCCTCCAGGTTTGCTTGCTCTCATTGGCTATAGCGGGTATTTCCGTTGGGGGTGGCCCGGTCAAGATTCGTAAATGTCAAACATGTTTGATATTTATGATTTGAGATTGGGGAGGCGCCGACTCGATTTGGAGCAGTGAAATAGCTGTACTGACACCACACACTTAAGGATTATTTGGACAAATAATTGGTTGAGACAAGCCTCGAACTGGGCCACGCCCGCTCATTGTCACAGGGAGCAAATCGGGCATTAAAAGGGGCCTTTTATCCTCATGTGTGTGACCAGCCTTATTTCCCTTTGTGAAGAAGTCTGAGAATTTATGGGTTAAATTGCTAAATGTTTGGAAATGGAGGACTCTGCATAAAAAATCTTGAATACCTTTCACGAAAGCTGAGGCTCTACATTTAAACTACATCTGAAAAAGTATCCAGAAAAAGTACCTTTGTCCCCAACATGAAAACACTCAATAAGTGTATGCAAATATGTACTGAAGCTTTATTGATCAGTGTGTTATGGATGATTGACCTAATTTTAGCATTTCTCTTGAAGCTGCTTAGGAGAGAAATAATTTATTTTTAAAAATCTGAAGCTTCTGAGTTTTCTGGGGTCCCTGAAGGAACCACACAATGGACCTGTGTTTGGTGACTGGATGTTCGACTCATTAATATAACATTGATTAGCAGCGATTGTGTTATTCGTCGTTTATGAATAAGTGTTGTTGTGTGAGCTGAAATGATGACATTAGAAGGCAGCAGTAGTGTTGTAAAGAGAGCAAGTCAAAACTTCAGTTTCAAAGGAATAATGCTACCACTTCATCCTTTCTTCCCCTCCACCTGAGGTGAAATCCCTACTGCAACAGTCTCCACTGGTTTCAGAGCAGAAATGATTGATCAGTGTCTGACATTCACTGTAATCGCCAGCCTCCAACTGCTTACATTTCCCACCGTTATCAGCAGTCATGTCCTCAGCCCCAAAAAAACCTCCATAAGTGCTACTTTCTGAATTTGTTCTTGAATTTTCCTGTTACATTCTGAGTCTTTAAGCAGATTTACTGTTTACATTTCATAAAATTGTGCTGTTTTAAAAACTTAAGTTCAGCTCATGAACTCTCATTGTAGTACAGGTGTATTATAGGCTCTGTCATTAAAGGAAAAAACAGAGCAAAGATGTCAGGCTATTCTGCCCTGCAAAGCGCACTGGTTTCCTGGCACTGCAAACCCGGGGCCTTATTTATAAACAACCGCTGTCTATGCATGGAAACAGCTTTCAAATGTGTGTGTACACCTTACCAAGTGATTTTTACGATTTATAAAATAAAACTTGTCTTGATTTAATTGTATGTATACAGAAACTCTGACCCATGCATACGGGGGGTGTGGAGAAAACTGCTCCAGATCAATGTATTTAGCTAGAAAAAAAAAAAAAGTATAAAAATTTCACTTTACCATTTTACCGTCTGGAGTTCGTTTAAGTGGTACTGGGACTGTTGGGATTTACGAAATGAACCAAGTGCGACAGCCAGTAGAATACAAAAAGGAGGCTTTATTTCTGAAGGGGGAAACCCCCCAACACAGCTGGCAACGGTACAAAGTCCACAATCCAAAAACAGTATCCAATGGGCGTAATCCAGAATCGTAACCTGGGCACCAATAACAAAGTTCGTGGTCAGACAAAAAGGGTTCGGTACACAGGCGTAGGTTTGGAGGAGAAGCAAACTCATAAGCCAAAGACAGTCCGAATCCAAAACCAGGGCAGCGAAAACAATAACAAGGTCGGGCAGAAAAAAGGTCAAAAATACACAGGTGCAACAATATCCATAAAGGGCAAACCAAAATCAATAGTCGGGCAATCCAGTCAGAAAGATAATATTACAATGAGTCGAGGCGAAAAACGTAGCACAAGAAACAAGGAAGTATGACGATCTGACATGGAACTGAATATGAAGACACCTTATATACACATCCGGGGTGAACACATGACAAGGGTGCACAGGTGCGATCAATGAAACAATAATCAGGATTGACACATGAAGGATTATCTAATTACATGAATCTGGCGAATGCCAAAACGCAGACAGGGATAACGAGACATTCCTATGAACGAATAAACAGCTCCGGTTAAGGAGTACTACGTGCACAGATAACAAGAGCAGGAAAGTAATTAAGCATGTGCGAGAGATTCTCGCTGAACATCGGGAGAGGACCGTGGAAAGCAAAGGGGCGGAGAATACAACAGGGCGATTGCGAAGAGGGAATTAGTCTATTAGTAGCGGTGCAGCTTTACAACTTAAACTAGAGTGCTCATTAGTAATTTAGTAATCGAATATATATATATAGGAAGAAAACGAGATATGAAGGAATATTCTTAAACACCGGACTTCATTTAAATCACCCGAAGTCAGTGAGCTCGCAGACAGGGAAGACGGACTAAATCAACTAGATCACAAGACAGGGGAGACAGGTGCAATGGAACTGAAACATGGGATGAACCAAAAACCTGAATATTACAAAAACCAAAGAGAATAAATAAAAGGCAATAATCATGAACACAAAACCAGCACATAAAACATGATCAAAACCCAGAATCATAACAGGGACTTCAACTGGGACCATGTGCTTTGGTCAGATGAGACCAAGATAAAGCTTTTTGGCAAGAAACACTCTAAGTGGGTCTGGCGGAACACAAAAGATGAGTATGCAGAAAAGCACCTCTTGCCCACTGTGAGTATGGGGGAGGAATGGCGATGCTGTGGGCCTGTTTCTCTTCCAGAGGCCCAGGGAACCTTGTTAGAGTACATGGCATCATGAACGCTTTGAAATACCAGGACATTTTAAATCAAATCTGGTGGCCTCTGCCCGAAAGCTGAAGATGAGTCATCACTGGGTCTTTCAGCAAGATAATGACCCTAAACATGTGGCCAAATCTACACAGAAATGGTTCACCGGACACAGAATCAAGCTCCTGCCATGGCTATCTCAGTCCCCAGACCTGAACCCTGTGAAAACCTGTGGAGTGAGCTGAAGAGGAGAGTGCAGAGGAGAGGTATTTTCTGTATTCTTTCTGTATTCTCCCATCTTGTGAAGCATAATGGGAGAAGATTAGGTGCTGTTTTGTTGGCAAAAGGGGTTGTACAAAGTATTAACATCAAGGGTGCTAATAATTGTGGCACATGATTTGATATTAAATAATAATTTCTTTATGTGGGATTTTTTCCCCACTCAATAAATGCTCTTGAACTAAAGGTTGGATTTTCCTCTTTTTTTTCATTGTGGTCCTATATTATTTAGAAAAAAACTGAGTTTATTGGAAGCTAAAGAACACCTCTTAACCAGGGTAGTATATGTGTTTTTACATAAAATCAATTAGATGATGTAATACTGTGTTTATATGTTTAATCCAGTACTGTTTTTCCAAAGCACTCAAATTTTTGCAGCAGAGTTGACTGTCATTACAGATTTAGGTTAGATGAATTTATTTTAATTTTATTTAGAAGAATTCAGTTATTTATTATTTTATTATTTATTTTAACTTAACATGGTACATGTTTACTAACATAACAAATATTCTCTATGTTGTTGAAAAATAAAATAGATTGTGTTCAATGGAAAAAGTTGTATGTTTACCTAGACATTTCAAAATAATACATTTTAGAGCTGTAATTGCAATACCACAACACCCTGAAACCGTGATATTTTTGCTAAAGGTTATCATGCCGTCGGAATCTCATACCAGCCCATGCCTAATTACTAGTGCCAGAAAGTGTCCAATATCATTTATGTCACACATTTATAGCTTTTCACAGCATCACATTTTCTCGTGTCAAAATTACACAAAAATTAAATGGTCCCACGGTCCCTGTTTTTTAACTCTCAGAAAATAATTTTGGGAATTTCAATGTCATATCAACCGCTGAACCAAAAATGTCAGCAGAATTCCTCTGCTAAATCTGGTCATCTTAACATATGTGGACTTTTCAGCAACTAATTTCCTACTTTTGTCTCTCCTATTATGTCAGCTTGCAAGCAGTTCATCCTGAAGTTCATTCTTTGTAGAAGACTGAGATGATGAAACACACTATCGGTGATAATATCCATAATTTAACTTGTTGCTCTAACATAAATATGACTCTGACAAATTGAAAGAAAGCAATTTCAGTAACAAACTAATATATACAGAACAGCAAACAGAAATGTACACTGTGAAACCCAATATTTAAGTTCTGAACATATGCTAAACACGTTTTTTGTAACACCTTTTAAACTTCACAGTGTTTACATTCAGTTTTAAAGTGTATTCAACAAATCTGAAAAACCTCCATCACAACATCCGATAAATATCAGTCGAGGTTTTTTAACACCTGGACCAACCCGACCCGACGTGCCAGCTAACCCGCCCCGCCCGCCCCGCTAAAACTCGCACTGATTTTCAACCCGAACCCAACCCGACCCGACACATAAAGGAGGCAAGAGAAAAAGAATACAGTGGGTCTGTGTGACATGATTTGCAATGGAACAAAAAAAACGATTCCTCTGTTACGCTATGGATTTGAGTGGAGCACAACATACATTTGGCTTTTGGCTGGAATTCTTAATACAAAGTTTAGGCTCTGTCTATTATTTGAACCTTACTGTGATTTCTGATCTTTGCAACCAAACGAAATGCCATGAGGCAAAATTTTGGAAACAGGCTGTTTTATTGGAACAAAATTAACATGACAGTAGCGCACTGGCGCTATCGCCTACTCTCCCATACAGTGTTGTGATATCCATACAAGGAATTTTTTTTTCCTCATGTATTTATTTCAAGATTGTTTTGGGGGGGCTTTTAGGCTATTTTTTCAACACAGCTTATAATGTAGGCCTAGGCGTATTTTTTCCCAAACTATGCAAAAACAAAATCGCGTCAACAGTGCCAGGGTTTAAGCGACTACGGCTCGCTTCCTGGACAAGGCCAGCCGAACGGAAGGTTCGCTCGCTTGTTGCGCTACTTGCTGGGACTCAGAGGACTGCTTTGGCCACCATGGAGTTTCACACGATTATGCTTTGTCTCATGGTATGGTAATCAATGACAGCAAGACAAGTTTTTGACCATACATGCTCCAGTAATGATAAGTTACCTATTTGTTTGGGTGATATGTGTATAGAATGGTGTTATAGAAAATTATATCTAAGAAGTGTCTTTACTGCCGATGGCAGCACACGCTCTGCTGTTAGAGAACACGTAGCTGGTAAACGGAAGCACCTCAACAAGTTGATTTTATTTTTGAAGAAGAATCGTGATATGCCTTTCACTTTAAAGTGGCGGAAAATTTTTTTTTGTCAATGTGTTGTTTGGACCCACAGGTCAATAAAATTACTACTACTATATAATATTTTGGTGCTGACTGCAGATCGATTTATAAGATGAGCTACCATTCAACCTTTAGATCCTTACTCTAACCATGGAGGATTTAGCTGGGCACCAGTGAGTGCGTGTACATGGAGAGTAGGAAAAAAGAGAGGTACAATTGGCATTCTATCCTGCTTTAGGTAGCGTTACATCGTTTGACAAGAGCATATTATCTAGGCTGTATGTCGAGAGCCCTCAAGTGGCCGATAGCCTATTATACGTACTTTTTATTCGCAATTTTGTGGGAAATAGATGTCGCCACTGTTTGGCCCAACCCGCCCGCACTCGCTAAATATTATTAAAATATTGATCCGCCCCGCCCGACCCGCGGGTAAACCCGCGTATCACTAATGCCCACCATTAGCGTTGATAATGGACAGGCATCTGCTGTACATGGAATGCATTAGGCATCTGAGGAAGGCGATAGGGATTTGGGCCCATACTCTATGAAAGGTGACAAAGAGCTGTGCAGCAGTTATTGGCCTTGGTCCTACCTCATTAAGACAGAGATCTTTGGATCTCGTCCCACAAGTGTCCTATTGGATTGAGATACAGACCAAGGGCAGGCCAAAGCAGCGTTCAGGTGTTGTGCTGTTGTAGGAAGCTTCTGGTTAACCTTGCAGTGTGAGCATGTGCATCATCTTGTCAAAAACAAGTGATGTTAGTGATGGCAAAGTACGGCACAACATACGGTCTTAAAACTTGATTGATGTGGGACTGTGACTCCATGGCCTCGACTTGGTCCGACATTTTGAAACACCACAGGTCCAATTATTTTGTTCAGTGCAATTCCTTCCCATACTATGATGCCTCGTCCACCCCATGCATATCTTTCCATCACGCACCCATCAACATAACGCTGGCCCCTTCTATGCCAAACCCTAGTTCTGCCATCTGTCTCAGAAATACAGTAATGACATTTCAGCCGAAAGAATTACAGTCCCCTGCTGCCGTTAAAGCTCATTTTGTCGTTCCTGAGCCCACAGTCGTCCCTGCTAGTGATGATCTGTGAGGATGGGACCCCTAGCTGAACATGGGCAGGACAGGTTGTTAGACCTCAAGTGGCGACGAGCGCTGTCTACACTGATTGGCCTTTGGTGGGTCCCTATGGTCTGCCAAGCCATTTCAGATAACCCTTAGGCATTGATCAGCATGGAGACATCAGATTGTTTTCCAGTGTTTATTTGTGGCATGTCTTGGCATTAATGCTGTATTGAGGAATCGAATGACAGACTGCTACCTGTGGGTGCATTTTATACCCATTGGCCCAACGAGAAGCAGCTGCATCCTGATTTTCACGAAGACGCGTTGGCGAGCATCACCATGCTCATTACAAGAGAGTCAGCTTGAACACTTGGCGCACGACCATCATCTCGACTTTAATTGAAACAGAAATGTTGAAAATTCTCAGAAGTGCATCATACGTACTGAAAAAGTGTGATGTTTAGCTGCCAGATAGCTCACTCGGTTGAGGCACTGCGTTGCAGTGTAGAAGTGACTGCCACATTGCGGGTTCAAGCCCCAGTTGTACCAACCGGCTTTGTTCGTTGCTCAAGCACCTCCCGTTGTCCAGATGGGCGCTCATCAGGAAGATTCTAAGTCTGGTCATGTCCAGGTATCCTCCGCCCTCATTCTGAACTTGCGAATATTCAACCAATGAGTGTATAAGAAGCGGTGGCTGACAGACACGTGCTTCAGAGGAGAGCTGTGAACTGTCTTCACTCTCCTGAGTTGCCAACAAGGGGTCGCAAACGAGCAAGACTTGTACACAGTTCACCAGTTGGGCATTCCAGATTCGGGTGGGATTGGAGATGCCAAAAAAAAAAGTGTGATGTTTCTTCTGCTTTTCAGTATATATATATATATATATATATAGTATAGGCTTTATCATTTTTGTGGGATTTCCGCGAGTTGTCCTTATCTCCCTTCCCCACTGACACACCTGTGCTGTTCCTCAGATTCCTGCATCCCACAGTAAAAACTCATCCTGCGCCGCTCACTGGTGAGTGGGGTGCCACGAGACTGCAGACCTCAACACAAAATTACAGGCTTATCAAACATACAGCTGAATACTATGCTTTCATGGGGAAACCCTGACTCTCGCAGTCTAAGACTGACAATGTGAGTCTGTGAGGAAGCGCTTTCGGGGTTGACTTGAGACGTCGCTGCGGTCAGGCGAACACTCCTTTCTCCTTAACTGGGACTTTCATCTCCGATTGTCAGCTCTAAAATTAGTTTCTCCCTGAGAAGTTGGATCATCTTTCAATTTCAGTGACAGAGTGACTGGATAAAAGCTGACCTAATGACCTCACTGCTCTCATAAAAGCACATCAGCTTCTGTTCGTGAAACTCCTATCGGACATGTCTCTCCCTTAAAGCAATATTTTCAAGACTTCAAACATAGGGCTTAATATGCAGTTACCAATGTGTACTACATTTTTTACAATTGTTAAACCAAGATTCCATGCCTCTGTGAAAAGGAGGTGGTGTTTGGAATCTACATCCCCATTCACTTACATCCAGAAAGCTACGGACTCTTATAAATGTAAATAATGCCTTTCAAATCTGAAATTTCCAACACACCACAACATTTCAGCACTCAATAATAAAAGGGTATGTTTCTATAAGTTATTTACATGCTTAGTTTTTCAGTAATTATTCTTTGCAACCATTGTACACTCTGGTAACCGAAAATTAAGTCCTATATTGAAAGTTGTGAGATTATTGTTTAAATCTTGGTAGGATTGCTGCTTTCTCACTCAAGAACAAAGGGGATACACATGTTACATATGTGTATATAATTCATTTATATAATAATGTAATTCATGTTCATTTTGTTGAGCACACATAAGAGCTATTGTAACAATAAAACTACCACTTGAACCCTAGTTGGTTGTTTGAATTGAATTAATTAAAATATACTGCTCAAAGAAATAAAGGGAACACTTAAACAACACAATATAACAATTATGGCAATTGGCCATCCTTCCGGAAGGTAAGGTGTTACTGATTGCTATTTCATAACTTTTCCGTATAATTAGCGTTATTGATTTAATATTTTAGGATAATAACATAATGCCTTATCATGCAGTGACGGATTCATTCCTACCCATTTCTGTTCCACCATAATCCATCCTGATGAAAGTTATGCTTCAGAATAACAGTCCTATAAAATTGCACACATATTAATTGTACAATTGACGTTACCTGAAAGCAGTGATGACAACTTTCGAAATTAAACATGAATTGGCATTTTCTTGCTTGTTTCACTGCCATGCTTTTGTTACCCAGTATTGTGAAAAGACACGTATAATCATTGGTTAATTTGCATCGACCATTTATGGCTCATTGTGGGAGGTAGCAGGGCAAGGTCTTAGGCTCATTCACATGATTTCACCTGCATACAGATTGTGATTTATGAGGGTGAAATTGTACAAGGAGAAAATATTTCCCCATGTAAAATTAACCTTCCTTATCTTTTTCTATGATTCCTAGTTCTGTGTACAGAGCCTAGTCTAAATTATCATCAGTACTTTGTTTCATTTCACTTTTTAAAAGCTTAAAAGCCCAAATCTTCCTTAAGTCTCATTTGACTAAGAAAGAGATTTAGCTCAGGAAGTCTTTCCTCAAAGTGTTTATCTTACATACCGGAATGATTTTGGTGGCTTTAATTTGAGCCTTGTGTCCTTACAAAGGTATATGGCTCTTCAGGTGATTGCGATCCCACAAACATTCAGAGCTCATGTGGAGGACACATCCCTTACAGCGAGAACTGATGCACATTACCACAAATAAGTATGAGAATAATCAGCACGACTGCCTTGGATTTCTACTCAATGTTTATGGTTATACCTGTAATCAATCTGGATTGTAAAATGAGCGACATTATCTGCGGTTACATTTAATTACTAGAGAGAGAATGAAAAGCCACTGAAGTCAGACATTTGTATTATTTATGTACCATATTTTGCTTGATTATTTATCATTTATTTGCTCCTGCGTACCTCAGTGCCAATGCTGTTTGAGTTACACTGTAGAGCACTCTTCCAGAGACGACCATAATCAAATCATAACTCATAGCTTATCTGCAGAAAATCCAAGATAATGACGACACTGTGATCAAACAAGCCGAGGAGAAAACCAGACATAGAGGAAAAGGTTTTCCATTCAGCCTGTAAGTATTACTGGATCAAAAAATGGTGGCAGGCACAACAAGCCCCGCCCCCTCACACATACTTTGACCTACTTTTCTACATTCCATAGGCATCTATTCTGGGTCAGTGGCAATCCCTACACCCAATTTGGGGTGAATCTGGCCATTAGTTCTGCTGCTAAAGTGTTAACAAACAAAAAAACACACACACAAACAAACTGAACCAAAAACAATGCCCCTTGCCCTCCCTCTTCGCGCGGGGCGGAATAATTAGTGAAAATTGCTGCAATCCCCAGAGAGAATATGAAATATAATTGTAAAACACCTCAAACTAATGCAGACAGTTTGTATTTCAACTACATATCAATTGTTTCAGGTCCATTTGCTTCAGCACCAAACCAACATGACAATGTGTCACTTTCCACCAAATATTGATTGGCTCCATTGTTAACCTCTCTTGCATAGATGGACAGTCTCTGCAGTTTATGTGCACGTGGACATGCATACAGGAACAGGAAGGGATAATTGCTCTAAAAACAACTCGAATCCTTTCAGGGCAAACCAAGAACATTCCTTATGTTCATGTTGACGTGATGAATCTGCAACATACGGCTCTACGAGTACCAACAATTCGGCCAATACTCTTAGGGAGGGTTGTACACTGCACAAATCTTTGTTTTTTTAAACTTATCTCAAATTCTTTGGTAAGGGGAGAGAATGTACCTCGGTCTTGCTCAAAATCCACCAACAACAACCATGCATGACTGACTCTGTGCTCCACACATTCATGCTGTATGTGTACATCGGTAACGTCCCCTAAACGGCACAGAGCATCAGTGTTTGAACTCGGAAGTGGGTATAGGTGTGGAAATATATTGTCTGTATGAGGGACAATACGAGCTATTTAAGTGGTGTCGGAAAGCTGTTACTGTACCTTATCAGGGTCCAAAGTGCGCCATTGGAAAGTACATAAAAGTCACACACATGTGGAGTCACAGTTGCTTTGTAACTTCAGGATGTTCAGCAATATTCAGTTCTCATTCTCTGATAATTTTGACATGCGTTAAGGCACCACAGCCAGTAATTGTAATTTAATGGGGCACACACTCCACAAACAGGAGGTTTATAGTGTTACCAGATACATTTACTGCCCAACGGTCAACTGCAGGTTGTTTTAACAGGTTGGACCCACATTCAGCATTTATAGACTTTTCAGCGTCTTCTCCATTTAAAATCATATTAAGCCGATAAAATAGCCAACAAAACAATTTATGCAGTCATTATGACCAAAGCTGGAAAATTCAATAACGACATTAAGGTGATTTATGGGATACCGAAAACAAGAATTTCAAGCCAAAATACAAACGTCCAAGTAATTTAGACGATTTTTCACTGCATGGTGTAGAACAGAAGTCTTTTAAATGAGTGTTTGGTTTACCAGCAACATTTGTTTCTTTTTCTGCTCTGAAGCGACTTTAGCATCACTGGCGGTTGGGAACATGAATCAGTGGCCTCAGGACATATGGCAACTGCTCATCAACCTGCCCAGATTTTCCCCACTCCATCAATTTTTTTATAAAGTCAACAAATAACAGGTGCCCCACGCGAGCAGAGGAAGACAATAACAGGCCGAATATTGGCCCTCCAGTCCCTGACCATTGACAGACTGGAGAGTTAAAAACCAATAACTTGTGATTATGTGAACCAGAATAATTGAGCCATTCCTGACTGTCCCCATGCGCATCGTGATGAAATTTTAATCAAGTTGGGCCTTTCCCAACAAACTCCACCTGGCTCCCTCTGCTGAAATGCAATTTTCTTCTTATAAATACATATTTATATAAAATAAAAAAAGCAATCAGTTTATTTTCAACTCATATACTGAGAATAACATGCCTAAAATAAATAGTTGACTGTTATGCTTACAGTATTTGCGGTGATGCGAATCAATTCTTAAAATGTATGGTACCTTAACTCTGCATCTGTGTGGGATTGCACTAACCATCAGTGCCAAATGTAACCGGACAGCTTACTAACTACAAAAGTAATGCAACAGTAAGGTATCGCTATCTTAGTTTTAATTTGCTGGTTTTAATGTGCTGGTTTTGATTCAAACTCATGTTTAAATGGTTTCAAAAGTTTGATAAAATTGTGCTTAAATCCTGTTATAATATTTTAATACTGTAACCTTAATTTTAATACAACTTCTTAGTTTGCCTTGATACCATTTTTCCTTTTCTTTGACCTGACCAAGCGTCAATATATGACAAAAAGGCTGCTTGTGGCGGCTTTAGTTGAAGCCATTGTTAAAATTAACCTTATCCCTTAACCCCAAACCATAACCCGCACCAGAAACGTCAAATATGGCTCTCTTTCCCTTCGTGTAGGAAAGACTGAGGTTGTTCTCTTCAGGGCACGAGTCAGGGCGCACTGAGCATTGGTCAGACTTCAATTACTTTTAAATCTTCAGTGAACTGCCTTGGATGTGCTCTGGATAATCTTTTATCAGGGAAAGAAGTTGTTATAAAAGCTCTTAACAAGATAACCAAGAAAACATCATTCCTGGCTAGAAAACTAGAATTGTTGGATACAACCACCTTAAAAACTTATGCTGGAGTGTTAATGTTATGCCACTTTAATTATCCTGCTACCCTCTGTTACAGTAGCTCCTCGCGGTCTCTTAAAAACAAATTACAGATTGTGCAAAATAAGCTAATTAGAGTTGTTTTAAAGCTGTCTCCCAACACACTTCTGGATGCGGTTTATTTGAAAAAGTGAAACCTTCCCCCTGTGGATAGCGGGATGTTGCAAATCAAGATGGGCATTTCCTTCAAGACTGTATACAAATCTGCACCTCCCAACCTCTCCAATCATTTTAATTTACTAAGAAACAACCACTCCTACAACACCAGTGGCAGTCTAACAAAACGTATTCTTATTCATGAGATTTAAATGTAGTTCTGGGGGAAAAAAAAAAACACTTTTTCATGCAAAATAGCTGCATGCCATTGGAACAAGCTGCCCTTCTTGCTTAATCTATACCCAGTTGAGGGGAGATTTAAATCAGATCTCAAGAAATAGTTGTTAAATAATTTGTCGGTGCACAAATGTTGTACTGCCGTTATTTTACACGTCATTCTTGCCTGACACTTTCCTATTCAATCTGCTGTCCTGAGAAAAAGATGACAAAAATGGATAAGGCTGCATTGTGTATTTTATCCGTGATGATCTTTTAAAAATGTATAGAGAGTTTGTCAATTTATCAGTCAGGCATGTTTGTTTTTGAATTCTTTGTCAAATCAATAAATCATTCTATCTATCTACCTAGCTTTTTTACATTATAAGACTGGAGTGGAAGAGAGCCTAAGCTATGCAATGCTATGACGCTATGGGAGGATATCAAACGCATATAGGCTCTGGTAATCAGAAGAACAATATCTAAGCATTAGCAACTTGCCATCAACTATTCTCTCACCGACCAATTGCTTTAAACATTAATAGCACTCTGCCCGCGGGGATCCACGGTTCTATTTTATGTAACTTCATCTTTATATTATAGTGAACAATGCACAATTATGATGTCATCACATTGCTTTGGTGTTTCCATAAACACCAAGGTGGCCGTCACGCGACCGATGTTTTTATCGTAATTAAAACTAAGTAACTATCAAGGGGAATACGCTGCGCTGACAATCCGCGCTCAGTGAAACGTGAAGTCGCCTGCAAGATGGAGCAAAATAGCGTCGCTCACATTATGCTGCAGATTACGCGTTACTTTCTCTTGCAGCCTGGTATTTGTTTTTTGGGATTCAGGACTCCTGTGGATGAATTGGCTTGGGTTCAAAAGGGGGAATCCCCAGGAGAGGGGGATACAAGGGGAATCCCCAGGAGAGGACAAAGGGGGGATTCCCCCGTATGTCTATATTACAATAGCCTCACTCACGTCATGCTGCAGATACGCGCCTGGCGGAGTCTAGCACTGATTGGCCGGACACAGTCACCTGCAAGACGGAGTCAAATAGCGGCGCTCACGCTATGCTGCAGATATGCACTCGGTGGAATCTGGATTGGCCAGACACACACGCACACACACACACACACACACACAAACTCAGCTATTATAATATTGATTCATAACAAATGTGCAGACTAGTGGTCCAGTGCTAATGTAGAAATATGCTAATAAGCTACTTACCGACAATACCAGCAGATCGTCCAAACACTTATGGCCAGTTTATTCAAGTTGCAATTATTACAACCATACTGTACCTCCTTCTAGGTTGACTGCTTTCTGCCAGTGTCTTTAGTTTTTTTTTTTTTCTTTTTTCTGCTAATAACGTGGGCTATAACATTTATGCGCATGTTGACAACAGAGGAACTGGAAGTGTAGCCAGAGAGATTTTATGACTTTATGAATATCTCTGTCTGGGTCCACCACACAGAGATCCAAATTTACTCTCATAGAACTTTAAATTACAGATAGCTCAAAGGCTATTATGACACTTTTACCATATAAAACATGAGTAATTACCTACTGTAGCTTTTAGCTCCTTCATGAACTGGGCATAGACGATATTAGTCTCGAGAACTGTTTCCCAACCTTTGTCCTGGAGCACCCCTGTCCAGTACATTTTTTATGTCTGCTTGATCTGACCCACCCAGTTCGGCTCATCAATGCTCCACCAATGAGTTGACCAACTGAATCAGAGTGTTAAATCAGGGAGACATCCAAAGTATACTGGCCAGGGGTCCTCCAGGAGCGTGGTTGGGAAAGGTCTAAAGTTTGGACCAAGGAAGAAAGCATGCATTTTTTTTTTTGCAGATTATCTGCCTCATGGTCTACTGTCTGGATAGAGTGACAGGTTTAGCAAATATGAGAGGGGTTATTTTCATAAAAGTTACCTACTACGCCTTTTATCTGGTTGGGGTCTAAACTGCTGCCTGAAAACTCAATTTTGACCAGTCACTTTTACTTATTTCTCAAAATATACCTCTTGATGGCTGACTGTCACTGCAGGCTTGCAGCCTAATGAGAACAATCAGATAAAAACACCAAAGGCTCTGAGGGACACAAGATGGTTGACTCATTCTAAGGCCACAAAAACACTCTCTCTGAACTATGCTAGTATTATATGCTCGTGTCTCGGTAAAAGAACCAGTACACCCGCGCCATAATGTTCGCCATATGGCACGAGTGCCATACGGGGCTGAAATGGTCGTAACTACTTTCAAGTCAGACGTTTCCGTTGCACACTGGGTGATTTCGAAGCTGAGAATACGTGTAAAAAACTATATTCCTGTAAAAAAATGAATAAGCAACCTAGAGGGCGGCTCCTGTCAACAGCGCAGAGGCACTTAACTCTTTCATTGAGAGCAAAGAAAACAGAAATACAGCCATCTTAACCGAAAGGCGCATTCACAAATTCCAGAAATGGCTGGAAATTCAAGGTGAGATCATCAAGGTTACCGTGCTCGTGTTCGTAGCGTCTGGGGAATTTCGGAACTTGTTGGGCCGTGGCCTAACTCGTTCCAAAATTCCAATCCGCTACGAACACTCACACTGTAACCTATACATATTCAATATTCATTGAAGAAATTAACCGAGGATTATAATCAAAGCATGACCACAAGAAATTAGGCACAGGCTCTACACAAGAAAACTGCAAACTTAAAGCATTGTTTCTGTGTAACATCTGGATTATAATTTTATCAAGTTTTCATTCGGTGAGTACCGCACCACAAGCGAATGAAATTGACCTGCGCAATGCAGGAGATCTTTTCTAGTCACTGAGGAATAATGTTTCCACTTTTCATTGTGAATTCCACACTTTTGAGGAAGCTGCAAAGAACCTGTCTCCAAGGGTGTGTCAGTTTTATATGGAAGACTCCGAACGCGCAGAGAGACGAAAGCGGCTGTCAGGATCCCCAGAGCCAGAGTGTGAACTGCCGGTCTGGGTCAAGTTTTCTGCATTGATGTTCACACTCATAATTGACAGACTGTTGGCAGGGTTCGACAGAACATACAGCTCATATCAAGATGTTCAGAAGTGGTTTGGTTTTTTGAACATATTCACCTCTACCCCTGCTGAAGAGATCTCCGCTACAGCACCGAGGCAGTAGGAGATCTATTCCAGAGACTCGGAGGAGAGCTTTGTTGAAGAAGCAATTCAGTTTGAGGAGTTTTTCGCTACCAACAAACCAAAACATCTTCCCTTCAACAGCTTAAACTAATACAGGAACGGAATTTACAGCTTGTATTACCTGATGATGACATCCCCTAATGTATGATGTGATGTTGTAATGCTAATTAATATGCTGCTATGTTGTCAAGCACATTAACTCCTTAGCATAGCTGCCACAATCTGCCAATATGCAAATCACAGAATATGAATTTAATAGAGTATAAAGGTACACTTGTGCAGCCTCTCCAGTCACACTGCTTCAAGGTCACTAACAGCTGATAACCGCAGCCGGCTCCCAGTTCTCGGAAAACGAGAGACGGAGAGGGAAACTTGAGTGTGGGATCACGATTGATTGGAGGAGAGAAATCATCCAAGATCTAGATGGCGAAGGAGCAGCGAATCACAAGACTTTTGACTTAGAGACTATATAAACTGGGACAACAAGGAAGTCGGGAGAGAGCGCTCTCCAAAGAGAACACACACTCTTTGTTTTGCATGTGCCTCAATTCTGATCATTATTAAATCATTCTTTTATACATTTGGGACTCTGACTAAATTACTATCAGAAGGTTGAATACGCACCTGGATTTGCCTCATTAGGGGTCCTCTCTGAGGATCCCTAACAATATTCTTAACAATGCTGGTGACTAATGCCAATGGGGAGCAATCATTCTCTAAACTTGCGTTGATCAAGACTAGATTGTGCTCAACAATGCATCAGGAGAGACTAAGCTAATCTGATGCTAATGTCCATTGAGAGTGACATTCTTTCGACACCGAACTTCAAAGAGTTAATCACTTTTAAGGTGAGTCACTTTAATTTTTGTGCTATTTAATGTTGTTACAGCATTAGTTTGGTCTTGACAGTTCATTCGACTTGCAGTAAATCTGGCGTTCTCAGTGGTATTAGTGGTTGCGCTTGCGGGGGTGCAGAAATGCATTGCAGCTATTGTTCATAGTTGTGCTGAAATTTTGAAGTGTGACATGTCACACTGTTGGAGTGAAATGTGTGTGTTATTTAAAGACATGTTGAAGTGCAAATTTGTGAATTCATGTACATTGTGTAAACACCATGCAACTAGGCTAAGGAGGGTCTTAGCTGAGGCAGAAGGTCTCAGCGTGTTTGCCTTAACAGCCAGGGAATAGAAAGTCCTAGCGGTCTCCATTATAATAATGGGGTCTGGCAACAGCGTCAGCACTAAACCACTGCCTCAGGCCAAACGTGATGATGCTAATAAATTGCCTGAAACGTGCCTAGCAGATGCTGCAGCCCTATTTTAGCGGATGCAATACACCTGACTACATATTGAATTTAGAACACAACAATTAGTTTTAATCAATTGCAGTTACCATGCATTTGGAGTCAAATCAATATTTATGCAATTTATAATTTAGAGCTATGTTGTGCATCGGACCCATACTGGTCAATACCTTGCTCTGCCGGACCAAAAACATCTGTACCGCCCAACTCGCTGGAGAACACAGAGGCTGGCGGTCCTATTCTGTGGTTTAACATAGAGAATAGCTATGAGTAGTGACCACGGGGGCCAGAGTTAATGCACTATTAAAACTTTTGAATTATACCGCAAGAGGCGTTCAGGGACTATATAACAGTAAAACGCAGTAAAATGAAAAAAAAAAAGGCGGGTCGGGAAATTTAATGACACATTCCTGAAACCAATCAGAAGAACACCAATCGCAGCATGGAACATCACCGTGTACCTCGCAGGAAGGCCTGGTGATCAGGCAGGCCTCATAGCCCCACATTATACCCTATTGGGTTACAGGAGTCCGAACTGGAAGAATATTAGTTAGTCTGAGTCAGAGAACCACAACAGAATGCAGTTATCAATTTATTTTTCCAGGTAGGCAGAAGCTTAAATTAGAAGCCAAATTATACTGTTACAGATAATATCAAGAAGAAGTCAAGTCATACCTGGCGCAGTTCACAATTTCACATATGCGCAAAATGTACACTGCGGGAAGAATGAACACAAGCCTCCATAGCAATATCACGTCTGCACACGGCTCCATGACCATGTGTGGGAAATCGCCTAAGAGCTGCCATGACTAGATGAAGGCTAACCACGGCATGGAGATAGGCGTGGGGGAAGTTGAATGCAATCTTTCATTCTGATAGAGCTGTAAGAAGAACCGGGATCCGGCTCAATTAACCGGCCCTCTAATATCACTCACGAACCACAGATCTAGACGTCTATTTAACCGGCTCAGTTGAGTCCTACAGTTGGCAGAGAAATGACACATATGCGACTTGAGCACAACTAGTGGATCCAAGCAGTAGCGCAAGCATAGGCACTCAGCCACTCACTCGCTCAGTTGGCACTCGGCAAAAAAACGAAACTTAACTTCTCTGAGTCTCTGACTCAACTGCAAGGATCCAACCGACTTAACTTAACCGAGATCTGTCACTCATGGTGGATCCTGAGTTTCGTTTCACTCGCGGCTCGCTGCTTTCGGTTAGCTCATGGCTTCACTCGCGGCTCGCTGCTCTCGGTTGGCTCATGGCTTCACTCGCGGCTCGCTGCTCTCGGTTGGCTCATGGCTTCGACTCGCGGCTCGCTGCTCTCGGTTAGCTCATGGCTTCACTCGGCTCCCTGCTTTCGGTTAGCTTGAGTATGAATCCCTGCTTGCTCGCTGTCCTGCACAAACTGTAGCAGAGGGAATACCCTGCATACCCCAATGGCGGTCTCGCACACAGAAACGAGTTCGCCATGTTGTTGACTTCTATGACTGTCGTATAAGCTTGTTGCCTATGTTCTGTCAATGAATACTGTGATCCACCCCATATCCATTTTCACCATAAGAGAATAAAATAATAATAATAAAAATAAAATAAAATATTCTTTCGTAGTGGTTACTGGTTACCCTGGGAGCGTCACTATTTAGAACGTCGGTGGTTTTTTTGCAGACGTAATACGACTGACGACCTGTCTTTTTGCTTAAGCTATTCATTTATTGACAAACAATGAAAACGTATTCCAGCGTGAAGGAAAAACAATACACATTTCATTTTCAAGTAATGCGTTCTGCATTCTGAATTGCAGACTGTATTCTGCATTTGGGCCTGTTATAATGTCGAATTCCTCACAAACATTAAATCCTGTAATACAGTGGTTCCTCGTTAACTGCAGCAGTTCTGTTCTAAAAATAATTAGCCGCAATAGGCGAAATCCGCGAAGTAGGATTACTTCTTTATTTTTATCTTTATTTTTTTACAATTATTATATAGATGATTTGAGGCTGTAACTCCCCCCGCCCACAAATACAGCTTCAGAGTCACACAGCTAGCGAACGAAGATTTATGTAAATTTTACATGCTGAACGCATTCTGTACGGGAGACACGACACAGAGGATATTGATTGACAATGTTATACAGTCCCGTAGCCAATTGGGGGGCATAGCACAATGCGCTGTCCCGTTATAGCAAGGGACCACTGTATAATGTAAAATAATATGATGTAATTTAATGTAATATAATAATGTTTTATTTCTAGATTTCTTTTTTTCTTGGAGGTGGGGGTTTCTGCATGTTGTGATGACTGTACTATTATTTGGGTTTGGGAGGGGGCATTACCGTGAGAAGCAGAAGTAGATTTGTTTTCATATAATTGAATGAGGGTTCAGTACAATTTTAATCCCTTCGAAATATGCACCATGCGATTTTGGAATCTTAGGGGAGTTAAATGATACTAAACATGAAATGCTTGCACTACAGTTTGCCATGAAACATCAGTTACAGTCCAGAATTACAAAGATAACTGGTATTAATAATACCAATCAGCTTATGTCGTATAACAAAAATACAAATCGGATTTGCAACATCAAGGGAGGTAATGTGAAGTATTTTCTGATGCAGTCTCTGAAAAGTTTATGGCACTGCGGCATTCTCCCTGCCAAAGTTGTCTCAGCTGTTTTCAGGTGGTTTGCAAGACATTCAACACCGACTTTTATCCCAGAAACTGTCCATTAACCCCGAGGCAGAGGGCCGCTCCAGCTGTCGTGACCTAAGTTGAGCAGACCAACAGACCCTAATTGCATCTGCTCTTTTGACCGCAGAGGTCTCTGCTAGGTGCCGAGGCCCTTAAGACAATAGGGGTACTTTAGCAGTCCTGTGTCTGTGAGAAAGGGGCTGCGTTTAGTTCTCTCTGCATTTCAGCGCAGCATACAATTGATTAGCCAACACATCCAAATACAAGGTCTGATACCGTTTTGTTCATTTATGCACAACTAATTTTTTCCACATTCAAACACCTCAGCATGAACCATGTCCCTTTTGGCAAAGTCTCTTATCTGAAAGAACTGACTATTTGACACATTTAGCCTGAAGGCAGGAAAAAGTAGCCTTTTAAACTTGGTTGCAAATATTTTCAAGCGAGTAATACAAGATGTACTGTTGTGTACATGTTTTAACAATCCAGTCCACAAGCTGGCAAGGTCTGTAGGGTAAACCCATTGAGGAATAGATAAGCAATCAATACTAGTAGGATTATTTTGAATGTTGACTGATAGGTAATGCAGCTTCATTTAACCTAATGTTGGACTGCCAAATTAGCAAGCGAATTGCATTTCAGAGCAATGGGGAACGGCCTGGGGCCTAAGCTCTGGGGTGTAAGACTTCGTTTAATCACCTGTAAACAGGCCACATAAAATGTTGGATGCCGTACAGGGACCTGTAGAATTGACAGATCATTGACAAAATATGAATGTAGCATATTCATCACATCATTTTATATTCATACGAAACATCGCTATCATCAAAAGCAAGAATAAACATGACCCGGAGACTGTTGGCCCATCAAACTGATATTGCTCTGCTGAGCCCTGAATCTGTTGTGTATCATCAATAAATTAAAAGTGCTTCTGCACCTTTACATTGTATTATATAGTGAGAATATTATATTTGAGCTGCAGAAACTCAGGTAAGAAGTGCAGCAATAACAGAAATGATGTGATGAACATTGCGAAGTGAAGTGTATTTACTTGTGAGTTAAAGGGAGGATAAATGCTGATTGGATCAAAGCCAGTGTGTATTTACCACAGAAGAGATGGGTAATGCTGGACTCACTGACTCTCAAACAGCCCAATAAATACTTCTCAGCACTGCATATAGTCTCCATGAGAGTAAAAATGCTATATTTCCTTGGTATTACTTTTTTAAATGCTTGGGCCGTTGAGCTTGTATGTGCCTGTACCAAAACAGCAATACACCATGTGATCTAAATGTAGACATAACTTGTTTATGATATTTATCATTTTTCAATCAACGATTACCATGAGTCTTCTTGACAGAATTCACCTCAACTAAAAGATCTGGGATAAATGATATCAAATGAAGACAAGCAATGTTCAAATTCATTATAGAACATAGCAGTGATTAAAAAAAGCAGTCATTGGAAAGTGCCACTATATTAGTGAAAAGATACAAGATCCTTTGCAGAGAGGACTTATGACATAGAAGTGCAGTTTGAGAAAGCTTTTCATCAACAAATTGTCCAGGACAAAGGACTTGATAACTGCTGAAGAGCTATCCTCTGAATTTTGTGTGCTTTGTTCTGTCTTTTTCTCTCTCTATGTGTGTGTGTGTGTGTGCGTGCGTGCGTGTGCGCTTATATTTATAGGGCGTTTGTTATGTTTATTCAAATACCATGAAGAGCAAGACCAGGTACAATATTAATGTGACCAAGAATGAGACACACAGAGCAAAGAGTGCAGTGTTTTTGCTGAGTCAGCATGAACAGTGTTAACAGGAGATAAATAAGGGAGGACTGTTGTGAACCAGGATCCTCTCTGCCTCAGTCAAAGGAATCTGGCTTAAGAGGCTGAGACTGAAACCAATGAGATTTTTCACTGTCAGGCTGATCAAGAGATTAGCAAATTCGCCAACACATCTCAGCTTTCAGGGAGGCAGAAACATCTAAAGCAAACTGCCGGAAAGAAATAATGCAAATAAGGCTTCTTTGTTCATGTTTGAGAAGTTATCAAAGGAAAAGGCAGCAGATACAATATAAAATAAATAAATAAATAAAATGGAAAGAGCAAACTTTTTGCTTTTCAACATGTACAAGGATTATTTTTTTAAGGATTTTTTTCCTCACCAAATATATCAATAGTAAAAGTTGTCAAAGTTTGTCTTTGTTTATATTTGCCGCCATGTTACAGCATTAGTAAGTCAGAAGAGCCCTGGTATAACATGATTTGGGCCCCTTAAGAATGACAGTGCAGAGAGATCAGAGAAGATGTGTTGTCGAAAATGTGTCAGGGCATAGGCACGATCCCCATCTTTCAATGCCTTATTACCCTCAATCAGTAACAGGGTAACAGGGCAACAGGGCAGCACGGTGGCACAGTGGTTAGCATTGCTGCCTCACAGCAAGAAGGTTGTGGGTTCGAATCTGGCCTGGGGCCTTTCTGTGTGGAGTTTGCATGTTCTCCCTGTGTTGCGTGGGTTTTCGCCGGGTACTCCGGTTTCCTCCCACAGTCCAAAGACATGCATATTAGGCTAATTGGAGACATCAAATTGCCCATAGGTATGTGTGAGAGTGAATGGTGTGTGCGCCCTGCAATGGATTGGCAAGCTGTTCAGGGTGGGTCCCTGCCTTTGCCCGTAGTCAGCTGGGATAGGCTCCAGCTCGCCCCGTGACCCTAGTGAGGAATAAGAGGGTATAGAAAATGGATGGACAAAGGGTAACACAGAATGACTGGGAAAAATCTGTATATTTAGCATTATTTTGCTCACAAATTGCTCATGTAACAGCACAGATTTGTGTTTACAAGGCTGACTGTTCAAAAGCAGTATATATTGCATTCAACACTGATTAAAAAAAGATGCGACATTACATGGACATCAGAGATGTCTATGTTTTTATGTAATTATTCAGATAACTGAAGACCATGCCATCTCATACAGAGCAATTAAAAAAGTATTGACTTCCTTCCAGATTTCTTTTTTTTTTTTTTGCATATTTTTCACACATGAATCTTTCAGAACATCAAATTACTGTTAATTTTAGCCAGAGTATATACAAAATAATAAAAACCAGAATAAATACAAAATGCAGTTGTAAAATGATGATTTCATTTATTTAACAAAAAAGCCACCTAACCCTACCTGGCCCTATGTGAAAAAATAACTGCCCCCTTATTCAATAAGTCAACCAATTAATCAAATTGAATTGATAATTGGTTTCAATTTCACAAGAAACAACAAGGCATGATTACTGCCACCCCTGTTGTATCTAAACACCACTGAAATTGAACCTGTCTGGTAAAGTGAAGTAGGCAAAAAGCAGCACACGATGCCATGATCTAAATAAATTCAAGAACCAATGAGAGTCAAAATCTTTGACGTTTATCAGTTTGGAAGGGCTTAAAAAGCCATTTCAAAAACGCTGGGACTCCAGCAAACTATGTAGAGAGCCATTATCTATAAATGGCGAAAACTTGAAACATTGGTGAGCCCTTCTAGCCAACCTAAATTTCTCCAAGAACGCAAAGACAACTTATCCAGGAGGTGACGAAAGAACCCAGAATAATATTTAAAGAACTGCCGACCGCACTTGCTTCAGCTGAAGTCAGTGTTCACAATTCCACAATGAAAAACAATACATTCTAATCGAAGAAGGATGATAGCTAAGGCCATGCTGGCAAGGACTCACAAAAACAAACCACTGTCTTTTTCCATTCTAGTGCAAGCGTAACAAATGGCTGAGGTAATTTTCAAAGACTTTCTTGTTCAAATAAGTTTCCTTTATCTCATTTAGTCCTGGCAATCAAGCACCTGTTAAGACTTGACTTGCTGCCCATACTTGCATAATCGCGAAGTAGAAAAAGGGCCATCTATTTTAAAACGTACCGTACTATCATGAAACTTGGCGCTAAAGTCTACAAAGAGAGCTGTTGCACAAGCCATTGACAGTTGAACTTGTGACATCGCAGTTGTTCCAGCTCCATTACAGCTGGATTTGTCTCTCACAAAAAAAGGGCAGAATGATTCCTGACGTATTGCAAGGAGGATCTATTGCAGGCGTTACCTTACGAATGCTGGAACACTGCAATTGAGAGGAGCAATTCACAGTGGCTAACAATTGGAACTTGGCTGATTGATACGTCATTGGGAAGAGCTACCCATGGACTTGATTGCCTATTTACAGTTATTAAACCTGCATGAGATTTGGAGCAGGAGCTTCAAATCTTATCTGAAAGGGCAAATAAAGGTCTTATTTCACCAGTATTGGTTTGTTGAACTAGGTGTCATGGTGGCTGGGTAAAACAAACCAAAAACTCACACTAGCACAGATTGGACTGAGATTACTCCAGTGTTTTAAATTTGTAAAGGCTTTGAGTTTCATCTGCAGTTAATGAGAGGGATGATTGCATTGAATATTCAGACAGCAGCTTTAAACCTGCACAGTTCTCCTAACAGAGCAAAACTATTTCTCAGATTTGGGTCAAATTTGTGCCTTAACTCTTCAGAAAATACATAGAAAATATTGCATGTGTGTTTGTCCAAATGGTCAGGAATAAGATCTTTACTGGGATATGAAGTGTTGACTATTTGAGCTGGGTGATCTGTGTTCTCAGGGTACTCATTTGGTGGAGGGCTATTCAACTCCTTACCAAGGCCAGTTCAATCAGACATTGTGACTCTTAGGTCTGGGAGGCAGAATTGTTGATCAGTGATGCCCAAGCGCAGTCCTCGAGTGTTGAGCTGCCTGATTTTAGTTCCAGCTTTCATTTGCAAAGTCCTGTTTTCTGACAGGTCACTTATAGTATTTGGCTGTGCCTGGTGCTCAGTCAAATGACAGAATAAGATAGAGTGGAGCTAATGAAATAATTATCAGCAGAAGTTGGCACAAAATCTGTAACAGATTTGCCATTATTGCCCTCGCCGATTTACAGCGTTGAAGCATCTGAGCCACAGTTACAGAGTCGTGTTAGAAGGTAAGGGCTTAAAGTATGACATCCCAATGTGTCCCCTACCTGTCTCACCCCACACAGGGAGGTACTCGTCCTGCTGGATGTCCAGCATGATCTCCAGCCCATTTCCTGTGCCTCCTTTCACTGTCGTTCGGAGCGTCTGCCCTTCCTCCGCCGCATTAAACATGTAGCACTTCCCGTACCTGGTGAAAACCTGAGAGAGAGAGAGAGAGAGAGAGATATCTTTTACCTTTGATTCCCCTTTAATTGAAACAAAAGCAGCAAATCAATAATATACCGAAACAACAGGACAACATTACAAAAACTGCATGACATTACAAAAACTGTAAGAAAAGAAAAAAGACCTCACGTACGGCTACTCAAAAAGGAAATAAATAAATGAAGGCTGAACAGAAAGAGTAGGCAATTTTTACACTTTATCAACTGTAACCCCTCCCATCCATCTCATGTCGGATGCATGGTGAGGCTATCCAAACCACGTGCACCCCCACACACACCAAACTGCCCGAAACCCTGTTACATCATTTTTGTGCTCGGCGTGAGCGTACTTCACTCTGAGGCGTGCTTCCACAAACCCCCTGAAAACCGACAGAGGGTCTGTTGGCCCACTCCCCCAAATCCAGTTTTGTCTGGTCACCCAAACTGCCAGCTTGGCCTCACTAATCAAGAAATTTATAAAGCAGCATTCGTGACTATTTAAAAGCTGTACCCTGCTCTATACACAAGCAAAAGATGACTAAAAATAACACCCATCCTCCCACTCAAAGCCCTCAGTGAAGCAACAATCTGTTCCATCTGTTGCAAAAATTAAAAAAGTGAGCTAAGGATTCAACCTGAGAGCAGAAAGGACATGCCGGATGAGAGAGTGAGAGAGTAAGTGTGTGTGAGACGGTTAAATAAGTTATAAAAGAGCTGTAAAATACTGCCTTAATTAGTTAATTGGAAGCTCTTACTTCTTCAGTAATCATAGTAATGGCACATCAAGCATTCACACACTTCGAGTAGAAAATAAACAGGAATATAGGGTGCCCATTCAGAGAGCTTAGTAATAAGTTTGCTAATTGCCTTATTACCTTTTTTTTATAAAGTTTGATAGAAAGCGCTAAATAGCTTAAGAGCCCAAAGACCGGTGACAATAAAAATATATTTTGAATACATTCACTAACAATGAATGTTACACTGCCACAATATAACAAAAGATGTATCAGAAGTACTGCATTACTGTGGACCATAGCGCTCCCTACCATTTTGCGTTGAGAACACTGCTCAAAAATATCACATCTCAGGAAGTCAGTTAGCATAGAAAAATCCAAATTACCACAGGTGCTGAAATTAGTTGAGCTGTTTATGTTTGTCCTGGCCCCTACCCTTAAATGCAAGATTTCAGACAGCACATGCAGTCAGTGTAAGATTTGCTCTAGACCAGCAGTTGAACATTTTCATCCAGCTCCACTCAGGCGCTATAGCCCAATGGAGTCAGACACGCTCACAGATGAATATTCCTCTGCGGCCGCCAGCTGCTTTGCCTGTATGACACTGAGTGCACAGCGGGGCTCGGGGGTCATGGACAGTGTGCACTGACTTTTAGTGAGAGCAGTACCGTATTGTGCCTGACGTAAGGCTTGAGCCACGAGGGAGGAAGGTAAATAAAGCAGGGTAAAAAAATATATATATAAATACTGCATGAGGACAGGGGTTGTAGCTTGAAATATGCGTTAGCCACTGTGGCTACCTTACACTCCATTTCTTTAGCCACATCAGAGATCTGTTAACATTGTTGCTAACCAGGTCGAGAAACTGTTAGCCACATTCACTCATCATTGGAAAATCACACCAAATATGTAATTGGAATTAATTCTTAATTCAACTGTGGTAGTTTTTCTTGAGATAATCAATACAATTTAATTTTAATTGAAAAATGAATTGGACTTGCACCTCATTATACTGGTGCTGACATGTAAATTTCTACAATAGCTTCAAAGGTTCCCCATTACCTTTGGCATAATATTTTAGATGAATTAAAGGAAAATTCCGGTGTGAAATTGACTTGGGGTGTATTGAAACATTATAATGAGTACTAACTTTTGTCGAATACCCCACCTCCGTACGCACGCAACATTTCGAAATACATGGCTTTTTGGCCGAAGCTCCCTACAGGCTCACAATGGTAGTGAATTGGGCATAGCATTGCCATGCAAAGAAATCACGATTTTTTTCATCATAAACAAGGCTCAAAGTAGCTCCACGCTACATTGGTAGAATTCCAAGGGCCCTGACATTTAAAATGAAGCACTGAGAACTTGCACAGGTAGTTTATTAAAAAAAGACTGTTCAAAAACTACTTTGAGGTTGTTTCCAGTCGCCTCCATCTTGAAAGTCACAATAAGTCGATTGACGAGCACGAATGAATGGAAAGTATTGGGGAACAGATTGCAATCTGTTCAGCAGATGTACGGCGGATGCCGCCTTGGTGAGTACATTCGGCGGATGTGCAGCAAGACGGAATTGGCAAGATTAAGTGCCTGGAACCAACACTTTGCCGACAGTTCCGGCACGAAAACAGAATCAGGCCGTTTCCTATAGCTATCTGGGCAGGGAAGGTAATGAAACCAAAATTGTAAAATGTAAATGCAGTCATTTCTATCCAGTACCGGCTCGTGAACTGGCAATAGGGGAAGTTCAAACAATCCCTTAAAATTAATGACTGATCATGACTCGTTTTCAATCATTCAATTAAATTACCATCTCAGAAACTCTGAAAACTCTCAACGTTATCAGATTTGGCCAGTTTTCATTTATAATGCATACTGATTACAACTCCGGACTTCTCCCGCTTTTCTTCACACAGGAGTTTGAAGCAAAGCATGTGTTTCATGATCATTTAAATGAAATGAGATCATTTGAAATGTTTTAATGCAATTCCGTTGCTTCCGACCCCTCCATGCACAAGGACTTCAATCCCACACGAGAATCTCGTATGCGTTGATTGAATAATTGCTGACTACATTGGAGGAACGTAAATATGCCACTTAAACTCACGCCGAATGCGTGAGAGTTGACAGGTATGCATTATAAATGAAAACTTGCAACGCCTGATAATGTTGAGAGTTTTCAGAGTTTCTGTGATAGTAATTTAAACGAATGATTGAAAACAGGTTATAAACCATCATTAATTTTAGGGGATTGTTTTAGCCTCCCCTGTTGCCAGTTCACACAAGCCGTCACTGCTTCTATCTTCTATTCGGGCAAAGTTCCACGGTGTTTCGACTCTTGGGAGGCCAGTATTCAAAATGATGCAGCGCTCTCCTTTGATTTGTGCATTCGCAAGCCATTATTATGACTATATGAATGAGGTCAAAATTAATCTCCTTGATCTGGAATACTGTACGCAATGTAGGAGGCAATGTATGTGCAGCAAGTCGACCCCTCAAAGGAAATTATTGATAAAAATGACACAGCATTCAATCAGAGCCTCTAGTCAACGGTTACGGGAATGATTTCCCGCCTTCTGCACTTCGCCGCTGGGAAAGAATATGGCCTTCGTTACTGTGGCGAGGACTAACAAAAAAATTATGGCCATCCAAACTTTTTTATCACATTGGCGAACATGGTGAGCAGCTAGCGCAATCCCTGCATGAGGACATGCTGTCTCATTCAATAGTTTGCATCACGTATGCAATTTTCATGTGTATGTAAAAAGGTTAGTAGTGACATTCACCTGGGTAGCATAAAATTGAAGCTAAAATATTGTCATGCTGCCTTGGTGAGTAAATCCCACAAATTTCTGAGCAGAATTTGATTCCAAACTTCTGACTGCAACTGTGTGGATGTAAGTTGATAGTTTTTGTGTTGTACCACTACTGTATATTTATCGTCCTCCCCAGTGCCATTAGGCTTCTCACCTTGTGGCACACAGAATTAGCCCCAGCTCTTCTACAACCCAACTCAGGAATACGTGAATCAGATAATGGATGTATGGATGTTTCCTTATGCAGAAGAGAAGGCTGCTAATGATATGAATCTGCCTGGCCCTGCACTCAGAGTTTCACCATAAGGTGCCATCTGGAGAGGTCTATAATTTGATTACAAAAGGCCAGACTAGACATGATTATTCTAATTAATTCAACTCTGTTCAGGGCTGATGACTGGTCCTTGATTTTTCCACCTTTTAAGAGTCGGTATTCATTGAGCCCTTCAAGTGTGAGAACACTGATCTCAGACCATTTTATTCCAGCCCATCTCCTCCCTGCATCCACTGTGAGGGGAAATAACCAAACTGACCCTAGATTAGTAATCTTATTGAAAGAATTTTAACCCTCATCCTACCAAGATACTGTCTTTAACAAGCAAGGACTACTGACTGAGGTCAAGAATAAACTGAAGTAAGAAACAACCATCATCACTCTTATCTGCTGAAAACATTATTAGTAATGTAACTAATGTCATCTGAATTTTTTAAAATAAAAATTAAAATAAGAATAGTAATAATTTTTAGGAAAATCAAAGTTAATTTGCACATTGTATGAAACCTGCGGAAGAGCAGTATTGAGGGTCGTTGACTGAGCACATGAGGAAATCTGCATGAGTGATATACTGAGTCAAAAAAGGAACTTCACACTCATAAATTTGGAAATATTTTCTTGACACTTTTAATAAAAGAGTTTTTATTATCACTAGGGGTAAATGTTGTCAAAGACATCATGACACACATCAACTCCGACGTGCACAGGTATGTAGCAGGTGCGAGCGTACTTTAAGCTAAAACTATGTTTTCTCGTATTCCTAGTCACGTGACCATATAAGAGATGTGAAACTGTGAGCTGATATTAGCACATTAGAGTGACATCTCGGAAAAAACAAGTTTTTACAGTTAATTACTTCTTGATTTTCAAAGCCATGGCTGTCAAACATTCAGCGTGAATGTGCCATTGGCATTCTGAATACGGAAACGTCCGTCACTGACGTCGCAAGGGTTATGGGAGGCAGTCGACGGACTATCCATGATCTTCGTTGACGTCTCCAACAAACTGGCACCACAACTGACCGACCTTGTTCTGGTAGCCGACGTGTGACGTCAAAAGCAGAAGACCGACAAATTGTCTTACGTCATTTGCATAATCAATTTGTCACTGCAACGTCCACTGGGAATGAATTGTTTGGAGGTCGTGTGACTGCGCAAACCATACGTAATCGCCTGCGCACTGCTCTTATTCAAGTTGTAACTTTTTTTACTCTTGGACATTTCCGTAGCATTTCCAGTGGAACTGGTTACATTATGGACATTATTTTTATGATACACCACCTTTAATGAGTACAGAATTTAATAAAATCATTATTTAAAACCTCAATTCTTGTATGTTCAAGTTATCGACCTCCAAACGAGTGTGAAGTTTTTATTTTGGCTGAGTTTATCTCTATTTGTCTCCTTCAAAATCATTGACAGAACGCAACCCTCCCAATTGTATGTGCTACTTTAAATGAGGACCCATGGCAAACATGAGCTCAATAAGTAGTTCAATTAAATTAAAACTGCATCTGTGTAAATGGGTGCTTTAGATCCTACTGGTATTTTGGGGAAGCATAAATTAAAACAGAAACAGAATACAATGACTAAATTGAATAACAAAGTAATGAGAAATGGGGATGACAGGATAAAGCATTTTTGTTATTCATGGGACGATATCTCACAAGGTCGCAACTGACATTCCTGATGAAACCTGTTTTTCTGCACCACAAAGTACGACAGTGACTGTCGTAATTCGTGGTGCAGGATAACAGATTTCATCAGGAATGTCACTTGCAACCTTTTGTTAATCATGGGACAATCTGATGAAAAATACACCACTGGAGTCTACTGGTACCCCAGTCTGTAGAATTAAGATTATTGAACATGGCCCAAGGTACGATTGCACATGTAATTTAAATGCTCTCGACTAAACACTCTGATATTTATTAAATAATGCGATGGTTTGAAGCATCGCTTTGAAGTTCTGCATTCGGTATAAGCAGGAGAGCTTATTACTGGAACAGCCATCTGGAGTTAATTTAAATGGGGGGGGAAAAAACGTTCATCGACTGCAGTAGAATGTTCTCTCCAGCTCACCTCAAAAGGAGCCGCCCGGCTCTCATTTGTATTGACTCTTCCACAGAGTCTGGGCGAAGACGTATCCTGTAATCCCCATACCGGGAGACACAGAGGGGTTCTGCACAGTGTCAGCTGCTAAACAGAAAACCGGGGGTTGGGGAAAAACTTTTAAACAGATGCGATCATTGACTCGATTTCAATCATTTATTTTCCAAAAATATGAAAAATCCATTGGAAGTTAAGTACACTGCTTTTGTTTTAATGAAATGTTAAGGCAAGTATGTAATAAATTCTACAAAGATGTTTAATTCATTTGCCTTAATAAGCTATCCTTCATGGAAAAAAGATTGAAATGCGCACATTTTTGCATCACATTGACGCATTTTACTTCGCGTCAAAACAAATATAGTTGCCAACACCTGAAAGAGAGGAAAATCAAAATATATTTAAAATAAAGTATATTTAATCATGGAGAATGAGTGAAAACAGATCAAGACTAACTATCAGTTTAAAGACATGTTTTCGGCCTTCCCTGCTTTCTGTCCATCAGCCGCCACCGATTCTGCACCATTTCCTCCCCATCTCTCCCCCTCCTGAAATTCTTTATACTCTGCAATATAATTATGCTTTATCCTAAACTATATAATTACACTCCATTCTATACTGTTTAATTACAGTTCAGGAACAGGTTGTGCACCAACTCTCTGCAGAACTTCTCTGCAACAGCTGCAGTTTGGCTCTAGAAGGCTGTGTAAACGCTGTAAATTTTAAGAAGAATGGATTACCATTCGCAACCTACAGTATACCAATTATTGCTCAGAGATGTGGAGCGGAAGCTACTGGCAGCCTCTTAAACCTTATCAGCGCACTGCAAAGATGATGAATTCCCATTGGCTCATGCAGTGGCATTTATTCTAAATAAATGCAACCAATAGTCATAACTAACACCCGCAAAATTGGTAAATGTTATTGAGTTTTCACGAACAGCCAACTCTCTCTCACACTTCGCTCCAAGTAATTGCTGCAGAATCTTTAAGCTCACATGCCATTAAATGCTTTTCACACACGGTGCCTCAAAACAGCTCTTCGAATGAACTGAACTCCGGAGAGATGCTAATGAAAATCAGTTAATTTGCCTCATTGCATGTTGGAATTCTGGCTTGATATTGAAAAGAATAATATTCATAAATGTGAGGCAGGCCAAGGTAATGACATTGGTACATAATGTTGGTACACACGAAATACAATGCAATAACATTATTATTAAATCTTATTAAATATTCCTATAAAATTTTGTCATGGCTACAATAATTTCAGTCTGACTTTATTAGAACATTGTTACATTGAAATTGAGTGGCAAAGACATATTAAGTTAGATCTTAATAGTTCGGTAAACTGAGGTCAGATGCCCCTCCTTGGTAAGAGGCCCTCCCAATTGTGGCCAATTTTAATTTCGGCTCTTTTCGTGGATGGCAGTGGTCTAACTAATCTCTGAGTAGCATCAAAATAATTTTACTGATGAAGTTAAATCAAAAGAAGTGGTTTCCAGGTAGGTTAACTTTATATTTTGACTGTAATAAATAAGTCTCTGTTTTGTTTTTTTTGCTTGGATATGCAGTTAAAAAATTTTTATTATCGTTAACACAAGAATCATACGAATTCATTGGTTTCAACAAAAAATTACAAGAACGGTAATACATTACAATAAGGGGACAATAAGTAACATTTATCATCATTAGTTCCTTAATTATCAGTTAAATAGCATGTAACTAATGTGTTAGATACCTGAATAAGCATCATGCAGCCATAATTGAGCATTTATTGTGAACATCCCTTAAGTTTCCCTTATGCAGCAATTCAGACTGTCAAACCATTATGTATAATTGAATACCTTACTTGATATGAACATCATTTGTAAATGATTACAAGATGCATAACTAAAATGTTAATTAACTGTCAGCAAAAGCTTATTACTGCATTAACTAATGTTAATTATTGTACCCTTATTGTAAAGTGTTACCACAAGAACTTTTTTATTATATGATGAAGTGCGAGAAAAAATGATCTTGAATATTCTAGCCATGCTAATGTCAGACTTATGAGAAAGCATGAACACCAAAGTCTCATACAATAACATAATACCAAACCAAAAGTCAGAAATATATCCTTGAGGCTCCTAGAGAAGTGGCTACTTTGGACATTTATGGACTTGGATTAAGCTACAGGAGCAGCATGGAGGCATTTTGTGTTTTTTTCAAATGCTGTTTTTAACGCTTGAAAGAGTGGCCACCACTGACTTCAGTTGATTAGGATATGTCTTCAATGCTGCTTTTCTTTGTGACTCCAAAAGTGTTTTGAGGATGAAAGAATTTCACAGACCATTTGATTAGTGTTGGGGTGAGAAGATGATGAGTGAATTTAGATTTTTGGGTGAACTATCGCTTTAAGCCACTGCTATAGTGTTCTATGGACTAATGAGTCAAAAGTGGAACTTTTCGGAAAACAGTGGTCCCTAAAATCTGGATTAAAAGTGACACTTCTGTTGTGATTTTGGTCTTGTCTTGTTTTCTGTGTTTTTGCCATGTCTTTTCTTTATTCATTTTGCTTATTATACATCCCGGTTTTTCTTTTATGCCATTTCTGTATTCATTGCTAACCGGGAGAGCCAAGCAGTGGGCTACGGCGGCTTGGGAGGCGGGCTACAGTGCATGCAGATGTCGCCCCTCTTCAAGGAGGAGATGAAGAGGGTTTTTGACCGGTCCATGTATGGCCATGAGGCGGGGAGGGAGATCCTGCGCACCCGGCATGGAAGCAGACCCGTGGCGGACTAGACCATAGAGTTCCGGACCCTGGCCACCTGCAGCAGATGGGAGTAGAGGGCACTCTATGACACTTTCATTAATGGACTGTCACAGAGCATCAAAGATGAGCTGCTGACGTGGGGGCTGCCTGAAGAGATGGAGAGTTTCATTGACCTGGCCGTCCGTGTGGACGCCTGTTTGGAGTAACGGAGAAGGTTCATCTGTCTGAGGTCCATTCGCCACTGGTACTCAGCATCCAGTCCTAAGGGCTCCTCCTCACCACCCGGCTGTCCCCTTGCCACCAGATGTACCCCAGAGGCAGAACCCCAGCAGATTGACTGCCCCAGGTTATCCAGTGAGGAGAGTGAGAGAAGGATTTGGGAGCGAGCATGTCTGTACTGTGGCGAAACGGGACACTTCATATCAGCATGCCTGTTTAAAGCCAACGCCCACAAGCTGAAAGAGGAGTGCTAGTGGGCACTATCCCTCTGGAAAGCTCCTCAAAACAACACACCTGCATGCCTGTAGCCCTGGGGTGGGAAGGAGAGATCTGAAAATCTTCAGCCTTGGTGGACTCCGGAGCAGAGGAGAGCTTTATGGACGCAAGGACGGCCTGAGAGTGGGGAGTTCCTCTTGAGGAAATAGCGCACCTAAGCCCGGCCAACTCTCTCAATGGTCTGAAGATCGACCGCATCACTCATGTAACCAAGCCCCTCAAGCTCTGAATCTCCGGCAACCACCAAGAGACTATCAAGTTCCTGCTCATCGACTCTCCTCACTCACTTGTTATCCTGGGCCACCCCTGGATGGTCACACATCAACCCGTCCTGGACTGGGAGAAGAATGAGATTCTGAGCTGGAGCCCACGGTGTCTTCAAACCTGTCTCCAGAAGGTTCACTTACCTGTTCCTACATCTCCCCTTGGGAAAATCCTGAGCCTGGAGAAGGTCCCACCAGAGTACCATGACCTGAAGGAGGTCTTCAGTAAGTCTCATGCCACCTGTCTGCCTCCTCATCGACCGTACGACTGTGCCATAAACCTCAAACCCGGAACCACGCCTCCTCAGGGGCGCCTGCTCTCCCTGTCCAGACCTGAGACCGAGGCCATGCAGTACCTCAACTAATCCCTGGCCGCCGGCCTCATCCGCCCTTCATCTACACCAGCTCGGGCAGGGTTCTTCTTCGTGGGGAAGAAACAAAGACAGTTCTCTCCAACCCTGCATTGACTACCATGGGCTGAATGACTTCACAGTCAAAAATCATTACCCGTTGCTCTCATGTCCACTGGCTTTTGACTTATACAGAAGGCCACTGTCATCACCAAACTTGACCTGCGGAACGCCTATCACCTCATCCACATCAAGGAGGGAGACGAGTGGAAAACTGCCTTCAACACGCCCAAAGGTTACTAGGAGTACCTGGTGATGCCGTTCGGGCTCACTAACGTCCTTGCTGTCTTCCAGGGACTTGTCAACGACGTGCTCCGCAACATGATTAACAAGTTCGTCTTTGTCAACCTCGACGGCATCCTAATCTTCTCATAGAACCGAAAAGAACACACCAAATACGTGCGTCTGGTGCTTAAAAGGCTCCTGGATCACAGACTCTTTGCAAATGCGGAGGAATGCGTGTTCTACCACCTCCTTTCTGGGGTTCATCATCTGATCCGGGAGCCTAAGCATGGACCCTGCCAAAGTTAAAGGGTTTGTGAACAAATTTTACATAACTGCATTTCATACATAAAATCCAATATATGTATAGTAAAAATACAAAATATGTGTGTTTTCGAAAAATATTTTTCAAAATAATGTTTTTCTCGGCGCAAATGTACACGACAGTGCGCCCTGTAGCGTTTATGCAAGAACCAAGGTCACGTGACCCGAGTGACCCCAGAGAGGTCTTAATTGATGACCCGGGGCAGCCTATAAAGCTATTTTTCCATTAATACGACTGAAGTCCGGTTGCGACAGGCTGCGGGGCAGACACGGGACATCGCATGCGGCCCATGGTGCCTCCTCAGTGTTTCCATATAAACGGCTAAACTAGGCTATTATTGTGAAATTAATGGGAAAAATACGCATGCGGCTCCGCTCCAAGAGCCGGGTGAAAATCGCATTGATGGAAACACAGGGCTCTCAAGTTTTGAATGCAGGCTCACGTGAGATTTTCTCTGGGGGGGGGTGATAATCCCGTTTTCAAAGGTGCAATTTAAGTGCATGTACTTTGTTACAGCACTTCGGGTTTTTTGTTTTGTTTTGTTTTTTTTTTGAGGATTTGTACATTACTTTTTTTTTTAAACAGGGACTATACTAGGGACTTACTCTACTACATTTAAAAGATAAAAAGAATACTTTCACTTCGTTACTTGGCAACTTGGTTACTTGTCTCAAATTAAAATATTAATTGAATTCATCATTTACGGATTATCCGGATTTTGCGCGTTCGCGAAGAACAAAGGTGTAGGCTATCTTTGTGCAGATGTGTCAGCCAGTGAACTTGGAGCAGCAAATTTAAGCGCGCAGTTACAATATTCAATCACTAGATAGCACACCAGGATCGGTCGCGGTAGTTTTGTGCGCATTGCAGGCTATTTGCAGAATGAATGCTGACCGCGTTATCCGTCGCATCTTGTTGTCAGAAGTAGTGGCTCAAGTAGGCGAGCAATTAAACGTTGCGATTTACAACTATCTATCTTTTATCTGCATGTTGCGTGTATATTTCCTTTTACTTTGCAACATCAAGCATTTTACAACACAGATAACAGCTGTGCTAAGCGTCACGAATATGAGTTAGCTGGCCAGCTACGGCATTCGCGAATGCTATTTGACATGAGCTTAAGAATTTGATTTCAACTTGCTAGCGTTTCCTCCTGGAGTAGTTGATAGATTTTGAACAAGATAATGTTTAGCCATACCTGTACTTTTTTTTATTTCGGTGGGACTCCCCAGTATAATAAAGGCTAAATTAAATAATTCTTTTGTGTTTTTGTATCGTTTTGTCTGTCACAAACAAGAGATGTTGCAGTACCACCTGTGACACCGGATCGGAGCAGGGTTTGTTTTCAGCCAAAATACACTACATTGACAGCGCGAATGAAGAACGTGATTTGGCGCTGCTATTTCACCTAGCAACAAGAAATACTATTTTCTGATTGGCTGATAGGTTGCTGATTCAAGCAGAGCCGTCTCTTTACTGCAGTGTTTTGAGTTCACCGAGTGATGCGGAATGCCATGCTGTAACTCGGTTCTCGACTTGAGCTTTCTCGTTGTCTCTAGGCTACATGTAGGTAAAGTTGAATTTTTTATTTCGGTGACCATCTCTCTCTCTCAGGACATTTGACGTGTGTCTGTGGGGAAAAACTCTCTCTCTCTCTGATTTATTTCACCTGTGCCTGCGGAGTCACCCATATTTTCTGCACACGCCGACGATCAGACACGCCATAACACCACCTCGACTATAGACCTTGATAGCGGCTAGGCAAGATGAAGACCTTTCTGACGTCATCGGATGACGTCACGGGCACCTAATTAACTTTGAGGCTGTGCAGCCACAGACGTTATTTTGTTTATTTTTAGAAAAGATAAATTGCCTATATACATTTTTATTGATTTTAATGAGGTTATATAAACAAAATACACTTTTTAAAAACATATTAAGTTTATTGTTCACAAACCCTTAAAGGCTGTGACTGAGTGGGAACGGCCTGAAAACAGAAAGGTGCTGCAGCGCTTCCTGGGCTTTGCCAACTTCTACCGCAGATTCATTTGAGGTTACAGCATAGTCGCAGCCCCACTCACGGTTCTCACCTCAACTAAATCTAAGTTCATCTGGAGTGAGAGAGCAGAAGCAGCCTTCACCAAGCTCAAGACCATGTCTACTAGTGCACCCATTCTCAGCCATCCTGATTCTGAGGCTCAGTTCATTGTGGAGGTGGATGCGTCCAACATTGGAGTAGGTGCAGTATTGTCCCAACAATCCACCAGGGAAAATAAGGTCCATCCATGCGCTTTCTACTCCCACCATCTGATGCCTCACTGAGCGGAATTATGATATCGGAAATTGAGAACCGCTGGCTGTCAAACTGGCCCTGGAGGAATGGCGTCAGTGCCTAGAGGGCGCCCAAGTTCCGATTATCGTTTGGACAGATCACAAGAACTTGAAGTATCTGCAGACTGCTAAAAGACTCAACACTTGCCAACCCAGATGGGTGCTGTTCTCCAGGTTCAACTTCCACTTCTCCAATCGCCCTGGTTCGAAGAATGTTAAGCCTGACGCCCTCTCTAGAGCTTCAACTCACCTGCCAAGGACTCATGCCAGGATACCATCCTGCCCCTCGAAGCCTTCATCAACGGCATCAAACTTACCATCAAGAGGACGGTCAAGCAAGCTCAAGGGGATACAGCAGCCCCAAGCGCATGCCCAACTCACTGCCAGTATGTTCCCGAAGCGGTTCGCACCCAGGTCCTGGAGTGGGGACACGCCTCCAACCTCTCCTACCGCACCCTCAGCTTTATTAAGCGCAAGTTCTGGTGGCCTGACATGAGAATTGACATCCGCAATTACGTCTCTGTCTGCTCAGTCTGCGCCCAAGCTAAGGTAACACACTAACCCCCACAGGGCTTATTGCTACCACTCTCCACACCACATCACTCTTGGTCCCAAATCTCACTTGATTTTATCACTGTTTTACCCCCATCCTATCACCACCCCACCAAACTCACCATAGTTGATCGTTTTTCTAAAGCAGTTCAATTTGTCCCCCTCACAAAGTTATCCTCTGCTCAGGAAACTGCTAGTCTACTTATCCAGCACATTGTTAGGTTACATGGACATTGTTTCTGATCGAGGTCCACAGTTCATAGCTAGATCTTGGAAAACGTTTTGCACACTTATAGGCGCTTCTGACAGTTTGTCCTCCGGTTTTCATCCACAATCTTAATGGCCAGACCGAGCGGGCTAACCAGTGTATTGAGACTGTTCTCAGATGTCTTTGTTCCAAGAACCCTACATTCTAAAGCGCGCAGGTGCCATGGGCGGAATACGCCATAAACAGCCACACCTCGTCCTCCTCCAAGATGTCACCATTCGAGTGCTGCCTGGGGTATCAAATGCCGCTGTTCCCCAGCCAAGACGCGGAGGTGGCTGTTCCGTCAGCACTGGCCTTCGTTAGAAGGTGCAAACGCACCTGGCGGGCCACTCGTGGCAACCTACTTCAAACGTCTCAGCGCAGGAAAAGGATCGCTGACAAGAGGTGCGTCCCGGCGCCCGTCTCGCGTGTAGCACAGCGCGTGTGGCTGTCTTCCAAGGACATTCCTCTTAAGGGGGGCTCTCGTAAGCTGTCTCCCCGTTTTATTGGACCTTTCACGGTCGGTAAGGTTATCAGCTCCACGGCTGTCCGTCTGCTTTTGCCTATATTTATGCATAGGGAGCATCCCATCTTTCATGTGTTGCAACTTAAACCTGCTGTGAACAATCCTGTTTGTTCTGCCCCTGATTCCCCTCCATCCCCCCGTAACATTGATGGTTGTTCTGCCCCTGATTCCCCTCCATCCCCCCGTAACATTGATGGGGGTGACACGTACACGGTGGGTGCGGTCTTGGACTGTCGCCATCGGTGCCGTGGAGCGCAGTATTTGATTGACTGGGAGGGCTACGGCTCTGAGCACCGAAGCTGGATCCCTGCCCGCTTTGTCCTCGACAAGCAGCTGCTGAGGGACTCATGCCACGCACCCTGTGCCTGGGCCTTGAAACGCTGGGTGGCATTTTGTAAAGGGGGGGTACTGTTGTGCTTCTGGTCTTGTCTTATTTTCTGTGTTTTTGGCTATTCTTTATTCATTTTGCTTATTATACATCCCGGTTTTTCTTTTCATGCCATTTCTGTATTCATTGCGCTTTTGTCCCCCCTTCTTGTGATCAGTATGGTACGTTCCGTCTCCTCAGTCTGCGTGCCTACTTCCTTTGGGTGATTTAATTGGTTTCTGGTTTTTCACATAATTACTTAAATTCTCGTTTACTTCCTTGACTCTGCATTGTTTGATTAGTATGAATACTAACATTTATATTTTGCATTATACGTACTAACCAAACTAATATTGTAAATACTATTAACTGACTAACAAGCTCTTAGGTAATTGTAAAGCTGCACTGTTACTAATTACTACTAGCACAGCATGGTTGTGTACTGGAAGCTACCTGCATCTCTCTGCAGGCATGTATGGAACCGAATGCAGGGAGTGCTGCTGCAACTCTCCAGGGGTCCGAGCTACAATGACATACATGTTTTGACATTGCTACAGTGCGATAAAACAAGGAAAGCAGTTTTAACATTTTGTGACAGAAGAAAAGAGAAGTTGATGAATGAAGTTCAGCAAATAAAACTACTGTGGAGTTGGGGTAGCGGTGGGGTGGCAGTAAGAGCACTGAAGCAGAATCATTTTTGGCATTTGAAGCTTGAGGCTTATAATTTTGCGGCATGCAATGCAGGCCTCAGGGGGAACACTGACCCCTCTCTCTTCTGAAACGGATCATTAAATAGAGTGAAGTGCAGTTTTGACCATTCACAACATCTTAGGGAATATGTGATCTTTTGGCGCGACCAGAACCCTACTTAAACGGCTTTTTTCCTGTTGTGTGTATGTATATATATATATATATATATATATATATATATATATGGTATTATACGCTATAATATATATTTATCAGCTGTTACAAACTTTTACTGCTCCTCGCATCGTGTGTATTTTCTGTTGTTTGTTTCTTATACAAGCATAGCACTAATTTTGAAGTGTACTTTGTGTACAAAGAACGTCAATAATAATAATAATAATAGTCCAAATGATTTGCCAAGGAGCAAACTGGCTGTCTGAATTTTGTCTGGAGTAGTCAGCTGTGCAGTGCACGGAGTATTGTGCGGCATGATTGGCTAGGAGTCAGTATCTTGGCACAGTTGACTGCAGGTCTCGTCTGAACTATGCATGCTGTGCTATCTTCATGAAGGCAAATGTTATTTACTGATGCAGTAACAGCCCTCTGTCAAACGAATGATTCTTTTTCAAAAGGCAAACTGAGTCCTCAAAGACATCAAATACAGATTTGGTTTAGTTCCCAATAGTGTGGTTATTGAGCCATATTTTAGACATAAGGCAAGGTTAGGAATGAGCCCAGCTGTTTTCATTTCAGTTTCTACAGAAATAGCTGTTACATTACATTACATTACATTACAGGTACTTAGCAGACGCTCTTATCCAGAGCGACGTACAAAAGTGCATAAGAACAGTACAAAAGTGCAGACCTCCTAGGAGACAAGTAAAAGTGCTAACAGTAAGTGACAGAACACGTTCCATTGTTCCAGGTCTAGACTAATAACAAAAAGGCAAGGTCAAGGGCAAGTGAACAAAATGGCAACAAGGTTAAGTGCAGAGGCAAGTGCAACAAAAAGCAATAAAATAAGTGCAATATAAGGGCAACAGGTCAAGTGCAACAAAAGGGGCAGGAAAATCAAGTAAACTGACAATAGAGTGCAACAAAATGAAGGGAAACCAAATCAAGTGATACAGTCAGGAAGTAAGGTAAACAGAATAAAGTGCAGCAAATCAAAAGGATGTAGGGACAGGAATCAAGGCAGTGGAGTAGGGGAGTGGTGGAGCCTGAAGAGGTGGGTTTTCAGGCGGCGCTTGAAGATGCTCAAGGATTCTACCGTTCTGACCTCGATAGGTAGATCATTCCACCAACGAGGTGCCAGGACAGACAGCAGCCTTGAGCGGGAAGGGGAGGAGCGGAGAGGGGGAGGAGCCAGGCGACCAGAAGTAGCAGAGCGGAGTGCTCTGGCAGGAGTGTAGGGTCTGAACAGTCTCTGGATGTAGGCTGGAGCAGTCTTGTTGACTCCCTGATAGGCTAGCACCAAAGTCTTGAATTTGATGCGAGCAGCAACAGGGAGCCAGTGGAGCTTTGTGAGCAGGGGCGTGACGTGGGAGTGTCTTGGGAGGTTGTGGACCCAGGGTTCCCACAGCTTAGGGCAAGTAAAATTCAAGACTTTTTCAGACTTTTTTAATGCCATTTGATATTAAATTTAAGACCAACTTCATAATAAACACAAATGGAAAAATAACACCTCATCATAGGATTCGGGACAATTTTGCCCAAATGTTTATTTGAACATGAAATATGACCTTTTGATCAAATGAAAAAGTTTTTTTGAAAAACATTAATACTAGGGATGGACGATATTAGATTTTTGGCCGATATCCGATATGCCAATATTTTACAACTCATTTGGCCGATATCCGATACTGATACCGATATTTTTTCCCCCACATCTAATTGCAGTGATCATCTAGTTTCTGCAGGGGAATTAACAGACAGAATTATTCTGCAGACTCTTCATCATGTCGGCCTGCTGGCAAATGCAGACATAAGACAAAGCTGAAAATGATGTAACATAAGTAATCACTCCTTGTGCAAAATAAGAAAAATACCTCAATTTACGTTATTTAAAACATGTCATATTTATTCATTACAATTGTTTTTAAACAAAACAAAAATAAGATACTTGCAGCCTGTCCTACTTAAAACAGACTTATGACAACACCCACAACCAATTTTACCTCTATTCACAAGGAACATGTATGAAGTGCATTGTACAACTGTACAGCAATGCCCGTGACCTTTGACCCCTCAGGTGGTACTGCATCAAAAACCAACATCAGTGTGTAAAGTACATCGCCACACGGGCTCAGGAACACTTCAGAAAACCACTGTCAGTAACTACAGTTCGTTGCTACATCTGCAAGTGCAAGTTAAAACTCTACAATGCCAAGTGAAAGCCATTTATCAACAGCACCCAGAAACGCCACCGGCTTTGCTGGGCCCGAGCCCATCTAAGATGGACTGATGGAAAGTGGAAAAGTGTTCTGTGGTCTGACGAGTCCACATTTCAAATTGTTTTTGGAAACTGTGGACGTCGTGTCCTCCAGAGCGAAGAGGAAAAGAACCATCCGGACTGTTATAGGCGCAAAGTTCAAAAGCCAGCATCTGTGATGGTATGGGGGTGTATTAGTGCCCAAGGCATGGGCAACTTACATATATGTGAAGGCTCCATTAATGCTGAAAGGTGCATACAGGTTTTGGAGCAACATATGTTGCCATCCAAGCAACGTCTTTTTCATGGACACCCCTGCTTATTCCAGCAAGACAATGCCAAGCCACATTCTGCATATGTTATAACAGCATGGCTCCGTAGTAAAAGAGTCTGGGTACTAGGCTGGCCTGCCTGTAGTCCAGACCTGTCTCCTATTGAAAATGTGTGGTGCATTATATACAATAACAGAGACCCCGGACTGTTGAACAACTTAAGCTGTACATCAAGCAAGAATGGGAAAGAGTTTCACCTGAAAAACTTCAAAATTGGTCTCCTCAGTTCCCAAACATTTACTGAGTGTCGTTAAAAGGAAAGGCGATGTAACACAGTGATAAAAAGGCCCGTGCCAACTTTTTTTGTGTTGCTGCCTTTAAATTCTAAGTTAATGATTATTTTCAACAACAAAAAAAGTTTCTCAGTTTGAACATTAAACATCTTGTCTTTGCAGTGTATTCAATTGAATATAAGTTGAAAAGGATTTGCAAATCATTGTATTCTGTTTTTATCTACAATTTACACAACGTGCCAACTTCACTGGTTTTGGGTATGTACAGGTGCTGGCCAGTAAATTAGAATATCATCAAATAGTTGAATTATTTCAGTTATTCCATTCAAAAAGTGAAACTTGTATACTGTATACTTTCCTTCCACACAGACTGATACATTTCAAGTGTTTATTCATTTTAGTCTTGATTAATATAACTGACAGCTAATGAAAACACCAAATTAGAATATTTTGACAAGGTTCAATATAGAAGACACCTGGTGCCACACTAATCAGCTGATTAACTCAAAACACCTGCGAAGGCCTTTAAATGGTCTCTCAGTGTTGTTCTGACGGCTACACAATCATGCGGAAGACTTCTGACTTGACAGTTGTCCAGAAGACGACCATTGACATCTTGCACAAGGAGGGCAAGACACAAAAGGTGATTGCTTAAGAGGCTGGCTGTTCGCAGAGCTCTGTGTCACAGCACATTAGTAGACAGGCGAAGGGACGGAAGAAATGTGGTAGAAAAAAGTGCACAAGTGATAGAGATAACCGCACCCTGGAGAGAATTGTGAAGCAAAACCCATTCAAGAATTTTGGGGAGATTCACAAAGAGTGGACTGCAGCTGGAGTCAGCGCTTCAAGAACCACCACGAAGAGACGCATGACAGACATGGGTTTCAGCTGTCGCATTCCTTGTGTCAAGCCACTCTTGAACAGGAAACAGCGTAAGAAGCGTCTCGCCTGGGCTAAGGACAAAAAGGACTGGACTGCTGATGAGTGGTCCAGAGTTATGTTCTCTGATGAGAGTAAATTTTGCATTTCCTTTGGAAATCAAGGGCCCAGAGTCTGGAGGAAGAGCAGAGAAGCACAGAATCCACGTTGCATGAAGTCCAGTGTGAAGTTTCCACCGTCAGTGATGATGTGGGGTGCTATGTCATCTGCCGGTGTTGGCCCACTTTGTTTTCTGAGGTCCAAGGTCAATGCAGCCGTCTACCAGGAGGTTTTAGAGCACTTCATGCTTCCTGCTGCTGACCAACTTTATGGAGATGCAGATTTTACTTTCCAACAGGACTTAGCACCTGCACACAGTGCCAAAACCACCAGTACCTGGTTTAAGGACCATGGTATCCCTGTCCTTGGTTGGCCAGCAAACTCGCCTGACCTTAACCCCATAGAAAATCTATGGGGTATTGTTAAGAGGAAGATGCAATACGCTAGACCCAACAATGCAGAGGAGCTGAAGGCGACTATCAGAGCAACCTGGGCTCTCATAACACCTGAGCAGTGCCACCAACTGATCGACTCCATGCCACGCCGCATCAATGCTGTAATTGAGGCAAAAGGAGCCCCGACCAAGTATTGAGTGCTGCACATGCTCATACTTTTCATGTTCATTCTTTTCAGTTGGCTAACATTTCTAAAAATCCTTTTTTTCATTGGCCTTAAGTAATATTCTAATTTTTTGAGATACCGAATTTGGAGTTTTTATTAGTTGTCACTTATAAATATCAAAATGAAAAGAAATAAACATTTGAAATACATCAGTCTGTGTGCAATGCATGAATATAATGTACAAGTTTCACTTTTTGAATGAAATAACTGCAATAATTCAACTATTTGATGATATTCTAATTTACTGGCCAGCACCTGTATATCGGCAGATATCAGCAGAATGGCCGATGTCCGATATTTAATTTTAAAGCCGATATCGTTCACTGATATGGCACTGCTTTTTTCAGTTCCTCCTCCACCTCTGCCAATTCTGCCATTTTTTCTTTGTGGCGCTTTCTCAGTGTGTTCACTAATTCATCACGAGTTCACATTTTTAAGACTTTTGAAAGATTTATTTAAGGCATTTTAATGCCAATTAAGGCCTTGTTTTTAGATTTGTGAATTTAATGCCTTTTAAGACTTTTTAAGGATCCGTGAGAACCCTGGGACCAGACGAGCTGCAGCGTTCTGGATGAGCTGCAGGGGTCTGATGGCAGATGCTGGGAGGCCGGCGAGGAGGGCGTTGCAGTAGTCCAGGCGGGAGAGGATCAGCGCTTGGACTAGGAGCTGCGTTGAGTAGCTGGTGAGGAAGGGCCGGATTCTACGGATGTTGAAGAGGAAGAACCTGCAGGTCTGGGTCACTGCAGCGATGTTCACAGCAGAGGAGAGCCTGTCATCAAACAGGACCCCAAGGTTCTTCACACTCCGCGAGGGGGAGATGGTGGTATCCCCCAGGGTGATGGTCAGGTCTAGGAGAGGGGAGGATGGAGCAGGGATGTAGATCATCTCCGTCTTCGTTGAGTTGAGGTTCAGGTGATGGTTGTCCATCCAGCTCCGGATGTCTTGTAGGCAGGCGGAGATGCGGGCAGAGACCTGGGCATCAGGGGGAAAAGAGAGAAAAAGTTGAGTGTCATCAGCATAAAAGTGATATGATAAACCATGAGCAGAAATGACAGGACCGAGAGACCGGAGATAAAGAGAAAAGAGGAGTGGACCAAGAACTGAGCCTTGGGGGATGCCTGTGATAAGTGAGCGGGGTGTTGATACTTCACCAGCCCAGGCAACCTGGTAGGAGCGACCGGAGAGGTACGATTTCAACTAGATGAGGGCTGTACCACGGATCCCCAGTGCAGACAGGGAAGAGAGGAGGATGGAGTGGTCGACAGTGTCGAATGCGGCAGAGAGGTCGAGGAGGATCAGGATGGACGAGAGGGAGGCGGCGCGTGCAGTGTGAAGCGCCTCACTGACAGCGACAAGTGCGGTCTCCGTGGAGTGGGCAGCTCTGAATCCCGACTGGTGGGGGTCCAGGAGGTTGTTTTCTGCAAGAAAAGAGGAGAGTTGGTTAGCAACAGCACGTTCAAGGGTTTTTGACAGGAAGGGGAGGAGGGAGACTGGGCGGAAGTTCTGAATGACTGAGGGATCAAGGGAGGGTTTTTTCAGGAGAGGGGAAATGGTAGCCTGTTTGAATGGAGAGGGAAAGCATCCAGAGCACAAAGAGGAGTTAATAAGGGAGGTGACAAAAGGGAGGATGTTGGGTGTGATAGCCTGGAGGAGGGGGGAGGGGATAGGGTCGAGAGCACATGTGGTAGGACGGTGAGTGAGGAGCAGCTGGGAGACATCAGAGAAGGAGAGGGGGGAGAAAGCAGGGGGGAGGTGGGGGGGTGGAGGGGGGGGGTGGGAGGGGGGAGTGAGGGGGGAGAAGGAGTTGCGGATGGACACAATCTTATCCTCGAAGAAGGCTGCAAAGTCCTCTGCTCTGATGGAGGTCGCAGGTGTGACAGGCGGAGAGCTGAGGAGAGAAGAGAAGACAGAAAACAATTGGCGAGGGTTAGAGAGTGAATTCTGGATTTTAGAATGATAAAATTTAATTTTAGCACTGGTAATTGAGGAGGAAAATTCGGCCAGGAGGGACTGGTAGTGGGACAGGTCTGCCGGGGCCCTGGATTTCTTCCATTTCCTCTCTGCTGCTCGAAGGCTTTTCCTGCTGGAGCGGAGAGTTTCTGACATCCAGGGGCTGGGTGGGGATGATCTGGCTGGCCTGGAAACAAGAGGAGAGAGTGTTAAGTGAGGATGAGAGGGCAGAGAATAAAGAGGAGGCAGCAGATTCAGTGGGGAGATTAGAGAAGGAGTCAAGGGAAGGGAGAGAAGCAGTGACATGGGAGGCGAGAGCAGAGGGAGAGAGAGAGCGGAGGTCACGGCAAACGGTAACAGAGGGGGTTGGAGTGGGGGGAGAGAGAGGGAGAGGGAGGGAGAAGGAGATGAAGTGGTGGTCAGACAGGTGGAGAGGGGTTACAGTGGGATCAGAGGAGGCGCAGTTGCGCAGGAGGACTAAGTCGAGGAGATTTCCAGCTGTGTGAGTTGGGGGTGAGGGCAGGAGGGAAAGGCCAAAGGAGTGGAGGATAGGAAGAAAGACGGCAGACTGAGAGGCCTCAAAGTGGAGGTTGAAGTCTCCCAGGAGAATCGGTGGGGTGCCGTCGTCAGGGAAGGTGCTGAGCAGGACGTCCAGCTCGTCAAAGAAACATCCTACAGGGCCTGGGGGACGATACACAACAATGATAAACAGGTTAGTTGGGGAGGATATGGAGACAGAATGAAATTCAAAGGAGGAGATAGAAAACTGAGGAAGAGGAGAAAATTTCCAGGTAGGGCAGATTAACAAACCAGTCCCACCACCTCGCCCGGATGGCCGGGGGGTGTGGGAGAAGGAGAAGGAGGTGGAGCGGGCCGTCGGCGTTGTTGTGTTGTCTGGGGTGATCCACGTCTCTGTCAACGCAAGGAAGTCGAGGGACTGGAGGGAGGCATAGGCACAGATGAACTCAGCCTTCCGGACGGCAGACTGGCAGTTCCAAAGACCAGCGGCAACTGTGAAGTTGCTGGCGGTGGTGGAGGAGGGGTAGATCAGGTTGGCGGGGCAGCGGTGATGAGGGCGGCCTCGGCGGTAGGATCGCCTCCTGAGGGAAAGAGAGCAGACAGGGATGGGAAGAAAGCACATACTCAGCTGGGGGACGGGAAAGATTAGGACAAAGTGAGAGGGAGCGACGCTCGACGCAGTGCTTAAAAGACTTGCTAATTACTATGCGAAAACAGACTGTTAAATAGAGGTTTTTTCTTGTGCCACTGCTGTTTGCATGATGCTCCATACGTACGGTTCCTGTCAAACGCTTGAATTGCACATTAAAAGCAGAGAATAGATTCATTATTTGGGTCATACTCCACAGAAAGGGAAACAAACTAAAAACTAAGGGATGGCAATCTTTTCAGGAGTAATTTATAGCATTGAGGAAATAACTTGGGACTGCTGCATTTTGCAGACAAGTTTCTTAGGCAAAGTTAAGACACACTGCATCAAAAAGACAAAAATGGAAAATGTAAATTAATTGATTCAGTTGCACCTGTCTGTTATTGCAGCAAATGGGAGTGTGGGATTTTATTAACAGCGGATGACTGAAAAATGAGGCTAAAGAGGGCACAGTCTGTCACAATTAAAACATCAACGGTTTTTTAAAGTTCTGGGACTGTGGTAACTGCTAAGAAAGAGAGACACAATAGGTTCGTTACGACCAATTTTGAGAAACAAGGAATTAAACCACGAAACGTGTGGGTAATATCAAACAGCACACTCTTATATTCCGCACATACCCTGCATATCTGCATTGAGGAGCTGGTACCAAGAACCGAAAACTAAAGACTGTTTTAAAGTTTTCATTGAGTGAGCTGGGGCCTTTATCGAACGCAAATTCTGTGTCGGAATGCTATTGCAAATATTATTCTAAAAACAGCAGAATAAGGAGTAGAGCTGGAAAATTGGCATTCATAAAATTCTTCAAGGAACAGTCCACCGTACTTTCATAATGAAATATGTTTTTCTATGAAATGAGACGAGATGATACGTACCTGTCCGAGCTTTGAGCGACCACCCAGTCAGTCAGACGCGCTGCCACTTCTGTTAGCATTTGTAGCTAGACTCATTGTGGTCAACGGTATTTTTCGGGGCTGTAGTTAGATGCGACCAAAGTCTTCCACGTTTTTCCTGTTTACATAGGTTTATATGACCAGTGACATGAGTTCAGGTTCGGGTACGCAAATCCAAACGTGGCTTTTTCCATGCTGTGGGAAGTGCGTACTATAATGACAGGCGTAGTAACACCTTCTGCGCGCTTCGACAGCGCATTGATACCTTCACTTCTGATTTCTTTTCTCTCCCACGACCCCCCCTACTTCCGTAAATACAACCAACGTGACTGCACTGCACTACTTGGTACACAGTCAGGAAGCCAGAGCTTGCAGAAAATTCTAAAATAAAATAATCAAGTGTGCTACTATGGAACATTTTCAAATGGAGGACATAGATGCCGACGACTGGCTTGTGGCGGAGCCGGAGCCATATCTATTTGAACCGGAATATACCGTGGAGGAGCTAGCCGAAATGGACCGTGAGAGGGAAGAAGAAACGGACGAAGATGAATCGTATGTGAAGAAGTGAAGTGAAGGTATCAATGCGCTGTCGAAGCGCGCAGAAGGTGTTACTACGCCTGTCATTATAGTACGCACTTCCCACAGCATAGAAAAAGCCAAGTTTGGATTTGCGTACCCGAACCCGAACTCATGTCACTGGTCATATAAACCTATGTAAACAGGAAAAACGTGGAAGACTTTGGTCGCATCTAACTTCAGCCCCGAAAAATACCGTTGACCACAATGAGTCTAGCTACAAATGCTAACAGCGCGTGGCAGCGCGTCTGGCTGACTGGGTGGTCGCTCAAAGCTCGGAGAGGTACGTATCATCTCGTCTCATTTCATAGAAAAACATATTTCATTATGAAAGTACAGTGGACTTTTCTTTTAAAGATATAGGACCAGCACATTTTGTCTGCACAGCGGGTTTGTACAATATTCAGGTGAATAATAGAAAAGTCACAATAATGGTGTGGTGGTGCTAAAGGATAATGTTATAAACGTCGCGATGGCAAAAACAAAACTACTTCACACCTGCAGTACCACACTATAAAATAGTTTATGTTTCTATTTTAGAATGGACTGTCTTGTAAAGATTTTCGGAGGTACATCTAATTTCTTGAATGTTATACAGGTACTTTTGCTTGACAATTGTAATCTTACTGCATCTTTAAGTGGTTGTACCATAAAAGAAGAAAGTTTTGGCGAGGTTTGATGATTCATTCTTCTAGTTCTTCCCTAAGTTCAACATGATATTCTTCTTATGTGGTGTTACTGTGATTTATGAATAGTGGGACTTCGCGCAGTAGTTTACTAAAGTATGCCATAGTTCGCTCATGTTGGGTGACATTTTTGAAATGTTCAAAACTGTCCTCATTTTTGTCTTGTGCTTTTCCTCATATTTTCATCGTTGTGTCACCATTTTGTAGCCACTTACTGAAGCTTCTTTGTGTTAACTCGCCAAATTGGAAATTTAATGATATCACATAGTGCCAGATAGTTTATTGATCCACGACAAACATGACTTCGCCATACTTTTTTCTATTGTTGCCAAACACTTATTACACACTCGCCCTTGAGCTAACATTTTTGCTGACGATGCATGACAGTAATGTTGTCATCCTCTGTAGTCCAAATATCTGAAATCAGAATGGTCAAAATTGAAGTCAAACTGTCTCACCCTGACACAATTTTCTTTACTCGTGTTCTGGAGAGAAGAGAAGCAAATACTTAGGTCTTCCCTTTTTGACATCTCTAGGGCTGTCCAAAGGCTGTCATTTCAAGGAATCTTGGAATAAAATATTGGATGACTTCAGTGTCTTTTGCCATACAGAGCAGTTTGTAAGTTTTGAAGTTGTTTTGTTTTCCAACTCTCTACTTCAGGAAATTGAATTTGAAAAGAAATATAAGGTTGACATAAAGTTGTAATTCAATTGCAAGTTCTCACATTCATCCAGAGTAAATTATCTGGGCACTGCAGCCTATTACATGCAGTGTCACAGTTGTAATACTTAAGAGCTGCACTGTACGTGATTCTCATGTTGCATAGCCATGTTGGCCGAGACATACAGCCTCTCTCATTTTGCTACAAAACAAGCTCGCGCTCTGCCGATATCCTGCTGTCACTCAGGTGGAACACTTGCAGACCCACTTTTCCTACAATGTGTAATGGAGGCGAGGGGTTACCCGACAGAATACAATGAGACTCTCTGGAGACTGCAGGCTAAGAAAAGAGCTTCTTTTACATCTGTTGCTGCAAACCACAGACTTAGAAACCAGTGCTGCGCAGCCATTCAGGAGATAAAGTTTTGCTGAATGACTTCATTGCATTTCGTGTCAGACAGTCTTGATCGTGCATGCGATAATTTCTTCACACTGTCAATGGTCATGGAATTGATTTGCTCACTGACTACAAGCACTATTTTATCTCTGCTGTGGAAATAAAGCGTGAATCTGTTCGATCCATCTGACTAATTTTCAAAAGAAAGACCGAATAAAGACTGCTGTCTATCTTCAATGGAAGAAAACAGATGAATAGGCTAAAAAGACCAAGAAAAGTCGATAGCTATCAATTTGCATTTTGTGAAGGTCGAACACAAACATAGGCAAGTTTGCACGTCTAATAATTCCTGGAATACTCGGAAAAATTAGATCTTTTATGACTTTCGGACACGGAGCTATATTAAAACCCTGTCCGACTATCGCGTCTTTGCATTGACTTTGTCTGTAATCAGTCGTGCGAAAAATTCGATTCGCATTCAGTGTGCAAGCGGCTTTACTGAGCATAGAACGCAAGCATTCTATGTATATATATATATATATATTTATATATACAGTTTGTGGTTGGCTGAGAAAGATATGAAGTCGTTAGTTTGCATCACAGATTCAGCTGCGTTGATTAAGCCAGGTCAAGTTTCAATTACGCGTGGCAACCGCCTTTAATCTGACATGAGGACAATCGATATAGATCCTATAATTTATGTCCTTATTCAGATAGTTACATTAAATAGTGCTTCATGTAATTATTTTTTGCATTGAAATGTACCTGACATTCTGTAAACCTGCTTGTGAGATTTCGGTGACGTGTGCGCACTCTGCGCCGGTCAGCCAAATTACCACTGCACAGAAATTAAACCAGGTTGGAGCTGGCGAGTTTTCTGCGCAACTCCAGCGGAGACTTTTTCTACAAAATTGTAACTGCTTCTTGATGAATATGTGACACCTCCCCCTACTACGCCGCCACACCCATCTCGGCGCACCTTCGTCTACCGAAGGCTGTGCACCTCACGAAATTACCACTACGCGGGCTGCGCCGTACGAAATTACCACTGCGCGGGCTGCGCCTCGCTATGCCACCTGCGCTGCGCCAGGAAATTAGAGCCCTTTATCTGGAACAAAAGTTTCCCATGTGCTGCAGTGTCGGCTGATTTCCGCAACCATACCTTTGGTGTCCACAATTTTTTATGCAGCGACGACTGTTTAGTGAAAAGGGAATTATGATAAACACCGTCTGAATCCATCCTTACTCTTGATCACTGTTTAGCAATTGGCCATCCTCCTGCAAGGTAAGACCTTACTGACTGGCTATTTTCATGACTTTACCGAATAATTTGTGTTTTAATTTAATATTTTTGGATCATAAAGCGATGCCTTATCATGCAGTGACGGATTCATTACTACCCATAATTCATTGTGATGAAAGTTATGCTTCAATGTAATGTTGTCCTGTAAACTTTTGCATGAACTATTTATTCAGTTGACGTATCCCATAAACAGCGGTGACTTTCAGCGGTGATTCAAAATGGATCTGCGTTTTTTGCTTGTTTCATGGTCATGCTTTTGTTCCCCAGTATCGTGAAAAGACACATATATAAAGAAACAAATAAAACCCACACTTCCACTGTCAGACATAGAATGAACTGGTGAGCAAGCCCTGTTTCAACTAATAGAGAGGTTTTGGTGCCCAAACCACTGTCGCCGATTCATGGTCTGTCCCTCCTTTGACCACCGTCTGGAGGCACTCGCATTTGCTGCCTCGGAGCCCCGCAGAAGTCTAGCCAGTTCAGAGATGCTCTAACCCACTTGTCAGGCCATAACGATTTTTCCCTTTTCAAAGTCAGTCAGTTCCCATTTCTCCCACATCCAACACGCTGAATACCAGAACTGACTGGCTTATTGTCTGGGATCTGTCTGCAGACCTGGACGTGCCATTGTTATGTTATGAGTTAATATTACTCGCTCCATCTATGAGTAATTTTAATGTTTTGGCTCACTGGCATATGTGTGTGTGTGTGTGTGTGTGTGTGTGTGTGCGCGTGTGTGGGTGCGCGCGCGTGCGTGCGTGCATGCATGTGTGTATGAGTGTGTATTGTATGTGTGTGTATAGCATCACTCTGTGATCGTTTGTGCTCACTTTAATGAGTAAATTTACCTACACAAGCACATTTACCTCCTTAGTTATTCGCTCTCAAGCATTTATCAATTATACCCCGGTCACTATCCTCCAGACATAAAAACCTTGAAGAGCATTATTTTATTTCTAAAATAAAAAAATCTGCATGCTGAAGCTCCAGTGCAGTAACGCATACTGACTTTAACTTCAGAATTTGAACATTTTGTTATCCCACCGATATGGAATACCGTGGGATATAGTCATCGCCCTGTCCGACCGTCCGTCTGTCTGTCCGTCCGTCCGTAATCATTCTCATTTCCGGAGCAGAACTCAAAAACTATACCACTTACAAACTTCAAATTTGCTATGGAACTTACTCTTATGGCGTAGTTGTGCCTTTTGGGGGTTTCAGTTCCATGCTGCCCATAATTTCGGAAATTTTCACCAAAAACAGCCCTAAAATTGGACTTTGTCTCGTTTCCGGGACAGAACTCAAAAACTATGCAACTTAGAAACTTCAAATTCGGTATGGAACTTACCCTTATGCTGTAGTTGTGCCTTTTGGGGATTTCAGCTCCATTTTGCCAAAATTTTTCATTTCTATACCAAAAACAGCCCAAAAATTGGACTTTGTCCCTTTTTATTATCCCCCTGGCATATAATCCGGAGGGGGATATAGCGATAGCCATGTCTGTCTGTCCGTCCGTCCATCCGTAATCATTTAGTTTCCGGGGCAGAACTTAAAAACCGTTCAATATATCTTCACAAAATTTGATGTGTAGATCTGATATATCATGTAGATGTGCCTTTTGGTATTTAGGAATTTCAAAAATTTTCATTTTTTGTGTTTCCAAGGCAACAAGTTGGACTTAGTCTCTGGGAAGGGTATGGCTTGTTTCCGGAGCATAACTCACTAACCGTTTAATATTTCTTCACGAAATTTGGTGTGTAGATTTGATATACAATGTAGATCTGCCTTTTGGTATTTAGAATTTAAGAAATTTTTATGTTTTTTGTTTTTTTTCTCATGGCAGAAAGTTGAAGCGAGTGTCACTGGTTCCAGAGCAATACATGATAATTGTTCAATGTTTATCTATGAAATTGGCATGTTGATCTAATGTACCCTGTAGATGTGCCTTTTCCTATTTAGGAATTGCTGAGATTTTGAATACTTGAAAGTATTTTCATGAAACTTTGAGAAGATATTTATTAGTACAAGGTACCTGAGGCCTCCCTGATTTTGCGGGTTCTGGGGGGATATGCCATCTTCTGATGGCTCTTGTCTACAGCAGAATTCAAAAACTCTGCCACAAATCACAAATTATGTGGAACCGGTGGGATAGGTCATCTTCTGATGACTCGTTCAGAAAAGTGTCATCTCACTTTGGTATAAATGGTTAATAACCGCACTCCTTAAGATGAGTTTCAGTTTGGTATGCCGTAGTTGGCAACTGGCAAATATTAATATGTACACTGCATGTCACAGAGCTCTAAAAACTTATGTTTCTATTGCAACAGAAAATGTGTAAATGGGGCATGGCTCCTACGTCCCAGGGCGTTTTTGAGAGCCGTCACTCAGACAGCGGAGTGATCCTCAGTCTCAATCAAGGGCCTGACTGTGACTCATGAATCACTGCTGAGCCATTCAGCTACATTACCTCTTTCTGTTCATTCACAAACCCTAAAAGCCAGCTTTAAGTAAGACTGACATGGCACTGAAGCTGAGAGTAATTTCCTATTCAGGAGATTGTCCATCTCCTCCATCCTTACCCTTACCAGCATGCTACGACTGAAGATTAAAGTCGGTGCTTTGGAGAAGCTAGAGGGCTAGAATGGAGAGAGGAGTCTACATGACGCGGTCAAGAATCAGTATTTGTTTGCGATATTACGACACCGTGATTAGAGGAATATCTCCGCTATCTTCAGGAGGTCTGCAGCCGCAACTCTAGTCACTGCTGCATTTCAGAGAACCAGCATGAGTATATTTTTCTGATTAGCAGTTAAAAGAGGCAGAAGCAATCCTCTTTTTTGACTGTCAAAGTTTAAAGAACCTCAAGAATTGTTGTTCTCTGATTGAGGAAGGTTAATGAAGCATTAGCATTACACAGCTCTGATTGGCAGCCACACTGTATTGCTAGTCAAACACCACTCCAAACATGACATTTTATATTCATGAGGCCTGGATGGATGGAGCAGTAAGAAGATAGATGTATTTTTCAAACCAGGAATATTGATTCTTCACCTTTGTCCCACAAGGCAGCCCCCACATATACCTGTGGCATTTAAGATGGCAGCTCATTAATCTATCATCTTGTTACTATCATGTTGGACAGTTATCCCATTAAAATGAGATATTCTTTTTCAGGGCTATCTAAGTAAATTCCGGTAAATAAGAAAAGTGGAAAGGAATACTTGGGTCATAGGCTATGAGTTTTACCTATGGACCTTGCCCCTGCAGAAATCTGCCACTCCTTTAGGCTGTTTCTGCAGAGCAGACCTAGCCTCTGGCCATGTCTTTCACTGAAATCACATTAAGCCGCACCTTGAATTATTGATATCCCCTTGGAGATCCTGCCAGTGAAATATCCCCAGTCTTGCTGGAGTGCAACATAAGGTAGAACTCCTTGGGCAAAGGGCCCTAAAACTGCTGGAGTCAAGGCTCCAGGGGGTGGCTGCTTATAGTTAGTTATAGCATAGTCACCATTGAATCAACTGATCCCTGAAATAACACGGCTAGCGAAACTATGGAATTACACCAACTGACATGGATTTTTAATGAGGTTATGACCACATAGCTTAGAAGGCTTAATGATTGTGATAATGTTTCAGTACATTTATGGCCATAATTATCTACTTCAGAGTCAGTGGCAGTAATGCGATACATAGGAAAGGGCTTGGTGTTAAACCCTTAGCCTGCAGGACACTGACGAGCTGGGCCATTTGAATAGAAATAAGCTGAGGAGTTCAGTTTGAGGCTTTGCAAAACAAACATTAAATCCTGTCCACTATATCATATTGGCAAAGAGAAAAGTATCAGCCCCAACAGAGATTGCAAGTTAAACGCAAGCTAATATCTGGAGAATTTATTGCAACATTCCATTCAGAGCACAAAAGGCTTGTACGCGCTCTGTGTGTCAAACCCGCTTAATTTCATCACCACTTTGTTAGATCTTCAACAAGGCCAAAAATAGCGCCTATTATACTGCCACAAATCATTGCTTCAATTCACATTTGAGATATAGGGGTTAATACCTTTTTTTGAAGGCTCAGAAGCAGCAGTGCTCGTGACTGCATCTCCCTTTTTTCCAGCTAACCTTGGTTACTAACCGCAGCATCCTTCACGCACAAGAGACAAAATTGCTGAATGCATAACCACAGGGAGGGATTAGCTCATTGGTCCCTTCTCAGAAATATTAAATAGGCTGCACTTTATGATTTCATTAGCATGCAGAAATTTAGCAGCTAATTCAGATGAAGATCATGTTTTCATTAATTCAGCCTATTTTAAGTAAAAGGTGAATCAAGGGCTGGGCACGCTCAAATGATTAGGTTGGGAAAAATCAATTTTCTTGCTGGATTTGTGAAAGTCCCTGGATTTAGATCGTCATTAATTTGAGCAGATGACCTTAGCGAAATTGGATTCAATTTGCATGGGTTTCTAGTGAGATAGTGAAGGTAAGCGTGGTCGTTGATGAAAGATGTTTACTCAAGATATGGCAGTAAATTTCATAAGACACCGATATACCTACCCTCAAACTGCAAGACCACAGACTCACTGTTATAAGTAAATGCAGTCTGGCGTTGTATTAAGCATTTTGCTTAATACAAAACTGCATGTAAGCATTGATTTCTTTTCTTGTAAAAAATAGATTTAAAAGAAAGATTAGCCTAGATTCATGATATTTACTCTTTGGCTTTGTGGGGCAGTATAGCATAAGTGCTGTAACTATGCATTGGGTGATATTCGAGTTGAGCTGTTACTTAGGCCTGAAAGTATTTGGAGGTTAAGATTTATTTGGATAGAAATTATACTATACACCACAATAAACCATAATCTATCTTAGATGTGCTAACTATTCATTTGTAAGCGGCAAGGAAAGGCACAGAGGACTACATGCAGCTGGCACATAGTTAGGATTCTAGCAATTAGACCCTTGTTGTTATAAGGGCCCCAGCACCTGGCAGAGACCCTCCAGGGTCATGGGAGCAGACAAACTGGGGTCTGTTTGTCACCAACTTAGTTTGCCACAGCTGAAGCGGCCACCTGCCTCGGAGGTGAGGGACAACCTCTCGGGTAATGGTTGGCTCAGATGTCTTGTGAACCACCAAAAACTGCTTACCACAAACTTTTGGCCTGTGCTGCTCATGCCGGACAACGCCACAGTGCCATCCAATGGACTTTGACAGAACTGTACCCTTTAAATTAAAATGCATTGCCTTCTATGTAAAAATTTCAAAGGATTTTTCATTTTCTGAGTTAAAACACTCTTTTTGCGCAAGATGTCCCAAAAATAATGTATATTTCTGTTATACTGTATGATAAGAGCCGAGTAATAGCATCATGCAGATTATTCTTGTAATTCTGTATTGTTTCGGATGTTTCTTGACCAACTCTTAACGCAAGCATGTCGTGTTTGGTGTCATTTTAATCCTCTAAATTTCTGAAATCGCATAGGGCATATTTCGAAGGAATTAAAATTGTGCCATACCCTCATTCAATAACTTTTGAAAGAAGTATACTTCAGTTTTCCTTGTGGTCATGTCTCCTCCCAAAGCCCCTCTGGAGAGGGGGAGCCTTCATGGTTCGAATTACCCAAACTACCTATGACACCACCATAGGACGCAGTGTGAAGTTTGGGCATAAAAGAGGCGGGAACAGTGAAGTCGGGGAAGCCTGCATTCATCCTTCCCTCATATACTTTGTGTATATGTGTAGTTTTGAGCTGCGCCAGGTATGAATTGACTTCTTTTTATCTTTTCTGTAACAATGCAATTGGTTCTTGTGATTTAAGCTTGTGCCTGCCTTGCGAAATAAATTGATATTTGCATTGGTTGTGTGTTTCTGACTTTAAACAAACATATATTTCCAGTTCGGAATCCTGGCTCCAAATTGAGTACTGTAGTCCGTAATTGCGTGCCTGCTCAACACACTTGGCATCTGCGTTATAAGGTGGATTTTCCATGCTGTGTATGGTGCTATTAAAATTAGCTTCGAGCAGATTTTGTTTATATCTTTGGGCAGAAATCTTAAAAGGCGCAAGGCCTCTGAACGATGAGAATACCGTTATGCCTTGTAGTTGCTCGCTTTGGGCCTCGGTAATCCGTAGTCATAGCTAATTACTATGTCAAATTACTGTGCTTAATAGGGCCGCCTACCTCTGAGTTCTTCCACCGACTTGGGTTGTACAGATATTTTTGGTCCGGCAGAGTAAGGTATAGACCAGTATTGAGTCCGATGCACAACGGAGCTCCAAATTAAGTAATAAATTGACTAATTAGAATCAGATCATATTTATGCAAACGCATGTTAACCGCAAATGATTGCATCTAGAATTTTGTATCCTAAATTTGATATGGAGTCAGATGTATTGTAACCGCTAAGATATTAGGGCTGCAGCCTGCGCTAGGCACGTTTCAGGCCATGGAAAAGCAGAACGTGAAAGACGTCATCACGTGTGGCCTGGGGCAGGGGTCTAGTGCTGACGCTGTAGCCAGACCCCATTATTATAATGGAGACCTTGAGGACATTCTTTTCCCTGGCTGTTAAGGCAAACACGCTGAGACGTTCCGCCTTAGCTAGGACCCTCCTTAGCCAAGTTGCACGGTGTTTACAAAACTCTGAAGCAATTTTTTACTGTTTAAATTATTTTGTAGTTACTGCACTTAGCTTTTGTAGGGCAGTATACCAGGATCTCAGGGTCCTTCCCTGCAGAAGTCTGCCTGGCTGTCTGGGGCCTTGTCTCTTACTGCAAGAGAGTTTTGAGTTTAGTCAGTGCAAGTTTTCACAAGTGTGATGATCAGTAAGTTTGCTTTGGAATTGAATGTTTTTGATTTACCCCATTGTTGTTATCCTTGGAGTCCCCGGGGCGAGGTATTGTAATCAGTTCGGTTTGTTGGTTGTCGAAATCGACACCATGTTACTTTGTTTTGCTAGTCATCTGTCCGTCCGTTTGTCTGGTTGTTAGCAGGATATCTCAAAAACAGCTGCATAGATTTCAACCAAACTTTACAGAATGTTAAAGTTGCACAAGAGGAACAAGTGATTAAATTTAGGCGTATCCCAGCCAAACTGCAGCTGAGATATAAGCCAAAGTATAAATCCAGCTATGCTGGCAGAGATTTGAACTCTTTCCAATTGGCCAGATTCCCAATTGGCCTGCTTTTGGGTTTTGCTGCCACCTGGTGATAGAATGCAACAATACCCTACATCAGCCAACAAAAATAACGAATGCACAGAGTTGCCTTGGCGTGGCGGAGGTATGTGCTTTACCGAGTGCCCTTAAGCAATATTACATTGTCCAGTTGTCCTAAGCCCCACATTTAAAGTTTTGAGGCAAAGGTCAAAGTACTAAGTAACTTTTGACCACATTACGAAATTGACCCCAGTCTCAAGTCAGACACCAGACGATTTCGATGATGGTCTTGCAAGGAGGGAGTCATTTTTTTGTCTGGTTGCCTGTTTGTTTGTGTGTCTGCCTGGAAACAATCCAGCATCTAGATGGTTGCACTGATTGACTTCAAACTTTCAGAGTAGGTGGGCAATGGTCCACATATTACCTGATTAAACATTGGGGGTGATTAGGTCAAGGTCAGTGTCACTAGAGAGGTCAAAATTGTTTTTTTTTTTTGCTGTAAACTTCTTCAAATTCATCACATTGAGTTCAAACCAAGACCAAAAGCTGCATCTTTCAATACTGCTTCCAAACATATGCCATTTGATGGGGTAGCTTTGATCATTTCCATAGCGGTTGGCGGGGTTACATTTCAGGGGTGATCGGTGAAAATGATATATTTTCCATTATAACTCAAAAATGGTTGTAGGTAGACAAATGTTTACTATTGTGTGCATATAGGAAGTCCTATATGGACTTTTATTTGACACTATGGCCTTTGATCTTGAGTGACCGTGAAAGTTCAAACTCAAGGTCATGGATTTTCAGAGGGGCAACTTGAAAACAGTTCATGTTAGACAGTTTTTATCATTATCAACATATAGGAAGTACCATATGGGCTTTAATTTGCCACCATGACCTTTGACCTTGAGTGACTAAGGACTATAAGGTGAAAATGGTTGTGGTCACATTTGTAAAATTGTGTCTGGATCAATAAATGCTGCAAGGTTTGTTTTGCCTGGCATCACTTGTTGCTCTTCTTCTTCTTGACTTTTTCTCATCCTTGTTGGATTATGGGCTCTCTGTAATAACTGATCGCACTAATGCCTTCTGCTCTGTTGTACCACAGCAGTTTAAAAGCCAGAGCTAAGGATGAATCTGATTGAATCAACTGTATGCCAACTACAGCAAGCACTGTAATTCATTTTTGAGCATGCCAATACCCCCAATACTAATACCAGTGCATGCACTAATAGCAATATACTGGCAGACTATAAAGGAAATCACATCAGTTTGTGTATTTGGAGAGGCATAATGTACATAAAGTATTTGATTCTTTCTGTCTTAATTAAAATTAATTGCACCATGTAAAATAGCTTCCCTAAATCTTACACCACAGATTAGCTGGTCAGCCATGCAATAAAAATGAATTCAACTTATCTCTTATCACTGATATAATAATAAAGTTATTATGAACCTTTACAATATTGAACAATTGATGAAACTTTCCACAATTTATTATTTAATTTCACAAGAGTATGCTGCATTATTAACTACCGTCATTGTCATTATTTCAGGGTAGATAGATTGCCATCTAATGATCTAGCCATAGTCTGTTGAGCTAATACAAATCTGATGGTGATGGTGCTGGCCTGCAAGCCCTTCCTTCTGCTGCATTCTTCGCCCCCACCTTAACGGGCAACAGGTGTGGTTCCTTAGGGTGGAGGTGAAGGTTCCCTATTTGAGGGCTGGCTGCACTCTTATTCATTGCAGCAGTATTCTGTGTGCTGGAGTCCTGATGGTTTCTTGTGTGCTGCTGCTCCCCTCCGGGAAATGTATTTTCTAATTTAAATTTAAGTTTTTCTATATTTTCACTCAGCCTGTGCGTTTGGGTCCCTGATTCCGCTTTTGGGTACATGGTCCCTGTGCCCACTGGCTTCATGCCTTCTGCCGGCGGGGGCAAAACCGTGACAATCTCAGACCAAGAAATGCTTTTAGCTAGCTAGCTAGCATTCCATGTAGTTCCCACATAGACAATTGTTTTGGTACTTTTTCGAAGAAGAGCCCAGATTTGACATTTTCAGACCCATTCCAATTTAATTACTAATACTTGGTCGGTCTCTGCTGCCAGTTAATTTGTTACCTAGATAAATAGCATTGGGGAGCTGTTCCACAGTTGCACATCGAAAGAGAAAACAAAAAATAAGAATCAAGCTAATATACGCAATTGAGTGTTCCCCGCCTCTCCCTTGCTGGTAATTTTTTGCTCGTATTTTTCTGTTTGCTTTTTGATATGCACATTCTTAGTGAAGTCACAAAGATGGTCTTGCTAACTAAAATAACTTGGTCATCATATTTCCTTAAATATCCACTAAGGGAGGGCAGGAGGAAGGGCATGTTTCATTAGGTTAACAGAAAACACGCAGCCTAACCACCGTCAATGAACAAGAATCATAGGCCCCAAAACATATTTACATGATTATTAAACATCGACTGATTAAAATGTTCCATATATTAGTTGCCACGAAAGAGAAGTTTGACTTTGATGCGATTTAAAAAATGACACAGCCTGTGTTTTTGCCACTAACTGGTGGACATATGATGTTTCATTGCACTTATTATAATTTCAGTAGTGGTTCTGCAGTGGTGTGAGTATTAGCTGCAACAATGATAACTCTGTCAATGGGGATAAATTTGGGTCCATTTGATAGGGAAGTCAAAGCATTTGTGGGGAGGCATTTCCCCCCCGTGCCCATACTCAGAACCGGTAGCCCGTGGCAATTACTGACCGTCAATTTTCATCCATATCCATTCAGGGAGTTGCTGGTAATCTAAGGTATAAAACCCCTTGAAAAATAAGTAACCAAAGTCACAACTGAACTCTGGATTTACCTCCAGCAGCTGCTTGGAAAGATTTAGGGGGAAGGAGGTGAGGGTAAAACAATTCTCAAATGCCTCATTAAGGAGTCAAAATGGATCTTGTTTTAAGTCACAAAGGAGGGCCAGCTCTAGGGTGCAATTACAGCCAATCTTTTGCGCTGAGCATCATTCACGGCTGATGGGGCTGGGCTGAGTGTGTTTTTGTTGAAACTCTTGGCAGACCATCAGGGGCTATGCCTAGCGATTGGACTAAGAAAAACTGCCAATAACTGCCTTCTGAGCAAACATGTCAGGGAAGCGTCCAGACTTCTCGCACCCTGCGTTCCCAATCTCTCCCTCAATTCGCTTCTTTAAATTATTTGTGTTGGCCTTATATCAAACACCTTTTTAAGCAATTTTGTTGTCACAAACAAAAGTCTAATGTTGAGATAAAATCACATGAGTTTGGCTGGAGTATTGAAGTGCTCCTGTCATCTCGAATGTCTCATGTCAGGTGGTCATAAAACTCAGTCCGACTTAGGCTTTTTCGCGTCTTGACAGTCCAACGAAATCAAAAGCATTTAATATCATCAGAGTGCTTTAGTCTTTGCTCCTGCAAATGGGGAAGTTCAATGACATGAACTTTGCCAACGACTGCTGGCACTTTGCCAAATCCCCTGCATTTGGGAAATCTGGTCGTCTGAGGGTAAAAACTCAGTGACTGATGACAAGTTGTCTGTAGATGTGAGAGAGAGTCAGTGTTTACTCTTTTCAATATCAAGTCTTCATGAGTAAGGATGGCATAATTTGAAAACACCATCACTAGCATGACTGATCTCAGTTGAAGCACTCAGTTCCAATGAAAGCGCTTAAGTGCACATTTAATTAACTCGCAGGAAAATGAGAAACCTGCATGAACTCTAGCCCAGCCATGTTTCAGTGAGGCTCCCGCCTCAGAAAGCTTGAATCATTTGGGGTAACAAAAACTACTCAAAGACAGGAGTGTATATGATCAGCAATGATTCAAAAGTTCAGAGAAAAACAAACGAAAGGTCTTCATGCAGGGCAGGACACGTAAGTCTTCTAAATCATAATAAAAATAATTTTTCTTGAGCCAATGTGATCCATAAGTAACTCAAATGGACTGTTAAACTGTAGAGTGCATTTCACAATGTTTAACCTTGAGCGAAAGACCCCGCCACTGTGTTGTTTTTTTCCCCGTGCTGTCTGTAGTATGCATGTAATTCAGTCATGGTGGACATCCATTCATCCATTATCTTAACCTTCCTCCTCATCAGGTCACTGAGGAGCTGGTGCTTATTCCAGTCTACACACACATGCATGCACACACACACACAGAGAACTGAGTAGCATACCGTATCTAGGCTACATGCAAAATCGAGTTGGTAAAAAATGTTTTCGGACTAGTCATTTCATTGCAAGACCAGTTTCACGTGAAATAGGAACAGGAAATTCATTCAGACGTTGAATATGTTGTATTGACATTTGTTACCTGCCTGAGTATTCCACAACCCCATTTCCAGCACAGTTGGGACAGCGTGTAAAATGCACATAAAAAACAAAATGCAATGATTTGCAAATTATTTCAACCCTATATTTAATTTACAGTCGTACAAAGACAACATATCAAATTTTGAAAATCAGAAATTTTATTGTTTTAGCCCGTTGCAGTGTGTTTTACCCCTGTTGGCCACTGAATCATTTGACCGTTGTTATGTCATTTTGCTCTGAACAAATAATACAACATATATCTAGTTATGATTTTTAACTTGAATAATTCTTTCATCAAGATCTGAAGGTAACACTTTATTTGCAAGTAGGTACCACAGAACAAATGAGGAGGAACAAAAGAGGAACAAATAAAATTAAAGAACACTAAACAGCAAGTACTATAGGTACTAAGGAACAAATAAGGAGGTACTAAAGAATAAATGAGGATTTACTAAAATGCAAAGGAGGATGTACTAAGGTATGAATGTGGACATTTTAAGGAACGAATGAGTATTAAGTTACACAAAACCGCAAGGAGGTACTGAGGAACGATTGAGGATGTACTAAAATGAACGAGGAGATGATAAAGAAGGTATGAGGATTACAGTACACAACATTTCAAGTTGGTGACTGTGGGGGCCTCACCATCTACTGAAGCACTTCTGCTTCTTCCTTTCTGTCAATATATCTTTGGCGCAGCTTGAAGGAGTGCTTGGGGTCATTGTCTTGCTGAGTTACAAAGTTCTGACCAACCAGTATTTGCCCAGAGGGAATAGCATGGCGTGGGAGGATGGAATGGTATGCTTCCTTATTCATGGTGCTCTTATCTTCTATGTGATCTCCAACATTTCCACTGGTGAAACGCCCTGCCTGTGGGGCTCTAATCCAGGCTCTGGAGGAAGACATGTTGACAGTTGAATTTCAAGATCTACAGTTAGCCTGCGACAATGGAAGTCAACGGGTGATTTAGCCTTCTCAGCTAAAACTCCAAGACTCTTGAATGGCCACCCAATTATTAATATTCGAAATGCTGAGCCCCTACCTTCATTTAATGAATTCTGGACCACTCCCAAAGTAGCGGAGAGTATTGGGTGGGATTGCGGATAGGAGATCGGGGCGGGTGTGGTGTTGGACTTGGTCAGTGATTGTGTGGACGGTGGGCGCCCCTCGGGTGGTGAGACTTAGGGTGGGACTCGCATCTTTTGTCGGAGTTGGTGTGGCTCCCAAGCCCCCTCGGGGTCCCAGGTGGAGGCTGTTTCTTACTTCCTTCTTGGAGAGGGGAAGGGTGGGAGGGACGTAGTAACCAGACGAGTGGGGATTGTGGGAATGTAGGAGGTGAGGATTTATGTGTAAGGACGAATAGGAAGGCGCATTTGGAGGGGCCCTGTTCATTAATCTGCATTATTGGGAACTCCCTATAATTCTTTTTTGAAGACACACTTTTATAGGCTTGCTCTTAGTGACCACATTCTTGTATTGTACTGTTATTTCCTTTTTCTTTTTTCCTGGTGTCATTTTGTGTAAGTCTGTTTTTTAAATCCTAATTATTCCTATTTTGATGTTTAATTCCCAAACTTTTACCCAACCTTGCGCTATATGTATTTACTTTTTTTTACCTGTTTGTGAAGCACATTGTGTTGTATTGCTTGCAACGTGCTGTATAAAAAGATTATTATTAAAATACTTTTGTATATTATTCCTGTGACTCTAATGTGGCACTTTTGTATCACATTAGCAACCACACATTAATCATTGCAGTAGTCAGGAATGCATCACACACATTTTGATTTCATTCTAAGTCATTAATTCATTATAATAGTCTAAGAAAAAGGCTTCTACTCTGTCACCATTAAACTCATGCAAATAAAGTCACAGTGGTTGGTTTGGTCATGTGCTATACTACTATTTACCCAACTGTGGATGATTTTGACTCTCAAAAATGCTATGGAGTATGATGACAGAGTATGCAAGTACATGAGTGCACATTTTGATTGTGAAGGTACCTAAACAATGTTGCTTAGATTCAGCAGATATGCTGAGCGGTTGAGGGTAAGGGCGAATGATAGAGCTACAGAATAACCTTCTTGAAGTATTAACAGAAAACAGACTAAGGTGAGAATTGAAAAAGTAAAATTGCACATCTACACTGAACAAAAATATAAACTCCCCATGTCAAATATCGATGCCACATGGAGTTAACAACTCTAAGGCGCATATGCTGACTTTTACTTGTACAATAGGGATATTTCTCTTGATTTGTGTACCATTTTCTAATCCATCTCTCTGTCAGTGAGCATTTGCTCAGCGATGCAGTGATTTCACTCAGTATATGGGTATGGCATTTCCAGACGGTGATCAGGCAGAATGAGCAGTACCCAGACACTCCTTATACTGGGGACAATAAAAGGCCACCCCAAAATGTCAAATTTTGTCAAAAGTCATCATGCCTCAGATGTTCTCAGGTCATGTGGGAACATGCCATTGGCATGCTGGATGCAGGGATGTTCATTTGAGAAGATGCTGTGCAGCTGAATGTTAACTATCGAACGATAGGCCGTTTGAGAGTTTGTTTCCAACAGACGGGCAGTACTGCAAATCTACCTCATCCACGTCGGCCACGTGTGACCACACCAGCGCAAAGATCGCTACATCCGGCTCATCCACCTGCGGGATCGGCTCAGATCAGCGACACGCCCAGCGGATGAGATCGTTGGTCTCCACAACAGACGCTTCACACCACAGGCAGTCCGTAACCGTCTGCAAGAAGCCAACTTGCATGATCGCCGTCCTCACTGTGGTGTGGATCTCACTGCTGTCTGGCTTCGGAACCGACTCGCATGGGCAAACGCACACGATCGATAGTCCTTGGCACACTGGAGAAGAGTGCTATTCACAGACGAATCCCGGCTCCAGTTTTTTGTTACTAAAAACAAAAATTTGTCATGGGGCATTTATATTTCTGTTCAGTGTATAATTCAAAACCTCTCTATCCTCAGGAAAAGAGGATATAATCTGAAACTCCCTCTCTCAAAAGAATACAAATCCCACGCTCGGCCTTCAAATAATTAATTCAGCAGAAGTAAAGAGAGAGGCACCTCCAATGGGAAGGCTGATGGCAAAGAGTCAAGCCTGAAATGAATGGGGCTGCTTTAGTCAAATCCCGGCCTGCGTTAAAATTAAGATGTGAGTTCTTTCTGATATTCACTCGAAGAGTTAAAATTTGGACTGTCACTACAGCATAAGGAGTGGAAATTGAACTGTAGAAATCCTGGTGCAATGTGCTCTCATTATATTTTTACTGTTCAGCAGAATAATCCACTTTGTTTCCTCAGTGTTTTCCAACAGCTGTCCAATACAGTGATGAAGTGCATTTCCGGTTTATTTTTACTTCTCACAGAATTCCATCTCAGGGTATATCTCCAGCATTTTTCAGGTCGGAGATACTGCCAATTTCCATTGTATTGTCCCAGCATTGCAGTGCATTTATACTGTATGGTGTCTTCAAAGTTATCGCTATTGCATAATTTTGTGATTTTCATTACAGCAAAAATAAACTCCAGGACCAAACAGGCCACGATTTGATTTAAAATTTTTTAAAATCAACCCCAGGGGAAAGAAAAGCGATAGAAGACTTAAATTAAACACGATTATTTATTTAATGCATGTTGATTGAATAATGACTGATCTGCATTCCAATGAAATTTTGCCTTTCAGTCGGTACAGCATGGGATGATTACAGGGAACCCAGACTATAATGACTTGTAGGCTTCATGATTAATGTTGGTATCAGTCATATTAATATGAGTCAAAAAATATCCTAGACATCTTCGTTTTTATAAAATTTGAAAATTTTACGCATAGCGCAATTCAGTTTGGGTAGTGACGTCTAATGGTTGCTCAACTCAGTTCTGTCAGTTCGCTGGTACCGTAGTTGTGACTTTACAGCGAGAAAAATGACATCAATTTAGCCTCTTTAATATGAGCCCGACAGAAAATAACCAAAATGGGCATAAAAATTAAGACCAGAGGAGACGAGATGTGGCGAGAGTGGGGCAAACCTAGTGGTGTCAGTGCAACAACTGCGTCGCCATGACAACCGAGAGAGAGAGTGTTTGTTGTCGAGCTCCAATTTTTGTCAGCAGCTGTTGGAAGTCAGCATAAGCATACGGTGAGTTTTCTGATCCGTTGCACCCCAATGTCAATAATTTCAGGTAATAGCATCCACCACTGTCATGTGCTTTATACCCTTGTGATGGCCCCAAATTATGACATTGATGACAGACAAAATGTTAAAACTTGAACAGATTTAATAAAACAAAGACTGACCAAGAAAGAAATATATATAAAAAAATGAGATAGTTACAGTCCCTTGGCAGCTGAGATGGGGTTTCCATGTTGCAATGTCCTGGGACAGGAAAATGCTCCAACACAGGCAAAAATCCACAAAGAGCTTCACAGGTCTTGTAAAGAGTGACAGGTCTGGTCAAAAGTATTCTTCCACTATTTCTCCTTGCAATTTCTCCTACTACTTTACTCTGTAAAACCCCAACAAAGCAACACCAACGACGGACATTGCCCGGGATGAAGGCCTCATGTGTTCTGTTTGTCTAACTTTAATTAGAGCATTTTCCTGGCTGGTGTGATTCACAATATAATGGATATTTTTCACCATTAAAAACGGGGCATGAAAACGCAATGGTTACGATTAATCTGACTCCATAGAACAAGTAGAATACAAAATTTAGCTATATCCTCGTTAAAAATCTGACTCCAAATTAGAATTAGAATAGATAATTTAGGGAACACCTGCGTGGATTTCGAGACAAATCTGCCATCAGATACGGCAGCGCAAACCATCATTGCTCAGGGTTAATTAAATGCAACTGTCCTGGAATCAATTCGACGATAAGTCCATTGGTTAAACGGGACTACCTTGATAGCAGCATCGAGGCTTAAACAAAATAGCAGCACTGAGCGTGAACGTATCAAGAAGCCAGATTTATATATATACCCAAGGGCTCCTGAAAAAGATCAACCAGACACCGGCATATAAGGGTATCTTTAATAGCTAAACCTTAAGAGCCGGTATTCCATAAATCCTTAAGGGGTAGAACATAATCCCAAATCTAACTTAGAAGTATCGTTACCTACACGTCTTGGTAGGAATTTCCCCTTAAGTCCCGGTCGCAACAGGGCTAGAATATACGAGTGTTACAAATCAAGGAAAATCACGTAAGCTGAAAAAGGAATAACAATAATTTATTCACCGGGAAGGCACAACTTGGATCAAACAAATCAACGCTAAACCTATTACCAGTTACATATAATTTAGATATTTTCATACCTGGAAAAGATGAATGGCCACGCGGAGCTAAAGTAGCCCCACGTGGTCGGGGAGAACTCAAATGCCCCCTCGCTCTGGAACAAGGTGACATGTGACCTCTTTCCACTTACCTACGCGCGTCAGAAGTTGACAAAGAAGGCACAGGAAAAAGAAGAAGAGCGAGCCCCTTTAGGATCTCGTACCTTTAAAGGCTCCAAACCACACCTCCGAACAAGGTAGAGGAAGGGGTGGCCGAATCAGAGTTTTACTGGCCTCAGTGGTAAGATTAATTTGCATAGAGAGGAGACTAGGTAGTCGCCCGAATGAATCTTACAAACAAGAACCATAATTACAAGAGAAATGAAACATGTTCCATTCAACTCCTTGGATTTTCCAGAGAATAAAAAGACCAAACATGATAGGAATATGTGCTAAAATGATGCAGTTGTCATGGAAAAGCCTTAAAATGGAACATTATAGCCCAATAGTGTGATAAATATATAAGAGGTTCCTTCCTAGGATATTGAACAGAAATATATTATGAATTTGATAGAGATTTAGATCGTTTAAGGCAGCTTAAATGTAACTGATCCTGACTTTAATCGAGAAGTGGTCTGTGAGTTTCAGAGGGCCTGAGCAAATGGCTCTAAACCCCCCACTGGGCAGAACAGAGGAGATTCTAAGCAGGCAACAGAACATCCAGGTCGTAAAAGCTTGCTGCTAGGTCAACCAAATTTTACACATGGAATGTACCTGTGTTCCAACAATATGAATTTTGACATATGTTTTGAGTAAAATCAAGCCAAATCAAACTTTCAGGTTCTACAACTTTTTTCAAATCTCTTGGACTTCTCCTTCTGAGGCAAGCCCAGGACATGCTAAAACCCAAGCTCCAAACTGCGCTTAAATAAAAAAAAATGTCAATACTGCCATCTAGTGTCCCCTCCCCCCCACAATTCACTTCCAATCCAAAAGGGAAAAATTTTGACTCATAAAGGCAAAATTTTTCTTTCCAATACAAAATGGTTAAGTAGACACGTGTGTGTGTGTGTGTGTGTGTGTGTGTATATCTATATATATATATATATACACACAGACACAAAATACAATATGCTAATAAACGCATGATATATATACACATACTCAAGCATGGGATAAGCAATCAGCAATTACACTGTCAGTACCCTTTACATGCTTAATTTCCTGTAATATCATTCCAAGGAAGCGGCGCAAAGCTTTTTTGTTGTCAGGAACTGGAAAGTCCCTGAGGGCTTGGACTTTAGCATTTATGGGTGCCACATTACCTTGGCCTATGACATAGCCAAGATAGGTGACACTAGCACAATCAAAGTCACTCTTGTTGAGGTTAACAGTCAGGTTAGCCTGGGTCAAGCGCTGGAACAACGTCTCTACATCTCTTCAGATGTTCTTCCCAGGAGTCACTCCATGTGATCAGGTCGTCGATGTACTCACCCATGTGTGGCAATTTGGCGATTGTAGACTGTATCATCCTTTGGAACGTGGCTGGTTATTTTTCATGCCAAAGGGTAAGACTTCATACTGGTATAACCCAGATGGTGTGGCAAAAGCAGAGATGTTCTTAAAGGCACACACTAATAACCCTTCAATAAATCAATCTTGGTCAGAAACTATGCTTGCTCTACTCTATCGATACAATCATCAATCCTAGGTATTGGAAACACATCAGTTCTAGTTACAGCATTGACTTTGGCATAATGTAGTACTTCCATCAGGTTTTGAAACTAGCACACAGGGTGAACTCCAATCTGAGTTAGAGGGTCTGATAATATCATGTTCTAACATGTACTCAACCTCTTTCTCAGCAATCTTTCTCTTTTCAGGATTCATCTGGTGCAGATGCTGTTTTATTGGTTTGGCATCACCAACATCTACATCATGAGAGGGTATAGAAACTCTGTTTGGAACATCAGGAAATAGATCTTTATATTTCTTGATCAACCTCTCAAACTGATCTTTCTGTGAGGGTTCTAAGTGCTGGAGTAATACATCAAGATTTTGCAACACTTCAGAATTTGACAATTTACGTGAAAGAACTTCAGCTTTAATTCTAGGTTCATCATCTTGAAACTCCCCCTCATCTTTACAAATCTCGGCCATAGGAGGATCTGAAGTGACAGCTGCAACCCTAGCATTCCTATCATGGTAGGCCTTCAGCATGTTAACGTGACACAACTGTTTTGGCTTTCTCCTATCTGGAGTCTTCACAATGTAATTGAGATCATTGAGTTTTGTTAGAATTTCATACGGACCATGAAATCTAGCCTGCAATGGATTGGACTGCAAGGGAAACAACACAAGGACCTTGTCTCTTGGTTTAAACTAACGGCTAATAGCCTTATGATCATACCAAGTTTTCATTTTTCCCTGACTTGATTTCAAGTTCTCTTTGGCTTGGTCAAAATCTGCATGCAGTCTTTCCTTGAACTTGCTAACATAGGCTAACAGACTGATATGCGGCTCTTTCTATTGCCATTGTTCACTCAACAATAGCAAAGGTCCTCTCACTTCATGGCCAAACACTAGCTCAAACGGACTGAATCCAGTAGACTCCTGCACTGCTTCTCTAGCTGCAAACAACAGCAAATGAACACCTTCATCACAGTCCCAGAAATCACAGTCTTTCTCATGGTCATAACAATAAGTCCTCATCATTGTCTTGAGAGTGGAATGAAATCGCTCTAAGGGACCCTGACTCTCTGGATGATAAGCACTGGAAAGAATCTGCTTCGCACCTAATTCATACACAACCTGCTGAAACAATCTCAAAGTTAAATTGCTACCTTGGTGTGACTGACTTTCCCTGGGAAGGCCAAACAACGTGAAGAACTTTATCAAAGCCATCGAGATTGCAGTTGCCTTGATGTTGCGTAGAGGTATGGCTTCAGGGAATCTGGTAGATGCACACATGATTGTCAACATGTCCTGATTTCCAGATCTAGTCCTGGGTAATGGACTAACACAATCAATGATGACCTTGGAGAAGGGCTCCCCAAATGCTGGGATAGGCTGCAGTGGAGCTACAGGTGGGTCTAACCGGTGTTTTCCAACTACCTAACAAGTGTGACAGGTTTTGCAAAAGTTGGAAACTTCTTCCCGATGTCCGGGCTAGAAGAAGTGTTTCATGATCTTGTCAACAGTCTTTTTAACACCAAGATGACTTCCTAAAGGTAAACTATGAGCCATTGTTAAAATCTCATTCCTCTAGACCTTTAGAACAACAATTTGCTTGACCAGTGTCCAATCTGCATTGGGAGGGATATCAGGAGGGCGCCACGTCCTGTCCCAGGACATCGCAACAAAGAAACCCCATCTTAATTACCACAGGGACTGTTACATTATTAACATATTTTGTTAATATTTCAATCTTGGTCAGTATTTGTTTTATTAAATCTGTTAAAGTTTTATGATCTTCTCTGTCATCCCTTGCTGCCCGATATGTAATTACAAAGTGACGCCATAACACTGTTGATTTGTCAATATATATTTGAGGAAAATTCAAAAAAAAATTTCACAATTTGAAATTTTAGATTTTGAATAAATGACTCACCGAGTGGTCTCTCCCAGACGAGCCCCCAATTTATGACCCCAATTTGTTATGACATTGCCGACAGCAAGGGATGACTGACAAAATTGAACAGATTTAATAAAACAAATGTCTAGGAGTCATGACATTTTTATTTGCGCATCCAGACTGAAATATTGCCTCTGCACCAGCAATGGAAAAGCATTGAATAAATCATATATATGGCAACAACTGCATTACAACAAGAAAAACCTGTATATACTGTGTAATGATATATATATTCTTTATATTCAAAATGTTATCTAATATGACAGCATGGCTATTTTATTTGATAAAATATTTCCATTGGCCCCATCTCCTGAAAAGTGCTGCACAATTGCATTTGAGATAATAAATTATCTTGCTCCAGCACCATAAATGATAAAGTCAAAAGGACAGGACAAAACAGCAGAACAACAGCCTTTCGCAAGTACAATAAATTATCAGCACAGCTGATGTTTTAGAGATTTGCACCCTGCCGTTTGCACTATTGAACAAAGAAACTGAGGCAAAACTTTTTTGTGGCAAGACTCAGGACTTTAGTGAATCTCCAACTGAGGGCAGGACCTCTAACTGCACATCCTGATTTCAGAGTAGGACTTTTAACCCAGTGGTTTCTGCGGAATAAAAAAAGTCCCTCCTCTTGTCCTGTATTTTGATTGGCGGTGTGGATTAATTTTTTTTTCGGTTTCTGACAAAATTAAATTAAATGAATGAAATAGCACCTATTTTTGCCACCAAATTAAGCCCACCTTAAAAATCAGTATCAGCTTGAGTGTTCTGTATATAGAATATTTTTACCAGTGTCCCCACTTTTTAAAACCTATTAAAATAGTTTCAAAACAAAAAAATTGATAGTTTTCCAGAGTTCTTTGTCAAATGATTGTTTTATGTTATTTTTTGTCTGTTACACAAACAATAATTGTTACTAAATGCAGAGAGAACCGCGCATGACGGGATTCTTGTTTCAGATGGAGAGAAAAAGCCTAAAACACAATAGAATGCTTTAAAGAAGAAAGAAAAATGTATAACACCACTCTTGTTCATTGATCATTTTTTTACCATTTTCTCTTTTCTCATGTTCAGCATTTTCCCCTCTTATGCTTGCTGGTACCATTTCAAGCTTGTTTATTGTCCCCCTCAAAATGAATACGTTTCCCCTCCCAAGAAAAGAATAAAAATAAATGGCTTCAATTCTTGAATTATCGCAACTCCATCTGGGGGCTTCAGAGTAGAATAGAAGACTGGGATGGGATTCAGGGAGATATGAATTATATTTACTATCAATGTTCGCGGTTGCTAAATAAATTTCACGCAAGTAGCCCATCTCTTGTGCTTCAAACAACAACATAACAGCCTAGCTGTGCTTGTGTTACCTGTGTATTCAACTCAGTCAAGTAGTTTTATTATGAAAGGTAAGTGCAACTGTTCTGCTATTGGTGGTAATAACATTACTTTAATTGGTCCTTAAAGGAGAATTCCAGTGTGAAATTTACTTGGGGTGTATTGAAACATGATAATGAGCACTAACTTTTGTTGAATACCCCACCTCCGTACGCACGCAACATTTCGAAATACATGGCTTTTTAGCCGAAGCCCCCAACAGGCTTACAATGGTAGTGAATTGGGCATACTGTTGCCATGCAAAGAAATCGCTATTTTTTCATCATTAGCAAGGCTCAGAGTAGCTCCACACTTCATTGGTAGAATTCCGACGACCCTGACATTTAAAATGAGGCAATGAGAACTTTGAAAGTGCACAGGTAGTTTATTAAAAAAGAGTGTTTATGCAAACAGTACCTTGAGGTAGATTACAGTCGCCTCCATCTTGAAAGTCACGTTAAGTAGATTCACGAGCACAAACAAATAGATTGCAATCTGTTCCCTTATTCCTCCTATACGTTCATGCTCATCAATGGACCTTTCATGACTTTCAAGATGGAGGCGTTGGAGGCATTATCTCAATTTTTGTAATTTTGGCACTTATTGTGTTTTGGAACCAAACTCTTAATTTAATTTGGCAACATATTTTATGTTGGTCTCATATTCTAGAGGCTACTACTTGTTACTATGGCTATAATTGCAATTTTTAAAAATTCACTCTGTAATGAATTAAAATGCATATCAGGCAGGCGCAATTGATATTTTGACAGCAACAGGGAGAGCATTTGCATCACTTGGATCACAAATGTCCCATGACATTCAAAGATTTCCTCAGCACTTCTTGTCAGTTAAGCTCAGAAATGGGCTCCATTGCTTTTAAGATGCATACTGCCGCCCACTTCATCGTGATGATTTATGTCTTATAGTCACATTCGCCAAAATGAAAGCTGGTCATTAAAATGATTTGTCTGCTATTTTATTTCAAGGGGGGAGAAATGCACATATCCTGAACAGAGCAGGTGACTTTAGCAATCCTGCCACATTAGCAAGAAAGTTGAGGTTCTGAAAAATGTAGTGATACCGAATTAAATTTTTCTATCAATTATGACACTTCATAATGCCACGTCCGCAGAGGCATTGCTTTGTCAGGCATCCAGCAAGACAGGTGTTTAATGCCTGATCTGCCCAGCTTGCTGAACAGTTATTGTTACAAGCAATGTGCGATTGAGCTGGGGTTTCAGTTTCATCTGATGACATATGTTATTATCTTAACTCGGCAAACCAACCATGTAATGAGAATTCCTTATTCTTAAATATCATTTTATAGCAGGAGGAATGTTGAGGATTATATTTCAATATTTTTCATCACATTCATCTGTAAATCAAAACCATAACTAGTTATCATTATCAGTAACCATATCATGTAAGCAGCAGTAACACACTTACACACGCACAGGCACACGCACAGACACACACACACATACCAGCAGTTCACACATGCATGAGCAGTGCACACACACATAAGCAGTTGGCTTCTGTAGCTTTGATTGACATCTGTTCAGTTGATTCAGGCAAAATCTGTTCAGTCATCAGCATTATTCACCATCATTCATCAGAAATCATATAGTTATCGATACTCCAGTATTACACTGGAAGAGGGTTGTTATCTTTTGGTTCCAGTTTTCAAGGCAAGTTGGCAGTGTTTTGCTTTGCCTGTCTCTGGGAAAACCTGTGACCCAACTAAAAGTCCTTTTAAACAAGTAGCCTTGAAGTTGTTATTTTGCCAAGGATGCCAACTAATGATAAAAAGAGAAAAACAAGTAACATGCAGACGCCACATTATTGTACCATTGAAGTAAGAAGCAGACATTACATTATTGAACCATTGTAGCGTGAGAGGACAGTAAAACAATATTTAGAAGATATTTCCTGTGATAAAGGTATAAAAACTGGGTATGAAAAGCAGAATATCAGTTCTTCTTGCGCATAAAGAACTCTTAATATGCACCAATATGCCTCAATAAAGCCTAATTTTCTGAAGAATCTGTCTCTCTCCAATTGCTTGAGGATGGGGGAACCTCATGATATGAAAATATGTCTGAATGAAAACCACGACAAAGATTCTGTAGCAACCCTTGGGGGGTTGGGGTGTTTGCTTGTGTGTTGATGTACATCAACTTTAAACTAATGGTACAGCACTTCCCCAGCTCACCTGACTGCGCTTGTGCCATCTGCACCGTTGCGAGTGGTGATCCTTCCTTTTCTTGTGCATGGGTAACCCTCCTTGAATTCTTCACTGTTTACATAGTGCAGCCTCCCCAGTGGTCCCATCACACCATTTTATAGTATTGAGCCTATTTGGTGTTGTACTTAATAAATTTTGTACTCTTGTGCCCTGGTTGCATTGTGCTTTGCTCAAATAAACTTTTTATTTAATCTGAACTGAATTCATGTCTCTGGTTGCTTCATTTAGTTGAAGGTGCCTGGGTGGGGAAAACAGTGATTCAATGAACTGTGAAAGAAAGTAATACCATTTCCTGAGGGGTAATTCCCCTGGTGGCGTAGTGGGATTTATGTGTACAGCACCGGCTAAGTTTTGGCGTAATCAGCAGGATCATAAAAGCAGAAATGTGTATTCCTTTTTTTTGTTTGCCTTCCCTGTTGGTTTGGCAATTTGATTAATTTCCCTGGTAAGTGTGCCTTTTTCTGTCTTCTTGAAAATAAATATTTGTAAGGCAAAACAGCAGCTGGCATAGCATGGACATGAGGACTTCTCCTTCAAGAGCTGGGCGGTTCGCCAAGAATAACTGCAGGACACTATCTTGCTGCTGAATTAGTTGTGTAATTATAGGCCGAGACTTGCAGAAATGAAAGAACTGGTGCTGCAGCTATGGGCTGACAGTAAGCCATTGCAAAAAGAATGGGCAGAGGCCCAGACTTACTTTAGACCCCCTTTAAGTCCACGAGTCAACCTCTTCTACCAATCCCCAGACTTTACACCCTGATGGCAATACCCCAGTTCTTGAACGTTTAGTGTATGTGAATAGGAAAAGAAAGTGACTGTGGGGTAAGGCTGGGATTGGTATCGGGTAATGGATGGAGGAAGCTCAGTCATGTATGCAGGCTCGGCAGGTGTGGACCATCGATCAGGCATACTTTCTGTATGATCACCTTGAAGGAGTGGAAAAGGATGACATTAAATTCAGGCCCAGAGTGGACAAGGAGGACTTTAATAGAATTTGTACAATCTTACAAGAGCTATATGGGTGCTCTCAGTCCTGTGTTGCACTGCAGGAGCCTTTCCTTTCTAGGAAACAGTTGAAGGATGAGTTGCTGCAGAAGTACTGCCATGCCTTGTTCTCCTTTATGGAAAAGGTAGTGAAAATACTCCCCAGTGCCATGCCAAATGCTTCCATCTTTTTACAGGATCACACTGGGGCGCCCTCCTCCCCCCCGGGACACACGCCTTGCTCTGGAACACACCCCAGTGCAACTGGGCGAACACACCTCCGGGCTACTGGGCAAACACACCTCCGGGCTACTGGGCACCAACCCAGAACTGCTCCCCCCGGCTGGAGCCCTGGACAAAAAAAAAAACTACTGCCGCTGCTCCGCTCACTCAGCCTGGCTGGGTCCCATGCTGGCAGCTGCATTCTGTCGTGGCAGAAGGAAAGAAGCCGGCGGGCACTGGGACCATGTACCCAAACACCAGAGAAAGGGACCCATATGCACAGGTTGAATAAAAATATAATTTAATATTTAAAGCAAAAACAGGGAGAGCAGCGGCAAAACACAGGGCTCCATTCAGAAAACATAACACCAGGATAAAAACAGAATGCAGCTGCACTCCCAGTTTGCGAGTGCAGCTCTTTTATACTCTTAGTAGCACCTCCACCTCAACGAGCAGCAACTGTGGCTCGTTGAGGTGGAGGTGCAAACAGCAGGAGGGGGGAGGGCCTGCAGGGCAGGACCATCACAAAAGGCTAGCAAGCCTGTAAACTAGTGCCTCTCCCTGCATGAGGCATTAGACGTGAAAGTGCTACCTGAGCTGTCCTGGGTGATTGCAACCTTGCCTATCTGAGGGGGGGCGGGATGGTGACAGCAGGATTGACTCACCGCCAGGCCACCGTTCGTCTCACACTCAACCAGGTCTCTCTGCAGACCGGATGAACCCTCCACTCAGAACCCGCTCTGTTGAACCAGCCGGCCGGCCTGCTCTTGGTTTTGGGAGATTGCTCAGTTTTATTAAAAGGTGTTGAGTGTTAGTGCGTGATGGTGCAGATTAAAATGTCTCATTGTCGTCCGTTTGCCTCTTCATACATCTCATCTTTGGTTTTTTTGTCTCGTCTTCCCTACTTCCCAACTCAGACAAAGCCCCAAACTTGCCAAAGGGAAAAGACCCCCCCAGCTGCAACTGGTGGCTACTGATGAGCCTGAGTCGCCACCCCCCAAGCGTGATGTCAGCACTGACCCTGCCTCTTCAGGCGGCCTAAGCCACCCCTACTTCTACAAGACCTGCACCCAATAGCACCCAGTAAAACTATCATAACATAGCGCTTTTCTAGTTATATGACACACAAAGTGCTTTACAATTATGCCTCACATTTACCCTGATGGCAGAGGCTGCCATGCAAGGTGCCAGCCTGCACTTCAGGAGCAGTGGAGGGTTCAGCGTCTTGCTCACGGACACTTCAACATGGTCTCAGGACCTTCTGATTCCTGGACCACCCGCTCTACCTCCTGAGCCATACCTTGCTGCTCTAATCATAGAAGCTTCTCTTCCTTTGGACTCACAATCTCTCACACCCTTTTGTAATATGACAATGTCATCATGACAGGGTATCAACACTAAGAATTTTTTGTTTGCTGTGCTTGCACAAAGCACTACAGAAGAAACAGGATGGCCTCCTTTAAACAACTCACCCAGGAAAAATTTATTCACAAAGCTTAAATCAAACATTTTTATTTGAGTTGAGAGAATCTGTTCTTAACTTTCACTTTTAAGTGCATGAACTGCTGGATATTTCATTGTTATGACTGGTCATATTCTGCAGTTCTACTATTTTCAATACATTTAACATGGCTTAGGGTGGAAAAAGTCATGGTCAAGGCCAAAAGACTCCTTTTTAATTGTATACAGATGCTCAGTCAGGTAGCGTCATTATATGACGAATCGGGATGATAATTTGTTGCTTATTTTAGTGCTTTTCATTCTGACTCACTTTTACTAGAGTGACCTCAACCAATTTCAACTTGTGGTCCATCAGTGACCTTCAGTTTGACTTAAGGTCATTCCAGGTCAAAGGTCATGGTGCCAAATAAAGATCCTATGGTTATAATAGTAAACATCTGTCTATCTGCAACTGTTTTTGAGTTATAATGGAAAACATTATTTTCACTGAAGAGCTTGACACCCCCCCGACATTTAACCCCTAACAGCTAGGGAGACAATCAAAGCCATCCCATCATGCAGCATATGGTTGGAAGCAGAATTGGAAGATGCACATTTGGTTTTGGTCTGAAGTCAGTGTGATGGATTTGGAGACAGTAATTTAAAAAAAAAGAAAAAAAAATTTTGACATCTCCAATGACCTTGACCCGATCACCCACGACAACCCTCTTATTCTAATCTGCCCGATCAGCTGTTAACCATGACAGGACACACCAGGTTTTAGTCAATGGTGTTATGTCTAAAACCCTCGTTTCTAACACTGGTTCCCTGCAAGGTTGTGTACTTTCTCCGTTGCTCTTTATCTTATATACTGACTGCAGCAGGTCACTTAAAAAGGATAGCTTTCTTGTAAAATTTTCAGACAATACTGCTCTGCTGTCACTTCTACAGAATGCTGAATCAGACTATGTACGTGCACTTTCCGGACTTTGTAAAGTGGTGCGACGACAGCCTCCTTGACCTAAATGTCGCAAAAACTAAGGAACTTATGTTTCCTAAAATCATTGATGAGTCAAACACCACAGCCAGTGTGATTCACAGTGAGGATGTTGAGATTGTGAAGTCATATACGTTGTAAATACTTGGACACCGTGTTTGACTCTCAGCTTAAATTTGATTTCAACTCTGAGTCAGTAGTTAAACGTGCCACCAAAGAGTTCATCTGTTGCAAAGGATCAGCTCCTCTCGTGTCTTAAAACCTATCCTGTGTGCTGTGTACTTTTCCTACATTGAGAGCCTCCTCACTTTCTCTTATCTGCTGGTTCAACAGTTCGGCAGCGAAAGACAGGAACTGTCTAAACTATATTGTAAAAGTCTGCTCCAAAATTATTGGAACCCAAATGACTGATTTGAACTCTCTCTGGGAGAAACATGTGCCCCAAAAAGGTATCATTCAAAATAATGTCCTTAGCAGTGCATTTACACCAATGCCATGACGGCACTATGTGCAGCCTCCCAGGAGGATGAACTGTTATTCAGAGTCATTTGTGCCCTCTGCCATCATGCTGTTGAACGAAGAGTTAACTTCAAATTTGCACAATCAATTGGTCATGCATTTTAACTGTTATGTGCTATTCGGCGCTATTATTTGGACAGCTTTTGCTCTTGTTTTATTGTATTTCTGCCTTATATAATCTGCACTTGTTTTTTTTTTTTTAGAATATTGCTTTTATATTGCTTGGCTCTTGTTTTTTTCTCCCATATGCCATCTAGTGTTCCCTTTGGCACTTTAAGTTATGTGAATGGATGGTTGCATGTGGTCAGCGGACTGTAGAAACTGAACTGCTCTCAGAGGATAAAGTTTTCTGTTTCTTTCTGTTAATCAGGTAATCTACGGACCATTGGCCACCTACTGTGAAAGTTTGAAGACAATGTAGACGCTGGATTGTTAACATGGAAACAAACAAATCACACCGATCACAATACCTCACCCCGCTGACTCTGTTGCGGGCGAGGTAAAAATTTCATTTTAAATGTAGCATTATTTTTTTTTTGTGTTCTCAGCTTGTGGTATTTGGTCCCTTCCTGTGTTTTGTCATTTCTAAAAGTCACCAATGAACATAGAATGTCAATGATACATCTCTCTTGTATTTTCTTTGAACTGTAGGCAACCACAGTGTAACACAAGCACTCATTCATCCTTAGAAACTTGTGGCCACTAGCCTGAGTCTAACTTTAATTGATCCCAAAATACAATTGAAGCACTGATTACTAAAACCCCACAAGTCAAGTCAAGTCAAGTGTGACTTATGAGGTTTCAGTAATAGGTGCTTCAATTATGCGTGACAGTATAATTTACAAGTTGATATTCACCGTTTGTGAGAAACGTTCCAGAACCACACGTGAGTAGCAGAAAGTGCACTAAAATTGTTTTTATTGAATTTAGGAGTGCAAACCCCAGCAGGATTGAAGCCAACTGAACAAAGTCCAGAATCCAAAAACAGAAACGGTTTGTCACTAGGGCAGCGATCACAAATCTCGTAGTCAGGCAAAGCAGGTTCGGTACACAGGCAAGGAATTGAGGTACAAAGTCAAGAATCCAAAATCACAATCCAGAGAGACCGAAACGTTTTGTTACCAGGGCGGCAATCACAAATCTCGAAGTCAGGCAAAGCAGGTTTGTTACACGGGCACATGTACATCAAAGGTAAAGCCATAATCAAAATCTGGGGCATTCCTGTCAGAAGTATAACGCAAAGAGTACAAGGCATAAACAATAACAGCACAGGGAAAACGTTCTGACAAGAGGTGGTTGTGAAATGACTGCTTAAATACACATACGGGAAGTCACATGCTATAGGGAACAGGTGAGCTGGATCAGACTAATAACAAAGGAATGGACAAGAGGAAGTTAGCGAAAGCCAAAACGCGGACAGGGATTACACAACCTATGACAAACAGACGACTCCGATTAGGAAGTTCTAAAGTGCACAGAAAGAGAGGCAGAACAGTGATTAACTAGGTGCAGAGAATCTGCTGAAGCACAGCAAAGTAAATTGAGTGAAGGCAAGGGGCGGAGACTAGAGCAGAGCGAGTGCTGAGAGCTCGTTAGTCAATTAGTAATGTGCAGCTATACAATCCCTTGTGCTTGTTAGTAAGTTAGTACTATGTACAATGTTAGTCCTGTTTAGTAATTTAGCAAAAACAACAAATTGTTAGTATTGATTAGTAATATAGAAAAGGCAAGATGAAGGAAGTAAATGAAAATGGAAGGAATGGTTGAAACCCAGAATCCATTAAATCACCAGAAAGTGTGGCACACAGTACTGGGGCTGAGAGCAAAAACATGACAGAAGACCAGATAGGGGGAGACAAAGTGCAATGCATGGTAAAAACAAAAACATGGACTGGAATATAACTGCAGGAATGGAATATGGCAAAATACAAAACATGGAAAAACTAAACTAGACAATACATGAACAAATCTAAGTAACCAAATCACAATACATAATCCAAGACATAGTCAGACATAGCAAAGATCCAAATACAAACAAGGCAAACAGATCAGGGACATGGCAAAGCAGATCAGAATCATGACAGTCAGAGCAGAATCATAACACTAACTGTCAAAATTAAGTACTTAGGCGAGATTTCAGGCGTAAAATCATTTGCATTTTTTGTTGAGTAAAAAAAAACCTGATTGATTGACCACAGACTACAAAGGCTTATTAGCCTTAGCCCACAGTTGGTCTGTGGAAACTGGGCAGAAAATCCATGTATTTTCATGCATTCATGGAAAAAAAAACCTGCAACAGAATGTATTTGTTACACAGCACTGTGCAGCTGCAGTGAGACTCAGCTCCAGACGGCACTCAGCAGCTAACATGCTGGCTGTGAGAATAAATGAAACACAAACTGAGCACGAAGAATTTCAGCTTGAGGAATGAATCAGTTCGACTGATGAATCAGCCTGCCTTCGCAAAGGGGTGGCTTAGCAAGAAATGGGAACACTCTGAGTGGAACATATCTCTCTAAAGCGGTTTCTTTTTCATATAGACCTGGGAGCAAGGCAAAGACAGACATATAGACAGTGGAGCTGCACTGGGGCCTGTGGCTGAGGGATGGCCTGAGAGGAAATCGGTGAAATTGCTGTATTGTGGTCGTATTTGGCTGGCTGCTATTTATGCCATGCACATTTCTTTGAGGAGGTAAATAAGCTTCATATCCTAATAAACATAGATGACAGTCTTGATCCTATGTCCGTGCATATTTTCAAGCTCAACTCCTTCATAGTTATCACCATTATTATATTAGTCAGGGATCAAAGCCTATGTATTAGCCAATTGTGTGCCCATTGTTAGCTTGTCGACCATAGTTTGTCTTTAAGAGATGATTCTGTCATCACACGCAAACATAGCAACAAACAAAGACCACGTAAGAAGTATGAATCGAAACTTCTTTCATTCAACATGTTTCGAGCAAAAAAAAGTTTGATGGCTTTGAAAGAGCAAGCTCAAGTATTATGTCAAAGTCCAAACATTTAATTTTAACAAAACCTGACACAAAGTTTTGCATCCATACAGAAGTTGACTAGCGGGGCTTGGGGATCTATGAGCATATCTCAGTCTGAAGTTTTCACAGAGAAAAGGGTATTTTAGGAAACTTTAAGAACTTTTCTGTTAGCAGAAAATTGCCATTTTCTGTCATTGTTTGGCATATTTGAACATTTTTTTCTGTCCGTAAACACAGTAAACACTTTAGATGAAAATAACAGCTGCAATAATAGTGGCAAATTTGCTCTTCAACTAATTAACTCAACTTAATACAACATTTACAGTCTCCACTGAGAAGCTACCTGTTCATTAATGATGACCCTTTGCAAAACAAGTCGACATTGGTTTTGACTTTGCCTGACATTATCCATGCGTGAGAAAGTGTGATCCTTGACGGAGGCAACCTGCTGTGCCCTGTGCCTGAAAAAAATGTCTGTCTAATGGAGCAGTGCGTGTGTGTGTGTGTGTGTGTGTGTGTGTGTGTGTGCACGTGCGCACAGAGTCCTCTAAGAGTGAGGCAGGTGGCTCAAAAATCTAGCATTGGGGCCCAAGCTAACAAAGCAGCAGTCCTCCATCATTATGGCTCCAGGACTGCTTTCACCATGGAGAGAGAGGGACTAGAATTATTTTAGTTTTTCTCCATCATTTCATGTCATCCAGCCTGCTCCGTAATGAGAAAGCAGCGACCTCACTGACACAAAACATTTTGACAACGCCGCTGCAATGTATGGCAAAATTTTAACGCTGACAAAACAATTCAGTAACATTCTGAGAGCCTTTTCATTTCATTCTGAAGCTTTCCATACATGCTGTCAGTACAGCTTCTAGCCCAACTTAACATTTGCAACATGTTGCTGCAATGCAGCAGCTATGTTGTGATGTGGGCAAAATTTTGCAGCATTTTGTGGCAGAGACAGGTGTGGCATCATTAAATCCCAATGACATGTGGCAGGCAGTCTGAGTTGGCTGAGAAATGGAGCTAAATTTAGGCAGCCACACCTCTGGCAGGAGACAGATGTAGGGAGCCTCTCATAACACAAAACCTTCAAAGCCCCTTCCTATTTATAATTTTGATTCAGTTGAGAGGCTAATGACCCAATTAAGTGCCACCTGGACTCATGCTCTTTTTTTCTCTGCTCTTTATAGGGAGTGTTACCTGCACTACATACTGCTTGCACAACCCACTGCACGGACCTTGTATGTTTAGCTAAAATCATAGTTCTTAAACTTAGACTCACAAATGTGTTTGCCACTAACATGGCAATATCCCCCGCCGCCTCAATTTTATGTGTCCTTACGGACGGACGGAGCCCAATGCTGTATCCCCCGCTTCACGCTCATCGCACAGCAGGGAATAATAAACAAGAGGCATCAGGAGATGGCATACCTCCCCGGCCCCACGTCACCAACTTCAGATTAGAAAAAGGCGCCTTGTCAGTCATGATTAATGTGCACACAAAGTTTTGTTGGGAAATACTGAACGGTTTTCAAATTATGCTCTGGAAACGAAATGTTCACTGATGGATGGGCGGACAGACGGACTGACAAACGCACCCATGACTATATACCCCCACATTATATGCCAGGGGGATAAAAAGTTCAACCTTGCTTGGGTTATCTCATATTAATTTAGGATTCATCAAACAAAGAGGCACATTCTACAAATATACCGAACAAGAAAATTTGAGGAACACTCTATTTTGACCCGATTATGTGACATGCAAAAACTGAATATAAATCTCAAGCGTTGTTTATGCATTTGGTGAAAAACACATCAAAACCTTTGATCAGACGACTTTATCACCTCCAAAACAGGGTATCCACAGGGAGGACCAGAATCGCACCAAGTCCACACCATTAAATTGAAACATCAAACAATCTTCAAAGACATCCCAATATTTTGTGTGACCACCACGTGACCTCACTGCAGCTCGACAGCGTCTTGGAAAGATCAGAACGAGAGAAAATCCTAGAGAAAAAACTAAGTTGTCCTGATCTATTTAGGGGGAAAGGATCACTGCAGCATCTCCGTAATGCTGATTGTGAGTAAATAGTTTACAGAGAGGCCAGTATTTAAAGATTATCATTCTCAACTTCGATTAACCTGAGACAACTCTGCAATCCCTTACACGGATTTGTCAAATGCAGCTACTTTATTTCAACTGGTGGAGTCCTATTTTAAATTCCACTGGAGATCCAAAAGTTTCCAAAGATCCCAAATATGTCCTGCTGAGGGAAATATGGATAAAATGATGCTCAAGATCTAGATATTTTCCATTTGATGTAATGCTGCATGTCAAGGAGTGGACCCAGCACTCAAGCGCAGATGGCTGCTCAGTTCAGTGGCTTATTAAAGCCCTCGGTAATGCAATCCAGGTCAAAACCAAACAGAGGAATTGGGTAACAGGAGGGTGTCATCATATTTTCAGTGCCGCGTCGTGTGCACTGAAATGAGAACAGAGGTGATTGGATTCAAATGCAAAGAAGGAAATGCGTGATTATTCCTTTTGAAGCAGGCCGTCAGAGGCAAATAATAACTAGAGGCACTCGTAGAGTGCAAACCTCCGCCAAGGCAGCATAGTCCAAATCATGAGTGGGAGCAAAGTTGAGTTATTGTGTGTCATAGGATTTCAAGATGGCTGCCGTAGCGGCGATATTGTTTCACTGATGGCGGTGAGAATCAAAAGAGTCCTTCCTCGATATAAAAGCGATGCACGCACAAAATTTCAGACAAATCCGTGCATGACTTTTTGAGTTATGTTGTTCACTAACAGGCAGACAGACAGACAGACAGACAGACAAACAAACAAACAGGGGTGAAAACATAACCTCCGCCCCAACTTCATTGGCGGAGGTAATTAAACAATATGGGAAGACTACAATTCACAAATATTACAAAATACGCAAGACTAATAATAATCTGCTATATATAGAAGCAAACGGTAACAAAGAGGTTGCTACACAAAGGCTTTAAAAGACTTTTCACCGTTACTATGCGAAGCTCAGGCTTTTAAAGGCTATACATGGATAATTGAATAATTAATAACAGATGTGCGTCGTTGGATGATGAGCGTGTGAACAGGCTGGTCCTCAGAACTCAGGTGATTGGATCTGTTGTGGGCGCAGCGTGACAATGGGAAATCCGAATTATAATTGAGCTATGTCTTCAGATGGAAAGCGAAATGAGAGGTACGCCAGATGCAAGGTTATTCCCTGATCGTAATCTCAAAAGCCAGCCAGAATCAGTTAATCAATCAATCAGACACGAGGGAGCAGGCAAATCGTAAACTGTGGACTAAACAAAACTGTGGCCAGGAATTGAGGGATATGCTTGTGAGATACAGGAAAATATGTTGTGAAGATACGTGGGAAAGACTGGGGTTTATAAAGGGAGATAGAGAGCTAATGAGATATGGAAACAGGTCTCCCTGTACAGGGAGACAATGTGAGGGGAGGTGTGATTAACCACAGTACCTCAGTCAATGAAATCGTTCATTTTTGTAACCTGAACTGAACTTTCTTGATCGCAGCCATTTTCCTCAGATGCCCGCCTCTCAAAATGGCAGAGGACCTTCTTTGTTCTTCATGGCTATGGATGGGGAATGAGGTGCAGGTAATTACGAGACAGAATGGGCAGGGTGAGTGAGTGTGTGCGGGGAGCAACCAAAGCACGTGGCAGAGAACGGGACTGAGAAAGCAAAGACAAAAAACACAAATAATAACCAAGAGAACATTATGAATACATTACAACCACAAAAAAAATAATAAATACACAGAATACACAAATGGCATCCTTGGTTTGAGCATTTCAGTGAAAATAAAATAAATATGATGCCGCTTCAGTGAAGCACTGCAATCAGCAGATACAGAATACAGACATGGCACTGTCTGATAACCGGGGGGGGGATTCTTTTTCTAACTCTGAACCTACTTAAGGGGAAATTCAAGTGAAAAGCAGAGTTTAGGGAGTTAAAATTTAGTAGCTGAGTGCTCAGTTGTATAGCTAAGCTCATGCTGAGTTGCAGGAACTCTGGGAATTGCCCTCACTGGACTCTTGAGACTTTACTCTAGTTCCAGAGGCTGAGAATATAGCTGAAAGCACATACAGCTTGCAGGGAATTGTGGGATAGAGTAGTAAGTTACCTCGCTGCATCTCTGTCAGAGACTCCTGTCACGTTTGCTTTACTTTTTTCATGGAAGGGTAGAGGAGCAGAGATGCTCATGAAAGCTTGAACTCCCTCCATCTCAATCCTATGGGGATCTACAGAATGCGTCTTCCACCTATTTAGATTCTTGAGGGATCTACACAACGCAATTTCTAGCACTTTCTGTTATTACAACTGTTTCAAGTTATCAAGCTCCAATCCCTCTTTTTTTGTTGTTGTTGAGCAAGTTTTTTCTATCCATTTAGATCCTAAGCACGTGTTCTAAATTTATTTACTCTTAATAAGGATTCTGTGTATGTGAACTCCCTCTAAGTCTGAGAGAGATTTGATGTATGCATTCTCAGTATTTAAGTCTTTCAGGGATTTGGAGTAGAACTACACTCTCATTTTATATTCTGTAGGGATCTTAGCGATGTGTGCACACCCTATATTGATTCTATAGGAATCTAATGCGCGCATACACTCTTATTTTTGACGCAAGACAGATCCAGATTGTCAAGTCTCTCCATTATCATCAAGTGGTATCTAGAGGTAAGTATGGATACTCCCTTTATTTTGCATTGGTACCATGACTATTTTATTCATTGTTTAATTACACTTTCAGCACATCATTTAATAGTTATATTCTGTAGTCCCTCATGCTCTACAGAACAAGTGTATTCATGGAATCAAATACTATTCTCTCAGATACTCATATCTTTGGGCAATTTAGTGTCCAATTAGTCCAATTCACTTACCTGCAGGCTATGTGAGTAAACCCACGCGAACACAAGGAGAACGTGCGAACTCCATGCAGAGAGGCCCACGGCTGGGTCAGAACATGCAACTCTCTCGCTATACTGAGCCCTGAAAAATGATTAAATATCATAACCTTACGTCTCTTGTTTTAAGAGCTCCCGTTGTAATTTATTTATTTTTGAGTTTCTTTATAGTGGCTGATTTGATTGAGTGTAATCTCTTCTAAGCTATACTTGCCTTGCTGTATACTTGTCACCTAGTCGACACACTCCTGTTCATGAATGTGGTGAATTCACATGAATTGTCAAGCAACTGACCCAATATGTGTGGCTGTTTCAACGATCTCCTATATTACCTTAATGTGCACTGCTTTGGATGACAGTAACTGTAATGTAATGAGAGCTGTCACCATTTACATTCTGTACAGATCAGGAATGTGTTTACAGGCTTCATTTGATCTCTCCATAGCCTCTGTTCTGCACCATTATTACGCTCACCCACGTATATTACTTGCATTTCCAACAATACAAACGGCTTTGAAATGGCTTTTTATGCACAATTTTCGCAGCACTAAGCATTGAGCTTCACTTTCGGAGACTGTGACGGCTGTATTCATTATCATTGTGGGTGATTTGTGGCTCCTGCGTGGTCCTCACAGAGGCTGCATAACCCCAGTGAGCTCCAAAGCAGCCATTGATCTGCCGGCCGCATGGGGGATATCAGAGCAGCACGCGCGCTCCCCTCTCCCACAGTGCGGCTCTTTCGCCTGACAGAAAAGCCATTCATCCCCGCATGTCTCTCTGTTCTGCCATCGTCTCCTCAGGAAAAAAGACACAGGTCACCGAGATGAGGGTGATAAAATAGGCTCGGCTCAGAACGCGAGGCTCTGCCTTTCTCTCACCAGCTTGTGAGACGACCAACGGCCATATTCGGCAATTTGTGTGTTCCCTCTCTCTGTTAACATTCAGTGGGAACCTAGAGGGCATCTACACTCTTTATTGAGATACTGTGAGATGTAGTGGACATGCAGTATCTCCATTAGATTCTAAAGGGACCCACAATATGTCTACTCAGTCTGTTTAGATTATATAGTGATCTGGTATTATATGTACACTCTGCATTTAAATTATATTGGGATCCAGTAAATATACACCTGCTCTCATGAAGTTCTGTCAGGATTTAGAGCGACTAAAGCGCCCTGCTCCTGGAGTACCCCTGCTCTGCACATATCAGACGTGTCCCTGTTTTAACATTCCTGATTCAGCAGATCAGCTCATTAGTGGAGTACTTGATGAGCTGAAGTGGGTGTGTCAGATCAGGGAGACCTATGTTCAGGCAGGTGTCTCCAGAAGCAGAGTTGGGAAACACTGATCTAGTATGAAGACTTTCTCCATTTAGGAACTATGGGGATCAAGAATGCATACTCAGTCTCCATTTGGATCCTGTAGAGATCTACATTGTTATTAATTGACTGAATTTATCAGTTGAACTAACACATTGTTTCCTTGTTATTTTAACTGTGGATTTGAGTTAACATACACAGAACCTCTGTTATAAACTTATTGCAGAATTACAGCTAAAATTAATGGCAAAAAAAGGTGCTAGTCTATAACAGTGTTGAGTATGTGCGCTCCCTCCCTTTAGATTCTTCATGGAACTTAATATATGTGAACTCTGTCCATTTAGATGCAATAAGGATCATTGATATCTCAATTAATTTACTGTCGTTTCTTTTTGTTTTGAGTCAGAAAGCAACAGAAAACATTTCACTTCCAAAGCATCATCTTCTGTCAGCAATAAATCATTCCCAAGACGGATGTTACGGTTTCCGAGACCATTTTCTTGAATTAAGTGAAAAGTGAAAAATCGTGATCGGAAATGCCTTAGCGATGACTAGTGTCCGCGGCCATCACTTTCTCGTCACAAAACTAGCCTCACCTCCTCGTACTAATGAAAATATTCACCGTATGGGCACTGTGTAATCCTGATTGCTTCGAGTTAATGTTCCAGGAGGTTCCATCAGTGATTAGCATGGCGAGTCTGGGGTCGAGATTAAGGCACGAAATTGCTTTGGCTCACGCTGCTCATGATTATAGAGCATAATCACAGTGCACCCAGGGAGAACCTGGGTTGAGCCAGTGGTGTGCATTTGGAGGATTTCAATCAGCGTTATTCAACATTGTGTTAAGATGCTTCAAAACTTTGTTTTTGATTTGATTAAAACAATTTAGACAATTGTGAATTGCAAGGCCTGATCTGACAAAAAAAAAAAAAGATAACGTGGAAGTTCCAGGAGCTGTTTACCTTTTGAAAAAGCTCAGGCAAACTGAAGCAGTTTCTGAATTGAATTTGGCCTTTTATTTAGTAGCCCTCAGACTGCATTGAGACAGAAGCTGTGTCTTCAATTGCCAATTGATTATTCTTATAATTGGATAAAATATCAGTAAGGGAAAAATACAGAGAACAAGTCAGTAAGTCAGGATTTTTTTTTATCGGTTTGAAGGAATGTGTCTTGCCCACCCAATCTTCAGCTCTGGGCTGAGCAATGCACCATTTCTTGAATATCACAGGAGCATGAACACACATCACAACGACTTGTTGCTCAGTCACCGCTTCAAATTTAGAAATTATTTAACTGAGTGCATTGCTAGAAGTCTTTTAAGAAAGTTGATATTTTTGTTTTTATTGCATATCATGGATGGCTAGCATTGAACAATTTTCTTGATATGCAAGACCACTCTCCTGGCCTGGTCACCCATCTTAAATGATTCAATGTCTGAATGTCACTTGATTATTATTTAATGGTTGGAGAAAGGCTAGATCCATGGCTCCTATGTAAAACTGACCGAGTGAAACACTGTGAAACATCTCTCCTTCCCCTTTTAATTTAAACTTCATTACAACAACCCTTTCTGAGGGGAGGCCACAGCTATCTTCCACAATGAGGGACCTGCAACAGCTCATTGAGTTTCCGTATTTAATTCAAAAGTTTTAGATGAAGTAGTTATTTCAGTCCTCCAATTGTGAGAAGTGCTGTTCTTTAAAAAGCTTTCCTTATTTCACCCCATGCGAAACATCCTCTCAAAATCTCAGTCAGCACTCACGTGCATATTTTCTGTCGTTCTAAGTCCTCTCACAAAGGAAAAATTGTCACATCTCATCAAAAACAGACATTTTAGGCCAGGCATGCTGAGAAATAAGCACAATTTTTTTCCCCAAAACCTTTTCATTTACAGCTCCGCAAATTATTGATAACAAAACCTTTGTTACCTTTTTCTAGGTGCACCAAGTGATAAAGATGTAAAATATAATAAGTGAGAAAATGGACAAAGTTTGAGACAGTGAAAAAAAAACTAGATTTCTCTATATTTCTCAACTTTTCCAAACTCCCCAACTCCCTTCAGGTAAGAAATGAATTATGCATGTGGATATAACAAAGTTAGTTTTTCATAAAACACTTTGCAGGTCATTAGTATCTGGGCAGTTCTCAAATCCAATTTTGTTTTGGCTCGGTTCCCTAGCAACTTGAAATAAACCGAGGATTATGATGTAAAGCTGTAGACTGTCAGCTTCAATTTGAGGGAATTCATCATGATGTGTGTCCAATTAGTGATATGAGAAATTAAAGCCAGTTGTATTCTTAGTGACAGTCCATGTAATCAGTGACTGGAATATACATGGTGTTTTTAAGCGTAACAATGAGAGTCTGCTGATCTTGATTGCAAAATGTAGCACAAATTTTTATTTGCCTGTAAGATTAAAATGTTCAAATATGATAATAATACAATTAGTTTGACTGCGTTAGCTGTGGAGACATGAGGAAGCAGCATTAAAGCGATTAAGAGAGGAGCAGACAGATGGAGGCAGAGCTTAGGCGGGGATAGCATTACCCAGTGACCCCTCCACCTGCCATTTGAACAGGAATCATTGGTTTTAGAAGGGCCGAATTTATCTTGGACGGGTTGTACATTGTATGTAATACATTGTGATAGAAAAAACACTGTCTTGCCTGGATTTGCTAGATTTAATGCCTCTTTCAAAGCCCGTTCAAGTAGTTTTTATTCGTATCGGTGATGTGTAACTAAGCCTAGAGATAGCAAGTCTCATGGTAAAATTAGATGCACATTTCCGTTTCTAGTTTGAGATGAAAATCATTTCTCTTGTCAGGGGTCCATAATTATGAACATGTGGAAAAAAACACGTAGAAAAAAGAATCAGCTCGTGGAAGCCTTTTGCAAATATCTATATTTTGTGGCTCGCCTTGCAAGTTTAGAATACCATTTACACGATTAAAATGACTTGTTGGGAATCGCTATCAGCGTGATCAGGAAACAACCAGTTTCAAAGTGGCAGGACAGCCAGCTTTTATCCACATTTCATTTTAGCTGCAGTAGATGGAATTTCATCTTGCTTTGAGATTTTCATCTCAAACTAAATAGAAACGGAATATGCATTGTATTATTTGAAAATTGGCAGGCTATTCAAGTTAATAGGAAAATTCATTTGCTAGCATGATGCTAATGCTATTCTACATTAAATTCATAAATTTGAAGCCCTGATGAAGACCCATTGTGGTCGAAATATGTTGGCTTTTTTAATGTTCTAGCCACTATAATAAAGGCTTTATAATTACTTTTACCTTCCATTTTTACGTGAGTGCCTGGATTGCCTTCTTGTTTTTGAATAATTATTTTCCCCCTTTTTCCAAGAGCACCCGACGTACTTTTTCTATTCACTCATATTATTCAGAGCAACCGGGTCTTCTCTGCTTTTTCATAAATTCTAGCGTCTACGAAAATAGTTACATTCATTACTTTTATGGCTAAAAGCCTTAGCATGCTAGCTAATGAATTATTCACCCATTGACTTGAATGAACAGTAAACTAGAAGCTAACTTCAGTGTTGGTGAACGTTTCCAGCATAAATGGTAAAATTACCTTTGCGAGCATATTACTCAGCATTTGGTAATGAATGGAATCTGATTAAAGGCAACGCAAATAATCTGTATCACACGTGTGCAATACCAAACCTCCATTACCAAGGCAATCAATAGTATAATCCTTTGTTCTGGTAAACCTTTTTAATTTTACCATGCATGGCTGCATGTGTAAAGTGTATCTCAAGTGTGTCTTATCTTATGTCTGCAATTGCTAGAACAGATAGCATTAATAACAGTCTGATACAGTACCCAGCTATTATGTAACTGGTACAATATAAATAAACCCCAAGGTAGCAGTGCTAAAGTTCACTACAGATTTACAGGTTCAAACCACATTCATGAAATGCAGCGGCATTGTGGATGGGAAGGCAGTCACGGTGCACCAGTGCAATTAAAGAAATTTTGAATCAATGGGATGTGCCTGTGTAGAAAGTTGTGGGCCTAGACACTAGCGAAGCTGCTGTGATGGCCAGTGACCTGAATGTAATTCTCAAAGTATGCACTATGCAGTAACTGCTCACTATATTTACCAGGCAGGTTTCAGTTCATGAGATTGCCCTAATGATACTCAAACACACCCTTGAAAGGTACCACAGAGATGCTCTGAGAGACCACAAAATCAACCGGGCTCGCTCGCTCACACTTTTTCCTGGACTGGTGATAAATTTCAGTTGCCAATTTTGGGCTGGTATTTTTCAAATTCTGGCTAACAGAATGGGGGGAGAAGTCAGAGCATTATGACAGACAGATGTGGGAGGAGTCCAGAAGAGAGGGAGAGGAAACCATTGTGCTTTCTGCTTCCTCAATGTCAGTAAGGAATGCAGGGCTCTGTTTGAATAGTCAAGAAATAATGTCCTGTTTTCTAATTCCAAGGCACTTTTCTTTGACCTTGCTAGAAAATGTCAGGGGGTTGAGGAAAGATGTGAAGAAGATTTCATAACAGCTCAGGAAAGGACGACCGCGTTGCTAAGGGAACCCAAATGCATTAACTAGGCAGCATAATTACGTGTCGCTTGCCCGTCAGGTTTGTTTTCGTGATTGGCCAGATGGATGGCCATTGCTTTAAATATTCTGTGGCACAGAATTGTGGGATGACATTATCTCCACTCTTTCTGAGAGGATAATTCAATGTACCTTAAGTTAAAGGAGTTAAGTTAGGAAGCATTGAGGCACATTTTCTTAACATTGACAAAATAAAATGACAAGACAACCTATCTGCCTGTCCTCCTACACATATAACTACCTATGCATTCCCTGCCCATGCACGGACTGCACTAGTGCAGGGGGCTATGTTAGGTAAAAATTAGATTGGCAAAGCTCAAAAAGCTAGTTATTTATTAGAATAGCAAAGACAGCAGTGGAAGAGAAAGTAAAATGTACAGTTCCACCTACAACAGCTTACATCACAAGCAAAGCAAGAAAAGAATGGCAGAAGAAGGAATGACTATGACTAAGAATGATTTTGGTTTATAGCCCTCCCTGTTACATGCCCTCAATCTCGAGCCTGTCGTCCTTGACCAGAGGTGCTGGGTTTGGAGTAAATTTAGGATTACAGCCAATGCTTTTATTTTGGAGGCTCTAAAATATGATTAATTGTACCATACAGCTCACATCAAAATGAAAAAAATTGAGAGAACTCTCCCAAAATTACCGCTGTCTTGCTGTCTTAGTCTGGCGGTAGAGTAACGATACAAGCTTGTTGTTTTGTGAGATTAATGCTGTAAGCCTTTTAACTACCGACAGTGATCGTGAGGCGGCGCCAGGTACGAAAATATAGTTCCTGACCATGTGTGATTTCGTATTCGCTGTGGGGCGAATCACCACTTCCAAAAACATGACATGCACTTTCAATTAAAGAAGTAGAAATAATTTTACGTGATAGTGTGGGGTTGGTTGGTTTTCACCATTTACAGTGACCGTGTGTGAAAGCATCCCCTGCTGGGAGATGCTTACCAGCTGCTCAGCCAACCATGACATTATTCAGCACATGCTGGACCACCTGTAATGCGTATCCTGGAAGGGTTTCATGACTGTATCCTATGTTTATAAATGCTTTGTATCCCTGCGCCAAGCTCTCTCAGACAACTTACCATGTTTCTACCCTCATGTTGCTCTGAAATTTCCGTTACCTTCTCCAGACCTTACCACGATAGAATTCAGTTTTGATGCAATCTCTACTGTACAACATGCTATGACTTTCATACAGAGTTCTGGTTTATGAATGTGTCACTGATGAACTGTAATAAAATTGACAGGTTGCAGGCCTGTTGGCTCGGTAGGTAGCAACCTTTCTGTGCAGTATTCTAACTTTTTTGATTTTAGCTTTACTCTTTACATAACGCTACAGCAGCCTTGCAGCGCTAGGTATCCAGCATAGCATTGCTGGCAGTAAACACTATCAAATTGCAAGCTAATACTACCACGCGAGCTAGTGTGAAAGCTGTGATTAACATATTAGGATAACTTCAGCTGTGTTTATAGTTTGCAATCACTGTCTTCATGTGGAAGGAAAACTTAACCACGGGAGTGCTTCTTTCCTGCAGGATACTTTCAAAATCTTCCTTGTCCTTGTTAGTTTATCCAAAGTTGCCTACCCTACTTTTACACCAGAGGTGAAGTTACAGGAGAGAGTTACTATTGTAATCCCTGCTCCCTTCACTAAGTACTGTTGCATGCTATAGTATGCCGTCACTGATCACATAAGCACCAACTGGTCAGAAGCTGCTCAGGGAAGGAACTGCTTCTGTTCAAAATGAGGTGAGAAAGTGAGCAGCAGTGAGTTAAAACTGCCTCCATAACAAGTCCAGCCCAGAGGTGAAAAGTAAAAGGTTAAAGTCCAGACCAGAGGTAAAAGCCCCAATATACTCCATAGTCACCTCATGTGCACTGGAAATAGGCCTTGGACTATCTTTTCTGAGGAAGGCCAGAGGGTACCTATCCAATTATTCTGTCTACAACTGACTGTTTTGCAATGTATGGTTGGACCATACCAACTAAGGACCAGACTGCATTTACCAAAGCCCCAGCCCTCTAGCAGAATGTGGCTGTAACATGGGGATGCTCAGCGAGGATAGTGCCAGCCAATGACCCTGGATTTGAGATGTCTCAGAGTGAGCAATTGTGGATGTTTTATGAGTTCAACCAGGCTTGCACCAGCCTGTATCATCCTTAGGGTAATGGTGTAATGGTGTTCGGGTCTGTGGGACCCGTTTTCATTTTTTTTATCAAAGGATAAACGATATGATTCATTATTTTTTCAAACTCAGACTCATTGGCCTTGCCTCATTTTCCGTGAAGAACATATATCAGAACACATTTTCAATGACCACATACTGTAAACCCCCCCTGCACATTTATATTACATATAGGATGCTCGGGTCCACTGGACCCGGGGCTAATAAAAGTGTGTACCATCACTTTAGGCCCATTTCCTCCGCAAGAAAATCGGGGTAATTTTACAGGGTCGGGGCTGTTGTTGCGTGCGTGTCTCCACCCCTGGAACCACCCTTGAAGGGCAGAGTACCGGAACTTTTTTACCCCCTGAAAAAGTCCTTGCCTCGGACTATTTACTCTGAGCGGCCCAGAAAAACTCCTGGGTGGGGCTTGGGGTTTACTTGGCGCTGATTGGATTTACTCAAGGCGGGATGTAACGTCTACAGAAAGTGACAAAATAGCTGGCATTTTAAAAACTCAGCATACGACGAGGGGTCGCATTTTTAAAAGGAGTTCTCCTACTTCGCCCTCTCGGTGGAGACACGGCAGTTGAGAGGGCCCAGTGAGAGGACTTTCCTGTTGTAGTTCCTGCCCCCCAAATACTACCAGGAACTTCTTCGGTGGAAGCTGGCCTTCTGTCCTCTTCCTGTCTGGGCCTGCTGTTAGCGTGTTTGTATCTGCTTAAGTGTGAGTGCTTCCAGAAATTACGTTATAATTTTAGTTTCAGTAGTAGCCCTAACAGAGACTCAGCTAACGTTAGTTTCTACTGTGCCAGTATGGCTACACAGTATGGTATTTGCCATTGCCACTGGGTAGATGTCAGAAGGGATCCAGTTGCGGTACTTTCCGCTTCTTGGAAAGCTGCATTTTTAACAGTACTCCCTTAATTCCATCCGTGAAACTGACATATTGTGTAGGGACAAGTTAGATTTATGGTTAGGGGATAGAGCCAAGGTTCAGGTTAGGGAAAGTACAGCTACTGGATCCCTTCTGACGTCTACCTTGCCATTGCTTCTCCCGGGGTTCCTCACTTCCTTCAAGTTAGCTTACGGCTCCTCCTACCTTCTGGACAGACCAATCACTGCTTACTGATGTAAAAAGCATCACCAGACGTGCGCCTGTATTTGAATACAGCGCGGGAATGTCACCACAGACATACTAATCGCTTTACCAGACAAAGAATGAAATACAAGTGCTTTAATCAGTGGGTCATAGGACCGATCGCTGTTGTTTTTTCCCCCCTCTCTGATAGACACTGACTTAACAGACAGTAACAAGACGGAAATCGTGCGGATGCCACTTTAACTACAGTCTTCTATCCCTGCTAGGTTCACTGGAAGAAAAGACCAAACGAGCCGATCCTGCCGTCCCTCCATAATAACCACTGCCCACACCAGTGCAAGTATAACCCCATATTATTAGTCCCCCCAGGAATCTGCGGAGAAAAAGTGTTGATTCCGCGGAGAACATTCCTGATTCTGCGGAGAGCAATTCTTGATTCCGCGGCTTGAAAGTTGATTTTCTGCGGGCATTAAAAAAAAACCTAATGACCAGTTATAAAGCAAATTTTAAGTAATAATAATGAAGCAAAAATTGTCTTATGAAATTATTTGCAATACCAAAACACTGCGAAACATTGTGGTTATAAAATAAGCAGCATCAATATTCTTTTTGTCCCTCTCGAGCAGATTTATTTGCATAACTTATAAAGTGCAAAACATTTCACCAAACTATGGGTGAACGAGGCTTAGTAACTGAACAAGTGCCAAAGATCAAAGTAAAGATTTAAACAAAGTGTACACTATTCACTGTATCCTCAGGATATTGTAAACGTTACTGCATACCATAGACTGTATAAAAAGATGGATGAAGCTACCGTGATGTCACCCACTGGTTCGAAGATGAAGAAGTGAATCGAATATCCGGGGAGGAACATGGCTCTGGATCTGACCGTATCGGACCAGGACCAGTGGATAGCGACGCCCCAGAAGCATATTCTGGCTTTATACTTTATTCTAGTTTATATGGGACCATAATTCACAATAATGAATATCATGATATATCGAAGGAGACCTGAAACTTGCTATAGCTAACATAAAATGATGTGAAAAATCATTACTTAAATTAAAAATCAGGTCGGAAAGTAGGATCATTTTCTCATAGACTTCTATTGCATTGAACTTCTTTTTGCAACCACTGACGTCGCCATCTGCTGGCCATTAAATAGAATGACATTCTACGGTACTTCCACATGGGCTTCTTTTTTCAAATCCGGGTGCTGCGTCCATCTTTTAATATAGTTTATGCTACGTACAGCAGAAAAAAATCAGTTTCCGTAACCGGCAGCACCAGCTGTGAGTCTTAGATCCCGTTTATCTGACCGCAAAATCTAGCGGCCGGGATGAAAAATACATGTAAAATATAAAATTCTGCACCTCGCCCTATATTCCGCGGACGGCTTTGAAATCTGCGGTAAATTCCGCGATCGCGGAATCGCGGATTCCTGGGGGGACTATATTTTGTCTTTTATGGGTGTCACGCTTGCCTATTTGTCATGCCCCCAACGGTCCGATTCTCCGGAATTCTGAGGAACCGGCTAGATCAACTCATTCCCCCTCATTACTGCCATCTGTATGCAATCAACCAATCAGTGTTTATAACCACATAAAAGCCCTGAGCCAGCACCACTATGGTGCAAAGTCTCATAAAACTAATGTCTTGTTAAGGCTTTTGCCACTGGATTTTCACGTGTTTAAATGTAATCACCTGAATATCGCTTGTTAATTCAGCTCGTATTCATTCTATTTTTGGAACCGCATTTTCTGTTCGCTCTGTACTCGCCTTTCAGATCTTAGTCGCTGTGCTGCAAAGTTTAATAAAGCCAATAAATTCTTTGCATTTGGATCCAGCCTTCCCTTGTTGGTATTTTTCAGTGCACATTCTGAAGTGCACAGAAAAAGAATTGCACTACTGGTCAAAATGGCCACAGAGCACTGCTGTAAGAGAGGAGGTATGACCTGAGCGAGAAGTGGTGGGAAAGGGATATAAGGAAATAAATTTTTTACAGAACCACTTGTCGCGCAATTACTTTTTTAGGTTTATCTGAGTGTTCAGGCACTTACAGGCAGAAATATGCTCCACTGTAGTTTGCTAAATTCCCTTTTTCATTCATCAACATGGGAAAGATAGAATACATAAATCAAATAAGGGAAACAATTACTGACCTTCATGAGTCAGAGCAGCTCTAAAAAAAGCTCCACATGTGAAACTGCCTGTGGCTGCCATCAGTTTAATAATGTATAATTTAAAATCATCTGGCCTAAAGTGAACCTATATATATTTTTTCTCCTCATACAAAGCACACTGCAAATATGAAAAATTAGTCTATCTTATCAGTTATTATAGTCTTATATTTCTCGCAGGTTTTTTTCTCAGTTAGGCAACAATTCTGCCAATAAGGCGAGATGACTCATTTGAGTAATGCATATGGTGACTTCAAAGATAATATTATTGTTGAGTTGAGAGATAAAGATAAGACATAAAAAAAAGAAATATAAGGATTAAAAGACTTAAGACTTAAAAAATGCAGTGTGAGAGGGATGTTATAAAAGTTAAGGATTTACTGCTGGAGGTTGAAGAAAAAATAAGGTTGCATCTTCGGTGACCTAGTCTCCAAAACTTCCATCAGACGTCACCACCATGCCACATATTATTTGGAAAGAACACCAGAAATCATTTAATCAGAAACATAAGCACGCAGAGTTTTGTAAACGCAACAGGGACTTTGAATGGAATCATGTTCTGTGGTCAGTTGAAATGAAAAAGAGTTTTGGAAGCAAACTCTTAAGGTGGGTTTGGTGTAAAAAAAAATAAGGATAGCTGAAAAGATCCTGACCTCCGCTGTCAAAAATGAATGAAGTTCTTTGATTTTCAGGGACTGTTTTTCCTCCAATGATCCCAGGAACGTAGTTGGGGTACATGGCTTCTTGGAAAACATGAAATACCAGGACATTCTACATATAAATCTGGCTGGCTAGCTCTGTCAAGAAACTAAACACTGGGCCGTCATTGGATCTTCCAGCTGGACAATGATTAAAAACAGTTCGACACAAAAATGGGGAAATAATCATAAAATCAGGGTTATGGTATGGCCATCTCTGTCCCTGCAGCCAAAATCCCATTGAAAATTATGGGGTGAGCAACAGAGAAGAGCGTACAAGACAGGACCCTGAATGATCTTGAAAAGCTGAAAGGAGGAATGTTCTTAAATTCCCAACTCTGTATTCACAAACCTTGGAAGATGCAGTAGGCGAAGACCGAGTGCTGTTTCATTGGAAAAGGGACAAGGTATTGAATACAGAGTTGTCAATAATTGAGGCACTAATGATTTTCTTAAAAAAATCCCTCAGATGTAATTGTTTTTTTCATTTAATTGTGTATGTAAGGTTGGATTTTTTAAATGTTGCAGTTTGAGTTCAAGCAAAATCAACGAAAAGAGCATTTCTTTGAACTCTTTTTTCTCATCGTTACCAGTGCCAAGAATGGTGTCGAGGAACCTGTCCTTTGCCCAAATACGCCCCCTAAGGTCATTTGTACAACCAGCTTATTAGGCCTACGACCTAAACGTACGTTAAAGAGCGAAGCGACCTGTATCCGCTGTTGAAATAATGACAATCTGGTTTCCATGGTCAGCATTTTATAGCGGCCCAGGACTGGCACTTGTTCAAATTCAGTAGCAGCTATTTAAGCTCTGACAGTGGTGCAAAAAGTTTCGACTTGACTGAACAGTGAAGATATTGATAACCAAATCTTACATTTTGAGCACACAAATCCATTCATATTGCCGTAACATAGCGAAGTCACCACAATAGTCTGGTCTGGTCCTTATGTAGGACTATTTATTTTTCCCAGTCCATTTCAAATTTCTTACATCACCTTTTTCTGCAGATTAATAGTAATCAATTGCATGCATTTATTATTTTTTTTTTAACAATAATATGATTTAATATTGCTTTTTAAAGGCAATTCAAAAATTATATAATCTCTGATATTTGCCAGACCTATAAATTCCTGAAACACTCCTATGTAACTCCTCTACACTGTCCTCGCTCAACCACTACATAGAGGCAATAAATAAATAAAAAATTACAACAAATAAATTTGCTCTGCACTTCTTGAATGTTTTGTCTCCATTAGTGCTGTATTTCCCCTTAGGAGAATTTGTTCTATCGTCCAATAGCTTTATAGAGTATCTGTTTTACATTTTAAGTTGTGATGAATTTCAGCATCTACAAAATGAAAGTGTACTGTACTGCACTACAGCACACAAGCAAATGACCATACCCAGTTTTTGAGTGACTGGAAGGTGTCCAATATGTGCAAGTAGCATTACTTCCAATATACATCATTTCTATCTGTTTGGAGGAGGAGACAAATTGATTTATTCCCCAATAGCATAGGCATCACAAAGTGCATTCACTGTGAAAGCTATTAAGAGATTAATTTTGAAGATATCACTGCAGCATAAATGCATCAGTTGCTTGGTGAGATACACTTGGGATAGATTGTGAAAGCAGCAGAATCCATTGTAAGATTTCAGTGAGTTTATGTATTTTATATAAGTGACTCTCTTGGGACTGCAGAAGCTATCAGGGTACAATTTCCAATTGCTTTCCTGTGGCACTATATGAATAAATGTAAATCTCACTTCAGTATGGGAACGGAGCTACACTTCTATTGCCTATAAGTATTTGAAGATGGGTCCAGACATGGTGAGAGGATAGTGCTTATCATCACCTCTGAATATCACATGCAGAGGCCATTTCCTCAGGAGGGCCCTGAGATGCAGGGAAATGTCTGGGCAGGTGTGACAATATCTCAGTCCCATAGAGTTTAAGCTGCTTGTGATTCTGATCTTAGATGTGTGGTGTGGACTTCTCCGTAACTACAAGAAAATTTTCCATCATTTGCTGCAAAGAGTGTAATAAACTAGGTTTATTCTCCGTCACAATTTCAATGTTTTCACCATTCATCAGTCTCTTTTTAATGCTGAGTCATTGTTTGCAGAAAGAAGCAACCGAGAGACATTCTTCTTCCTCCATAAATAGAGAAACTGATCTATATATTTCATACACAAAGAACAAATGGACCAAATAGCAATTTGCTTTTACATTTTTGCTGCAGCAATGCACATTGTCCATTTTTCATGAGGGGTGGCCGTATGTGGACGATACCGAATCTAGCAAAAATAAACAGATGGGGAGCGAACAAGAATTTGTACACTATGAGCCTTCCTCTGTTATCGGAAACAACATTGTCTTTCATAATGTTTCCAATTTCCAGAAAAGATGAAGATGCAATAGCTTCACAACAACATAATATGAATGTCTGCACCCAGCCTCTAATGAATGCTGTCTGAAGAGGAAATTGCACATGCATCAATAGTCTTATATTTCTGTGGCCTGCTGCCACCCAATATACTTTGTGCATGTTGTTTTCCATTGAGCACTGAAGTATGACAATGATGATGGCACATGTTTTTACAAAGCTAAAGTCCGTCGGGAAGGTCATAGCAGGTAATGGTAACTATGAGTCACCGGTGTACTGGAGGGGAATGACATTCATCTATTTTCTAATCCGTGGCGGCTGAGCTGGTCTGCATGGTGTGAATTGGTGGGGTAGAGGGGTTAAAGGGAGGGGAGGGGCATTTGCTGGAGTTTATTCAAACAGATAACCAGTTAAAAGCAGGAATGATGCTTGGACAGGCAGCCAATAGTTGCAGGGCCCATTAGCTGTTCACCCATGCATTTTTCAAGGGCAAACTGAAGTCTGCGATTAGCCGAGCTTTTATATCCGTGCACCTTGGGAGGAAACTTTAATATTTGAAAGAAACTTGCAGCTTAATATGTGATCATGGAAAATTCATGCAGAAAGGAATGGGCATTTGACAATTGGGACTAGCTCCTCTGAGGTTGCAGTGCTAATAACTGCACCGCCATGTTACCGTGGCAGAATTTTCACTTTAAAAAAAAAAAAACAAACTCTTCTTTAAATGCCAGGTATTTACTGTTTAAATTGTTTGACTAATGCTACATAATTTATTATATGCATTTTTAGACTGATGGCAAAGCAGCAGGGAAATACAATAATTTACGACTCTGCCAGTCTTACCATAGGCCCATAATTTAAAGTTTCAACTCCATCCTGTTTTCAGACTGATTAGTCGAAAGATTCAACCTGCCAAGCAGTGATTTCCTAAAATTGAGTTGGCATCTGTCGGCTTTTGCTAAGATCCTATTTTTATCCACTCGATTTTAAAGTGTACTTTTCTGCCCTTATACTGCAAATTCTTTGTTTATTCTTTCAATTTTAAAAGGAAAAAGCCCAACACGAAGCTAACAAAATGTGCATTCATTTATGCGGCTGTCCTACTGTTGAAGGCAAAATGCAATAAATGCACGCACATCCGACATTAGACATCACAGGTGCAGGACCTACAAAAACTGCAGTAGAAAAGAAGGATAAAAGTCCGCACACTGTTAAAGCTGCTCCCAGAAAACTTCATTCCTTACACAACATGTGTGGAACTCGCCTGAAGAAGGCCATGTTGGCCAAAACATTGTGTAAGGAATAAAGTTTTCTGGGAGCAACTTAAACAGTATGTGGACTTTAATTCTTTTTTTCTAATACTGTCAAAGCCAATCAGACTAGAGAGATGTTAACTCACCCAGTGCCATGAACTCCTAAATTCTAACTGGCAGGATACCGGAGACCCTGTGTCCCCACCATTTACGCATCCTTTCTTTTCACCTCTAAAGACAGGATTGAATCCAACAAATATTTGCTGTTACCAGAAAAATATTAGTCGGCAGTTATACAGTGCTGAGAGTAAGTATTTGACCCCTCTGTAGTTTATTCTATCTTTGACTTTACAATATTCATTCTGTAATTGTTTCAGATTTTCAAAGAAAATGTATCAAAACACAATGGTGACCTGATTAAGAACTTTAAAAGCTATGCTTTTGTTTAAAGAAAATAAAAGTCCACCATCAACTGACCTTGTGTGAAAAAGTATATTGGGGAGATCAGATGACTAACACTAAGTCATGAGTACGGACAGCCCTGTTGGACTAAACTTCACTTCATACAAACCTTTCCAGCAAAGTGAAGTGGGCTTAATGGTCTCAAAAAGCAGCATACTGTCCTACAAACTAAAGAAATTCTGGAAAAGATGAGAAATTTATTGAAGTAATCTCATATGCTCCACACCAGGAATCAAGTACAGAGACCGAGTACAATCCTAATTAGGTGAACAGAGACCCAGTACAATCCAAGTTAGGTGTACTGAGACCGAGTATTATCCAAGTTAGGTGTACAGAGACCCAGTACAATCCAAGTTAGGTGTACAGAGACCCAGTACAATCCAAGTTAGGTGGACTGAGACCGAGTATTATCCAAGTTATGTGTACAGAGACCCAGTACAATCCAAGTTAGGTGTACAGAGACCCAGTACAATCCAAGTTAGGTGTACTGAGACCCAGTACAATCCAAGTTAGGTGTACAGAGACCCAGTACAATCCAAGTTAGGTGTACTGAGACACAGTACAATCCAAGTTAGGTGTACAGAGACCCAGTACAATCCAAGTTAGGTGTACAGAGACCCAGTACAATCCAAGTTAGGTGGACTGAGACCGAGTATTATCCGAGTTAGGTGTACAGAGACAGAATACAATCCAAGGTTGGTGTACAGAGACCCAGTACAATCCAAGTTAGGTGTACTGAGACCGAGTATTATCCAAGTTAAGTGAACTGAGACCGAGTATTATCCAAGTTAGGTGTACAGAGACCCAGTATAATCCAAGTTAGGTGTACAGAGACCCAGTACAATCCAAGTTAGGTGTACTGAGACCCAGTACAATCCAAGTTAGGTGTACTGAGACACAGTACAATCCAAGTTAGGTGTACAGAGACCCAGTACAATCCAAGTTAGGTGTACAGAGACCCAGTACAATCCAAGTTAGGTGGACTGAGACCGAGTATTATCCAAGTAAGGTGTACAGAGACCCAGTACAATCCAAGTTAGGTGTACAGAGACCCAGTACAATCCAAGTAAGGTGTACAGAGACCCAGTATAATCCAAGTTAGGTGTACAGAGACCCAGTACAATCCAAGTTAGGTGTACAGAGACCCAGTACAATCCAAGTTAGGTGTACAGAGACCCAGTATAATCCAAGTTAGGTGTAGAGAGACCCAGTACAATCCAAGTTAGGTGTACAGAGACCCAGTACAATCCAAGTTAGGTGGACTGAGACCGAGTATTATCCAAGTTAGGTGTACAGAGACCCAGTACAATCCAAGTTAGGTGTACAGAGACCCAGTATAATCCAAGTTAGGTGTACTGAGACACAGTACAATCCAAGTTAGGTGTACAGAGACCCAGTACAATCCAAGTTAGGTGTACAGAGACCCAGTACAATCCAAGTTAGGTGGACTGAGACCGAGTATTATCCAAGTTAGGTGTACAGAGACCCAGTACAATCCAAGTTAGGTGTACAGAGACCCAGTATAATCCAAGTAAGGTGTACAGAGACCCAGTACAATCCAAGTTAGGTGTACAGAGACCCAGTACAATCCAAGTTAGGTGGACTGAGACCGAGTATTATCCAAGTTAGGTGTACAGAGACCCAGTACAATCCAAGTTAGGTGGACTGAGACCGAGTATTATCCAAGTTAGGTGTACAGAGACCCAGTACAATCCAAGTTAGGTGTACAGAGACCCAGTACAATCCGAGTTAGGCGTACAGAGACAGAATACAATCCAAGGTTGGTGTACAGAGACCCAGTACAATCCAAGTTAGGTGTACTGAGACACAGTACAATCCAAGTTAGGTGTACAGAGACCCAGTACAATCCAAGTTAGGTGTACAGAGACCCAGTACAATCCAAGTTAGGTGGACTGAGACCGAGTATTATCCAAGTTAGGTGTACAGAGACCCAGTACAATCCAAGTTAGGTGGACTGAGACCGAGTATTATCCAAGTTAGGTGTACAGAGACCCAGTACAATCCAAGTAAGGTGTACTGAGACACAGTACAATCCAAGTTTGGTGTACAGAGACCCAGTACAATCCAAGTTAGGTGTACAGAGACCCAGTACAATCCAAGTTAGGTGGACTGAGACCGAGTATTATCCAAGTTAGGTGTACTGAGACACAGTACAATCCAAGTTAGGTGTACAGAGACCCAGTACAATCCAAGTTAGGTGTACAGAGACCCAGTACAATCCAAGTTAAGTGGACTGAGACCGAGTATTATCCAAGTTAGGTGTACAGAGACAGAATACAATCCAAGGTTGGTGTACTGAGACCGAGTATTATCCAAGTTAAGTGAACTGAGACCGAGTATTATCCAAGTTAGGTGTACAGAGACCCAGTATAATCCAAGTTAGGTGTACAGAGACCCAGTACAATCCAAGTTAGGTGTACAGAGACCCAGTACAATCCAAGTTAGGTGTACAGAGACCCAGTACAATCCAAGTTAGGTGTACAGAGACCCAGTACAATCCAAGTTAGGTGTACAGAGACCCAGTACAATCCAAGTTCGGTGGACTGAGACCGAGTATTATCCAAGTTAGGTGTACAGAGACCCAGTACAATCCAAGTTAGGTGTACAGAGACCCAGTATAATCCAAGTTAGGTGTACTGAGACACAGTACAATCCAAGTTAGGTGTACAGAGACCCAGTACAATCCAACTTAGGTGTACAGAGACCCAGTACAATCCAAGTTAGGTGGACTGAGACCGAGTATTATCCAAGTTAGGTGTACAGAGACCCAGTACAATCCAAGTTAGGTGTACAGAGACCCAGTAAAATCCAAGTTAGGTGTACAGAGACCCAGTACAATCCAAGTTAGGTGTACAGAGACCCAGTACAATCCAAGTTAGGTGGACTGAGACCGAGTATTATCCAAGTTAGGTGTACAGAGACCCAGTACAATCCAAGTTAGGTGGACTGAGACCGAGTATTATCCAAGTTAGGTGTACAGAGACCCAGTACAATCCAAGTTAGGTGTACAGAGACCCAGTACAATCCGAGTTAGGCGTACAGAGACAGAATACAATCCAAGGTTGGTGTACAGAGACCCAGTACAATCCAATTTAGGTGTACAGAGACCCAGTACAATCCAAGTTAGGTGTACAGAGACCCAGTACAATCCAAGTTAGGTGGACTGAGACCGAGTATTATCCAAGTTAGGTGTACAGAGACCCAGTACAATCCAAGTTAGGTGGACTGAGACCGAGTATTATCCAAGTTAGGTGTACAGAGACCCAGTACAATCCAAGTTAGGTGTACTGAGACACAGTACAATCCAAGTTAGGTGGACTGAGACCGAGTATTATCCAAGTTAGGTGTACTGAGACACAGTACAATCCAAGTTAGGTGTACAGAGACCCAGTACAATCCAAGTTAGGTGTACAGAGACCCAGTACAATCCAAGTTAGGTGGACTGAGACCGAGTATTATCCAAGTTAGGTGTACAGAGACAGAATACAATCCAAGGTTGGTGTACTGAGACCGAGTATTATCCAAGTTAAGTGAACTGAGACCGAGTATTATCCAAGTTAGGTGTACAGAGACCCAGTATAATCCAAGTTAGGTGTACAGAGACCCAGTACAATCCAAGTTAGGTGTACAGAGACCCAGTATAATCCAAGTTAGGTGTACAGAGACCCAGTACAATCCAAGTTAGGTGTACAGAGACCCAGTACAATCCAAGTTAGGTGTACAGAGACCCAGTACAATCCGAGTTAGGTGGACTGAGACCGAGTATTATCCAAGTTAGGTGTACAGAGACCCAGTACAATCAAAGTTAGGTGTACAGAGACCCAGTATAATCCAAGTTAGGTGTACTGAGACACAGTACAATCCAAGTTAGGTGTACAGAGACCCAGTACAATCCAAGTTAGGTGTACAGAGACCCAGTACAATCCAAGTTAGGTGGACTGAGACCGAGTATTATCCAAGTTAGGTGTACAGAGACCCAGTACAATCCAAGTTAGGTGTACAGAGACCCAGTATAATCCAAGTTAGGTGTACAGAGACCCAGTACAATCCAAGTTAGGTGTACAGAGACCCAGTACAATCCAAGTTAGGTGTACAGAGACCCAGTACAATCCAAGTTAGGTGGACTGAGACCGAGTATTATCCAAGTTAGGTGTACAGAGACCCAGTACAATCCAAGTTAGGTGGACTGAGACCGAGTATTATCCAAGTTAGGTGTACAGAGACCCAGTACAATCCAAGTTAGGTGTACAGAGACCCAGTACAATCCGAGTTAGGCATACAGAGACAGAATACAATCCAAGGTTGGTGTACAGAGACCCAGTACAATCCAAGTTAGGTGTACTGAGACACAGTACAATCCAAGTTAGGTGTACAGAGACCCAGTACAATCCAAGTTAGGTGGACTGAGACCGAGTATTATCCAAGTTAGGTGTACTGAGACACAGTACAATCCAAGTTAGGTGTACAGAGACCCAGTACAATCCAAGTTAGGTGTACAGAGACCCAGTACAATCCAAGTTAGGTGGACTGAGACCGAGTATTATCCAAGTTAGGTGTACAGAGACAGAATACAATCCAAGGTTGGTGTACTGAGACCGAGTATTATCCAAGTTAAGTGAACTGAGACCGGGTATTATCCAAGTTAGGTGTACAGAGACCCAGTATAATCCAAGTTAGGTGTACAGAGACCCAGTACAATCCAAGTTAGGTGTACAGAGACCCAGTACAATCCAAGTTAGGTGTACTGAGACACAGTACAATCCACCTTAGGTGTACTGAGACCCAGTACAATCCAAGTTAGGTGTACAGAGACCCAGTACAATCCAAGTTAGGTGTACAGAGACCCAGTACAATCCAAGTTAGGTGTACTGAGACCGAGTATTATCCAAGTTAAGTGAACTGAGACCGAGTATTATCCAAGTTAGGTGTACAGAGACCCAGTATAATCCAAGTTAGGTGTACAGAGACCCAGTACAATCCAAGTTAGGTGTACTGAGACACAGTACAATCCAAGTTAGGTGTACAGAGACCCAGTACAATCCAAGTTAGGTGTACAGAGACCCAGTACAATCCAAGTTAGGTGGACTGAGACCGAGTATTATCCGAGTTAGGTGTACAGAGACAGAATACAATCCAAGTTTGGTGTACAGAGACTGAGTATTATCCTAGTTAGGTTTAATGACGGTGACAAAGTAACAGTGGGACAGAGCCCAGAAGAGGTAGGAACAGCTCATTTCCAAATGTTGTGGGTGAAGCAAGGCAAAGTCAATCTCTGACCAATAGCTTTCCAGGATGTCCACCAGGAAGAGTGTACTCTTCCACGGAGCCAAACTGTCCACAAGAAGGGTGAAGTAACTAGAGGGGAACTTGGTTCCAATCCTGATGACCATATAAGGATCGGGAGTTTGTTCCTAACAAATTAAACAGGAGCAGACTTGGAAAAGGTTAACAAGAACGCAGTCTCAATCCTGAACCCTGAATTAGGCTTGGGAGCTTGTTCCATTTAAACTGGAAACGGTGCAGACTTGAACTGCGTTACCCTGAATGCAGTCTCAATCCTAGACCCTAAGTAGGCTTGGGAGCTTGTTCGATTTAGCTAAGCAAAGCGGAAGACTTCCAGAAATTACGATCAATAAAGTTTACGTTTTAACTCTCTAAAAATGATGCATTTTTACTAGAAAATACTGACTGGTTCAAAGCCACGAATAGGAAATTACCATCCAGCGACTAGCAACTCAAAGCAGGGGGTATAAATAAAATGGGACAATGGAAAATAAGGCAGTAATGACACAAGACTCAGCCGGCAATAGGGACGCACACGAGACGCAAACCAATCAAAGACGGCATACTTTTAATCAACATTAAAGTTGCTCAATGGGAGGAGAATTGTCAGGCATTAATATGAGGGCTGGGACACATTCAGTGTTGAAAGGGTAACAAAGCCTTTTCCAATTCTCTAGGGCTGTAAAGAACCAAACTGGGAGCCAGTATCTCCAAATGATTAAAATTTCAAAGAGTGGTCTCAATCTTCTCAGGAGTGGCGGCAAACTTCCCCCAAGAGCATGTAGTAACAAATGTGAAGGAAGCAGTCCATTGACAACATAATAAATTCGTCATACAAATTCTGCTCTGACATTGTATTTTAACCCCATGAAATACGGTATTTCACAAATTCATAATTGGTCTTTGCCGATACGCCGAGAACATCTGCACCATGAGGTTTATGACTGAAACGGCACTTTTAATTATTGAATACCCAATCAAAATCTTAAAGGAACATTCAGCTCCAAACGTAATCCCCTGCCTTGCTTCACTTCAGAGATTAGTGGATCAATCAGAGCACTGAATTTCAGTTATCCCAGCTTCATAGGAACATATGCCTCCACGGACTTTATGAAACAGAACATAAAAGGAAGTGTGCTATTATTATGCAGCGTTATAAAATAGCCAAACCAATCAAAGGTTTGGTTCCACAGCAAAGACTGTAATGAATCGCTGGAGAATAGTTCACTCTGGGCAGGGTTTAACAGCAGATGAGCGAGAGCTTTTGCAGTCATTTACACTTCGATTCAATATTCTGACTCATGTAACAAATGAACTGAACACTACAATATGAACAAATGCTCCAACAAGGGTATCATTTTCCCCTGTGTGAATCACATCCTGATCAATCAGCCAGTTTACAGAGTACAAGAAGTCTGCCTCTCAGCTGTCAGTCTGACTCTCTCTGGCACTGCTGTCATAACCATCAGCAGCAGACATTTATGACTGGAGCTCCTCTTGACGCAAAAATTGCAACAAAATCATCATCCTGGTTTATGAGGACACAGTTTACACAGGGAACACCAGATACAGATGTCAAAGCCAGCATATTAAAGCTCTATTCTCATATGAATTTCGAATCAAATGTGCTGGATTAGACTCAAAAAGCTGAAATTGTGCCACGTCCGAAAAACTTTCCTCTGGGAGTCCCGTCGTCGTTTTTGAATCACTGCCACGCCATTTCCAGCTGCAGCTGGACATCCGCATGGGTGAGGCAACAATTGGCTCAGCTGTGGTGGGGATGATATGGGTTAAGCTGGTCAAAGTAAGTCTCATCGCCAGGTGCATTTTGCTGTACAAACAAATTGTGCATTGACTGCATTATCCATCGATGGGATCGACAGCGTGTTATTAACGGTGTGAGGATACTGTGAAAGATTTAAGGGCTGGTCGTCACATGAGTCGGGGGAATCGCGCTCTAGGAATCTTACCTGTGCTTCAATGGGAGCGGGTCACTGATGGTGGGGTGAACAGTTTGGCTGTGTTCAGGGTGGGGAAATCCCCCCCAAAGACAAGAGAGCAGCAGCTGTGTATCTCAACTGTTCCACATTGTGGAATTTCACATTTTGTTGCTTTAAAAGCATTTACCTAGGGCATTTGAAAGAGGGGCAGTGTTTTGATTTTAACCTAATGAGTTAAGCAAAAATCAGTTGCATCAAGCTGAAATTAATTTGTCAGTTTTTGAGATCTGGCCACGGTGTTCACTGCCACGGATTTTTAACGGATAACGGATTTTTAGCCGCTAAGATACTGACTTGTCTTTGTGTCTTCTGTAGTTAATTGGTTGTTTTGTTTTCGTTCTGTCTTAACTTCCTGCCTCATTCACCCTGGCTGCTTTCTTACTGAAACTGGAGGTGGGTTGTCGTTTGAAAAGGTCAGGCTGTGCGCTCTCTCTTCACTCAAATTTGAAAACTACACCTGGCTTAATGCCTGCTTTTTAATTAATTAGGTTCTACAAATCATCCTCAACTTGTTGTGCCTATTTATATTTCAAATTTTATTATCTCATCTTCCTAGTTACTTAAAGTACATTCAAAATGTCATTTAAAAGTAAAATACACTCATACTGAAGTAGGCTTAGACTTGTATCTGGTTGATTTTGCAACACCCAGTGATTTAATGTGTTTGATTTTGAAATTCCTGACTGTTCTTTCTATGACACTGGCCTATCAACAGATGGGAAAAGATCAGCCAAGATTTGGACACACAGGCTACTACCTTGTAAAAAAAAAAAGTTAGGATGAGAGTGCACAGTAGATTTAAATGTCCTTATATTAACATTCCAATGCTGAAGCACTAATCACTGTTAGTTAAAGGAAACACTGGAATTGCATTACCACAGAATTTTAAGTTACTCCAATTAATCTACTCTTCAAATGGTTAACAAAAGTAAAAAAAAAAATCAGCGCTATTACCATCACACATGAGAAAAGTGAAAAAGTGGAGATTCAGAAAAGGAATTATTTAAAGGAGAATTCCGGTGTGAAATTGACTTTGAGTGTATTGTGTTATGGCCCCAATTTGTTATTACATTTATAACACAACAGCAACAGCAAGGGATGACAAACACAGTTTTAACAACTAAAACACATTTAATTTTTAACAAAGACTAATAACAACCTACAACTAAAGACCAAGATTGATAAATAAGAAAAAACAGAAATAATTACAGTCCCTTTTTGGTGGGGTGGCTTGGTGATGTCCTGGATGAAGAAAATGCTCAAACACAGGCAAAGAAATCCACAAAAGAAACGTCATAGGTCTTGAACAGAATGGCAGGTCTGGTCATCTTCTTGCAATTTCTCCTACTACTTTACTGTCTCAATTCTTTTCCTTATATACTCTTTTGCAGACCCCACCCACATTTAGACCTGTTTTTTTTTATTTTCTGAGACTTGCCCCAGACATGTCCAGGACATGTCTAAACATGACTCCAGTCTGAGCTTAACAAAAAAAGGTAAATACTGCCATCTAGTGGCCTATATTCACATTACACCTCCATTCCAAAAGGGAAAAATTTTGACTCATAAAGGCAAAATTTTTCTTTTCAATACAAAATTGTTAAGTGAACACTTGTCTATATATACATATCATACAATATTCAAACACATGATATATATATATATGCACATTCAAACACGGGATAAGTAATCAGCAATTACATTGTCTGTACCCTTCACATGCTTAATTTCCAAGTCAAACTCCTGTAAAATCAAACTCCAATTCAACAATCTCCGATTCTTGTTTTTCATCTTACTCAAAAACATTAACGGATTGTGGTCAGTGTACACAATCATTGGCTTTTGTCCTGTACAAACATAAACCTCAAAGTGTTGTAAAGAAAGGACCAGAGCCAACAGTTCCTTCTCTATTGTGGAATAGTTCCTTTGGTGGCGATTGAACTTCCTGGAGAAGTATGCCACGGGATGCTCAATGTCATCAGAGTCACTTCTCTGTAGGAGCACAGATCCACAAGCTTGGTCGCTAGCATCGACCGCGATGGAGAACGGTTTGTTGAAGTCAGGAGATTTGAGCACGGGGAAGTGACACAGCAGAGACTTCAGGTGATCGAAGGCTCTCTGGCATGCATCATCCCAGGTGAACTTTACGCCTTTCTTCAGTTGGTTAGTTAGACTGAGAGCAATCTCAGCAAAGTTCTTGCAGAACTTGCGGTAGTACCCGATCATTCCAAGGAAGCGGCGCAAAGCTTTTTTGTTGTCAGGAACTGGAAAGTCCATGATGGCTTGGACTTTAGCATTTATGGGTGCCACCTTACCCTGGCCTATGACGTAGCCAAGATAGGTGACAGTAGCACAACCAAAGTCACTCTTGCTCAGGTTAACAGTCAGGTTAGCCTGGGTCAGGCGCTGGAACAACGTCTCTACATCTTTTAGATGTTCTTCCCAGGAGTCACTCCATGTGATCAGGTCATCGATGTACGCACCCGTGTGTGGCAATCAGGCGATTGTAGACTGTATCATCCTTTGGAACGTGGCTGGGGCATTTTTCATACCAAAGGGTACGACTTCATACTGGTACAATCCAGATGGTGTGGCAAAAGCAGAGATGCTCTTGGCCTTCTCAGTTAAAGGCACACACCAATAACCCTTCAATAAATCAATCTTGGTCAGAAACTTTGCTTGCCCTACACTATCAATACAATCATCAATCCTAGGTATTGGAAACACATCAGTTCTAGTTACAGCATTGACTTTGCGATAATCTGTACAGAATCTAGTACTTCCATCAGGTTTTGGAACTAGCACACAGGGTGAACTCCAATCGGAGTTGGAGGGTCTGATAATATCATGTTTTAACATGTACTCAACCTCTTTCTCAGCAATCTTTCTCTTTTCAGGATTCATCCGGTATGGATGCTGTTTTATTGGTTTGGCATCACCAACATCTACATCATGAGAGGCTATAGTAACTCTCTTTGGAACATCAGGAAACAAATCCTCATATTTCTTGATCAACCTTTCAAACTGATCTCTCTGTGAGGGTTCTAAGTGCTGGAGTTTTACATCAAGATTTTGCAACACTTCAGTGTTTGACAATTTACATGAAAGAACTTCAGCTTTAATTCTTGGTTCATCATCTTGAAACTCCCCCTCATCTTCACACGTTTCGACCATTGCAGAATCTGAAGTGACAGCTGCAACCCTAGCATTTCTGTCATGATAAGGCTTTAGCATGTTAATATGACACAATTGTTTTGGTTTTCTCCTATCTGGAGTCTTCACAATGTAATTGAGATCATTGAGTTTTGTCAGAATTTCATAAGGACCATGAAATCTAGCCTGCAATGGATTGGACTGCAAGGGAAACAACACAAGGACCTTTTCTCCTGGTTTAAACTCACGGCTTCTAGCCTTATGATCATACCAAGTTTTCATTTTTCCCTGACTTGATTTCAAGTTCTCTTTGGCAAGGTCACAAGCTGCACGCAATCTTTCCTTGAACTTGCTAACATAGTCTAACAGACTGATATGCGGCTCTTTCTCTTGCCATTGTTCACTCAATAATAGCAAAGGTCCTCTCACTTCATGACCAAACACTAGCTCAAATGGACTGAATCCAGTAGACTCCTGCACTGCTTCTCTAGCTGCAAACAACAGCAAATGAACACCTTCATCCCAGTCTTTCTCATGGTCATAACAATAAGTCCTCATCATTGTCTTGAGAGTGGAATGAAACCGCTCTAAGGCACCCTGACTTTCTGGATGATAGGCACTAGAAAGAATCTGTTTTGCACCTAGTTCATACACAACCTGCTGAAACAATCCTGAAGTGAAATTGCTACCTTAGTCTGACTGAATTTCCCTGGGAAGACCAAACAACGTGAAGAACTTTATCAAAGCCTTCGAGATTGCAGTTGCCTTGATGTTACGTAGAGGTATGGCTTCGGGGAATCTGGTAGATGCACACATGATTGTCAACAAGTACTGATTTCCAGATCTAGTCTTGGGTAATGGACCAACGCAATCAACAATGACCCGAGAGAATGGCTCCCCAAATGCTGGGATAGGCTGCAATGGAGCTACAGGTGGGTCTAACTGGTGTTTTCCAACTACCTGACAAGTGTGACAGGTTTTGCAAAAGTTGGAAACGTCTTTCCGAAGCCCAGGCCAAAAGAAGTGTTTCATGATCTTATCAACAGTCTTGTTAACACCAAGATGACCTCCTAAAGGTAAACTATGAGCCATTGTTAAGATCTCATTCCTATAGACCTTCGGAACAACAATTTGCCTGACCACTGCCCAATCTGCATTGGCAGGGATATCAGGAGGGCGCCACTTCCGCATCAACACACCATCCTTGAGATAATACCCAACTGGAACTGCATCTATTTCTTTTTCAGGAAGGGCTCTCCTCTTTAGTACACCAATTTCAGGATCATTAGTTTGCTCCTCAATCAACCGCTTTCTGGACAGAGACAAGTCTCCAGACACATCAGAATCACCAGACCCATCCGGCCGGCTGAATAGAGAACTGATAAAAGTATCTGATAAGTCCTCAAACGGAGAAACCATAGTAGGCCAATCAGAGTCATGAGGCGAACCACCTGAGTCCTGACTATTCAATGTACTGGACGGCACCACAACATCATCTTCTTTAGCCTTCTTGGCCATAGCACGAGTCACTGCGCAAGAAGGATACAGAGATGGGTCCTCATCCCCATTTCAGTGCTCGGCTGTGAAGTAAGATGTACAGGGGGAACTACTTTGCCCCCAGCCAGGTCATTGCCTAGCAACAGAGAAACACCCTTTATAGGTAGACTTGACATAAGTCCCACCTTTACCTGTCCTGTAACTAAATCTGACTTCAAGAATATAGAGCGCAGGGGTACAGATACAGTCCTCCCTTCAATACCTTGTACAAGTATGAAATCCCCTGAAGCGGTCTCATCACGTAACTCCAAGGAGTCCATCAACAAAAGTGACTGAGAAGCTCCGGTATCCCTTAGGATATATATGGGGACAGGAGTAGTATGCTCATTCAGAGCCACAAATCCCTCTGACACAAATGGAAGAAATTCCTCCCTCACAAAGTCAGCTGTATTAGGCTTTTTAGCCCCACAAGAAGCAGGCAATTTAGCAGATTGGTTATCTACTACAGGGGTTTCTAACCTTGTTTTCACAAAGGCATTTGGTTTGGTATCCTTTTCTTTTTCTTTCTTAGCTTTAAGGAACCAACAGTTAGTTGTAACATGACCAGATTTCTTGCAATAACTGCAAACTAGACCACTTTTGTCACTGTCAGCTTTCACACTTTGATCAGACCTGTTACTGGATTTCTGAGCACCATCACCAGATTTGTCTTTGTCTTTGGGTGAGGAATCTTGGGTATCACCGTAACCCTTTTTCTGAAATTGGGACCATCTATTATTACTGCTAGACTGAAATTTGGACTTATGTGTGAGAACATATTCATCTGCAAATTTGGCAGCTGATTGCAAATTCAGTGCTTGCTTCTCATTAGGGTAGGTCTTAACGTCATCTTTAACACAGTTCTTGAATTCTTCAACTAACACCATCTCTTTTAGTGAGTTGAAATCATCCTTGACCTCCATAGAAGTACACCAGCGCTCAAAGCAAACTTTCTTCTCATTAGCAAATTCCACATAAGTCTGATTTTCAGATTTCTTCAGACCTCTGAATTTCTGTCGGTAAGCCTCTGGAACCAACTCATAAGCTCTCAAAATAACCTTTTTGACAACCTCATAATCAGAGGAATCATCTGCAGACAAAGCCGAATAGGCTTGTTGAGCTTTACCCTTGAGGACAGTTTGCAACATCAGAGGCCAGTGTTCCTTTGGCCACTGGCAACTCTTTGCTACCTTTTCAAAACACTGGAAATAGTTGTCAACATCCTTTTCTGAAAATGGAGGCACCAGTTTTACCTCCTGGCTAGCCCGAAATTTATTTTCAGTTGCTATTTTAATTTTTAGTTGCTCCATTTGGAGTCTTTCCTCTCTATCGAATTTCTCTAATTCAAAATCTCTCTGTCTCTGTCTCTCTCTTTCTGCTCTTTCCTCTTTCTCTCTCTCAAATTCTCTTTGTTTTTCTTCTCTTGCTAATTTTTCTAACTCAAACTGCCTTTGTTTTTCTTTTTCTTCCCTCTCAAATTCTCTTTGTTTTTCTTTTTCCTCCCTTTTAATCTCTAGCATTTTTAATTTAAGTTCCATTTCTATATTTGGATTTTCCACTGGAAACTGTTCCAGATCTCCTGGTGCAAACACATTTTCATCAATGTAATATTCAACTATCTCTCTAGCCAGTCTTGCTTTTCGCATGGCTGGTTTTACCTCTGTCAGCTCCAACTGTCTGCAAATTTCTAGCAGTTCTGTCTTTTTAAAAGACTTCAAAACCCCTACGGTTGGTGATGCCAAGAAATCATCCATTGCTGTTGTCAATATATATCTAGGAAAATTCACAAAAACAATTTCACAATTTGGAATGTTAGATTTTCAATAAATTACTCACACAATGGTCTATCCCGGACCTTGAGCCCCCAATTTGTTATGGCCCCAATTTGTTATTACATTTATAACACAACAGCAACAGCAAGGGATGACAAACACAGTTTTAACAACTAAAACACATTTAATTTTCAACAAAGACAAAGACTAATAACAACCTACAACTAAAGACCAAGATTGATAAATAAGAAAAAACAGAAATAATTACAGTCCCTTTTTGGTGGGGTGGCTTGGTGATGTCCTGGATGAAGAAAATGCTCAAACACAGGCAAAGAAATCCACAAAAGAAACGTCACAGGTCTTGAACAGAATGGCAGGTCTGGTCATCTTCTTGCAATTTCTCCTACTACTTTACTGTCTCAATTCTTTTCCTTATATACTCTTTTGCAGACCCCACCCACATTTAGACCTGTTTTTTTTAATTTTCTGAGACTTGCCCCAGACATGTCCAGGACATGTCTAAACATGACTCCAGTCTGAGCTTAACAAAAAAAGGTAAATACTGCCATCTAGTGGCCTATATTCACATTACAATTGAAACATGATAACGCGTACTAATCTTTGTTGAATACCCCACCTCCGTACACACACAACATTTCGAAATAAATTGCTTTTTAGCCAAAGCTATCAACAGCCTTTCAATAGTAGTGAATTGGGCATAGCTTTGCCATGCAAAGAAATCACTATTTTTTCATCATTAACAAGGCTCAAAGTAGCTCCACACTTCATCGGTAGAATTCCGAGGGCCCTGACATTTGAAACGAGGCACTGAGAACTTTGAAAATGCACAGGTAGTTTATTAAAAAAGACTATTTATGCAAACAGTCCCTTGAGGTAGTTTCTAGTCGCCTCCATCTTGAAAGTCACGATAAGTCGATTGATGAGCAATAAATAGGAAGGACCGAGGAAAAGATTGCAATCTTTTCGCTCGTCATACTGTACTGTTTGCATGAATAGTCTTTGGATATAGTGATATAAATACTAATGACAACAGATTTGACTTCCTATCAGGACTTTCACTTGGTATCATAACCTTTGACCTTGAGTGACACTGAAATTTCAAACCCAAGGTCACTTACTGCGAATTTTCAAAAAAGACCTCTCCTAAACCATCAGCCAGAATGATTTGATATTTGTTATGCAGTATCCTTGTGAAAAACTCAGCCAAGTTCATTCAGTTTGAAAATATTGATTGAATATAAATTTTTATGACTTAATAAAATTTAGGATAATCCCGTATATTCAATATTGGCTATCTTTAAATGGGCTATAAGATGGACATGGTGGGAGATTGATATAATTACTTTTGACAACAGGAATAAAGTATAAGGTCTTTTACTTGGTATCATGAGCTTTGACCTTGAGCGACCTTGATAGTGAAACCCAGGGTCACTTTTGTGGACATTTTCAAAAATCTTCTTCTCCGAACCCTTCAGCCAGAATGACTAGATATTTGTTATGGAGCATCTTACAGACAAACCAAGTTTTTACAACAACTTTGAATATGTTGCTTTCTGATTTTGTTAAATTAATTTTTCATTGTTTCTTCTGTTTCTAAACTTCTATATCATGTTCTTAATTACAATGTCTTTCATGCCTTTGAAGTGGAAAATGGTGCCATAGCCTTATAAATTCTTCAGAAATTATCACATGGAAACGTTTCCACAAATTGAAATGACCACCACTTCCTGTTGATAGCATTCACAATTTTCCCAAGTTGGTCCCATGACCTTTGACCTTGTAAGTGCTCATTCGTTGCAAAGCATTTTCAAAGTTCTTCGAAATTCTATCTTTGGCTGTTGGCCAACAGGACCCTTGGTCCTACCTTTTCTTTCTTCTTTCCCCTCTCTCAGCCTCTTTGACAACAGAGAATCAGTCGGCCAAATTATTTTTAAGTGCTGCTGCATTCATCTTGAAGGGGGACTGGTTGAAAAAGCAGCAGGTAAGTTAGAAACACAGTTGTATGCACACGCCTTGGGTTTTACCTTGAGCCGGTATGGCCTTATTGCCAGTTTTCGCAGGTTCTGGAACTTTCTCTCGCAAATCTTTAGGCTCTGACCTCTGCTGTCAGGGGGAGTGCTTCCCCTCCATAAAAATAAACTGCCGAAGATATAAAAAATCGATTGATCGGGCCACAGAGCGAATAATGTGGTATTAATGTCGAATAATGCAGGCGCCAGCAGAGTGCAAATAGACCTGGAGCTCCGCCCCCGCCCTGTCACTCTGCTCCAGTAGTTCACAGTCAGCGGAGAATGTGCCGGAAACTTGAGTGACATTTAATTTGGTCAAAAGTGACAAATGCCCTTTCCTTTTTTCTTCTCCACCATCTGAAATCCTCACTAGAGAGGAGGGGCGATTACAATCACTAGGGCTCTGGGAACTGAAGGCCGATGCCCCAACACCCATTTAGTCATCAATTTGTTTTTTGCACACTTTTTTGGTGAATGCTGGAATTGTGCTAAACTGGGCTTCCCTCAGGGTCTTAGACAGAGGGGCATATGGACTGTATTCTGACCAGATACAGAGGCTGAGTGAGAACTGCTCAAATCCTAGACTCACAAGTCAGCCTCTAGGCTACTCTTATCTAGAGACTGATGACATTCCCCCAACTTTCTTTACTAACACTGGGTGGAGACAATTACAGAGTTAAAAAAAAATCTCCATTTCAGAATCAATCACAAGTCTTTTTGTAGGTTCTTCATATTGGTGGCAGCGTGTGCTTGTGAACACTGTTTGGCCAGCAACAGGTGTCATGGCCAAGGTAATGGGATGTCTCAGTTGAGCTCACCGATGAGCACTCCTTCAAAGTGCGTGGGTACGTGTCTCATTTGTGGCAAAACATTTTCATTGGCTGTGGAAAGATTAAACTCTCTGGAATTGAATAAGAAACTAGTCAATCAATACATTATTACCGCATAAGTTTCACGTGGGCGTAGGGCTGCACGATATACGGAATCGCGGTTATCGCAAGTGCAATAAAAGTAACTGCCACTATGAGGCAGACATACGAGCTTGCTTATTACCTTTTCTATGACACATACCTAATGCAATCATTTGAAATGCTTCCGGGAAGAAAACTGCGCTTTGAAGTCCGCTAATTACCAGCAAGGTTAGACAGTTTCCATCGCCTTGGCCTAATTAGCTGACCTTAAATCAATTCCCGTGTACTTTGCCTGACTTGCAGTCAAGCAGTTTATTCAGCCAACTGACTGATCAAAACCAAAATGTGGCCAATAATGATTAAGAAGAGATAATGATAAGCAGACAGACCTAACCAGGTTGCCGTGTTAGATTGAAAGAATGTTAATAATCTGAATAAATAGCAGACGTCTGAATTCCAGCTCTCGTAGAATTTTTACATATCATTAAAAAGATTTCTTGAAAACAATTTCAAGATGGCCTTGGTTTTTAAGCTTTTCAAAACTTACACAAAGTGGAGAACATTTTGTGAAGCATGTCAAACGTGAAAGTGAGAGAAATTATAGGCCTATTTTTGCATTGCACGCAAGAGACAAATACAGCGAAGACTTGGCAAACAAGTTCAGATGATTTTGTGCCGAAAATTTTTAATTTGATAATTGAACAACATTAATTTAATATAAAATGATTCATAGCTCTTGATTTCGGTTACTTTTGAGCGTCTAATAGCCAACAGTGAAGGTGGAAAACATTTTGTGAAAGCGTATCGAACTTCACGTAAATTGTTAACGCATAAGCACGCAGTGCAGCAGAAAGTAAAACAAGAAATAATCTAACAAATTCAGGCAAATCTGTCATGTTTTGTGTTTATTTAAATTTCAAAACGTAATAACCAAAACATATTCAAATAAATCAGACTGTCAACCAATATAAATTGTTAATTGAGCGAATCAACTGTTTGATTGCAAATTGAGCAAAGCAAATGGGAAGGGGTGAGAGCAATAGTCGGGTAGAAGATGATGATTTTGCAGACTTTAACTTTGCTTTTTTCAGCACGTAATTTACCTGAATGTGTTTGCAAGATTATTTCAAGTTTTTCATTTGGTCGCGCTGCGTGCTAATGCAATTTCTACACGTCACGTTCAATATGCTTAAACAAAATGTTTTCCACTTTCACTTTAGGCTATTTAGACGCTCAAAAGCAACCAAAATGAACAGCCATTAATTACTTTATTTGAAATCTTGTTCAATTATCGAATAAACAATGCTCCAAATTTGCGTTTGCCTGAATGTGTTTGCTAAGTCTTCGCTGCATTCATCTATTGCATGCAATGCTAAAATAATTTCTCACTTTCACGTTCCATATGCTTTACAAATTTTTTCCGCTTCTTGTAAATTTTGAAATGCTTAAATTCCAAGGCCATCTTAAACACCCCTTAAAAATAAATCATTTTTTCATGATAGGCTATGTAAAAATTCTACGAGAGGTGGAATTCAGAGGTCTGCTATTTATTCAGATTATTGACACTCTTTCAATCTAACACAGCAGCCTGGTTCGGTCCGTCTGCTTCTCATTATCTCTTCTTAATCATTATTGGCCACATTTTGGTTTTGATCTGTCAGTTGGCTGAATAAACGGCTTGAGTGCAAGTTAGGCAATGTTCACGGGAATTGATTTAAGGAGAGCTAATTATGCCAAGGCGATGGAGGCTGTCCAACCTCCCTGGTAATTAGCGGACTTCAAATCACAGTTTTCTTCCCGGAAGCATTTAAAATGACGGCATTAGGGATGTGTTATAGAAAAGGTAATAATCAAGCTCGTCTCTCTGCCTCATAGTGGCAGTTACTTTTATTGTGCTTGCGATAACCGCGATTCCGTACATCGTGCAGACCTATGTGGGCATGAACTATAAGTGTGTGATACGCAGATGAGCCTTAGTTAATCATTGAGCGATTGGCTATCAACATGAGTACTTATAAGGGTATAAGAGAATGCTGAATTTGTCGATGGAGGAGTCTAAGCATAAATCCATGGTAGAGAATGCCACAATCCATGGTTTTTCATGTGTGATGGCTATAATTGAAAGCAGAACGACTCTGTATCAATACCATGCCAAATATTTGCTTCAGAAAACTGATTTTTCTTTAACACTAATTGGGATACCATTGGCTCGCTGTAGCTGAAGTGGTTTCTACAGATGACAGCGATTTTTTTCTGTAGCAAGAGATCGTTTTTTTTGTACTACTGAATAGATACTACGGGCAAGTATGTTCTGCAGTTTGCACATCAGGCTTAGCTGAGAAGTTTAATTAAGGCAACTCCAGAAAAAAAAGGGATTTTGGAGTGAACTCCCCCATATTCTAAACTGTGTTTGAGCTTGGATTGCTTGTGCATATTCAATAACTGATCTAGGTGTGCCATCTAGTGATAGAATTTTGTAACTGAGTGCTTAAAATTGCAGCTCCATGTACTCAGTCAGGCACAGGGAATCCATTGTTTTCTCTCTCGTGATACAAAGTCGCTATATTAGACCCTCTTTGGTTTACCTATTGAGGAGAAAAGGGGGAGCACACGATTGCTGGGAAAGCGTTCCTATTCAAATAAGGCGTTGCTTTTAAAGGCACGTTGCTTTGTTAGTGGCCGATTTTGCTGGCGCCCTAGTAACTCTTTTGTGTTATGATGACCCCAGACGATCGGGAGGTTGAGATCTCCGATCATCTGGCACCGTGAAACTACTCAACTCCTAACACCAACACCATCTCCGAGCTCCCCCACCCCCGACAACCCCTCACACCACAAAACTCTCACGGACCGATAAACTGATCAGTCGTAAACGTGCAGCTGCCTGCAGCTCAAAGCACAGGGGTCTCGTACTTCAGCCGAGCGCTTAGCTCTTACATGGACCATTTCCCTTCTCCATAACTGCTTCACCACCAGTAACCTTGCTGGAGTATTAAAGCTCAGGGCTGCAGTGGTATTACAGGGAGCCTGATAGGATAACGTGCTGCATTATGTCAGATGTAAAGAGTGATTTCTGAATGCCTGATGTAGGCTTATTCTCATTCTCTGCAACACTCATGTTCTCTCTCTCTCTCTGCCTCTATCAAATTGAAATGCTTTATTGGCATGACATATTACACAATACATATTACCATATTCTCCCTCTCTCTCACCCTCACACACAGACACCTGTTTATTTTCAAGCAGTAAGAAGCTCTCTGCCTGAATATGATTGAAAAAGCTTGAATAGTTGATAGAGAGCAGATCTTGATGAAAGGGGAGGCATAAATAGTGACAAGATGGAGACGCCACCTGGAGAGGATAGTGAAAGTTTCATTATGTGTGTGTGTCTGTGTGAGGGAAACAGAGAGAGTTGCTTGGCAAAGTCCCTTAAGGAATATAATGGACAGGGGTTTGCATACTGATTAACCTCGAGAAGAAGACACCTACTTGCCAAAAAATAACCAGATTGAACTGAAGACAGAGAAAAAAACAGGATATTAGCAGTTTTTTAAGTAAAAAATGAAGAGGTCTTTCATGTCTGCTCAGAGAGAGATTTACCAATTAATTTTCCTGACAGTATTTCAATTGTTTTTAGACCTGTTTTTAACCTTCCAGCTTAGTTATACACGTCCTTCTCATTCCTCAACTGTGTGGAAAATAACATTAATTTACAACCAATACAGAAAACTCGAAATGGCCGAGAAGAGCCCAAAAGCAGCAATCACTGGCTGCCTGAAGCCCAGTTACGTCGAAAGCTGGTGTTAGCATGTGATGAGGCGTCAAAGCAGCTTTAGCTACAAGGAGAGCCCTGGCTCTCTCTGCAGCAGCTCACTCTCTCTGCAACTGTCAAAACAACATGGCCGCCAGTTCCCCAGGCGGTGCTCAGTGATTTAAGGTGCTGAAAGCTCCCTCAGAAGGAACTGCCATTCAGATGGGCTTGTATGCACATATCAGTGAGAGAGATTTTGTGTAAGCACTGGTGTAGAAGAGTGTGTGTGTGTGTGTGTGTGTGTGTTTGTGTGGGCGCAAGTGTGCATATGAGAGAGAGAGTCTGTGTGTGGAGCAGGGCCGTCGTATAGAGGAAAAGGTGGTGACAATTATAAGGGCCCACAGCCTATTGGGGCCCACAAAACCCACAGTAATCGCCATGACTAAATTATTATGCATAAACCTAACTGCTATTCATACTAATGCACCAGAGTTAATCACAAAGCCACAAAGGCATGCAGTATTGATTAAATAAATTTCAACAACCCCCTTCTTAAAAAATGGTTCGGACTATGCTTCCTGCTCCTCTTGGAAAATTGTGCGTTTTTGCTTGAGGTTTGCGAAGAGCGGCAGTCAGTGGTACGCGCAGCCCACATGTGCAAATCTGGACACCAGAAAAGGATAGAGAGAGGGAGAGAAACCAGCAGAGCAGGGTCCCAGAAAATTACAAAATTCTTTTCAAAGAAAGGTGAGAGTATTTAAGTAGCTTGCTATGTTAGCAGTTCAGGCTGCCTGTCCAACTGCTAACGTTACATTAAAGGAGAATTCCGGAGTGAAATTGACTTGGGGTGCATTGAAACATGATAATGAGTGCTAATCTTTGTTGAATACCCCACCTCCGTACGCATGCAGCCACAATAAATGGCTTTTTAGCCGAAGCTCCCAACAGGCTTACCATGGTAGTAAGTCGGGCGTAGCTTTGCCATGCAAAGAAATCGCTATTTTTCCATCATTAACAAGGCTCAAAGTAGCTCCACACTTCATCGGTAGAATTCCGAGGGCCCTGACATTTAAAACGAGGCACTGAGAACTTTAAAAATGTCGATTGACAAGCACGAACAAATAGATAGCAATCTGTTCCCCCATCCTTCCTATTCGTACGTGCTCGTCAATCGACTTTTCGTGAGTTTCAAGATGGAGGCGACCGGAAACTACCTCAAGGTTCTCCTTGCGTAAATAGTCTTTTTTAATAAACTGCCAGTGCATTTTCAAAGTTCTTAGTGCCTCGTTTTAATACACCCCAAGTCAATTTCACACCGGAATTCTCCTTTAATGTAACATGTGGTCAGCTGAGTAAATAATCACCTGGCAAGAATCACCTTTAACGGCAGGCAATTGGACTCGAGTCATCGGGACGCCAATTTGACAACTTGCGACTCGACTCGGACTTGGAGGGCAAAGACCTTGAGACTCGACTCGCACTCAGGAGACAGTGAATCCAGACTCGACTCGACTTGCGGCAAGATGACTCGGACGATTTGTTCTTTTCATTGTATGTTTTTTTCACGTTGACATTATTCTTTCTAGTATGACAACAGCGGTCCGTTTCTGTGCAGTGCACGCTGTAGCGGGTTGGTTCAGACAGGCTCTGTTTTTTTGGTTTTTTTTTTGTGTCTGAAGTGGGAGCACGCACTTTTGATGATCAGTGCGCTTGATTGCATGGATAATAATGGCATCTGCGAGTTCTAGTACGCCCAAGATAATTATATTTTCTCTTAAAAACTTCTACTCCGATGGAAAACAAAGGTCTGCTCAATGTAAGACATGTTATACGACCATCAGCGACAAAGAGAAGACCCATGATGACAAGTAATTGAAACCTGATAGCTAGCAGCCTTGTGTGTGACGTGAAGTGTGTGTGTGTGAGTGTGCGCGCGCACGTGTGTTGGAATAGTCGGCCGTGTTTTGTTTATGCCAGCTAACGTCAGCCAACCTAACGTTAGCTAGGTACCGTTGGCTAGCTACATTGAGCCGGGAGAATAGTGGTGCACTGCTCACTAGCTTTATTTCCATCCACTTGTTAATGGAATTACCTGAAGTTTGCAAAATTATCCATGCAAATAAATGCGGTGAAAATGCATTTCCACTTAACAGCATTAAAGCGAATAAAAACTTGTGCGTAATTACGTCACTTACTGTGATCAAATCCGTGTATCGAATAGATTTCTAACATATTAAGCTGTTTCCATTCATTTTCGCATTGAATCGCAGAACTTTTGAGTGAACAGAGGTAGTGTGGTAGCCAACAATATTAGCTAGTTAGCCAAAATGGATCTACCAAAAAATGATGATAATTACACAAGTTGTAATAGTGCATGAATGCCATCTATTAGCAACATAGCAAACATTATCAGAATGCAACGACGCCATCAAAACACTGTCACAATGCAGTCGCAGGTTTATTTGGCAAATAACATTTCCATCAGCAATTATCTCATAGGCCTTTTTCCGATTCAAGAAAAAATACGATGAGATCAACCGTATAAACTTTGTATTGATATTCTTGAAATCAAGTAGAATTTCACCGTTTCCATCAGGCATTTGTCTCTTTACATAAGCACTTTGCTGCTGATGAAACCCGATGAATTTCATGTTTTTGCAAAATGTTCAAAATTAACACGTTTTTGTATCAATCATGTAATTTCTTTAATGGAATGTGGCCTTTCCCATCAACCTAGGTCTTAGTGATCAGACATGTAATGTTGTAATGGATAAATGAACAGCTTTTTGCTGGTTTAGCCATGCAGACTCGTCTGCACTCTCTTTTTTGAGATTGACATCAGGTTTTTCTCTTCAAGGTATAAACTTGGGTGCTTTCTGGGTGGGCTGGGGGACAATGGTGAGGGACTTGACTTGACTTGACTCAACCTGTGGTTCAATTCGACTCGACTTGACATAGCCTTGTGACTCGACTTGAATCGACTTTCCCACAAAAGAAAAGACTTTAGACTTGCTTGAGACTTGCATGAAATGACTTGAGACTCGCTTGGGACTCGGATTGGAGGGACTTGGTCAATTGTCTGATTAACGGTATCATCTACCGAAAAGATCTGTAAGGTTATCATTCGCCAGCCATTATAGTATACCGTCAAAAACTCCAGTAGCAGCAAGACACATGCCTCCATCCTTATTATGAGTGGTTACTGCATACTTGGCTCTCGTGACTGCCAGGCTAGGTTTCGATAGCAAACTACATGCAGTCAGTGTGGTAACCTTAGGTGTAACTGAAACAATCGCTTGACAAGGCTGACATTTTACCTTCTTACAAAAGTGTTCACTAAAACTAAACTGCCACTTTATTCTGTTGCCATAAGTCTTTTTAACGTGGGGAGTAATTTTACAGAGCTTGCCCTCCTCATACATTATCAAAGTGAAGCTGTGTGCTTAGAGCTATGGTAATGAGAGAGAGGCCTATCTAAATATGGTTTCTTCCAAAACTAGGTATGTTAGTTCTTTATTAGTTGGTCCAAAAAATATAATTTTAAATGTTTACAAAAGCAATATGAAATAGAATAATTAAACCTTTATGTACTACCACTCCAGAATCAGCTGTGGTCACTTCATCTGAACCTGACCCAGCAGTAGATCCTCACCACCAGTAGTCTGAAGATGTTTTTGACGGTGAGTGAGAGAGTGAGTATGGCAGAAACTGGTTCGCTGTTTAGATTTATTAGTGAACTGCTGTAACAATGGCAATTACTTACATATCGGTTGATCTCTCAGCCATTTGAATTATATAATTAAATGGCAAAATAGTCTGGGTTTATTTATAAGTCTAATTTAGCCACTATCCATCCTGTTGACAGAGCCAGGCCCATCTCCCTAGAGCAAGATTACTTGAGATAGTGAAGAGAATAGTGAACCAGATCATAGCTGTAGCCTACGGCAACAACAACCCAGGAGAGGCTTAATAGCTTTGCCAGACTTTCAATTGAAAGTCAGTTAAGCAGATAGTTGGACTTAAAAGACCTTAAGCTGTGAACAAACAAAATAAGAAGCTCAAGTTGAGATAAGGGAAGACTTAAAATTATACTTTTTGATATTTATTTTACAAGGAAGTATTTCATTGTGTTGTCAATATTACTAGCAAGAAATTCAAATGTTAAGTTACACAGTTACATTTGCGATTTCACTATAACAGCTCCACCTTGTGTTGTATCTTTTGCCAGTATACTTTGAGTTATTGTCTGTTGCACATCAGTGCTCAATGTTTTACAATAGAATACCCAGTGCCCATTTGCTTAGTGGTTTATTGAATATTTATTTCTGATCAGACTAGGGGTAATAATGTGGTTTCAGGTAGCCTCTTTTATGAATACGTGCCACATCTAATAATTCAGAATTTGCATAATAATACTCTTGGCTCTGTGTTGAGTGGTTAATCGTAAAAAAAGGGAAAAATTGGGTGCGTCTAGCACTGTCAAGAACATCGAGAAACAGAAAAATGAATAACAACCATTGTCGTAAAAAATGTCGGGGGCCCACACTGAATTTCTTTCAGGGGGCCCAGAATTCCTAGCAACTGTCCTGATGTGGAGGGTGCACCTACGCGTGTGTTCCTCTAACAGTGCATTATTGTGCAAGGTTAAGTGACGGTGTTTCTATTGAAATGTGTAAGAGAGAATACACACAATGGATGACTACGATGTATGCCCATGCGTGCACTGTTTGTGCATCTCAGTCTGAGAGTGTGTGCCTAACATGGGCGTGTTTGAAACTTCCTGTGCAAGGAAGGTGAGTCTATGCACATGACTCTGCAAGTATGTATACGCTTGAAAGTTTGTTTTAGAGTGCGTCCATGCACATGTGCAAGATATATTTTGTGTTTATGCGTCAGTAAATGTATGCCTGTGTGTTTCAGGGTGCGCCTATGCCATACAGAATAGGTTTTCACTCCTGGTTTTGTCTTGCAGGCCAATCCAAACCTCCTTACCACCTGAACCCAAGTCAGGTGATAAGCATGTGTGCTGTGACTTTATAGCAAACAATTAAACTGTCTCCATTTTGTTAACTGTTGTGTAAATGCGTGATTGCACCTTCCATAACAGTCAGGACATTTTTTCCAAAAACAAATCAGGCCATTTGTGCTAGCTTTGTCAAAAATGTGAGAGCATATACGTAATTTTAAATAATTATTGAATTAGAAGTTGTAATCCAAGTGACAAAGGCATAAAATCTAGCAGGGATGTGATTTTTCCGCTAATTCGCGGAATTCCGCTTTTTTTTATTCCAAATAAAAAAAAAATTAATTAAAACACCAATATTTCAGTCATGAAAATCCATTTTCGTATCCGCATTCAGACTTTTAGTATTTCCCTAACTGAATTGACCTTAACGCAACTGGGCGTCTCGCTCCAAAGCTAAATCATGGTTATTTCATCACCTGCCCAGATAATCCATGACCTTTAGCAATATTAGCGAACGATACCACTACACAACTTTTCTATCGTGTCGTATAATTAAAGGCACTTCGGGACCTCGTCAAGGAGCCCTTCCTCTTAGTTTCACTTTTGTTTTTTCGTGACAATGGAGCGTCACTGGACACCGAATATAGCCGAACGTGGCTAGTTATTGACACTGTTTTCCGTTGCCGTTTGCCTTATTAATTGGGTTGATATGTAATGCATAATATTAAATGCATATTTCCAGGAGTTCCGTCAGGATTGTGTTTTTAGTCTATAATTGGAGGCTAAAAATACTCACAGAACTCATGGATGGTTTCTATAGATGATTGGATTGAAAAAATTATTTATTGTTGGTGTGTATCTACAGTGATTATGTTCTTATTTGTTAATTTTTGCTATTACACAGTACATTTCGGGAAGTCTAAATTCATAAAATCCCATGTGCATGTGACTTTGTGATATGATTTTGGAGTTGACCAAGAAGTCAATGATTTTATTGAAATATTGGCTATATTCACTGAATGTTATTTTACTTTTATCTGAGTGCAATAGTGGCAGATTAAATTCTTTTAAACCTTGGAGTTTGTGACTTGACCTAGAAATCAAAGATTGCATGTGTTTGTTGGCTTGAATATACATTGGATAATAATTCTGTTTTTTATTTTATTGAATTCTTAGCACACTTACGGCAGTAAAATCACTAAAACCCAGAAGCTTCAGGGGGCTTTGCCCCCCTTGTCCCCCCACCAGGGTGCTGCCCTGGACCCAGATGGGGGCCAGTGGCCACCAGACCCCCGGCAACATTTTCAGATAATTTCACTTCACCCAAATCACATCCCTGATCTAGGGATAGATGTGCTGTGGTCGCACACAGTGTAATAATGTGAGGTATGCAGCAGTTTCCAAGTATACCCCTTCAGAGTTAAATCGTAGAATGATAGCATGTGAATATCAATAATGCATAATCTTATCGACCCTCTTCAGGCTTACCTCATCACAGTCAGATTAAAAAGAAACTCTCATGTGCTCTTGTCCATGAGAAGGTATAGGCGAGGGCTTCTTCAGGAAAGAGTAAACCTGGAACTCTGAACTTGTACCTGACATACAGTGAGGCTCGTAACCATTATAACCATGAGATAAGTTTTTAAGAGCTGTACAGGTTGACTTTGTATGAATATCAAGTAAATACCCCATTAACGTAAATTCATTAATATCAAAGCAGATTACCTCAGATTTACACCCCTTACATGACTGTGCCACTGTCCGAGAAGAAAGAGACTCTGCCTCTACATCAATTACTTGAACCTACTGTGCATGAGAGGTACTCTGGTAGGTTTCTTAGTTCTGGGAGGCCATGCGGTTTGCTGATTTTTAGTGTGTCTTTTTATACAATTGACTAAAATGTGTCATTGATAGGCTAAAGAGTCCACATGCCAAGTACTCAAAGCGCTAATTGACTATTGACTGAAACGAGGCCGCAAATGTGAGCGAGCACTGTGGTTTGACATTTTGAGGTACTTAAAAAAATTAGACCATGGAGCAGTAGTGTAAAGAGCATTTGTGGCCTCGGCATTGGGTTTGGCAATTGAGGTCTCAATTTTCTGGCTTTACGGCTGTTGAAGTTGAGTGTAGGAGAGGTTAAAAATTCAACCAAGAAGAGAAATGAAGACCGCAGTGCAAGCAACATCTGCATGCGTCAACAAGCTTTAATTCACGTGTTCATTCTCCCGCCGTTAAATGCCAGCAGTTGTTACCAGCCTCGACAAATCAAATTTAATGGCTCATCTGCATATTTATTTCATCTTATCCAGCCCCAGTCCTACATTTGGGACTCCTGAAATTGCTTGCTCATTATAACAAATACGACGCAATGAGCTTTTAATCTACTTAATTTCCCCTAGCGGTCCTTATAGCACCGTTGTGGATTCAAAATTTCACAATTTTGCAGGTGCTGGGAGCTTTTAGTTGCTAGATGGCCTTGATAACTCTACCCATATGCATATCAAAATTTACTGTGAGATTAAATATTAGAGAAATCAGATATTTCTGTTCAGTGACACATAAAATGGCAAATTTGGATGGGAGATATGGGGGTGCCACATGCTATTGTACTTATTGTTGCATGACAAACCTAAATGTCCCAGTTAATAAATGTTGCAGAGGAACATCTGATTGGATATTAACATCTGGGGGGCCAGTTTTCCCTATCAAATGTAATACAAGCAACCTGATCCACATTCCGTTATCAGGATTGGTTCTTCTGTGTGAACAAATGCAGGTATTATGCATTTAGCGCAAATAGTTATACTCTGAAGAGCAGCAATTCGTCAAAAGAGGTCAGCTGAACTTCAGTACCTACACTGCCACCCAATGTTGAGGCTGTGTTGCACAGTGAACATGCAACAGAATGACACACGCCTAATTTACTTTTCTGTTTGGTTTCGTCGAGGCAATTGGGGACAAAGATACTATTTATCATGTTATTGATTCAATTAAGAAAGTTGTTGGATTCATTCATGGTATTAATAAAAACCACCACATTGTATTCAACACAGTCTGCCAAGTCAAATCACTACTGATTGCACTGTACTGAGGAAAACGATATGCCTCTTAGAATACTCTTGGCTGCATGGGCTTCGATGGAATTGCTGTGCAATATTGTGCTAGGCTACTTATAGTGTTAAGGGGGGACCCAGGTCAAACCTCAAGTAGATTTGCCCAAAAAGTTCACACTTTAAGCTTCCATCTGCCATACAAATTTCTTCAAAGTGTGTAGTTCTTCGGGTTGGGTGTTCCACCGTGATACTTGCCACAATATGCAAAATTATGGGAACATGTAAAATATGGTGGCCACAAGATGGCTAAGTCATGGGATCAAATAACATATCTCTTGCCTGTGAGTTAATTAAATCATGCGAATGAGTTATATCTTGTAGCCATCCATCCATCCATCTTCATCCGCTTATCCGGGGCCGGGTCGCGGGGGCAGCAGTCTAAGCAGGGATGGCCAGACTTCCCTCCCCCTGGACACTTCCTCCAGTTCTTCCGGGAGTATTCCGAGGCGTTCCCAGGCCAGCCGAGTGACGTAGTCCCTCCAGCGTGTCCTGGGTCTTCCCCGGGGCCTCCTCCTGGTGGGGCATGCCCAGAACACCCTCCCAGGAAGGCGTCCAGGGGGCATTCGATAGAGATGCCCGAGCCACCCCAGCTGGCCCCTCTCGACGAGGAGGAGCAGCGGCTCTACTCTGAGCTCCTCCCGGGTCACAGAGCTCCTCACCCTCAAGCACCCTGCGGAGGGTATAGAGCTGGTCCAGTGTTCCACGGCCAGGACAAAAACCGCATTGTTCCTCCTGGATCCAAGGTTTGACTATCGACCGAATTCTCCTCTCCAGCACCCTGGAATAGACTTTACCCGGGAGGCTGAGAAGTGTGATCCCCCTTTAGTTGGAGCACACCCTCCGGTCCCCCTTCTTAAAAAGAGGGATCACCACCCCGGTCTGCCAATCCAGAGGCACTGTCCCAACTGCCACGCGATACTGCAGAGGTGTGTCAACCAAGACAGCCCGATAACATCCAGGGACTTGAGGTACTCAGGGCGGATCATGCCTTGCCTCCGAGGAGCTTCCGAACTACCTCAGTGACTTCAGCTTGAGTGATGAATGAGTCAGCCTCTGAGTTCCCAGCCTCTGCTTCCTCTATGGAAGGCGTATCAGTGGGATTGAGGAGATCCACAAAGTATTCCTTCCACCGGCCGACAATATCCCCAGTTGAAGTCAACAGCTCTCCACTTCCATTGTAAACAGTGTTGGCAGGGTACTGCTTACCCTTCCTGAGGCGCCGAACGGTTTGCCAGAATCTCTTTGGGGCCGACCGATAGTCCTGCTCCATGGCCTCCCTGAACTTTTCCCATACCTAAGTTTTTGCTTCCGCTACCGCCCGGGTCGCAGCACGCTTAGCCTGCTGGTACTGGTCAACTGCCTCAGGAGTCCCACGAGCCAACCAAGCTCGGTAGGATTCCTTCGTCAGCTTGACGGCATCCCTTACTTCTGGTGTCCACAATCGGGTTCGGAGATTGCCGCCATGACAGGCGCCGGAAACCTTACGGCCACAACTCCGAACAGCAATGGAGGTGGAGAACATGGTCCATTCAGACTCAATGTCTCCAGCCTCCCTTGGGATCTGGTCAAAGCTCTCCCGGAGGTGGGAGTTGATAACCCTTCTGAGAAAGGGTTCCGCTAGATGTTCCCAACAAACCCTCACAACATGTTTGGGCCTGCCAAGTTTGTCCAGCTTCCTCCTCCACCAGCGATCCAACTCACCAGTGGACAACCAGTGGTGATCAGTGGACAACTCAGCCCCTCTCTTCACCCGAGTGTCCAAGACATACGGTCGAAGGTCAGATGACACGACCACAAAGTCGATCATTGACCTCCGACCTCGGGCATCCTCGTGCCACGTGCACTGATGGACGCCCTTATGCTTGAACATGGTGTTTGTTATGGACAAACCGTGACTAGCACAGAAGTCCAATAACAGAGCACCGCTCTGGTTCAAATCAGGGAGGCCGTTCCTCCCAATCACGCCCCTCCAGGTAACACTGTCGCTGCCCACGTGGGCATTGAAGTCCCCCTGCAGAACGATGGAGTCCCCAGTCGGAGCACTTTCCAGTACCCTTCCTACGGACGCCAAGAAGGTCAGATATTCTGCACTTCCATTCGGCCCATAAGCCGAGATGACAGTGAGGCACCTGTCCCTGACCCGACGAGCAGCGACTCTCTCTTTCACCGGGGAAAACTCCAACACATGACAGCTAAGCTGGGGGGCTATAAGTAAACCCACACCAGCCCACCACCTCTCACCGCAGGCAACTCCAGAGTAGGAGAGAGTCCAGCCTCTCTCAAGGAATTAGGTTCCAGAGCCCAGACTGTGCATGGAGGTGAGCCCGACTATCTCTAGCCGGTACCGCTCAACCTCCCGCACAAGCTCAGGCTCCTTCCCCCCCAACGAGGTGACATTCCATGTCCCGAGAACCAGATTCCATGTCCAGGGATTGGGTTGTCGGGGCCCCCGCCCAAGGCCGCCACCCAAAGCACGATGCATCGGCCCATTCTGAACCCTCCCACGGGGCATGGGCCTACGGGAAGGCGGGCCCACGTCGCTAGTTCGGGCTGTGCCCGGCTGGGTCCCGTGGGCAGAGACCCGACCACAAGGCGCTTGCCTACCAACCCCAACCCAGGCCTGGCTCCAGGGTGGGGTCCCGGCGACGCTAATCCGGGCGACGTAAACGTCCTTGCTTTATTTGTAGTCATCAGGGGCTTTGGAATCACTCTTAGTCTGACCTGTCACCTAGGACCTGTTTGCCCTGGGAGACCCTACCAGGGGCAATAAGCCCCAGACAACATAGCTCCTGGGATCATCCAGGTTAGTCAAACCCCTCCACTACGATAAGGTGGTGATTCACGGAGGGGTATCTTGTAGCCGCTAAAAATATATATATTTTGTGTCATTGCACCTTTCTGAAAGAGATCAGGATTTTTTCCCGGTTCGGTAAGGGATGAAAAGACTTCCCGGGGTACTATTCATCCTGCTGCAAGCACGCAGCCGTAAGCTCAGAAAAACATTATTTCCCTGCGCGCTGTATTTACGGCATAGTGTACAGGTCTCGCAACATTGTGACATTCGAGTTTGAAGGGAAAACAAGAATGCCCCCATACGGAGCATACAGTACTTCTGCTTGTGCTTTATGTGTTTTACTTCCACAACGGCACCGGGAAATTGAGGAGGGGTCCATAGGCGAATGATATACGAAATTAAAGTTCAAAGTGTACTCTTCTCAGGCTAATCTACTTGAGGCTTGACCTGGGTTCCCATTTAATTATGGACACATTTTGTTTGTTAGTACCCTCCGATGACATTAGAAAATGGTTGTGCCACAGGTTAGACTTAGTCCTCCCAAGTTATTTGAGGAATGGCTTACGCTTCATCAGATACTAAATATCACATTGAGCACCCATATTCTTGGTTTTCACCTTTTTCATTGCAGATCATATATCCACCACGATTGTGCTTCACAAACTGAAATTCACGAAGGTAAACAGTTGGTTTAGACTCATTGCATTCTCTGCGCTATTTTGTGGATAAAAGATTTGAGTTATGCTCAGAAATGGAGAAAGATGCGATAGAGTGAACTGGTAGAAGCTTTCCTGTGCTTTCTAATGGCGCATTCGAGACGTCTAGGCAACTGAGAATTGAAGAAAAAGTTCACTTCCCTCAGTGGGAATTCCCACTGGAGAGCTCCAGAATGAAAGTTAAGAGGACTGGTACAACTGCCTCTTTTTGTTGTTTTTCTGAGGTATAGTCTTCTAACGCACCTTGGTAGGACATGAGAACTTCCCAGCTGCGCAGTTACGCAGCTTACTTGAAAAGCGACATTAAGGTTCGACATCCTCTTCCGATTTCCATTGTTGGTGTTGAGCCAGTACCCCAGACGAGCAGCTAAACAATTAGCTTGTTTGGCGCCAAAATGATATTCTGATTTGTCTGACTACTTGGTCCAACAAACAAGTAAGACCTGAAACAACCTATTAGTTCAAGAACTAGCAAACTATGGAAGTGTAGCTACAACCAAGTGGTGTCTGGGTCTATCCTAGAAAGCTGTGGGTTTCCCCAAGATTTCTAGCCAGAATTTGTTCCATCTCAGATTCGACTCCTCTGAAATCCATCAATTTTTTTCTAAATTCTTCCCACTCCTCTCCTTGATGAGTAATAATCTTTTCATAAAAATGAAGTGTACTTTGTGCATGCTGCTTTTGCCCCCAGAACTAGCCACAATAGAGAGAACTGTCTAGAAGTTTCACACTTGAAAACTGTAATCTACCTGTTTATTTCAGCAGGAGGTGCACAATGATGCTGGGTAGCAACCATTGTCAAGGTCTGTGTCACATGAGTGTAAACCAGAGATAAAATCAACACTCCCTCTCACACCACTACCTCTTATTTGCATAGAAAATAGCCCCCAAAGTATAACTGCACCCTCAATATTCATCTCTCTGCCCAGTTGCCTGTAGCTCTGACAGAAAAGCAGCAGTTAGTCCTTGTGGAAATACAACCTAGATGGGCATAGGAATGGATGATCGATCTGTTTGCTTATTGTCTGACAGTGCACATGCAGATAAATCAGGTTTCTATTCACATTTGTACCACTAGTGGAGAATATTATTCCTTGGTCCGGTGTGTGAAATACGGCGACATATTTTGCAGATATCTCACTATTGTGGAATGTATATTCATTCATTTCCTACAAAAAATGAATAATATCATAGAGAGTTGGGTTAAAACCATTTAAACTATTCAAGCTAATGGAAATTGTGTTTGCAAGTGTTCGCTGACCCTGAACTTAGAAACAAATGTTTCTAAGCAATGGTTTTATATTCAAGCAATGACTGTAATGAATTCTATTGAAAACGCATAGCCATTTCTCAGCCTCAATAGTGTTCACTCACGAGTGTTGATGATCAAAAGAATCAAAAGAAAGTAAATGCTAGATCTAATGGGAAAACAGCTGCATAACATACCGGTATTCATAAAATTCATATTCATATGAATTATAACTATTCATAGTTATAATTGGAAACAAGTATCTAATTGATTCTGAGCCTTGTCTTTTTATTTTTTCCACTGAGACGCTGTGTTTCCAGTCTGTTACACTTCTTGGTCTCTCAATTTCATCACTTTCCCTTCCACCATTTTGTGAGGCCTCAAATAAGTTTTTGCATGGTCATAATTAGCGTGATGGGAAATAATGAGATTGTCCACTGGATGTCCATTTATGTCGTGTGTCTTGAGGGTAAAAATCCAAGTGTTCCCGGCACCCATGAATTAATGTAGCTTCTTTCACTAATGACTTTGGCCTCCCAGCTTAAGAACTGTGGTGAAAGAGAACCCAGACTTCAGTCCTGGGGCAGTAGTTTCTGAACATGTATGTCACAACTCCGCCTTCACAAATTATCCACAGGAACTTTTGGATGCACAGAGTGGTTGGCTTCACTCCTTTCCTGCCACAGAGTGGATTCACGCTGGTAAGCAACAAGTGAGCTGTGGACTCTAAGCTCTCATTTTCAATGAACTCCACATCTTACTCTCCCTTTTTCACGCGGCAGGACAGTTTGATAAAAGAACGACAGAACAGACCTACCCTCGAGTGCCTGACTGTTAAAATCTGCTTTTCAGCGGGTGCTGCGTAATTTTGTGCATTGCTGAAAAGGAGCAAAAGCGAACCAGCTTCGTACCGCTGGCGTGTAGCCTTAGCATAGATGCGTTCTCTCTCTGTGGTTTTTACGGTAGCTCGTGTACATCTGGACCCTCGTAATCTTCTGGGAACGGTTTCTGACTCTTACTTTAGTGCAGTTTGCCTCTGAGAGGAGGAATCCAGATGGTTCATCCCAGGAAATTGACTGTTGTGTTTTTACCCCACGCGCTCTCCCTCCAGGGATATCAGCTGAACAGATGGCGTTGTCAAAACAGTTTGCCATCCAGTACAGAATTTCCCACATTTCCAGAATTCTTGGCTACTGTTAAATCATTATTTTTATTCTTTTCAGCCTAGCCAGCCCCCACGGAGGTCAGCCTCATCAGCTTTATTTTCAATTGAAAATATGAACAAAACACAGTGGTGAAGCCTCACAAAGGAAGCGAAAGGAAACGTACGAGAAAACGAAACCGAAAATAACTAAACTGAGTGTGTGTGTGTGTGTGTGTGTGTGTGTGAGACTAAAGAAGAGTAAATGTGTGTGCGTATATATCTATGTTCAATAATTCAAGACACTGATTTCTAAGAAAATACAATTCTGATAGGACCACTTCTTCGAAAAAGAATATTTATTGCAACATTCAGGCATACAATCATACATTGAGTTTGGCAACATGGCTCTGTTATGACAGATCCCTGCCCGTCCGAACGAGTAATCCCCCCAGGGAACACAGCCACAGCAGAAATGACCTCACGAAAGAGACATTGCTATAGAACGAAAATTTAAACAAAGAGAGCTGGGTTAATGAATACAATACATTTGCGGAGCTGGGTGGAGGAGGGTTGTTGAGTGAATGCACTGTGGAGCAGCTTCCCAAGCGAGCTTAAGTAGAGTAGCATATTACCAGCCAAGCAATCAGGTAGCTGGGTCAGATGACAGTCATGTGCACTCAGGTAGAAGCTGCTCCTCTGTTAGCGGGCTTGACTCCATGGCCTATCAGAACTTACGTCAAGTCTTCATAAGAGGTAATTGGCTCCCAGGTATGACTGAAAAGTAGTTGTTGAGTCTTGATTGAGGCGGTAATTTTTTCTAAGGGTATACTGCATGTTCTGTCAAAAGGTTGATTCAGTTTGTAATGTTTAATTTTTTTCCCTTGTTTTCCAGCTCAGGAGGATGCTCTTCTAGCAGGCAGTTAAGGCGATGAGTGAGACTTTGCTAAGATGGCCAACGATGGTGTTTGTAAACAAGTAGCCAAGTAAATCAAGTGATGCGGGTAATAGAATTTGGCAGCGTCAAAAAAGGGATATTTCATTAGCGACTGCATTCCAGAAATGAACAAGTGGGCAGTGCCAAATTGCATGGAGATATTCATCTACTGTAATAAATCGACCAAATGTATCAGTTAAATTAACGCATTGCCTCCTTGTTATTTGAACTGCAAGTTGAGTCCTACGCACATTTAACAGCGGTTTACAGTGAACATACGCGGAACCTGTTATAAAATGATTGTTAAATTACAGTTGTAATAACTCGCAAAAAAGGTTTAAGTTAAAATAAAAAGCAAAAAATAAAAACTGCCAGTTTATAACGGGTGCAATGTGAACAAGTGCTTGTGTCCAGGAAGCCCATTAGGTTATGCTCAGGAACCAGAAGCGAGAACCAAGAAATCCAAAAAGCTTGTTTTATTTGGAGAGGGGGCAAACCGCCACAGAGCAGGAGGCAACAGTACAAAGTCCACAAACCAAGAATCAGAATCCCAAGGACGTAATCCAAGTTGTAATCAGGGCAGCAAACACAAAACTCGTGGTCGGGCAAAAAAGGTTTGATACACAAATGCAAACAAATCCAAGACAAAGCCAAAATCATAACGAGGAACGGTCCAGTCAGAAGTGAATCACAGAGAGTACAAGGCATAAACAGTCGCAGCACAGGTGAACTAGGAAAAATGTTCTGACAAGGAGCTGGCTGTGAAAAGACTGCTGAAATAGAAAACGGGAAGTCACATGCTACAAAGGGAAACAGGTGAACTGGATCAGACTAATTACAAAGGAATGAACATGAGGAAGTTCCTAATTACAAGAAATTGGCAAAAACCCAAAACGTGGACAGGGATCACATAGAAAGCCTACAGACAGACATACGGCTCTGGTTTGGGGGTTCTACCGTGCACAGAGTGAGAGGCAGAACAGCGATTAACAAGGTGCAGAAGATCTGCTGAAGCACAGCAAAGTAAATTGAGTGAAGGCAAGGGGCGGAGACTAGAGCAGAGCGAGTGCCGAGAGCTTGTTAGTCAATTAGTAATGTGCAGCTATACAATCCCTAGTGCTAGTTAGTAAGTTAGTACTATGAACAATGTTGGTCTTGATTGGTAAGTTTACTTAAAACAACAAACTGTTAGTATTGTTAGTAATACAGAAAAGCAAGGTGAGGGAAGTAAACGAGATTGGAAGGAATGGATGAAATCCCAGAAACCATGAAATCACCCGAAAGTGTGGCACACAATACTGGGGCAGTGAGCGATCACATGACAAAAGACCAGACGGGAAGACAAAGTGCAATGCATGGTTAGACACAAAACAAGCACTGGAATGTAACTGCAATGGCGGAAAATGGCAAACAGACAAAGACAAGGCAAAAACAAAACATGGCAAGGAATATAAATCACAATACGAAATATAGAGCATAGACAGACAAGGCAGAATTCATAATCAACATATGGACAGGCAGGACAGGATCAAAACAAAAACATGGTCAGGCAGATCAAGATCATAACAATGACATTGCCACGGATTGCTGCAAGGCAAGTACCCTGGCTAATCATAGGCAATGTTATTGGTTTTGCACGGGCAAAAAATTTTGCATGTGCTAAAGGTGTTAGTAAATCAAGCCCAAAGAGTTTAGACCAAATACTGACAGTGACATTGTTTTATTTTGAACCAATGAGACACTTTTCTAATGTTCATCTATGTTCTAAACTGGAAATTCAAGCATTTTAAAGTTGCCACCAAAGAATATACACAGCCAAGAAGTGAAAGCTAATAGAATGTTCCATTGCAACATACAAAGCTCCGCCTCTGACATCTTGGACTGAAAGTGAGTAGATGCTACATGCTAACGTAATGTAAATGAACCTATTTACGCCAGTAATCCATCTCGCCTATCCACCTTATTCCTGAGGGCACTACTGTAGATACGATCATGGGTACAACTTCTAGCAGAAGTGGTTTGTAACGAGTGGCTAGTCGAGAACAGTGGCGTTTCTTTCAGTTAACTTAGCGATTACAGTTATTTATTTATTTTTTTTACAAATTAACTTGCTTTTTTTAAAATGTCCCTTTACAGCTTCCGGCACTTCTTGTGCAGTTCAAGGCTGAACAAACAACCAGAGGAAGCTAAATTTATGGTTTGATCAACAGTGCTTTGTACATGCAGCCAGAACATAGGGGATTGTCCTCGTCTTCAGCAAAATGGTTTCTATTCCCTGCCTGCAGAAGAGGAAGCCATAATTTGGCTGAAAAACCTGAATTTGAAAAGATCTCCGAAAACATAAGGTGCTCATTTCATTATGTCGACAAACAACGATTCCTACTTTATTGCGAGGCTCAGACAGTCCGCCGCAGAGGAGACGCCGGGTCCTCAGAGGCATTTTGACAGCAGTGCCAGGAGAGCACAAGGTATGATTTCACATATGGGGAGGACAGAAAATTGTTGTATTCGTCCGGTAATGCCAGTCAGTGTAACTAACGTATCATCCTGTACAGTTCAAGATGAGGCTGTGGAAGTTGCAATAGTCTACTAGAATTTGAAAATAGCCTACTGCAAACAATAGTCTTGCACTGCAAACCTCATTTCAACAGTATGGGAAAAATGGATTCACTGTGTTTTTCATGTTATAGAATTGGATTTGCTAGCAACTTAATATCATATAATGTAGTTGGCTGGAGTAGAGCTAAATTGACTCGTACTGTCAGATGGCTTAATTTACTCTGTATAACAATCCATTACATTTCATTTGTATGTCTTGTTTACAGTGTATATTGATGAACTGATTGTTTTGTTAAAAGAGTCTAAGCTCAGTTGTCTTTCAGGTACTCATAGTCTCTATTGGAGCTTTGGGGTATGCTGATGACATCGCTTTGCTCAGTCCCAGCCGATGTGACTTACAGTCTATGGTCAATTTATGCCAGTCTTCCGCAAATTAATATAACATGACAGTTAATGCTAAGAAGACAGTTGATTTGAAATTCAGATCACCTACTAATGATTATAACAGGTTGTATTTGAATGGCTGTGTCATAAATTGGTCTGGTAGTGTCAAACATCTCGGTCATTAAGTTAGTACAGATTTGTCAGACCAGAATGACTGTGCTTTGAAATGATCTGTATTCATTGGTGCAGTGGATAAATTACTTGGCACATGTATTATGTGAACTATTTTTTCTGCCTTTTGTACCCTTGCAGTTTATAGCTGAATGCTGCTTGCATTTACTCCACTTGAGTTGTTCATTAGCTTACATGGCTTCTCCGTCGTTTCTGTCTTTGTCTGAGCTATTTTCAGTCAGTGCACCTGGCAATTTTAGTCCAAAATGGCGGCAGCACTACCAGGCGCCACCTATTGGCTGTTGTCAAAAAAGCACCAGAGTTTTCGTCTCTTGGTCTTGTATCCTCTTTTTCGCCACCTACTCAGGGAACATTAACAGTGTTCCCTGAAAGATGCCACTGCATCTTTGACTGTAATATACCTTTGTTCACACCTAACATTCTCTTCGAAAATATTAGACAAAGGTAGGGGGAAAAACACAACCTCCCAATGGTTCAGAAAAATAATCAATTCAGAGTATATGCTGTTCAATTCCTTTCTTGACAGTCGAGGGATAAAGACAACAGGAGATCAGAACAAGCATTCAAATCCTAACTGAAAATGAAGCTCTCATATTGTGTGCAGACTGTATTTTTAGAGCCTGTGTTTCAGCGAGTGGACACAGCAGGACCCATGGAAAAGCCTCCTTATCAAAGTGTATGCTTTTGAATGACGTCAGCTCCATTTTATTGAGATGTGGTAAGTTTTTACCATGGGCTTGAAGCCTGAGGCAGTCAAAGTCATTGTCCTGAGGCAGGGCACTGAGTTTTATACCCTCTAAACAGGCACTGATTTTAAGGTTCATTAGAAGGCAAACACAGTGCATGCTAAAACCCCATGGATATAGGAATCCTATTGGCCAGAATGGTCCTTTGTGTGGACGACATGATAGAAAGAACAAAGTGCATGACATCATCATATTAACGTTTAGTTCGTCTGCTCTGCCTATGGAGGCCATTTTGTGGAAACTAGGGAAAAGAGATAATGCTTATGTTGTTTACAGGACTTTTCGTCCCCAGATTTTTCGTCCCAATGAACTGCTCATCCCCAAACTCTTCATCCCTGGATTTTTCATCCCCAAGGACTATAAGGGTAAAGGTTAGGGACAGTGTAATAATAGAAGAGGGCAAAGCATTATTGGGGATGAACCATCCAGGGATGAAGGGTCTGGGGACGAAAAGTTCATGGGGACGAAAATTCCTAAGGGATGAAAAGTCCGGGGACAAAAAATTTGGGTACAACAAGTCGGGATGCAGAGTACTTGAGCCATGTCAGTTATTTGTTTACCTTGGGTGTGATGCACACATAAAGTATGTTATGTGTGTTAGGAACATGTTGTGAATCTGGCATTTTGTAATGGAGTGCAAATCAGGGGTTTGATCATAGAGGCGGGGTCCAGTGAGTTTTCTTACCACAAACAACAAGTGAAATCAGACCTAAGAGAGCAAGTAAAGGATATTGATTCTGTCATCAGCAGGTTTATTGGATCAGTTAAATACCAGGTAGCAACAGAAACCAGCAATCCATGTGGTTCAAGGCTGATACATACTACACAAGAAAAGAGAAATTTGTTCTTGTTCTCGAAGCTGCAAGAACAAAATGACGTCATTTTGTTCTCGCAGCCCTGGTTTCAGAGTTCTTGCAGCTTGTTATCGACACATCATCTGGGCAGAATTTTTTCTTGTGTGGTGTCCGAGAACTGTTGTGTGATTGGTCAGAAAGATGGAGCGGGCGTGGCCCTTTGAGGACTTACCAGGAGTTCGGCACTTGAGTTTCTCAGGAAGTATGACATGTTCCGGTCAAAACGAACTTTGTTCATGTTTGTGCAGCGTCGAGAACAAGAACAAACTTCTCTGTTCTTCTGGAGTATGTATCAAGCTTCACTGTGAGCTGGGATGAATACCTCAATGACATATGAATGAGACCTGCCTGCTGGGACAGTGAAATATGAAGCAGACCAGCCTGCAGGGACAGTGAAATATGAAGGAGACCTGCCTGCTGGGACAGTGAAATATGAAGCAGACCAGCCTGCAGGGACAGTGAAATATGAAGGAGACCTGCCTGCTGGGACAGTGAAATATGAAGCAGACCAGCCTGCAGGGACAGTGAAATATGAAGCAGACCTGCCCGCTGGGACAGTGAAATATGAGGACCTGCCTGCAGGGACAGTCAAATATGAAGGAGACCTGCCTGCTGGGACAATGAAATATGAGGTTCTGCCTGCTGGGACAATGAAATATGAAGCAGACCTGCCTGCTGGGACAGTGAAATATGAAGCAGACCTGCCTGCTGGGACAGTGAAATATGAGGACCTGCCTGCTGGGACAGTGAAATATGAAGGAGACCTGCCTGCTGGGACAGTGAAATATTAGGGAGACCTGACTGCTAGGACAGTGAAATATTAGGGAGACCTGCCTACTGTGACAATGAAATATAAAGAGACCTGACTGCTAGGACAGTGAAATATTAGGGAGACCTGACTGCTGGGACAGTGAAATATTAGGGAGACCTGACTGCTGGGACAGTGAAATATGAGGAGACCTGCCTACTGTGACAATGAAATATAAAGAGACCTGCCTGCTGGGACAGTGAAATATAAAGCAGATCTTCCTGCAGGACAGTGCCCTCATGCCCTACGCACCACCCAACAGAAGAGTGAGCATTACAGGCTGCATTGTGGCGCGTTGGATGGCACAGTCCCTTTGCAACAGGAGCACTGAGGGTCTGCATGCTCTACCTGTTTTCCTGTGTGGAGACTCTGGTTTCCTCTGTCAATCCCATAAACCACCCCCCCCCCCCCACCCCCCATCACTGATCAGTAATAAAGGAGTAGGATTATTATGGATGCATGGATGACCATCTTAAATCCATTGAATCATCCAAAATTTGTCTGTTTCGTACAATCAGTCACATTAGGATGACTTTGATTTTAGCATCAGAGATTCCCACCACCCACCGGCTGCTGAAGAACTCCTTTTCCACCGTACAGTGGTCCTTTCAACAGCACCATGACCTCTTCACCAGTCCCGTGCTAAGACACAAAATGTCCTCTCAGTATTACCTCATTCCTCTGTCACTGCTCTTAAGCTGCCGCTACGAAGCACCAACATTGTGAGTCCAGTCTGTGTCATCTGCAACACCTTTACTGAATCACAATGCAACTGCAACTGCAAATACACCTTTGGAACAACCCAATAAAGACTGTTCAAGGGGTTTGATAAATTTGTCTCCTGAATACAAAGGTATTAATCTTTTTTTCCATAGAATAGTCACAGCACGATTTTTACATGTCAAAGAATACTAAATTGTTAGTTATACAAATATTAAATGTAAAAAATGAGTGGATATATTGATATTGACTGGAACAGGGTAATTAATTGAGGTGCACATTGCCATTAGTTCAAATTATGTTTGATAATCTGTCAGGAAAGAATTAGTAAGAATTAATTGTACGTTCCAGTTAATGAAATGTAAGCAAATTTACTGAAGTCAAAAAACTGGTTTAATGAAGATGAGGGCTAAAGAAAGATCAAGCATGCTCAGGCAGTCATTGAAAACAAGACTGAAGTACTACGGTCAGGAATGATCACTAGCTGCTGCAACTAATGATCGATGCACAGGGGCAGAAATCAAACTATTAACAAAATTTAAGATTTGGTTTCCTTTTTATTGAACCTTGTGGGATAATTCTCCTCTGCATTTGACCCATTCTAGTTACTTAGGGGCAGTAAATGCAAAGATATTTTTGTTAAATTCCTTCAAAAACTCACATCTAAGATAGCATGGACCGCATAGTTGTCAGAACTATATAATATTAAATTCAGCCATGACAGGGTTTTCAAGAGCAATTCATTAGAAAATGAAAAAAAAACATTTATGATGAATTTAATTTTTCATCAGAAAGTTTTTGCAGTATACAGCCATAGTGGCTTTCTCTTTGTCCAATAAAACACCCTGGTTTTTATGATTCACACATGGAAGCAAAAGCAGATTCAGGGTAAAATCTAATGAGCGTATCTATTGGTAGGTATATGGTAATAACTGAAGTCAGGTGATTCTTGTTGTGCAATAACGAGGAATTTTTTGAGCCAGACCCACATAATCACAATGGCTTGCACACTTAAGGGAAGTAAAGACACAGTCAGGGTGTTTCCATTAGCTGTATCAGCTCATGGAATTAATTAATCTGTTTTTTAGATTTCTTCTTTCCCAAAAAGCACAATCTGTTATGATCCAGACCAGGAAACAAATGCAGAGTCAGGACACTTGCTAATAGTAGGGTCTGTTAATAGTTCTACGGTATTAACAGAGGGACAGAGCCCAGAGCAGAATGTTCCGTTCGGTTCAGATGACTCAGGCTTGAGAGCAAGGGGCATATCCATGCCCAACCAGTGGTGTTCCAGGACGGCTGCCAGATGGAGTGCACACTTGGCCAGAGCTGAACTGTCAGGTGGCAAGACTAGGAAATATAGCAGCAACACAGTCCCAATCTGATGACCGCAGAAGGCTTGGGAGGTGTTCCTAATTATCTGGACAGAGGAACAGACTGAGGGATGAATAAAAGGATTTTGGCCCTGATCCTGGACACTGAGAGTAAGGCTTGGAAGCTTGTTCCTATTAATAGAACCAGGCAACAGAACTTCTGTACTTAAGAACTTTAAAATTGAAATGTAACTTTCATTACAGATTATGAATCATTTCCTAAGAATATAAACGTTTACTAGAAACTGACTGGTTGCTAAAGGCCACATAGTGACAAGTGACAATCCAGCAATTTGCACTCTCAAAGCAGAGAGTATAGACTCGTCAAAACAGATGAGGAAATGGGAAACCACAAATGCAAAACAGCTGAGGGGTGGAGGCACGCAGGACGTAAACCAATCAAAGGAGACAATGAAGGGCACATAAGCTGCTGGATGTGAGGAGACACGAAAGGTATTCACAAGCGTTGTGAAATCAATCCAGTTCTGAAAAGCACATTAGCTCTTTATTTTTCATGTCAATTTGTGCTCGTGCGAAGCTTGGACAGCACAAGATTAACCCTTCCAGGCATAAGATCGGAAATACAATATGTTACTAAAATGTTCTTAACGGAACATATGGAGTAATCACTACTGGTAACACAAACCGATCAAGTTCTAGAACGCTGACTTAGAATGATGGGAAACCATGAAGAGCACTGAGAGGTGAGCGCTGTCACAGAAAGGCAGCGCTAACATCTTCTTTAGAGTGCCTCTTTTGTATGGGTTGAAGTGAAGTGCAATTGCTTCAACAATTGATTTTCAAGTGTCCAGAGATTGTGATACAGCTATAATGGCTTCACCATTGCATTTAATGAAGCTCCACTCCATGAAACAGTAAGTGGAGAGGTGAGGCCCCCTGCTGTATTTTTACAATAGCATGCATTTGTATTAGAACAAAAGGCTGGGAACTTATGCTGCGTAATCTATCTCACTTAAGCTTATGAATAGTGCATATTACCTCATCATTAATGTAAGTGAAACTCATGTCATAGAAAACAGATGACGGTAACAAAGACAAAGGCTTGCACTACAGCCATGCAGAGCTGTGCTATTATCAAGGCAATAAATCCCTAATGAGACTGATCTGTTCGATATGTTTTAGCATTTAATCAGGCACTTTAGATTTCAGACTAAAAAAGTTTTAACTGCCTTGTCAACGGAGGGGCATCTGGGCAGATAAATCATATTGCTGAGCAATAACTGCTCTTCCAATTATGATATTTGCAGGGAGGGTGAAGAGAGATCTGGAGTTTCAGATTCTATCACACGGATTGAATATACAGGTTTTTTTATGATAAAAATGGTGATGAATTTGCAGATGATGTTCAGGCATAATTAAGTCTCGTTAAAATTAAACTGAATCAAGGATTTGGCTATATTTCTGGTACAGGCCCAATTTTGTTTCTTCCCACGTATTCCACAAAGGATACCGTGTTTAATACATTTGTGCACACTTCATATTTTGTAGCTTCTTTAACATGAGAGCACTATGATTCTTAGGTTAGCCTTGACAGAACGCTGATCTCAACATCATCAAGGCCGTCTATAGCCAAATGCAAGTCAGACAGTCTGTAGAACTGTGACAAGTGCTTCAATATGCTTAGGACAAGCAAACAAAAAACAAAACAACAGACAAAGCACCTAATTTTCACACAATGCATACACATGCCAAATATTGATTTGATTTGGTTTTATTCAATTAAAAACACTTAATTGTAATTTTTCAACAATTAAAAAAAATTTTTTTTTGAGAGCATGTGCCCCTTCGGAATTACGAAGAACCCATGGCGCCATATTCCTCAACCCATACTCCGCCATAGACCGTCTGCTCCAGCCCTCAAATACGACCCATCGGAGCATTTTTTTGTTAAAGCTTTGGTTAAAGTTACTTATTCCTGAAGGTTAAAGTTGGGGTTAGACTCTGGTTCAGGTAAGATTTAGGTTAAGGCAATCGTGGTTTTATAATAGACAGTTGAGCCTTTTCAAAGACAGCCTTTGAAAAGATGGGTCGCACTTTGAAATGTTAAACGCGCGGAAACGGGAATCAGACACGAAAGTTTGGAATTTAATACATTCACACCAACGTAATTTCCAACCCTGAAGATGATCGTGCTGTGTATTAACATCAGTTCATTCTCTCGTTTCATGTCCTCATAATTACTATGGCCACTAGGGGGCATCTCTCACTTAAACATAAACTAGGGGTCATTTTCTCCACTTGAATTTAAGCCTGGTTGATTCCCTTGCATCAGCTTGCATCCCCTTAAAATTATAGCATGCAGGTGAGTCTCATAGCTGCAGAAACTTGATTTGAAAAAAGTTGATCTTGTTTGAATGTTGAGAGTTAAGAAGTTGGAATTTACATATTAGGTAATTTCTTGCTGAAGAAATTGAAAATTATAATGACAAGGTTCAGAAAACGGGGTAGGTGTTAAAGTGACAGATGAATTGTGCATATTTACTCTTCATACAAATGACATCTATTATTGTATGTGACTTAAACTTTATTTTCTAAAACAATTAAAAAGAAAACTTTATTTGTTCATTTTCCTACCAATGAAATTACAGAGTATGCATCTCTAGGGAATGCTTATTCTTCTCACCCTGGAGAAATATCTGGGTAGATGCTGGGGTCAAGATGGGATGTTAGCAAGCAGCAGGCAGGAGTAATGCAGTCGCAGGAAATGTTAACGCATAGCAGCAGAGAGTGATTCAGCACAGCAGCAGGCAGAGGCATTGTTTGCGACAGAGGCTAACCCTCACAAAGAGGTGGAGCAGTGGAAGATATGTCTGGAGTGTTTACAAGGATGTTCACAGCCTTAACTTGCTCTGCATACTGCAGCCCATTTTCATTTCACTACCGTGTCTGATTCCTTTCAGGGGAGGTTGAGGGCAAAACAAGCTAATATCTTGATTTAACGACGAATGGGACAAACTGGGTAAAAAGCGACATACCAACACTAGAAATTTGGCCATATCAGTCCACATACAGTACTGCATGGCCGTGGAGTTTTTGAGACTGCCTAAACTATTGAATCATTGGGATTTCTTTCCCCATGATAAACGTAATGATGATGATAGAGAATTACAGCTATAACGCCACAACAGGAAATGGAGCTTTGACGTCAATTCTGATTGGCCACGAAGTCAAGCGTGCTAATGCAGAGGAGTGGCTTCTCCCTGTAGAGAATCACCTGAGTGTGCATGACTATCATCTGACTCTGCCGTCACGATTGCTGGACCAATAATATGCTGGTTTACTTAAGCTCATCATCCTGAGAAGCACCTCCGCAGCTCGCTCGCTTAACAACCCTCCTCTTCCCCAGCTCTACCCATCTATTTTAGTATTCCGTAATCTTGTTTTTTGATAACTACATTACCATTCAATAACAAAGTCTCTTCCTTTCGAGGTCATTGTTGCTGTAGGCTCTGTTCTATGGAGGGCGGGTTAGTAGCAGCTTCCAGCCGTCTGTTCCACGCTGGGACGGGCAGGGATCCCTCGAACAGAGCCATGTCGTCAAACCCAATGTTTGCTTGTATACCAATATGCCTGTATGCTTTCAATAAATATTCTCTTTTTCACAAAGTGGTCAAATCAGAGGAGCTGTTGACACAAATACTTCTATACCCATAGAAGAGAAGCAATACTTACAAACATACTTGAAGAGAGAGCAGTTTAATGTAATCAGTGTCATATGCATTATCTGTAAAAAATGCCTACAGTAAAGAGGTAGATCAAAGGGAGATAATAGAGAGGAAAAGAAGAGTAATTTGTGGATAATTCCGTTACCGGTCCTGAGCATGTGTTTGCTTACTGAAAGCAACAGTAAAGTGAAGGCAAAATGGTCCACGAATAACCAGGAAATGAAGACGAAGGGTTGGCAGAGTTCAGCATCTATTCATGTCTATGGGTTACGGACTTCAGGCAGTCATTAACTGCAGAGGATTTGCCGCCAGATATTTAAAACTAATCATAATGATTACGTTAGTTTGTTCAAGTGCTTTTCAAGCCCCTAAAACTTGGGGGATGATGCGTTAAAATAGTCCTAATTCCTACACAGCTTTTACAGTATTTCTAGTCAAACCCTTGGGTTAAACTTTAGTGACTTCCTTTTGAGCACCACACTCTAAAAAACTGAAACACTTCCACACAACTCTTGTAAATTCTTTGCTTTTTGTGAAGTTTAATCAGTCAAATTAATTTGAAGTTACTTTACTCAGTTGTGTGGAACTGTATCTTGATTGACTTGTTTAAAATCTATTCACATTCACTGTGAATGAGTGTAGGGCCAAAATTATGAAAATTGTGTCAATGCCCAAATACTTACCTGACCTGACTATAATTACATTTTTGTTGCTTTTATTAAAATGGATACTTAGTCAAAGTAATGCAGAGTATCAGCTGCGGTGTCACAGCCGCTTGTCCACCCGATCCTGCCGCTGCCAGCAGTCCTGAAGTTGGCAGAATCACAGCGCAGTCATGGCCCTGGCTGCTGTCCGCAGTGCTGAAGAGCGCTGCTGCAACATGGGAGAATGCGCCAGGGAGAGAATCTGCATCATTTTCAATTTGCCACGTGTATAATGCGGCTGTGCAACGTGGCTGTAATGAGCCCCATTTAGGGAGTGTAAAATAGGGTTCCTGTACTGATTCATACCTTCATTTCTGGAGCTCTTTCAAGTTTCTGGTCTGTTTGTTCCCTGGTAAACATTCTAGATTCAGATCAGCGTTTTATAATTTTCACTCTCTAGTTTGTGTTAGTTTTTCTGACTACTTGTAGCCAAGCTCCGAGTGCATCTTTGGTCAGAGTTCTTTCCTGTGTCGAGCCCCATATCTTTTCCCTGCCCCGTGGGCGGTCGCTTTATTTTTGGATTTGACTTTTTCTTATATAAAAAAGTGAAGTGCACTCTGGTCTCTGCCTTCATCTCCTGCATTTGGGCCCACACACACACGCAAATTCTTGTGATAAGAACCCGATTTGTTACACTGAGGTGGAAAGTCCTGTATTCATTTGTTTTGTGTTTTTTTACAGTCTAATTCTGAATTTTTGGTTTATGCACATTATGTTATTCAATAAATGCGCCACATTTTGAGCGCTGCAGACAGTCCTGTTGACAGAACATGGCATCTTCTATCTAAAAACTGAGAAAGGTTTCATCGATAGGCTGCACTATCTATTGGGGCAGCCTGTTACCTGATGAAAAATATGTAGCCTAATAGTTTAACTGGGAGTCCAGCTGAACAGTATGATGAGTGCAGCTGTTGGGCCCTTGAACAAGGCCCTAAAGCCCGCATTGCTCCTGGGTAAATCAGCACTAACATTGTCCAGTCAGGATAAAAATGTAACCTAAATAATACATGACTCATTCAATTAAAAATTTCCCTAATTTGCGGCATTGCTGCCTATTTGCTGACGAAGCCTCAAGGCGTTTCTGGCTAAGCCCTTTCAGAAACCGCCACTCATTCATTGATCCAACCTCGGACAGGTTGTTGTCACAAATTAAAGCTCACATAGAAAAGCCCCCACTGCATCAGATCAGCTTTGCACGCTGCGCCTCTATCTCAATGGGAGGCTACGCCTATGCGATGGATGAATACAAAAAAATTTTTCTTTATAAATACATGGATGACATTTCATTAGCCTCATAGCATAGTTGCCCAAGCCATATTTTTGCAAATTTGAGATATTGGCTGCCTGTTTACAAAAAATGCATTTTTCCTTTTTTCTCTAAACCTTAAAAAATAAAAATAAAATCCCTTCTCTTGAATAATTTGAAAATAAATGAAAAAGAAAAAGGTAAAATTAAAAAACCTTTAAAAATGAGGCTAAGGAGTTTTCTTTAAGACTCAGGGTCTATTGAGTTTCGGTTCCCACCAGCTACTCTTGATGCAGATGAATACACAAATGCTTTACTCCTGCCTGCTGCAGTAAAAGTGTTATGTATGACAGCCACAAAAGGAACAAAGTTATGTGATTGAATGCCACAGTCTGAGGAATTACAGTACATGTGGCCTTTGCACTTTAGATAAATCGCCCTTCAAGGTAAATAAACACTCTCTTATCTCCGTCCGATAAGACATGAAAGCTTCACGTGTTGAACCCTGTATCGGATGTTTTGGAAATTAAAAAGGATACTGGATGTGTTGGCATCATCACGTTCTCAGATTTTAGCTCCTCTCTGTACCTGCCCACAGTCCCATTTATGAGATAAACAGGCATTTCTGAGATAAACAGGCACAGTATCAGCTCAAAAGCTGCACCCTCAAATGAAAGAACCTCTCCATATAACAATATATGAGTTCAGGTACGGGAAGGCAGGGCAAGTTGAGCCATTTTTTAGTCTTGGCATGTTAGGACTGAAATGACTGATGACCTTGCAGAAACAAATATCTTGCCTTCTAATTTAGTCCTTGGGACACATTGTCTATGTAGTTCTAACTTTCTATTCCCACCCAAGTTGTGCCAAAATAAAGTGAAATAAATGAAGTAAAATAAATGCCATAATTTGATCATTGCCCAAAATTGTAAGGAGAGGTCAGGGGACCACCAGATGCAGGATGCAGAAGTGTTTATTAAACACAAAAAAACACTGGAAGAAAAGATTGGCAGACACACCAGAAATAAAACACCGTGTACAAGCACTGAACAAATGGGAAAACTGAGGTACACTGCCAAAGGCAGGGGGAAACAGAAATACTCACTCCAAGAGTGGATAAACTAAGGAAACAAAAACTGAACCAAACAATACTGATGGATATACTGGGAGACTTTAACACGGGGCAGACAAGTCAAGGGGGCAGCAAACAGAAAGACTCAGGAATCATACACGGGAGAAACTCTGAGGGCACAGGGAGCTGAGCCTTCAACATGTAGCAGAGAGTCAATGCGGAGGATCCGTCTGACATCCGCTCCCAATGCTGACACATAAATAGCCACTAGAGGAGGTGGGGACTCGAAATGCAACCTGGACTGAAACAGAAACACATGGGATTAATAAACAATTACAGGAAAACCGGGTAAACAATCATGACTCGAATCAAGACGCTGAGACCATCAATCAAGCTTAGACAGTTTAGATTAAGGTGATCTAAACGTGACAAGTAAAAAGCACCACAAGAAAAGCGAAGAAAAGCACAGGTTTCAAATGCAGTAAATCAGAGACAGCTCAGACTGAATGTACAAAAGCCAGAAACGCACACGCTTGCTAAATCCAGGTTAATACTACATGACGAATTATTTACAATCACCCTTAAATAAGTGCTGGTTTTTACAGGTTAGTAATATCCTATCAGAAAACGCATTCACTCAGAGTTTCGCGAGACCCAGAATTAAACACAGCTGGAAGCAATGAATGAAATACAAGAGCCAAAACCGAAAGAGGAAACGTGATTGGACGACGAGACGCAGGCATGCTGAACACAGTCACGCGACATCGCTGGAACGCAGATTGGGAGTGGATCGTCAGACGGCCGAACTGAAAGCTGAAAAAATAAACGAAAGTAAGACACAAGCACAAATAAGCACGAGACAACACACAAAAGGGCAGAATCATAACAAAAATAAAGATACATGAAGCACAAAACCATCTCAGGAGTAAATGTCTGATGCTGCAAGGCGATAGGAACATAGGCAGTGCCCTGTTGTCTATCTCTCTTTTCAATGTATCGTTTAAACCTCATTCGATCATTGGCAAAATCCTTGGCTGCACTGCGCACACTCTGTTTACCTGCAACATCATCAGCTGCTCGTTCCATAACATTGTGGGAAGTTTGTCCTTGGTTCGTCTTTCGCTTATAGTTCCGCAATTCTCATGTGCTTCTGAGAGATAAAAATGGATATTAAATGTATATTTTGTTATTACAGTGTCTGTTTATATTATTTTTAGTATATATTTAGATTATTTAGTGTATATTTATGTTATTATTTCAATGCCAGACCCTACCAGGCAAGTTGAGCCATGGCTCAACTTGCTCCATTGGGTCTGGCTCAACTTACCCCAGTCTGAAGTTCCTGAGATGTCTACATGTGCACAAAGATCCTATGCATCCATCATGTAAAGGGCTATGACAAGAATGAAGACCAATACCTGGACTATCAATTGCTATCTCATATCCATGTTATGTCAATGTCCCATATAGAAGAAACATGCTCTTACTTGTATTGCGGTTTTTCACTTTTTTGGCAGAAAATCAAATTTTTCCCTCTACAACACTGATTTCATTATCAACTTAAAATACAATGTGGCTGGGTTTGGAGTTATTCAATGGGCTTTCTTTAGATGGTGCCACACTAATTCCTGACTCATTAATTACTGGCTGGGAGGTGGTGGCTCAACTTACCCCTATGCTCAACTTACTCCACCTTCCCCTACATATCTGGGATTCACAATGTTAGTTTAGACCAGTGGTTCTCAAACTTTTTCTGCTGGGCCCCCCTTTGGTACATAAGAAAATTTTTGTGTTAAGTTAAAATACATTGACAGAGATTGCGTCAGCTTATTATAGAGAATATGAATGCTCTGAACAGATGATTTTTGTCTAGCCTAGCTGGAAACATTAAAAACGATTGGCAGGTTTGGAAACGGCCACCGTAATTTTCCAATTAAGGACACGAAAATTGAGTAATTCAAAACCACTTTTAAAGTATAAAATCATTAGGCTGTATCACACCCCTCTGCCAGAGTATAGCCGTCTACTTAAAATTATGTTTCTATGATGCAGAAAGAAAGCACCATAATCAACCAATATTAACAGCCGACAGCGAAGTACGAAAAAAAAATTCATGAACACCACTTGCAAACCTGCCGATATGATTGTAACGTTCAGTTGCTAGGCTAGATAAAAATAATCTGTAGGCCTACAGAGCATTCATATTATCGAGAATAAGATGACACAATCTCGGTTATTTCTGCTTTGTATTCATCGGATTTTGTTCGGTGTCACCATTTTATTATCAATATGCCAGACCAGTACAGGATAAAAAGCGGCGAGTTAGGTATCGTGAGACTACATTGATTGTAACCAGCTCATTTTACCAGCTTCATATATTTGAACAACTACATTCATAACAAATTATTAATGAAAATAGCAGGCTAGATGAATGATTTGGCGAACAGTTATGTTGAGAGTAAGGCGGGCATTTACGATGTAATCGCAGAATTCTGGGCAACAAATGGACTGTATGCAAATAATTTTCTGTTGGTGTTCGGAACTCCAGTGGGGGGGAAAAAATTTGCTTCCCCCCTCCCCCCCCCCCCCCCCCACCCCCACCCCCACCCCCACCCCCACCCCCACTTTGAGAACCACTGTTCTAGACAAAAGGACAGAAACAATACATAGCATCCAACAGCTGTTTTGTCGGAAGAACAGAGGCAATAAAACTATTGTCGAGGGAAACCATCCAAGTCTGGTGACATACTGTACTCCCCAGAGGAATTCTTGTCAGGGTGTTACTACAACATCATAGTTAGGAAAGAGTGGCAGCAGCTGTAGTTTGATAGATTTTTTAATTGTCTATACAACTGTACATGTTTATTGAGATGATCATTACCCCATTGCCAATTTCTTTCTGTCCCCTGCACAAGTCAAGTAGGTTGTGCTGGCACTTTCTCGCGCAAGTAGTTTTTATTATCTTTGGACGGAAATGCCAGAGTGTACAGGCCCAGCATGGCTCCAGGGTCACTGTTCTCCTTTGTAAATTTTAATTAACTGTACTCTCATGAATCAGGATAATGTCGCAAAACACTGTAATTGTACAGCGATGCAGTGATTGCGCCTTCACCCAGAAATTTAGCCTGGAGCCTATCTATGTAGAACTCGCATGCTCTCCCCGTGTTGGCTAATTAGCAACTCAACATTTCCCACAGGTATGAGAGTGTGAGTGAATGCTGTGTGATCGCTGCAATGGACTAGAGAGCTGGAGTATGTTCAAGCCTCTTGCCCATCTGGGACACAAGTTTTGGTCTCCCCTGACCAAGGATAAGTGGATTTCATAATAGATCTTAATTTTGATGGAAGGAATGGATATCAGTACCCCCGGGTACCTTTTCCCATAGTTGTGACATTTTTCTACTGTTTTAAGTTTGTGGCAAGCAGTTAATCGGCTGATTTATCACCTCTAATAATTTGTTTTAAAAGAGAATAACAGCTCATTCAATTATAGTACCTTGGTGCAAGCTCTAATTTGGTCAAAATATTACGAATTACCTTTTGCCTTGAGCGATTTTGTCCGTGGATAATGCTCCACCATGATTAAATCAAACACCCTTTATTGCTTCAGGTTGGCGTCTTTAAATCAGGAACTCAGTTCTAAAATTGTGCCGGGTGAAGGTGCAACAGTTATTAAGGAAATATTTATTTTGAGCTGAGCTTTGTTGAAGTTATTAACACACATCCTTTAGCCTTGATGAAGTTCACAACTTGGGTTGCCACCTGTGCCTGACAAAAAACCTGTATATCTCGATCACAGGACATACAACGACCCATCTACATGAACAAAAATGTCCCCTAGACATCAGACCGATGGGACAGAATTGTCCTTTGTGCAGATTCTGCATAAGCACTGAATATTTTAAACATCTTAAATATTCTCATGCGAGGAAACGGCTTACCTGATTGCTCAGATACTCACGTATGCTTTGCTTGTATTCGCCTTCTCTCCCTTTTGGCGAAACACATGAGTAGAGGGATGACATTAGAGTTGCAATTAACATACTTTGGCCTCACCTATAGCCACTTACACTTAATGAATCAGTCAGACTCTGGATGTAATCACAACAAAAGGTCTTTTCTTTCCTAGTCCTCCATTTATATTTCGTGATTCCCTTTGCTGCAGCTATCAGTGACATCTGTTCTTCTGTGAAAGTCTTGAATTCAGTGGATGGTATTTTAAAATTCAATCTGACCTGAAGCTCAGCCTTCATCATTGCCACTAACAGTCGGTTTCTCTTATCAGACCAAACATCTTCCATATGACTGAAAACTCGCTCTGCATGGGCACTGCTGAAAGGTATTGATAAAATAAAAGTAACTAGGGGAAACCGCGGATCTGGCAACCCACCAGTTGATGCGCGATATCGGTGACGCCACCCCCCTACAGAGCCAGTGGCGGTGCAGTCTGCGCACAAGAGAGACGCCGCTCTGAGCGCAATGAGATAAACAATGCATATTTGAAGTGTATGAACGCGCTGAAAAAAAATACTATATCACTAGAAATGAATTTAGAAATTTTCCGGGACCGGCTACAACAGAGGGATGATCCCAGCAAAACCGAGACATGAAAAAGCATTATTAACAACAGTCATGCTTAAGCTTTGATGAAGTTAACAGCACTCATCCTTCAGCCTTGTGGCAGTGATTTTATCCAACTGTCATTTCTTTCTGTTGCAGGATATGAGTCTTTCTCTAACAAGGTCTCTCTATTGGCTTGTCCTCTTCTCCTTCTCTCTCTGTCTCTCCCCCAGCCTTTCTCTCTCCCTCTCTCTCTCTCTTGCTCTCAGCTTGCAATGTCAAATGAATGCCTTGTTTTACGCGTCCGATTTATTTCATTATAAATAGAAGGCCTACATTCCTAGTTTAATTACTTATTTTATGTTTCGTATCCTCCTTCAAAAATCAGCATGATTAACAATTAATCTCACTAATGAGAGTATGTAACCTTCAATCTTACTTTGTTTCATATGATAGAATCCAAAAGATTTTGTTTGTTTTTATATTTGTTTGTATTTGTATTTGTTTGTTTGTATTATTAGCCTTAATAATACATAATGATAATTTTACTTTAAAACATTAAAGACTGTTTATTGTATTTAATGCTGATATTTGCTCCTTTGTATTATCTTTCAGGGCAGCGTGCAAAAAAAAATTCCAGTCCTAAAAAATGTTATAGCCTCATAATGAATTTCCTAAGCCTAATTTTAAGTAGATGGTATTGGCTCTTGTTAATTTGCTTTTTTCCTTTCAGTTGAAACCTTTAGCTTAGCAGCACTGACTCTCCTCATGGGCAGTCTCATTGTCCAATTTAGCTGGAAATAGAATTAATAAGCTAAAATTTAAAATGTAAACTCATGTCAGTCTGGTCAAATTTTGACAGTATTGGCTGCTTAGGATAAGGAGTGGTCAAAAAATACAGACCCAGAGCTGCAAAACCCAAAACTGCCAAAAGCCATCTGACACAGTACAATTGTGTTCCACACTAAGAATCCCAAGTGCAGAGACAGATTTGCAAAACAATTAAAGACCCTAGTGCTAAAAGTGCTTAAGTCACAAAATGTTGATCTTGACAAAATTGTGAAAATCAGCTTTGGAGACAAAAAAAGATGTCTTCCCATCCTTAATTCACGGTGTGTGAAAATGTGACTCAAGTACTTTTAGCACAAGGCTCTTCAATTGAGAATTTACTGGCAGCAGTCTGGTAATGCCAGGGATGGATACCCAGAGAGGTGGAGAGACACTTCAGCACTGGTGTTATTGGCAATGCTTGGCTGCTGTCTCCGGCCAGTGGCTTCCAGAACAGTTCCAGATGTTGAAGCGCTTGACAGCACTGGACTGCCCATTAGATTAGATGCTTGAGTGGAATTTGGCCCTTGTCGTGGCCTTAGCTCAAGTTTAGAAGGTTGTTCCTGGCAAACTTGATAAAAAGATTAGACTTGGAGGGGTCAACAAGAACCCGGTCCCAGTTTTGGACCCTGATTTGGAAACTTGTTCCTGACAAAGCAGAATTGAACTCGGTCCCAATCCTGGACTCTGATTTAGGATCGGAAGCTTGTTTGAATCAATTAATGATAATAAAGGAGCTTAAAATGAACATAACGTGGATTTCAGTACTAATGCGTCTTTACAAACCAGCAGCAAGCACGTGAAAGCTTAAATACCAGTCACTCGCTCATTAGGAAACTAACGAGTAATGATATTCAGTCAAGAGGGGAGACGCACACAAGACGTACGCCAGTCACAACTGACATACACCTAATAGACACGCAGGCTGCTGAATTGCAAAGAGACGCTGTAGGCATTTACACGAAGGTTGTGACACTATACCATCAGGCAATCATAGTAAACATTTTATTGCATGCTGTTATGATCCAGCCTAGGAACCAAATGCAGAGGCAGAGAACATTTCAGTTGTAGGAGGGTTTATAGTAAAACGGAGGCTCAGAGCCCAGAGGGGAATGATACAGTTCAGTTCAGATGTAACAGGAAAAGTAGTGTGGGTGTATCCTGTGTCCGGCCAGTGGCTTTCTGGGACGGCGGCTTGATGGAGTGCACATTTCCCCAGAGCCAACCTGTCAGATGGCAGGACAGTGGAGTTCAGCAGGAACGTGGTCTCAATCCTGATGACTGCAGGAGGCTTGGCAGGTTGTTCCTAATAAATTGGGCCCAGAAACAGACGGAGGTTTGATTTATAAGATTACAGTCCTGGCGGCTCTTGAGCAAGACTTGGCAGCTCGTTTCTACCATTACCATTAAGATGAGAACTGTAAATTGCCATAGTAAAGTTACAAAACTTTTCCGAAGACAATGAGCGTTAACAAGCAAATACTGACTGGTTGCTGAAGGGCATACAGCAAGTTACAATGCAGCAACTTGCAAACTCAAAGTAGAAGGTATGAATACGTCAACAGTACGTGAAGCAGGGGAAAATGAACAGAACACAGCTGGTGAGGAAAGCAGGCAGGATGTAAACCAATAAAAAGAGAAAATACCTCTAAAAGACAGGCAAGCTACTGGATGGGAGGATGCACTAGAGGAGTTCACACAAGGGATGCAACATTAAGGATCATTAAATAAGTGAATAATCTTCTTCACCTTTATTCAAATAAATAGATTATATTAAGAACTAATAAGGGCTCTGAAATATTGTTTCAATAGTTTTAGTGGTCCAAATGCAAGATGTGGTTATGTAATTTATGTTTATAGCCATACAAATGGCCTTAAAAAACTTTTCGTTGCCAGATTTTTCATCCCTGGACTTTTTGTCTCCGGCCCTTTCCTCCCAATGGAATTTTCATCTCCAGATTCATCCCCTTGCTTTTTTGGTCCCCGAGGACGTTCGGCCCTGGATTTTTCAAACGTGCCACCATTCTTGACGGAGGGATGGACAGACGACAGATGGATCACCATGATATCAGGGTTAGGGTTAGGATGCAGAAAGAGGGCAAAGCATCAATGGGGATGAACAATCCAGGGACGAAGAGTCTGGGGGCAAAAATTCCTAGGCGACGAAAATTCTGGGGACCAAAAGTCCTAAAGCCTAAACAACTGTTTATGGTCAGTGACCCCAGTGGTTGATACATTTAATAGCTTATCTTTCTTGTTAATTACCCTCCTTAAGCTATAAATTGTTCATTAAATTGCTTAAGCAAAATTTAGAACTAATTTCACTCCATGTAAGTGTGGGAAGTCAGTGGCATTTTTCTTGATACATGACATGAATGGTCAATTTTAACATTTAAACTCCAGCACGTAACCCAGAACATCTCTACTTTCATCGACTGTATGACAACCAGGAATATGTCTTGCTGTCAGTTTAACATGTTTTGCATGTGTGCCTGTCTTTGAATGCGTCAGGAAACAAAATTACAGAAAAGACAGTGTTTCTGAGATACATCGCCTTTTTTTCTTGCTTTTTCCCATTTAATTATTCAGAGCACTAAGGCTTCATAGAGCCAGTTGGCCATCAAAACCATCTGCCACCAAAATATCTCTCGTGATCAAACAGGAACAAGTGCCTGGGCCAATGAGAGACATGCCAAGAGCCCAATAGGGGTCCTCAGGAAACTGCCAGGCACCCTGGGGTGATAGGACATTATTTAGAGCTTTGATTGCAGAACATACAGAAGTGATGAAGTCTCAAATGAAATTGCACAATTCAAGCAGTTATCACTGTATACTGATAACTTTTTACTTGCTGTTGAAATTTCAATCATTTTTTGTTCAAATTTATTTGCCACCTTTTCAAAATGACTTCAGTGCTTTAATGTTAGAGTGAGCTTGACAAATGGTATTCACTACATAATTTCAAATAGCACGAGGTAAGAAGTTAACTGTTTAAAAAAAAAATTTGTTTTGCTGCTCACCCCCCACCACCCCAGCATCCAACTGTTATTGAGATCTACTTTGTGAGCTGAAAGATTTGGTGTCTTCTGTTCATGAGGTAGATATAACTTCTCCAAGTATTCAGAAAGTACCCGGAGCAGATCTACTAAATACCAAACCAAATATAATGTCCTTCATCATATTAAAGAAATGGCTTTCCATTTATATACTTAAGTTATCCTGACTGAAATACTGTATATTATCTTTAGTGGATAGTGGAATGAATACAATAAAATAGCCATATTTGGCATAATAACTGGAAAACAAATTATTATAATTTTCCAACAAGGAAACTCAAGCTCTTAATGTTTACGATCCAGACAAGGAACTAGATGCAGATTCAAGGTACAATCCACATGGGAGTATTTATTATCAGGAATACTGTAATAGCAGAGAGAAAGGCCGTAGCCGAGAACAGTCCCGTAGCTGGTAATGACTGGTACCGGCGTGTCCGTGCCCAGGCCTGTGGCCGTCTCCGGCACAAGCCAGGTGGAGAATTCCCCTCACTGAGACAGGACCACTGGACATCAGGACTGAAGAGTTTAGCAGGAATGCAGTCCCAATCCCGGAGACCAATGAAGGCTTGGGAGGTGTTCCTAATAAATTGACTCAGACGAATAGTCAGGGACAATGGATTAACAAGAATGCAGTGCCAATCCAGGAGACCGATGAAGGCTTGGGAGGGGTTCCTAATAAACTGACTCAGGCAAATAGTCAGGGACAATGGGTTAACAAGAATGCAGTCCCAATCCAGGAGACCGATGAAGGCTTGGGAGGGGTTCCTAATAAACTGACTCAGGCAAATAGTCAGGGACAATGGGTTAACAAGAATGCAGTCCCAATCCAGGAGACCGATGAAGGCTTGGGAGGGGTTCCTAATATACTGACTCAGGCAAATAGTCAGGGACAATGGGTTAACAAGAATGCAGTCCCAATCCAGGAGACCAATAGAGGCTTGCGAGGTATTCCTAATAAACTGACTCAAAGCAATAGAGTGGAACAATGGATAAACAAAAATGCAGTCCCAACCCAGGACAGCAATAAAAAGGCTTAGGAGCTTGTTCCTATTAACAAGACTCCAAAGAGTAATTACATTTTCTTTATCATTAATTCACCGAAACACGAGGAAGGAGAGTTTCGCGCAATATTTGACTGACTGGCAAACTTTGCGGGGTAAAACACACGCAGTAAACACATGCAGGCTGATTGTAATGGGGAGGAATAAATTAAAGACACATGAAGGTTGTGACACTTTATGGATGTACCGATGAATGTACAATCTAAAAAGGCATCTAAAGTCGATTCTCAGACGGGACATTGAACGTCCAATGTTTACAAACAAAGTACTTGCTTTTGTTGACATCTTGCATTGTCACATGACCAATTTCATTCAACAACCAATATTTTGTGTACACGCGTAGATAATCCTTCTATTTAGGTTCGTTTGCGCAGGTGCGGTTCGCTGATTGGCCGATAAACAAAAACAATGGGAATCGACTTTAGATGCTCTTTAAGATTTAGACTTTTGTTTAGATTTTTTTTTTTTGAAAAAAGGTCTAATTGATTGTAAAAACTTTGGACTTCTAACAGCACTGAATTTGAAATAATATTATCACGAACTCCAGAAAATGGATGGTCACATTAACAGGTGAACTGTTGCATTGATTACTTGGTTATGACTCTTATTTAGTATTGTAGTCTGCTGCCCCCTGTTGACAAATAAAGGTAAACCGGAGAAAATGTGCTGCACACAAGGGTTACAATTTCAGTTCAGAATTTCAGAAAGTCTGCTCTGTCCTGCCTTTAGGCATCACATCAGTTATTCTTGGAGAGAAATAAATCATAGATGCATTACAATATTTTAAAAAGTAAGTAAAAAAACAAAGCTGGCATTGACTTTCTCACAAAGCACACTGATGTCCCAACAGCAAGTCCTGGCCTGTCATGCAAGAAACATTCCTCCATCCCATAATTCATCTGTCAGTGAATTCAGAGTGACCAAGTTGATATATTGCACTATATTTCTTACATTTCTAACCCTTTAAGGCATGAGATGACAGAAGAAAAGATATATATTTTTCTTGCATGGCCATCCTTATGTGTTGATCTGATTCATTGTGCTCAAGCTGTCCATAAGTTCTCCTTGTTGCTTTGGTAATAGGTTTATATTGATTAATTTTCTACCTCATTAGCCGAAACCTCAGTGTAAACCTCAAGTCTTTTCCCGGCAAGTTTCTCATCTCACTCATTATCTCGGTGTGTTTAGGTTTCCCTACTTTGTCTTGTTCTCGTGCCAGTTCGCGCTCTCTCGTGTCTTCTCTTTTCCTGATTTCTGGCTCCTCAGTCTTGCCTCCAGTCATTTGTGTACGGAGTTTTTCCATTCCCGCCGTCTCACTCTCAGATGGACTTCACAGCTTTGATAATTAGCTCGTATTATATCGATATTCACTGTTTATAAACAGTGATGTCTGTCGTGGTTTTAAGGGAGTTTGTGTTTTTTATGGAGGGTGCTTTCTGCTTTTACTCGTCTCGTTCTTTCAACATTCCTTTCTTGAGCTAGTTGATTGGTGATTTGTGGCATCTGTCTTCAGGTCTATTCAAACTGGAGGGTTGCTGCCCTTCGCTGCTTGAATGTCTTATTCCTACATGAGAGCCAGCTAGAGGTTTTGCTCAAGGGATTTTGCAAACTTTAGCATTTATTTTGGAAAGATTGAGAAAGGATTGTCTGTAGTTATTCTACGTAGGTTCTCCCCTTTTAGTGCACCCTTCTTCGGTGACTATTTGGGAGGTTATTCCCTCCGTTCGGAGGGAAATATGTAGTAAATGGTCTGCACCGCTGTTTTTCGTGCAGCTTGAATCTCATTTTCATTTTGGATACTCTCTTTAGGCTCTGGAAGCGAAGCAGTCATTTAGTTTGGTGGGAGAGTATTTTGGTGTTGTTTTACTTCAGTCTTAGATTCTCGAGACCTTAGTGGCTGGTCCTTAATTTTCGCCAGGTTTCAGACCAGATTTTAGTTGCGTTTGTCTCCAAGTATTTCCGCATCCGTAACTGACGTCATAGTTGTGCATGCGCGGTTTGGCAGTTGGCAGAAAGCGGAATCACAAAGGAAAATGGCAAGTAGCCTCTTTGGTTCTTCGCTTAGAACCCTCAAAAATGTATTTCCTGAACCCTTTGCGAACCTGTTGGTACAACCTATATCACAACAGCTGACTGGCCTTGCTATTTTAGATCTTTTCTTAAGTATATATAAACACGGAGATCTACTAGTAAACTTGGTGTTAGATGAGCCTTTTTTGCCAACCGTGTGACAACTTGTGACGTCATTGTAAATATCGCTATTGAACAGGCTCTGCCCATTTCCCGCAATTTTGGCTGCCAAAGCCCCACCCCAGCCAGTCCCTGGAATATACAGTACACTGCCCTGCCTACACTATTCTGCTTTGCTGTGTACTGATCCTTGAGATGGTGACCTGGCCAAATACCTACTGTATCTGCTTTTGCAATCTTTGGGTCCAGCCACTGATTGCTTTTTCCCTGCGCCCCTGACACTTACGCTGGACGACGTTCAAATCACCAGGCTGAAGTGACTCAAATATGATTTTTTCCCCCCTCAATGCGACACAGTTCTGATATTTTCAGGGCTGTGTGGACACACAAGTTCAATCTTCAAATCAGAATCGAGTCACTTTGATCGGATACAAATCTGATTCGTGGCCACGCGTCTTTAATGAGAATGGTCAGATTAGACTGCCTGTGGGATCTGCCTGCATGCACTGAGCGCAGTCGTAGCAGTGCCCGCAATAGCTGTTTGAGCAGCAAAAGCAAGCTATCTGACTCTTCTCTTAGCCTCATCACGTACATCTGAGGAACTGTTTGCCCTCCTTCGGGGCAAAATCCCACGCATACATCCCTTACAAATGCAAATACAAATGCAATGAGTGCTCACACAAATGTGAGGTTTTCTTTTTTGTTATTGGTGATGCAGATGAATCATGTACAGATGTATTAATGAGCTCGTGCACTGATATGTTCACATTACAGTTAGATAAAGGTCACTATTATGAATGTGAGCAGTCAAGACAGGCAAGTCTGATCTGGAATAAAAGTAGGAATGGGACAATGAGGTTTGTAATGGGATCGTAGGCGATCGCTGCTGGAAACACAAAGGAAATGGATTCTGAGAATATTCTTTTACAACAGAAAAAAGATCTGCTCTTCAAATGGAAACACTGCATTGAAAGGAGTTGGTCTCAATCAACCATTTTCTTCTTGTAGGAAATATCTTTGTCTTTGTATAGTGTTAATCCTTCATTAAAGGGGCATTGTGTAACATTTTCAGTTGTTTATTGGCTAAAATTTAAGTCTGCATTCACACATATGTCATCATTGGTGTATTATGACCTCTGCTAATAATCTGATATATTCTTGTAAATAAAGAATTTTAGATTTGTTTGTACATTGGACGGGTAAGCCGGTAGGGAAGCGCCATGACGGACTGCCGTCTTGAAACTACAGCCATCGGCAAGGGTAAAATAGCACCAAACGCGGATTTATTCCGCGTTTGCCCTGCCAGCCAGTGCAGAGTGATTGAGGCGCCAGAGGAGATCAGCAAGAGGGACTGCTGCGGCAAGTTTGAATATCTCCTCTACTGCAGCATAATGCAGGACCATACATATGCAGCAGCGCCACAGGAGACGGAATCCTCATCGCCAAGAAAGCGAAAAAGAATTACAAAGGCAGCGCAACCGGCGCAGTCAAAAAACGAGGATCAACATCAGGCTAGCCTTCCCCAGGTGGAAGGAGCTAATGAAAGCGAAAGATTTTCAAAGGGACGCTGAAGTTGGCAGCTTTCTGATCGACAAGTAAGTCAACTTCAAATTCAGGCTCTGTGAACACCAAGGTGACCTTGTTTCTAAGCACGTTCTCGTAAGCAGTGCAGCAGCTGCGGTTCTCTGCGTGTAGCACTGGTCAGGAGATTCCGTGCTGTTGGCTTATGTTATTAACAAGTCGGTAAAGTGAGCAGGTGTAACAACACCATTGTTTTCAGTTATTGTATTTGATGAATGGCTTTGGTATATAGCAATTCGACTGCTTCACCTGTCTTTTATGTAATGTAATTACAAAATTATGTAATTTTTATGTAATGTGTTCGGTAACTATTGAAGGTGACATCCTATAAGCATGCAGGTAGCTAGCACATGCTTAAATTGTTCAAGATACACCTAAGCCGAATTGTTTATTTCCATTACTTTGAATATCTTACATTGATTCACAGTACTGTGTTTTGCTGCTTCATGTATTATATGCCAGCTAAGTAGCACTGACTACGTCCACTTTCAGCGTGGTATAAATTCAGCCCAAGAAACTTCACAGCTAATCATTTATTTACCATTGCACACTCATTCTTAGTTATTAAAACAATAGCTGATGTGCATACTTGATGTTGTGACTTTTCAGTAACTTTTAAGATAACAGAAACTTCATATTTTGCATTTTATTTTACGCACGCGCCAAATTTGCATGACAGCACCGCACAGAGACAGTATTTGTTGTTCAGCCTTTATTATCTAGAAGTGTTGAGTGGGTAGAAAACACTGGATAGGGTGAGATGTGAATGACACATTGTTCGTGAGGGGCATCAGTGTATGGGGGTGATGCAGCGGAGATTCGCGGCTGAACTCTGTCAGAGAAAACACGAGGGCTCCAGAAGAAACCTATGTGAACGAAACTAAGAGCGACTTTATGTATATTTTACAACTGGGCTGCTGATCATGAGCGGACTTAGGAATTTGCTAATCCCGCGTTAGGGGAAGGAAAATAATTCAGAATTAAAACTCCACTAATATCAAATGAAATCAACTCTTTCCCGGCTTACCTTGATGTTTGAGTACCCAGAAAAACATTAGGGTAGTAAAAACCTCAAGCGAAAATTTAGTCAAGAAAATTTAAAAGAAAATTTTGTCATGCATTCGCAATATTAAAATGAAATTCTAATGAATGGAGTGTGCACCCTGCGAGTCAGCCGGGATGGGCTCCAGTAGAGAAATTACCTGTTAAATAAAACAAGTTCATCAACATTTTATATCCCTATTAGGTATATAAATTGTTTTTCCAAACTATATTTAAGCCGAGTGCTATGTTTGCCCGTTTGGTGCGGAGCTGTTGCATGGGTTTTGCAGTGGACATTACTACATTACCGGAGAACGTTGATACACGGTGGCTACCGCAGTTGCAATACGTGTTTGAAAAAGTGAGGCGCTCAAGTGCACTATTCGTTTGAATGTAATATACGATTTCAACGCTGGATGGGAGTAATTCCTACACAATGCCCCTTATAGTACTACATAATCAGCTACTATGGTGAAATTAAAGAAAGAAAGAAAAGAACATGCATGCCTTGTTATTGATGTTTTTGCTGTTAGGGTATACAGTGTTTACAAAACGAAGACCTTGGGGTCCCCTGTGAATGGTGGCTTTCATTCTAAGCACAATTGCAATCATAAGCTTGATAATGAAGGAAATCTTTACACATGTGATCAGTAACCTAACTTTACTGATTTTATCAGTGTCTAATTAATTGCTTTTACCAATTAGATACTGATAAATCAGTCTATTACAAAAATTTGATTTCCTGTACCCAGGCTTTCCCAGCTGAACATATCCCAGAGCATCTCCCTGCTTGTCATCTTCCCCCAGTGTAACTTAATGTCATGTCTTCTCCAGGTAAATGATGGCAAAAGGTCTCACTGCACCAGACAACCTTTTTCAATTGCTCAAAGGTCCATTTTCAATGCCTGTGTGCCCACTGAATGCGCTTTCTACAGTGGACAGGGGTTAGAATGGACATTCAAACTGGTCAGCAGTTAAAAAGCCCCTAAAGCGACAGGCTGTGATGCACTGTGTGTTGCAACGCACTCTTCATGCGAGTGTCATTAAAATTCTCTGTGACCTGAGCCACTGAAGCCCTCCTGCCAGTTAGGATTAGATGGGATAGGCTTTTTTGGCCAATGTCCATTGATTGAACCTTTGGTGCCCAACGCCCCATTACCAGTACATGGTTTGTCTCTCCTTGGACCACCGTTCTGCAGGTACTCACCACTGCTGACTTGGAGTGCTCCAGGGGCCTTGGACTTCAGAGACGTTCTGACCCACTTGTCTGGCCATAAAGATTCGGCCCTTGTCAAAGTCTCATCTCCCATTTCATGTCAATGAGTGTGACCATATTAGCCTGCTTGGCCTCGAGGCCAATCAGTCTTCCCTGCTGGAAAAACCATCAAGGGCCATTAATAAGCAATGACCAGCATATGTTGTGTTTTGGTGCCGGTCCATGCTGGTTTTCCAGCAGGGTTATGCTTTGGTTAGACACCTTTGTGGTGGTCTATCGTGCATACGCAGACTTTTTGCCTTGTCAGCGCTCTAACGCCTTCAGTTTTTCTATAGTAGCCTTGCTGTACAACCTGGTAAATCAATATTTTTCATGATTTCCTGTCATCTTGATGTATACTTTCATCCAGGGTGGATTTTACCATGACAATATGAGAATGTAAACATAGCATTTTATGGCATATCAAATGCACTGCCACCTGTGTATTCCTGCCGTTGTCAAATTAAACACTCATTTGTTACAGTCGTTGTATCTGTCTGCAAATTTATTTTTGGCTGTAGAAGGGTGGGTATACATGCATGATAAAATATTTTGCTCTTTTGGTTTAGTTTGAGAATGGCAGGAATGCTTTAGAATTAGTGGTAACCTAAAAGGATGGAGCTTAATTTACCTAGAACGGAAGTGGATACGACGTTATTACCTTGGAGGTTATGTGATTATTACTGTTTGCCTGTTGATTGGTTTGTTTGTGAGCAGGAGTGCGCAAAAAGTTATGGATGGATTTTCCTCAAATTTGGAGAATGATTAAGTATTGTTCAAGGAAGAGATGGTTTGATTTTGGGAAGTTAAGGGCATGCTTAAGGTCAAAAACATTTATAAAAAAAAAAAAAAAAAAAAAAAAAAAAAAAAAAAACCCACACACACACACACACACACACACACACACACACATGCGCAAAGACAGCATAAACACAGGGGTTGCTAGCTAATACTGACAAAAATGTAATCGAGTTCATTGACGGAGGGCAGCTCTGGTTATGATTCTGCGATTAGAAGTTTCCATGAATTCAAATACAAGATAAAATGGCCATCAGTTTTAATTTGTTTTCAATGACAGCATTGGGAGGATAATTAATGCTCCTCTTGGGGAACGGAAGTAATGAAATTTTGAAAAAGCCATTTTTCTTCAATGGTATTTTGAATTAGGTTTCATTTATCAAGCTTTCAGGATGATTATATAATCATGAAACCAAATTATTTAATAGACTTGTATGGTCTCTCATTGTAATGACTTTTCAGTGCATGCTTCCAAGTGCACAGAAAAATTGGATAAATGTGGAATGGATGCAAACGCAGAGAAAAAGGAATGACGTTAATTACTTTTGAAGCAGCGCCTCAAAAGCCTCTTTACAAAAACACAGCAAACAGATTCCCAACTGTAATTACAAAAAAAGAGTTTGCGAGACAAACAACAGTCTGCTTTATCAAAGTACGAGTTACACATGTGAATATGCTACAGCAAGAGCTTACCTTAAAAAATGGCTTACGAGACTTTACACTGGAGTGGTGTGAAGCTCAGGCTTATGAAGGGTTTAATGAGCTAATTGATTAATGACACACAGATGCACATGGTGAAGCTGATGGGCTTGAAGCAGGCTGTTTTCTCAGAACTCTGGGGATTGGGAGCATGGCGTGACACTCATATAGTCCATGGACAATATTTTATGCAATAAATAGAAATATAACTTTAAAAAAACATATGCAGTTTACTGTTAGAATCACTCAATAAAGTTGGTAATTCCTTAAACATCAAACATGGCCAGCCACCACAGCCACAGACACTGGATACCCTGTATCATTTTCCATTGCAAGTTACGTATTTTTCCTTGTTCTTTGATTTTTGTTGTAGTGGCGCAGGACATTGTTCCCAGGAGTTGTTCCCACTCAAATGAAACCCCAAAATCACCCATGTTTACTGGAAATAAACATACTTTTTTGCAAAATAAGGTTTAGAAAATGTTGGCAGAATCCACACCTGTTTGTTTGTGCATGGGCATGCTCGAGAAAGCTTTTACCCTAGTAAACATGCAGTATGCAGTCCTTTACTTGAGAAGAGATATTTCTCTAAGGACTAGCCAGGCTAATTCATTGCCGCACACATGATTGTTTTTGCTGGAGGAGGGCCCCAGTGATATAGACCATTTTCAGTGGTAATTATATGAGCTGGAAACCAGGTGTATGAGAATTGAATATCATCAGCCTCAGTAATCATATTCAGATGCATGATAAACATCATTTTCCAATTGAAGAGCCCTATGCGAAAAGTGCTGGTCACATTTTCACTCACTGAAAGGGAAAATGTCTTTTTTGTTATCTAAGTCCACTGCCTCGTTTTTTTCTGAAAATGCAGATTTTGGGACTTAAGAGGACTTTTAGCACTGGGGTCTGCAATTACAGGTCGGTGTTCCTCAAATAGCTTTTGAAAGTGGACTTTTGGTGGTAAAAAGCCATTTATTAAGTCGGTGATATAATTTTGTGATACATATGGCTAAAGCACAATCATGTGTAATTATTTAAATACATATTGTTATGTATTCGAGAGTGAATGTTAGATTATTCATATTATAATATTCATTGTCTCAGAATGTGTCTCTTTGAGAGAATTTGTAATGGTGAAAAATTTGTGGAAATCCATTGAACAATCTATAAGTTACAATATATTACATAGTGATAATATCTCCCTCTAAAAATATAATGTTGCGCTGATACCAAAAGACATTTTTGATTAATGATTTCAGCAATATATATTTCAGTGAGTTTGTATTTTATCATAGTTATGAAATCTATAGAATGTGCTCAATTTATTTTTCAGGTTTACGAAGTGGGCATTTCAAGACTATCTTTGTATAACCTTATAACTTTCAAGTTATTCATGTTATAGATTTTCTTTCTTTTGTGAAAGTGACACAGAATTATGCTCTGCAAATAACCAATTTTATAATAAAACAGAATATTATCATATCTTATAAGCCGGGGGTGTAATTCATCAAAACCAGTCATTAATCTGTTACAGTTACAAAACAAAGCAGTTATGTGACAGAGGTCTTTCTGGTATGTTGAAGTGCAGAAATTGGGGGTAGTGTCCGGAGGCCCTCTTATTGTACACACTGTCCGGTGTTTATCAAAAAGGTTCACAACATTAGATGTACAAATCAAGATAATGTTTAACTTTAATAAATATCTGTGGACATAGTTACAATTTGAAATATCAGATTACATAATTGTAGTGCCCGTAGGAGTGTGTGTGTGTGTGTGTGTGTGTGCGTGTGCGTGTGCGTGTGCGTGTGCGAGTGCGTGTGTCTATAAATATGTATATTCACCAGTGACGGTCCGTCGGCAGAAACACAGGGCCAGCAATAACCTCACCTTTCACTTCTTAATGAGAGACACCTCTCGCAGTTTACCTCCCCGATCAGACATATTTCCTCAGACTGATTGGTGGAACCGACGTGAATCTAATTTATTTTTGAAAGCCTTGTTATACATTTCACTACGAATATATACGGAATTTACTTCCGCACATCAATGACGATGGAAAATATCAATCGTCTATGTCTTTATAATTTCTGGATTTGCGTACATTAATTCCCGAGGTTAATTGAGCAACAAGCCAAGAGAATCCGTTCTCTCGTGTGAATGTAGTGACAGCTCAAGTGCGTTGTTAGATGCACAGCTGAGTGATAATAACAAAAGTAATTTTCGCGAAGTCAGCGAAAGTTCCGGATTTTTTGCAGATTGTCATCCTTGCGGAGTCACATCAATTATATCAACATAGCCAATACGTAATCGCTTTGTCATTCGTTAATTATTACGTGTCATGTATTGGCTGTTCAGTTAATAAAATGGAAGTGTAAATGAAAGTTCAATCACGAGACGTAGGATTCTCATGCAATTACACTTACCCAATCAGCGCCTTCGATCTTCTCTATATATGCTTCTGACGAGTTCCTGTCTGCTGTTGCACAGATTCCGCATCGCCCACCGCCTCCCCACCACCACCAACTTCTGACTCCGGCCTCTTCAGCATCTACTTCATCCGTGTGACCCTTCTGTCCAACGGGGGATGGCTTCACCCCTGCTTGCCACCCAAGCAGATCAGCGCCCCACCTCGCTTGAGAGTCTTCGAGGACGGAGTTCTTGCCAAATCCTGAATTTCTTTCATGTGATTGCATTGTAAATAAATCTTCTTTCCTTAAAATCTGGAGTCTTCGTGATTGAACTGATTGTTAATCAGGCAAACCTTGATTGCAAACCGTTAGAGAAATTATCTAACCATTAACACCTACATGTGCAGAATAGTACATAAGCAAAGGACAAGTTAGGCAACACAAACCTTGTCAAGTTTGATGTTACAGTTAAAACACTGACACATGTGCAGATGTGAAGCACCTGATGAACACATTTGTGTTATTTGCCATCTAACAATTTGTAGTTCTTCATAATTATTTGACAATAAAATCATATTTCAGTAATTTGATGTTTGTCAAAAATTATTGTTTTTTTTTTTTTTTTTACTGTTTATGGTATTTTTACCCTTTGCTGTAGTGTTTGTAGGTCCCCCAGTATCTCACCTTATTCAATCATCATTATATGAAAAAAAAGATCAAATAAGGCGAAAAATATGGACTAATAATCCCAAGATGTGTACAACAGCTGTACACATCAGTTCAACAGTTCAATATCAGCTGAGTAGTGCTGTCGAGCACCTTGCACTTCGCCACACAATCTGTTGTTTCTGTACATGCAGATGCCACCACCACTGATCATCCCAGAGGCTGATGTACGATCTCACCACAGGATGGAGATAGTGTGGAGCAGGTGAGCAGAGTCTGCTGTGCAGTCCGAGAGCCTGGTTTCCATAAAAATAAGAGCACAGCATTCCCTGATCTAATGCTGACTTGTAGTCCTCCTTCTAAGCTCATCCATCTAATTTTCAAGTGAGTGGACACTGGCTGGCTGCAGACGAAGTGTAAATTGTGAATAAAATGAAAATACAATGACTTTCAGATCACATGAGCCAATATGTCATTTACAATAGAACACAGATAACATTTCAAATGTTGAAACTGAGACGTTTTACATTTTTATCCACAAAATGAACTTATTTTAAATTTTCTGGCTGCAACAGGTCTCCAAAAAGTTGGAACATGGGCAAAACAGGGCTGAAAAAGCAATTAATAAAAAACAGAATCAGCTGAAAGAACATTTACAAAGTAATTGAGTTAACTGGCATCAGGTGTGTAGCATGATTGGCTATGAAAGGGATGTCTTAGAGAGGCTGAGTCTCTCAGAAGTAAAGATGGCCAGAGGCTCTCAAAACCTGTGAAGGCTTGTGTTAAAAAATAGTGGAATACTTTAAAAACAATGTTCCTCAACATCAAATTGCAAAGGCTTTGAAGGTCTCATCATTGGCAGTGCACAACATCATCAAAAGATTCAGAGAAACTGGAAAAATCTCTGTGCGTAAGGGACAAGGCCGAAGACCTTTACTGGGTGCCCGTGACCTTCGGGCCCTCAGACGCCACTGCATCACTCACTGGCATGATTCTGTCGTTGACATTACTAAATGGGCCGCAGAATACATCAAGAAACCACTGTCAGTAAACACAGCCCGCTGTGCCAGGCACAGATGACTCCTAAAACTCTATCATGCAAAAAGGAAGCCATTGTTGAGCATGATCCGGAAGCGCCGCCGTGTTCTGTGGGCCAAGGCTCATTTAAAATAGACTGCAGCAAAGTGGCGAAGTGTACTGTGGTTAGAGTCCAAATTTGACATTCTTGTTAGAAATCCTGGGCGTCATGTCCTCTGGGCTAAAGACGAGAAAGACCACCCCTTCTGTTATCAGGGTTCAGTTCAAATGCCAGCATCTCTGATGGCATGGGGATGCATTAGTGCATATGGTGTGGGACACTTGCATTTTTTTAAAAACCATCATGAATGCTGAGAGTTATATATAGGTTTTAGAGCAACATATGCTCCCCTCCAGATGACATCTATTCCAGGGAAGGCCTTCTGTATTTCAGCAAATCCACATACTGCAGCTATTACAACTGCATGACTTTGTAGTAGAAGAGGCTATGTGCTGAACTGGCCTGCCTGTAGTCCTGATCTTTCACTGATTGAGAACATTTGGCGCAAAATTAAACGAAAAGTCAGTCAAAGGAGACCCAAAACTCTCCAGCAGCTAAACTCAAGAAACTTGTCTCCTCAATGCCCAGACGCCTCCACTCTGTAATACACTATGGTAAACAGGCTCCTGTCCCTACTTTTTTGAGACCTGTAGTGGCCATCAAATTTGAAATGAGCTCATTTTGTTGATAAAATTGGAAAATTTCTCAGTTTCTATGCTATCTCTGTTCTATTGTGAATAAAATACTGGCTTTTGTGATTTGAAAGTCATTGCGCTTTGATTTTATTCACAATTTACACCTTGTCTCAACTATTTCAGAATTGTAATTCTTTCAGTGATGTTATGTACAAACTCTGGTCTCTATCACATCTGCAGCTGCAAATTAAGAACAAACGAAGAACCCTTTTGAACTGTTGCATGGATATCAACAGCCCCCTATCATGTCACGCGGTGCACAGCCACTTCGTTATTAGAAGTCATTGCAAAACCTATTTGCTTATTACATCATGTGATGAATTGACTGCTCAGAGTTAAGATTGACTGATTGACTTCAGTTACGTGCTTAATCATTTTCTTCATTATTGAAGAAACTGGTGATCCCTCTCCTTGTGGTGTCACAAAGGACAGATTTTAAAATGGCTTGTAATGGTTATTTTGCAATGTAGTACATACTGATATGATAAGGGACCTCTGAAGGATTTTTTTGTGCATTTTATTGCCATGACTTTTTTTTTTACCAATTTACATTCTTGTCCAGAAGAAAAAGTAGCTGAAAGGGGTGCCATAACATTAATGTCATGTGCACACAGGCTCGAATGAGGCTTGAGCAGTTGCTGGTGGAATGTCATGTGACACTAATTGAGGTTCCAAAGTAGCAAGTCAGCTACCAGTCTGCTCTATCTTAGTGCACATAACAGCTTTGACATTTACAGTTCAGACCATTTAGAATGTAATTTAAACCTTGAAACAGGAAAAAATGGTAAACTTGCTCTGACCACAGACTTCCGTATATTAGACTGAAAAACTGCGTAAAACCCTATGCAAAAAAAAAAAAAAACACTTCGGAAATCTGGTGAAGGAACCCATGGTGGTGCCGTGGTAGCTGTTCTTAAGGTATTCTAAGATGGCAGAATCGAAGGCTGCCAAAATGGTGCAAAATGATGTGTATTATAAAATGGATGTGTGACGCTGAGGGTACTCGTCATACAGCCTACACGGTGGGAGCCCAGAGAGGGCCAGGGATAGATATTCACACAAACTCCATTGGTGGTATAACAGCTTATTATGACTAGCTAATTGCCTGATTTAAGCCCATTTAGAACCATGCCTTCACCATAGCTAAATCATTCTATAATTAACTGATTCTCTAATTTCATTTCAGCTCACTGATTATTTTCCAGAGAACATTATTTTCCAAGTGACAGAAATGAACATTCAATTTCTATTTTCACACAGTAATGTCAATTTAGATACCAAGATCACATGAGCTTGAGCCTAAAAATACCTCTCATCGTGCATGCTCTGGTACCCAAACGCGGAACAGTCGAACATAGCCGCCTCTATAAATTAGCCTTCAGTGCCATTGGGCTTCTGTTCATGTTGGTGGTGCCCAGCATTTAAGTTTCAGGGGAATAAACTGCCAAGACGACCACTAAAGCCTGTCATCGTAGTGGTGCTCAGTAAAGAATGGTGGTTACTCCTTTTATAAGCCCCAAGTGAAAGGTGGGCACTCACTGAAATTCAATGATGCTTCCATGCAAATCAGATTTTAATATTTTGCGATGTCCTCATACAATGGTGGGCTCGAGCATGACTAACCTGAAGAGGAACTATGGAGGTTTTAAAAATCATAAACTGAAAGTATGCATTTTTTGGTTCTTGTTCATATAGTACATTAGGTACAGCTCATGCCACTCCTCTCAAATTCCATCAAAGAGTATTTTTATGCGGCAATCAGCTTTTTCTGATGCTAGGGTCATTGGCTTTTGTGTTTTAATGATTATATTGACGTTGTTTTATTGAATAATTTGTTTAGCATGGCATATGCGTGCTGGTGTGTAGCATGTAATTATTTTCAGAAAGCACAGCTACTAAGATTATGGTGTGCTCTGACAGTTTGATTAGTGGTTTGAATGTTTATAGAATACAAAACAGTTGCCTGTTATCTGGGTTATCTGGGCCTGTGCGTCATGCTCCTCTGGAGTCTCTGTAATCTGCGTAATTTGGTCATTACTGTGTTTCTGGTTTATTAATTATTAATACATGCATTTTATTTCACTTAAAAGCTCTGTTCCCGTAAAAAGATTAACAAAACGCTGACACATGTTCAAAACTAAATGGATTGGAACTGGAAAATTAAATTTTTTGGATTTATAACACTATAAAGGGGAGTTTCATAACTCGAGGATTTAATCAAATCCAAAACCAAAAAAAAGGCTGTCAGTGTCTGATTCATGTGTTGCTTTTCTCGTATTTTGTCTATATTTTCTGTCTATTTTTGTATTTCCCTTCTCTGTTGTGTATTTATATCCCCGAACGCCGAATGGCGTTCCGGGGATATTATGTTTTTGGTCCAACCGCCGCCGCCGCAGTACGTGTTAACGCGATAACTTCAGTAATATTTCAAATACTTATGTGCAAAATTTGAAATTTGTAAGTATAATAAAGAGGAAGAACTGATTCAATTTTGGACAATTTACGATGTCTAGATTGGCCACCAGGGGCCAAAAACTGATTTAGGTGTTAAAGCGATAACTTCAGTAATATTTCAGTTAGAAATTCCAAGTTTTGCATGTAAGTAAGTATCCTAAAGAGGAAGAAGTGATTTGATTTTGGACAATTTACAATTTGTAGATTGGCCACCAGGGGCCAAAAACTGAAAAAAATCACTGTTTTATCATATCTCTGGAAATATTTGTCCGATTGACCTCAAATCAAGTGCAAATGAAAGGTCATGACCTGAGGATGTGTCCCACGATGACATTATACCTGTTTGGTTCAAAATTTTGAAAACAAATTTCGTCACATAAAATTCACCATTTTTGCTATATCTTTGAAACTATTTCTCCATTTCACATAGTTTCATGTGCAGCTGCAAGGTCATGACCTCACAACGTGTCACATGATGACGTCATACCTGTATGGTTCAATATTTTGTCGCCAGGTGGCGCTTTGTGATGGAAAATTACCATTTTGGCCATATCTTCAGAACCATTTGTCCGATTGACCTGAAATTAAGTTCAAATGCAAGTCTATTCAAGGTCTATTCAATGATTGGGGAATTGGAGGATTGCAGAAGTTCGGGAATATACCCCCAGCCGTCGCCCATTGTATTGCTTTAGTGGAAATTTGAATTACAAATCTTTGCTCTCTCACTCCTGTTCAGTGCCATGTGCACACGCAGGCACTCATTCTCCCCATTCTCTTTTTCTACAAACCCCAATTCCAGTGATCTTAGGACATTGTGTAAAACGTGAATTAAAACAGAATGCAATGATTTGCAAATTCAATTCGACCTATATTCAATTGAATACACCGCAAAGACAAGATATTTAATGTTCAAACTTTATTTTTATTTTTTTTGGAAATATTCACTCATTTTGAATTTGATGTCTGCTAAATGTTCCAAAAAAGCTGGGACAGGGGCATTTTAACCACTGTGTTACATCACCTTTCCTTTGAACTGCACTCAAAAAGCGTTTGGGAACTGAAGACACTAATTGTTGAGGCTTTGTAGATGGAATTTTTTCCCATTCTTGCTTGATATGAGACTTCAGTTGCTCAACAGTCCGGCGTCTCCATTGTCGTATTTTGCGCTTCATAATGTACAACACATTTTCAATGGGAGACAGGTCTGGACTGCAGGCAGGCCAGTCTATTACCTACACTCTGACTACGAAGCCACGATGTTGTAACACGTGCATAATGCGGCTTTGCATTGTCTTGCTTAAATAAGCAGCGACGTCCCTGAAAAAGATGTCGCTTGGCTGGCAGCATATGTTGCTCCAAAACCTGTATGTACCTTTCAGCATTAATGGTGCCTTCACAGATGTGAAAGTTACCTATGCCATGGGCACTAACACATCCCCATACCATCACAGACGCCGGCTCTTCAACTTTGCGCTGATAACGATCTGGATGGTCCTTTTCCTCCCTAGCCCGGAGGACACGACAACCATGATTTCCAAAAACAATTTTAAATGTGGACTCAGACTACAGCGCACACTTCCATTTTGCGTCAGTCCATCTCAGGTGAGCTGGGGCCCAGAGAAGCCGGGGGCGTTTCTGGGTGTTGATATATGGCTTTCGCTTTGCATGGTATAGTTTTAACTTGCACTTATAGAAGTAGGGAGGAACTGTGTTAACTGACAATGGTTTTCTGAAGTGTTCCTGAGCCCACATGGTAATATCCTTTACTGAATGATGTTGGTTTTTTTAAGCAGTGCTGCCTGAGGCACCGACGGTCACAGGCTTTCCATGTTGGTTTTCAGCCTTGCCGCCTATGTGTAGAGATTTCACCAGATTCTCTTAATCTTTTGATGAAATTATGAACTGTAGATGATGGAATCCCTAAATTCCTTGGGATTGCATGTTGAGAAACTTTCCAATTTACCTGTTCACCAGCGGAATGTTCCAAATAGGTGTTTGAGCATTTGTCAACTTTACCAGCCTTTTGTTGCCCCTGTTCCAAAAAAGCTGGGACATGTAGCAGGCACCAAATTCAAAATAAGTGAATATTTCCAAAAAACAAAGTTATTGAGTTTGAACATTAAATATCTTGTCTTTGTAGTGTACTCAATAGAATGTTGATTGTAAAGGATTTGCAGATCATTGTATTCTGTTTTTATTCATGTTTTACACAACATCCAAACTTCATTGGAATAGGGGTTTGTATTTGCACACCTCATTCCCCATTTTGTACCCACACCTCCTGCCACATTTCTCCCTGAACCCGCACCTGATTTCACCTCCCAGTAAGGCTATTTTACTCTAAAACCCCAGTTTTTTCCCCCCAGTTCTTTGCGTGTCTGTTGCCAGATGTGCGGTCACCTCATGAGCATTCTGTCTTCCTTGAGCTTCCTCATGAAAGGAACGGGCTTAGACTCCAAATGCAGTTCAGCATCGGCAGGGCGTTTATTAGGATTAATACAGCTCATGGTCAAAAACAGAAACAGATCGACAGCCAGGCAAACAGGGTAAAGCAGAATAGTCAGAATCAGAGTCAGGGGACAAGCAAGTAGTTGAGTAACCAGAGAATCAATCCGCACAAAGACCGTAACAAAGGGGCTGAGCTAAGGGAATGGAAGGGGAAGGAAAAAGGGAGTTGGATAGGATAAGGGATAAACACAGGAGAATCTAAACAGATGGGTACAAAATGGGAATTAGGGAGAACGAAGTACTAAGCAATCAACCAGCAATCAAACAACGTAATAGAAACAGTCAATAACGAGACTTACGGGAGAATTCACAGAAAACGAGCAATCAACAATCGAAACCAAGAAAGCGCAGAAACGAGAAAAGAAACGAGTCGACAGGGAGCTGCGGTAAAAATGCGTCTTTTAAACCCAAACTAATTAAGTGGAATCCCAGCTAGAATGCAGGACAGCTGTAGAGGGAGGGGGGACTAGAAGAGCAAGGACGGTGATAGGAAAGCGAGGGGAAACAGGTGGAGTCCTAACTCTGATCTAACTAATCACCCGTGCCTCGCAAACTATTCTTCGGTGCGGATAGCCAATGAGAACAGCCAGAGAGAAGGAAGTGGAATTACCTCACCGAAGTATAGAGAAGAGAGTGTGAAGACTGACAAGACGCTACAAGACGGAAACGAAAGGAAAACGTTCAAGACTAAAGACAGCGCAATCGTAACAGAAACATACATACTCTAAACGAATAAATATGATAAATAAATAGCAATAAAAATGACTAAAACATACTAAAAACAAACATACAAATCAGCGATTCTTAACACCTCAGTCATTGTTTGATTTATCCATGGATTACAATTTCTGCCTTATCCCTAACATCTTTTGGATTACAACTTTTTCCACAGGATTTTAGTTTACGAATTGGATGATCCCTGAACCTGGCGTACGTCTCGATTGGAATTTGACCTGTGGACTGTTTATTTATTTATTTTTTTAAATTTGGCATCTCCAATCCCACCCAAATCTGGAATGCCCAATTGGTGAACTATGTACAAAGCTTGCTAGTATGTGACCCCTTGCTGGCAACACAGGGTAGTGAGGACAGTTCACGGCTCTCCTCCGTAGCACGTGCCTGTCAACCACTGATTCTTATACACTCATTGGTCGAATCCTCGTAAGTTCAGAACGAGGGCGGAGGATACCTGGACAAACCCAGAGTCTTCCTAACGGGCGCCCGTCTGGCCAACAGGAGGCGCTGGAGCAACGAACAAAGCTGATTATGTATCCCAAATCCGGCAGTCCCTTCCCAATTTGAAACCCTGTAGCGCGATGGCCAATTGTGCGCTACTCTGAAAAGGCTGCCGACCCCTGCCGGTGGGTACGCCGGGGCTCGAACCCGCGACGTGATAGTCACCAGTGCCTTACTTGTGAACTGTTTTACGGTTACAATTTGGATTTCTCTTTCTGTGCTGCAGATTAAATAATCATGTATTTAAGTCACACTTAAGATGCTGTTTTATAATGCAGGATATTTAGAGAAGAAATGTAATTACAGCTTGATGTTATCATTTTTATGCCTCCGCCACACACAGTGGGCAGGACTCTGCCTGTTTTCCGGTTGCCTGTCCGTGCGTGCATCCATCACACCGTCCGTCAAATATCCTATCCCTGATGTTGTTGAATAATTCTTAAAGAACCTCCAAACGTCTAACTGCTCCAACAGTACTGTTTTTGGATCACAAAATTCAGAATAATAAATTAGATTAGATTATTTTCACTTCCACATACACTATACGGCCCATGTTGCCATTTTGTAACAGGTGACAAAAATGTAAAAATGACAGGATATGCCGTGCACTGTCTCTGCGCAATGAAAGTGACCTTACATCGCATTAAAGAAATTGTCTTAATGAATTACACCTAACTTAATTATTTTCCCTCAAGTTCAATATGGTATTCAGCATAAATATAGTTGAGTCAAGGAAAGCTAATGAAGTTACATGTTACTTTTTCCCCCATGTTGATATTGAGTCACATTTTTACATGATGATCATGAGCTTCATGTGATTCTTCAGATACCCACTAGATGGAGACCTCTTCCAGTTGTGAACAGCATATTGAAACAAAGGCTGCATTGTGACTCCCAGTCAGGGCTGCAAGAAGTCTAGATGTAAATCTGTTCACCCGCCCCGAGAATCTAGTACTTCTTCAAACTTGTAATCTGTCTGTAACAGGGGCGTAATTTACTGGTGGGACGACGATACATTTCCCCTGCACTTTTTGAAAAGGCAGTATACTGCTTTCCTGGGGGTGGAGTGCAATGGGTGAAAAATTACATGAGATTAAGTAGTCATCCCCTATAACTGCCCATCCACCTCATTTCCAGAGTGATTTAATTGCGCTCTTTTCCATCTTAAGGGGTGCGCTAATATTTTGATCAATTTCATTCCTTTCTGTTATATTTTGCATTGAATATGTTTTGTTTAACAATCTAAAACATGGAGGGTATTTCCACGGTGACCCACGTTTAATTTTAGAGCATTTTCAAATTAATATTTTGGCCTGTACCTCATAATGATGAATTTTAGAACGCCATGTTGTGTGTGCTGGAAGGTGTTGGTAAAAGCTATAAAAAGGTATGAACAATTATTCATTTGATTTCATAACATGGCTTTAATTCACACAAATTATAGCATGACTCGCATTAAATGAAAAGGACAACACAAAAAAAAAAAATCTATTTCAGTTGCAATTTCTCCTAAAACTTTACAACAGTAAGAAAAATAGAATTTACATTTGCAGCCTGCCAGGGGTTCTTGTGAGGGATGAAAAAATATGGTTTTGTGACTCACGTTACCCCACCATCACCACCCAATTTCAACGGAGAATCTTGAAAAATCTGAAACAGATGGAGAATTTTTGCGATCAAAATACACTTTACCGAGGTTTCAAGATATAAAATCAACTCAGTTGTCAAGAATGTATCTGAAAACATGATGGAGAGGCCAGGTATTGTTTGAAGCCCAAAATTAATGAAATTTTGTCATTGTAAATCTGAAGCTATAACAAGTAGGATTCTGACAGAATTTGGCTGGCAAGACTGAATTTAGTTTTTTTCTTTAACTCATTCCCTATGGCAAGCCGCTGCCAACGGCACAGTGAATTCTACCATTCTCTACGGTTAGCCGGTGCCAGCTGCGTGGATGACCATTCGCAGTCCGATGAAAACACAAAATCAGTTAACGATCACCACCTGTACTTCAATACTTTATATTGTGTAATTTTCAGAAAAAGCATTCCGTACAAACGCAACAATTTTATATAAAAGTATTCCTAGGGAATGAGTCGAAGTACATTAGTACATAAGTACATTCCACACTGTAAAAACACAGATTTTCACTGAAATTTGTGAGAAATGTTTTTAAGGTCCCGATTTTCATGAAATTTACCTGGGAGTTTAGTTGTACTTCAGAACTAAAGCCCTTTAGAGAATTTGCGCAAGAAATGTGTTCCTTCCCCCTTTAAAATAAAAATTACGCCCTTGGTCTGTAACGAGTTGTAGAGAGTATTTAAAAGGCCTCCAGAATCCCCTGTTCATTGCTAGATGAAATTTTGGCTTCCTGGTTGGTCAGATGGTTTAATTTCTAGCTGAAATTTTGGCAAGCAGGTCAGTTGGTTGGGTTTGTTTGTTTGTTTGGCTGCCTGTTGGTGGACAGAGTACTCATAATCGAAGAGCAGACATCGTCAAACTTCACAAGAAGGTTGGACGTCGTTCTCAGTTGGCACCTGTGGTCTTTGGTGAATCGAAGTCAAAGTTCACGAGAAAAATAGGCCAAAGTTAGTGACCTGGAATTATGAAATTTTGAATAGCTATCTACCTCCGACTGAGTTGGCTAGCTGGTTGATCAGTTGGGTTTGCCACTTGTAAAAACTTGAATTTTCCAATTGAAAGTTGGCACTAAAATTGGACTGCTAATCAACTTCTGGCATTTTTTGGGGGTTCAAAGTTCAGATGGTCCAGGTTGAAAAAATCTAATTGTTTCTGTTTTGATTTACCTCTAATTGTTGGGGAAGGCAGATATCATCACCCAAAGGGAAAATTAGACAATCCGTTTTAATGCTACGGCTATTTCCATGGAAACAAAAATCCCTGTCTCTTATAATTGCGAATATTTGGTCTATTTCCATTATCGAATATCTCAATAAACTGTGAATTATCCACAACTTTTTATTCAGCAAGGACTGTCTGCAGAGTTTTGCATTTTTGTTATACTAGGTCAAAGGTCAAGGTCAAGATCATCCAAAAGGTAGAGACATGGGACAAATGCTGAGATGGTTCTGGCTGGTTGGCCTTTCTGGAGTTAATGGACTTGTTCCAATGACAAAAACCTCTGTCAGAAAACTGACATTCAAGGCCAACTTCTGACTTTGTTTAACCCCTGAAACTTTTCACTTAAATTTCCCTTAAGTAGGTTCTAAGTCAGAAAAAGCTTTTCTCATTTGGACAATGTCACATACATATTCTGTAGTGCTTCACCAACGCCACATCATGCTTATATTGAGAGAAATATTCAAACCCAGGGCATCATGTTCTTATGGCAACAAAAATACATGAAATGGAAAATATCTCATTTTAGGCATATTTCCCTGATATTCAGTGGGACATACACTTCCGCTCAAAAGTTTGGGATCACTTGGAAATTTTCTTGTTTTCCATGGAAACACACATGAAATTAGTCTGAATAGGAAATATAGCAAATGAACAGAACATGCTGACATTGTCTGAGTTAGAAATAGTGATTTTAATGGAATAGCCATTGAATAGCCTTCTTTTCTAAGCACAACAATAGACTGACGGGTCTCTAAAGGAAGTTCTTTCTTTCTGGCCATTTTGAGCCTGTAAACAAACGAACAATTGCTGATGCTTCAGGTACTAAACCAACCTCAAGAATGCCGTGCTCCCTTTTGCGCTCCCTTATTAGTTCAACGCTTTTCAGCTGTGCAACACATTTGCAGAAGGGTTTTCTAATAATCAATTAGCCTTATAAAATGCTTAACTTGGATTAGCAGCCATACCAGGAGACTGATGCAGAGGACTGACAGTTGCTGATAATAAGCCTCTATGCAAAAATGTAGATCATTCTTTGTAAATCATTTGATTAATTTAAATCATTTGTGAAATGGATAAAAATGTTTGTGAAATGCATGAAAATGTATTTTTCTTTGGAAAACAAAGAAATTTGCAAGTGATCCCAAACTTTTGAGCGGTAGTGTATTTGTAATCATTGTAAACCTTGGAATCTCCACTAGAATATCATATAGGCCTGAAGTTCCAGTTTTTTTTTTAAATAGCAGCTGCTGTCGCAACACTTTTGTCTTCTTAATTGTCTCCTTCCACTTCACAGTGACCTGCATGTGTTTTGCAGTACTGTCTTGTTTAATTGATATATTGTCTCGGTCTTTTTCCTCATGCTCAGGTCTAACCCATTATGCGTCCAGCTCTTTGTGCCTGTGTGTAGTCTGTCCATGTATATAAGCTTTTGTTTTGTTTTGCAGTGTTGCAGGATTGTTGTGCTTTGTCCCTCTGAAAGCCTACTAGCCAGTATACCTTCTCGTAATGAGCAAAGCTAGAGTTACTACATTCCTCTCTGAGGCTTATTGATAGGAACAAGCTACCAAGCTTTAATATCTGTCTCAAGGATTGGGACTGCATTCCTGTTAATAATCTGTTCCAGACTGTTCCACCTGCTAGTTTATTAGGAACACCTCCCAAGCCTTCATCAGTCTCCAGGATTGTGACTGCTTTCCTGCTAAGCTCTTTGGTCCAGCTGTTAAGTGGTTCTGCTATGGTGAGGGGAATTCACCACCAGGCTTCTGCCGTAATGGTCAATCACCAGGTGCAGACACAGCCCCTACCCTCTCCAGATGACAACAACCGAGCTGGACTGCCCCTCTTAGTAATATGGCCTTTGCCTCACCACTCCTATTACTGTATTCCTATCCGTAAATACATATCTTAGGATTGTACTCTGTATCTGTGTCTGGTTCCTTGTCTGGATCATAACAGCTGCATTTGACAGATCCCTACACTACAGGCCAAAAGTTTGGGGCCACCCTCAGATTTTTAATGGTGCACCAAGTGCACTTTGACCCCTTGGTTTTGGGCAAGGCATTTATACAGCATGCCTTCTTGTTACATAAAATTGTTCATGTCCTAGTGAAATAAAATCACGTAACACAAAGGAATTGGAACTCAATTATAAGACATTGTGGTCTGCTTTAAAATGTGGTCTGAGGTCTGGAATTCACCCAAAACCTATTGGCTTCCTATATTTTTTGCACTGAAGTCATTTCATGTGCAAAAAATAAGGAAAGAACAGTTGATGCGTGATTCTTTTTAAAATCTGAGGGTGGCCCCTAACTTTAGGCCTGTATTGTATATAGGACAACAGGTTTTATGGGGTTAATAACCAGTTTGTCCCAATTCTCAGCGATGATAGAACAAGCAGGAAAAATGGACTAGCAAGAATGTGGTCCCAATCCCGGAGAGCAATATAACGGGTGGTTTTTCCTATTAATAAGACTCCGAAGAGTAATAATGTCTTTCTCTATAATTAATTTACCAAAAACACACGGAAAGAGAGCTTGGCTCAATACTAGAAGAATCAAACTGTGGAACGTTTAATAGGGTTTGAACCATGTTAATCCAACAACCATACTGAAGCCGCAATGAATTTACTGTATATAGACAGGTTATTCACAAACGGGCAGCATGCATAAGATAACACCCAGAAACGAGGGAGGAGATGAAAAAAGAGATCAATTATTGAGTATTAAATTGAATGCGGTACAAAGGGTATTCATTGTCCTTCCCTCTCTCATGCATTGCCTTTTGGGAGCACACACTCATTCCAAATTTGATGCTAAAAAGTTGAGGCTGGGGTGTGTTTACCACTCTAATACATCATCACCATTCCCTTCAACAAAAATTCAAAATCATTGGTGAAAGTCGTTTGGGAGCTGGACAACTGCCTTAGTGTGGAAAATGGACCCACAGCCTGACACTCTCTGGTTACGGGGCCATGTTGTTACAACATGAGTAGAATGTGGCTTGGCATTGTCTTGTCCCTGAAAAAGACTTCATCTAGAGGACAGCATAGGTTGCTCCAAAGGGCACATAGTATATCCATAAGCACGAATGATACCTTCACAGATGTTGAAGTTACGTATGCAATGGATACTAACATACCCCCAAGACCATGACAGAGGCTGGCATTTGAACTTTCCTTTGCTATTACTGGAATCCATTTCAAAGGTTGAGTGATCAGATAATAGCATACAATTGTACTGTGTGTCAGTTCACTTCTGATGGGCTCAAGCCCAGAAAAGAAGGCGATGTTTCTGGGCGTAATGGACAGCTTCCTCTGCGCATAGCACAGTTTGAACTTGCATTTCAGGATGCAAGGACGGATGGTGCTTATGAAAAAGGATTATTCAAAATATTCCTGTGCCACATTTGTCAGCATGTCGGTTTGGAATGCAGAGCCACCTGAGGGACCGAAGATTATTGGCTCAGTAATCGTTTTTGACCTTGTTCTGCTCAGATTTCTTGAATCTTTTGGACCGAAGTGTTATACACTGTAGAGGTGGAAATACCCAAAATCCTTGCACTGGTCTGTTGAGAAACATTGCTCTTCAATCGTTGGATTATTTTGTCATGAAGGAGTGGCGTAGCCAGAGTTGAAAATTGAGTTTAAACTGATGAAAAGTCCTGACCTGTTGTCAGTTATTTTGCTTTATTAACATGTTTTCCAATTATAAGAATAATCTATTGGCACTTAATCAATTGGCCTCTTTCTTAATGCAATCTTAGGGTGACTGAATAATAGGCTATATTTAATTCTGAACAAGAGGCTCCTCAGAGCCTGTACTCAGGCCGGGTCTAGGCCTGGGCCAATCGTGAAACCGCAGGCGCGCATGAGCAGGGCAATCGCGACCCTCCCCCCCCAAAAAAAGGAGAACGGAGGCAAAACTTAGACTCGTGGCCTACCGGCCCAAGTAAAAAATAATTTACTCTAGAGTATGCCTATGCTTTATGGAAGATAAATAACTGTTAAATTGCTCTATATTTTTGGCTCATCAGGAGACCTTACCTGCGCTTCATAAGTGTTTAAACTGTTTAAATTAATCAAAGACAAAGATTGAAAACACCCTCACATATCTTTGAATAACACTGATTGCTATGCACCAAATTGTTAATGAAAGTGAATGGTTCTCATCAAACCCTAACTAGGACAACCAGCAACATCAGAGAGTTCAGAGTGTTTTCAGAGTGGATGTATTATTAATTTAGAAAAACTACTGAGAATAAGTCTGGACTAATAATTGGCATCAAGGGATGCTCTGTGCCTATTCTATTTTCAGTTCTGGCAACACGACTGCTATGTAGGTCATCGCAAAGTGCCGAACCTCAGCTAATTCTGGTTTGTAAATGACTGCATCCTCTGTGGACTCTCTTTTCTTGTTAATCCATTTTTGACACTCCAAATCTATAATGTTCATAATGCTCCTATCCCAACAGAGCAGTAAACTGTTAAAAACTGAACCAAGAGCTGCCGGGTGGCTCACACGGTTAAGGCACTGCACTGCAGTGCAGAGGTGATCACCACGTCGCGGGTTCGAGCCTCGGCGTACCCACCGGCAGGGGTCGGCAGCCTTTTCGGAGTAGCGCACAATTGGCTATCACGCTACAGGGTTTCAAATTGGGAAGGGACTGCCGGATTTGGGTGTTAACGACAGCTTTGTTCGTTGCTCCAGCGCCTCCTGTTGGCCAAACGGGCGCTCGTCAGGAAGACTCTGGGTTTGTTCTCGTCCGGGTATCCTCCGCCCTCGTTCGGAACTTACGAGGATTCGACCAATGAGTGTATAAGAATCAGTGGCTGACGGACACGTGCTTCGGAGGAGAGTCGTGAACTGTCTTCACTATCCTGAGTTGGCAGCAAGGGGTAGCATACGAGCAAGCTTTGTACATAGTTCACTAATTGGGCATTCCAGATTCGGGTGGGATTGGAGATGCCAAATTTATAAAAAAAAAAAAAAAAAAAAAAACTGAACCAAATCAATGTTTGATGTGGATACCCTTTGCAAAAAATTTGCGACACTGTCCTATTGTGATATACTTTCATAAGATGATTGACTTTTTGCTTGCTCCAAGCAGAGTGGGAAAACTTGCCATTGTTCTCTTGCACACTGACTGTCTCACTTGCCTCTGTCCCTCCTAGTAACTGCAGACAGCCATGATGATGTTGACATCAAGGCTTTATCAAGGCAATATGATATGTATTGACAGTTTTTAATGAAATATAAGCATTTATTTATAAAACTTTTCCTTAAATTAGCATGTGTAATTTCAAATTAACTTTGTATCTTCAGCAGCTCTAATGTGGAAAACTAAGAGTACACATCTAAAGCAGATTTAAAGTGCACGGTGCTGAGGACTTTTTTTTTTTACAGTACTGTATGCAAATGCATTTGTGTGTCTTGAAGGGTGGGTTTTGATTTAAAATGTAATCTCACCCAGTTTATTTTACCAGGGTTGTTAATTAAAGACATTTCTCACCTATTGGATCATTACAGCCCAGTTGTTAGGGGTTTTTTTTTGTTGCATTTTTTAAAAACTTAAGCCTATATTTAAAAAAAAAAAAAAACAGATTCTTTACCCAGGTCTACCTTTAACCTTTTTCAATCAAGATCACTAATCTCATTTTTTTAAATAGTTCCAATTCTACAGTATATTTCTTGGGCCTTTTTCCAAGTCTAAGTACTCATAAATGTATTCAAAAAAGTCACATATCAACTCTGGGAAAGAATTAGCGGAAGTAGAGATTCTCAGGGACTCATTGTTGTCACTTTTCATCAATCTATAACTAATGAGTAATGACATCACAAGCAGCCTAAATGGCCAAACCAAGGTCATACACAGTCAGATGGTGTTTTGTCTCTCTCATTCTGTGCTAAATTAATCATTTCTGGCATCATGGCAAACCCAACATTTCAGAGTGCTCCAGAAATATTCTCGCATTGCTGTAACATTGGCACAACATTGTAAGAACATTTGGGAGAGCATGGACGCATGTGCCCTACTTCAACAGTTGAGGATGCAATGTCCTGAAGAAGAGGAAACTGCCTGTCCCCTTTCATCTCTTACCCACGAAATATGACAACAAAATGTAGACCAGGTTATGGCTTTACATACCTCATAACTTACCATGCTGCTATCCCTCTCTCCCTACTTTTGCCAGTGAAAATTACAATGGCCAGTCACATCTTAATCTGTAACGAATGCTCTCTAAGATCAAAATTCAGCATCCTGATAAACACAAAATGTCTCATCATAATTTGCCAGCCTTGAATCTCGTTCTCATAAATCAGATAAACAACCTTCACACAGCTCCTGAGAGATGATCCAGTTAGGAGAATCCAATAATATAATGTAATCCATTTCATGAGCAGCTGAGTTAGTGCCCTTATAATGAGAAATACAAACCTGTGAAAACATATTTGCCCACTTCCTGATTTCTTCTAAAATAAATGTAAAATGTACATAGTTTTTAATATTTATTTAATTTCTGAAGATAGAAAGATATCCAATGCTAACTGTTAACAATGGGGGATATTATCTCCAAATTGAGAAAACTTTGAACAGTGGTGTATCTTTCCAGGAGTGGCCGGCGTACCAAATTCCTCCAACAGTGCATCAACGACTCATCCAGGAAGCCACAAACATTTTAGAAACAGCAGGCCTCGCCAGTCTCAGATATGGTCAGTTTTCATGATTCCACCATGAGTGAATGCTATCACAAACCAAGGAAAATAAAACAATATACGTTGTAAAGAACAGTAGAGTTTGTCTTACATTGAAGAAAAAAACCCTTGGTTACCCTTAAGCCTTACATAATAATTTTCTATGGACTCAAAAGTGGAACTTCTTGGTAGATAGGGGTCCTGTTACATCCGGTGTGAAGTTACCTCAACTCAACACGGCAGTGATACTATAACAACAGTCAGAAATGGTTGTGGTAGTGTGATTATGTGGGATCACTACTTCAGGGCTCATGAAGCTGTGAATTCTGCTGTCTACCAGGCAATTCTGTTATCACTGTCCAGTGAATTTCCATTGTTCCTCATCCAATCCAAACACTTGTGTGTCTTTTAGATGTTTTGTCTCTTTTGATTGGCTTGACATCTTCCTTGACTCCCCTGCCTGGCGTGTACATTTGAGATCCCAGTTCCTGTTGCATACATAACCCATTGCTTTGATTGCCTCAAGTCACTGGATTGTCACTGGTTATATGCCCCAAGAGCAACCAGTCAGTATCTTCCAAGTCTAAAGTTTATCATCTTCAGAAATCATTGTAACCTTTATTGATAGTTAAATACGTCACACTCTTCTTAGTCAAATTCATAGAATCAAGCTCCCAAGCCTTTCTCACAGTCTCCAGGATTGGGCCTGCATTCCTGTAAAATCTCCAGCCTGTTCCTCTGCTGAGTTTATTAGGAACTCCTCCCAAGCCTTCTGCAGTCATCAGGACTGGGATTGCTCTCCTGCTAAACTCTCTGGACCCGCCATCCTGATGGTTTTGCTCTGATGAGGGTAATCTCCTTCCAGTTACTGCCTCATGACACCACTGGTTGGGTGTGGACACGCCCTACACACTGTTATCTGAACTGAACTGTGCCATTCTACTCTGTGCTCTGTCCCTTGCAGTCATTGCTGTATTACTATCAATACTAGCCAACTATTGGATCGTGCGCTCTCTCCACATCTGGGTTGTGGGCTAAATCATAACACTATCCTTCAGAATTTGTTTGGTCATCAGTCATTTATCTGACATTCTAGTAAAAGGGAAAGTCCACCCCTGAGCAAAATTAAGATTTTAGTAGCCGAATCAAAGTTCTGCCCTCAATTGCTGTGGCAGAACTTTATATGGGCATTTCATTTTCAAAAACTCTACAACAAGGCTAAATTACAGCAAGTTTGCAAAGAAGAATTAGCCAAAATTCCTCCACAGTGATGTGATTGGCTGGTCTCCAGTTATCAGGGGTATCTGCAGTTCTTCTCATAAAGGCTAATTTGTTTTGTTTTCGCTCGCTGAGCACATTCTCACAGCACAAAGCTGCTCTTCCACAATCTGACCATCTGGCTGCCGAAGGCCGATTCAACACCGTACTTCGAACAAAGAAAAGGAACAGAGGACAAGTCTTATGACATTAAATGTGAAGGCAAAGAATTGTCCCTCTGTGTTTGCTTACTTTTGTTTTTTTTTGTTTTATTTTGGCTCTGTACTCCAGTAAATTTATCTGATGCAATGAAATAAACCTCAGCTTTAATTTCAGCATATTTACACACCTATCTGGTGAACTTCAGAATTACAGCCATTTGGAGAAGTGGTGACTGTCCAAATAAATTGGCCACGAAGGGGTAGGACAGATATGAGGACATCCACTACGTCTGTTCTTATCACAAGCATTTACCTAGATTGATCTTCAACTTTACCCAAAGAACTGTGTTGTTGCAGACAGTACTGACAGTACTGACGGTGGGATTTTCTCATATTTAACGTCACATGCCTACTTAGAATACTAGCACAAAGTATACTGCAGATGCCATAATGAATCAAAACAAAAATGGTGTAATTTGATTCTTCAAATGCAATTTTCAACATTTTTTCAAAAAGATATTTTACACTTTCTATCGCAGTGACATTTTGCCAGTACTGAGAATGGTAACATTATGCTGTTCAGTCATTTAAAATGGATGAAAATTTCAGGGGTGGGATAAATGAAAAGGAAGAACAGTGATGCTTGTAGATCATGATAATTAAATCCTTTGCAAAGTTTATGAAATTATTTCGCTGTTCAGGTGGAATCTTCTGGATCACGATCTACGTACTATCCCAAACATAATGTTTTGCTCTCTTTGATAAAGTTTAGAAGGTGGATCTTCCATCCAGGAAGATTTATTCTGTGAGACTTGTTTTTTCGCTTTTGCAGGGCTAATGTAACGGGTACCGCAGCAACGGCACCGCGGAGAACAGATTAACTCCTGTAACACAGGAGAAGAACGAGGAGACAGCGTGTCAGGTTCAAGTTCTCTGCAGCAATTTATTAAGAATTTTCTTCAGCCAATGCATCTCTATCGCGGAGACTCATTTTACGTTTCACACATTACATATTCAATGTTCTTTATACATTACAATGAATTTCAGAGTACGTTTGTACAAGCTCATAATAAAATAAATCTCTCGGCACCGAATGCAAATTCACTTACTCTTCATACTTGCATGTTACTCGATTTATCAAAACTAGAATGTATAGACAATGGTAAGATTAACCAGCTAAATGCTAAGGATACTTAAACCCTCATTAACAGTATTTTCGCTAAATGTTCAGGATACTCAAACCCTTGGTTACAGTATTTTCACCAGTTAGGAACTCAATACAGTACTGCAAAGCATACTTAAAACTAACAACGTGCTTCATATGTAACATCAAATCTCATTTTAGCTTTAACCATTTTTATCTGAACTCATTGAGCAAAAACGGCATTCAACAGATGGTGGGGAGCGAACAATTCAGCGAGCTAACCAATGCACTTTACCAGTGCACGCTCAAAACGCATTTTACGCATGCACACTTACGCGGGGAGAGCATATGTTGAGCTGACTAGCTCTAACGAAACGCGTGGATCATTAGGCAGCTACTTGACCGGGCTTTTCACTCTCGTTTCAAACGATTTACAAACAAAGTCAAAACAAGGCTCTAGCGAAAATTTCATTACTACGATAGTTCACGCACATCTCAAACACGTTTCTGTGTGGATAAATTCTAGCTCATGGATGTTTTAATACGTTAACCCACCTGTAACACAGGAGAAGAACGAGGAGACAGCGTGTCAGGTTCAAGTTCTCTGCAGCAATGAGGAAAATCAACAATGCCTGCAACTAAGCCCGTCACCCGACCCTGCCCCCTGCTGGCCTGGAGTGAATAAATCACTATTCATTCCAAAAGAGGAAAGTCAACTCGCCATATATAAATCCTGCGATACATCTTTTTTCAAAATAAAATACATTAATTGTATTCAAATAAAAGACAATAATGCTGAATACTTTCATTCTCTCAAAACACAAATGCGACACTTTTGTGGTCGTCACACACTCCCCGGCAAAAAGAAATGGGTCCCACCATTTTCTGCTCAACTTTCATGAACTAAAATTCTGCTTTTCCTTTCTAATCGGCAACAGGACCTGGTAATATGTATGGGTGTGGTGTTAAGGTGTAAGGAGTGTATGCAAACGGGTGGTAAAGGGTAGGATAGGGGTTAAACACATATGTTGGTGTTACATAGGGGATAAGTGAGTGTTGGGGTTGGGTGATATGAGGTACAGTGCAAGCAGGTGAGTGTAAGTGGGTGTTTGCCATATTGACTGTGGCTTGTGTTGTCAGTGTAGGCTGACCAAGACTCTCATATGTAAAGATCTGTTTAGGCCGTCGGTCCCGCCTGGATCTTCTGACCTCTGTCTGGTTTTCTGGGCCCTTATCGACCCGAGGCTGTTCTTCCAGGATGGGCTCTGGGGCCTCATCATATCCATCTTGTCCATCAGGTCCCACAAAAAGGGTTTCATCCTGTTCAGGGTTCTCTGTCTCTACTTCTCTTACAGGCATCAGGGCTGCTCCAGGTAAGTAGTCTACAAAAACTCTCTCTTCTTCCTGTGCAGGTACTGGGACTGGATGACTCAAAGTGATGGCGGGTCGTCGTCGCGGGGCTACAGCGGGTATCTCCTGTATCCGTTCTGCTGGTACCCTCAGCCAATATCGATGACCGCCTGAGTCGTCATCAGAGTCTGAGTCTGAATTTGATTCTTCCTGAATGTCTGCACGCTCTGGGATGTTAGTACGTCTGGTCTGGCCTTCACTTGTCGGTGTTCTCTTTTCAGACACGGCATGGCATGGAGGATCTTCGATTGGGAGATCATTCACTAACAGCAGCAGGTTGCGGTGTAATGTTCTTGTTTTCTTCTTGTCCCCAGACTCAGGGTACACTACGTATACTGGATTGTCTGCATACTGTTCTTTAACAACGTAGATGGCCTTCTCCCAGTAGGACCGTAGTTTCCCTGGTCCACCGCGCTCGCTGAGGTTCCTCACTAAAACCCTGTCACCAGGCTGTAGTACCACTCCCCTTGATTTCTTGTCATAGAGCACTTTACCCTTCGCACTGGCCTGTTTGCTATTCTCAGTAGCAATTCGATAGGCTTCAGACATCTGCTTGGCCCACTTCCTTGCATATCCCCTTTGCGAGTCAGGCTCTGTGCCTTCCACCAACCCGAACAACAAATCAATGGGAAGACGAGGATGACGGCCATAAAGAAGGAAGAAGGGCGAGAAGCCTGTCGACTCATGACGAGTACAGTTGTAAGCATGTACAACCCGCGGAATTTGGTCTTTCCATCTTTCTTTTTCTTTGTCAGTTAACGTTCTCAACATCTGGAGTATCGTCCGATTAAACCGTTCCGCAGGGTTTGCCTGGGGGTGGTACGGTGATGTTCTCGAATGACGAATACCTGACAGCTGTTGAAGTGTACGAAAGAGCTCATTCTCAAATTCACGGCCTTGGTCGTGGTGCAACTTTGATGGGTATCCAAAGCGAAGGACAAAATCATTAAAGATGCGCTCAGCTGCTGTCTTTCCACTCTTATTTTTTGTTGGATAAGCTTGAGCGAACCTTGTGAAATGATCAACTACCACAAGGATATATTCATAACCACCACGGCTGGTCTCTAGGTGTAAATAGTCGATACAGACTAACTCTAGTGGCGAGTTTGATGTGATACTACCCATTGGGGCACGAACATGAGTAACTGGCTTCTTTGATTTTATGCATGGGCATTTCTTAGTGATATGGTCCTCAATCTCTCTGGCCATGAAAGGCCAATAGAACCTCTCTCTGGCAAGGTTAAGGACTCTTTCCGTGCCAACATGAGCCATCTCATTATGGAGTTTCTTCAGAACGAGACTTTTGTACTTAGCGGGGAGTACCAACTGTTTCCTTTCATTGGCGCGCCTGTACAGGAGACCATTCTCTAAGACTAGCTTTCCCCATTCATGGAATAGTCGTCTGGTGGCTCCACTAGCAGCCTTCCGTATTTCGTCAGTTAAAGGTGAACCAGTCTCTTTTAACTTGATCATTTCACTGATCGCCTCATCGTCACGTTGTGCTTCCACAAGCTCATCGTGGCTTATTGCGGTTAACTGATCGAAGGGGGAAGGCGGGTCAACTTGGGAGGCGATGTTGAGAGCCGCCACCCACGCTACATCTTTCTGTTTGGCTACTTTACTCCCATCCCATACAGCACGAACCACGTCTTCGGGACACTCTTTGGTACAGGAACCAGCATAAGCTTCAATGTCTAAAGGGAGACGTGACAGTGTGTCCGCGTCTATGTTAGACTTTCCCGGTCTATATTTTATGTCAAATCTGAAATCTAAAAGTTCCCCAACCCACCTATGGCCTACAGCATTTAGCTTTGCTGTGGTCATAACATAGGTCAGTGGGTTGTTGTCGGTGTATACCGTGAAGTGAGGTGCATAAAATAAGTAATCCCTAAACTTTTCACACACAGCCCACTTCAGGGCAAGGAACTCTAGTTTCCCACTATGCAGATGGTAGTTTCGTTCAGCTGCTGTTAAAGTCCTAGACCCGTACCCAATGACTCTTAACTTGCCTTCCTGATGCTGATAAAGAATCGCGCCCAGCCCCTGGTCAGAAGCATCTGTGTGCAATACGAAAGGTGCATTGAAGTTGGGGTACGCTAACACGGGGGGGCTAACAAGGAGAGAAACCAGTCGGTCAAGGGCTTTCTGATGTTCAGCGGCCCAATCTACAGGTGTTCTGGAGGGTAGTTGCGGACCCTTGCTTTTACCACGTGCTACAGCTGCCTGTCCCGGTTTGACTTGTAGTAGCTCATAGATGGGCTTCGCTATCCTTGAAAAGTCCTGGATGTAAGAACGGTAATAGCCCAGAAACCCGGTGAGCCTTCTCACATCTCCAACAGTCAGTGGCATCCTGCTGGCTAATGACCGCACTGCATCCAGGTCTTTGGGATCAATTCTCACTCCTTGAGCTGACACAAGGCGACCAACGTATCTGACTTCCTGTCGAAACAGCTCACATTTTTCAGGTCGTAGCTTCACTCCGTGTTTCTGAAGCGCTTGGAGTACTTTGCGGACCCCTTCCACATGGTCGTCAAACGTTTTTGCATAACAAAGTACGTCGTCGAGATATGGAAGACAGCAATCATCTCTCAAGGGACCCAACATCTCTTCCATACTCCTCTGGAAGGCCGCGGGGGCATTAGAGAGGCCAAATGGGATACGGACCCATTCATACAGCCCCCAGGGGGTAATGAAAGCAGTGAGGTGCTGGGATTCTTTGGCAATAAAACCCTGATGATAGGCCTTTCCTTGGTCAAGAATGCTGAACCAGGAATAGCCACCAAGGGTGTCAGTCAGGTCTTGTATCCTTGGTAAAGGATGTCGATCGGGGATGGTCTTCTGATTCAAGAGACGATAATCAATGCATAGGCGGAGAGTGCCATCCTTTTTCCGGACACAAACCACTGGTGCAGCGTAAGATGACTTTGATTTAATGATCCAGCCTTTCATCAGCAGATCTTGCACGTACTCTTTCACTTCTTTGAACAGGGGTTTGGGGACGGAGGAGTAGGCTCTCTGCACTGGAATCTCATCCTTGAGGTTGATCGACATCTGCAAACTAGGAATACATCCGATATCGTGACTGTCTCTCGCGAAAACAGCTGACTCTTCCCACAGCATTTTCTTGACTTTTTCTTGTTCATCATCACTAAGGTGGCTGAGGTCCACTGGAGGCTGCCATAAGGCTGGAGCAGTTTGAGCAGCTGATGTTGCGGCATGAACAACTGCTCTGGGACTGGACATTTCCAGTGAATTGGCCTCAATCACCCTAGCCACAGTCTGAACACTACCCAGGGCTGTCTTTCTTAGTATAGTGACAGAATGTTTTGTGCTATTTTTCACTGGTACAATGACATAAGGTCTCTTAGCAGCCTGTATTTCTAGTAGTCCCTCCCCAATCTCAAGCTCTGTGAGATGAGCACTGTTTTCATCAGGTTCAAACAAGAGAAGGGGGTCTGACTGATCTACAGCGAATGGGATCTGACACTTAACCCAGGCTACTTGTCCGGCTGGAACTACAGTGTCGTAATTACCAGTTCTTAAATGCCTCTGAAAGCTGGAGGGTTTGTCAGTCTGAATGAAGTTCACCAACAGCTCAACTTTCTCAGCAGGGACAGATATTGCGTCGGAAAGAAGCATAGTGAGGCCTGGAACAAGTTGTGCGGGCTGATTTTGAATCACTTCCTCTAGCACATTGAATCCAAGTAGTGGCTGTGCAAGCGGGAGGCTACAGATGAGAAAAGGCACCATGATGGACTGGCTAAGCGTACCATTTCCGCTAAAGCTGACCGCGATAAGGACCCAGCCATCAAAGGGGAGGATTTCTCCATTTACCGCATGTACTTCAAGCTCTTCCAGGTCATCAAATATCTCGCTGAGGAGCCTAATGGGTGCGTCTGGTAGATACTTCTCTTTCCAGCTTCTATCAACCATGCTCACCTGAGCTCCAGTGTCTAATAAAGCATTGACTGCTAAACCGTTAAGGTCACATCGCACCAGGGCTTTGGCTCCTATGAACTTAGCTAGACGTCTACTCGTTTGGGTGGGTAGGGAAAGGGGGAATTGGGGATAATTTAGTCCATTATTTTTTTTTGGCGTCTGATTCAATAAACACATCTGTGCACGACTCTCAGAGCCCCCTACATTACACTCAGCATTGTGGGACTGAATATGAAGCCCGGTCACTGGTCGTCCCGTGGCAGAGACCGGCTCCAGTTTTCCTGACGCTTAGACTTCTTCAAACAGCCTACTGCCCTGTGGCCGTCTTCACCACAGTAAAAACAATGAGTGCAACCCAGACGATTCTGTACAAGGCAATTAGCACAGCTATTCGATCTGGTTTTCTTTTGATCGACCTTAACTTGACAATGATGGCAACATTCAGGATTTTGAGGTTGTTGTGGCCGTTGCAGCAGTTCACATTTATTCATTAACTCCTCTACTTTCTCAGTTAACTGCTGGAGTGCATCAGTCTTTGGCTGTTTATCTGGAGCATCTTTCTTTGCACTACTGCCCTGTGCTGCTGCAACTTCTAGTTCCATGCTATGCACGTTTACTTGTTTCTGCTTCATAACTGACCCCAAGCGCCTCAGTCGCTCATTCTCAGTGTTTGTTATCTTCATCATTTGTTTTAGAATTGTCTCATCAGACACACTGCTATCTGAGAGCAATGGTTTAAGCTCTCGACGTATGTCATTATGCTTATGGCTGAGGCCCTGGGATATAGTATGAAGGAAGATGTCTTGAACTGTGTTTGCATTGTATTTTACTTCCGTGTCAGCATGTTTTGAAGCAAACAGTATCTTTTGTTTGAGGCCTATGACACGGTACAAGAACTGCTGTGGAGTTTCACTGTCATTTTGTTTTGTGCACATAAGCTCTTGAAAAAGTTCTGTGTTGCTTCGCCCACCTAAGTGTGATTGCAGAAAGCCTTTAAGCTCACCTATGGTCAAATCGTCTTTGTGCATTAGCATGTCTTTGAAATTTCCTGATTTGATGACTCTAAGAACGCCTCTTAGTATTTCAGTCTCACTGAATTGATCTTTAATCCCTTCGTCAATTTGTCTGCATATGTTATTGTAACTCAAGTCTGAGCTTTGATCACTGATCTGTCCACCTTGAACCTTGAACTCGCGACGTAGCAGTGAAAGGTCTCGAAGGGGGACGACCCTGTCATGTTTGTCATGTTTTCCATGTAAGTGTTGTTCAGGTGTGTGAGCGTTGTTAGGTTGTGGTGTATACTGTACTAGTGTAGGTGTAAGTGTAGGTTGTGATGTGGGGTTGTTTATGTATTTTAGGACTTTGTTGCTAAGCTCAGCGTAGCTAGAAAGCATGTTCTGTAACTCTGTGTCAGTGTTCTGTGCGGTTTCGGCATCAGTATGTGTGAGTGGGGGATCGGTGTTGGGTGGAGGGGTAGCTACGCTAACCGTAGCTGTGTGGGTTGTGTTAGTGTTAAAAACACTGGCTGTCATGTTATCGGTTGTCATGTTATCAATAACAGCATCTGGCTGACCTGCTATCACATTCTCACTCAATAGTGGGATTGACAAGACATTGTGACCATTAACCTCCGCACCTGTTTTGGATTGAGCAACACGACACTCAATGATATTATTCACCGTATCGTTAAGCTCTAACAACACTGCCATACCTGAATCTTCAGATTTCACCAAAGTCTCACTGTTCATAAAAGCTACGATGTACTCAAAGCAGTTCTCTTCCTCGCCAACCTGAAGCATGGATGCATCCTTCCCTGGCACAGGACCAACACTATGGGCTAGTTGGAAAAGTTCATCGGCCTTCAGAGTGAGCAGACTCTTCTTGATGCTCCACACCAAGCCTTTTCTCTCACCGTCCGCCATGACTTCTTTTCCCTCTTCCTCACAGTTAGTCGCTCTTCCAGGCAGCTCTCTCACCCGTGGCTTATGGGCTGGTCTCACGTGTATACAGTCATAGCCTCACAGGCACTCGTTCTGGTGAAAACAGGGCCTGTGCATCCAATATTCTTCCAACTGCATGGGCTGAAGAGGCACCGGCTCCCGGAACTTCTGAATCTGATCGTGCTTGTGGCCTGCGCATCTACTGCCGTTCCCCGTACGGGCCACCAAAAATCTGTAACGGGTACCACGGCAACGGCACCGCGCAGAACAGATTAACTCCTGTAACACAGGAGAAGAACGAGGAGACAGCGTGTCAGGTTCAAGTTCTCTGCAGCAATGAGGAAAATCAACAATGCCTGCAACTAAGCCCGTCACCCGACCCTGCCCCCTGCTGGCCTGGAGTGAATAAATCACTATTCATTCCAAAAGAGGAAAGTCAACTCGCCATATATAAATCCTGCGATACATCTTTTTTCAAAATAAAATACATTAATTGTATTCAAATAAAAGACAATAATGCTGAATACTTTCATTCTCTCAAAACACAAATGCGACACTTTTGTGGTCGTCACACTAACCGTCATGTTCCTGCTTCATTGTTCTGGTTCTGCCTCGTGTGTGTTGTCTTTGTGCTTATTTGTGCTTGTGCCTTACTTTCGTTTTATTTTTCAGCTTTCATTTCCGCCGTCTGATGTTCGATTCTCTCTTTGCCCAACTCCAGTGATGTCGTGTGACAGCCTTCAACATGCCTGAGTCTCGTCGTCCAATCACGTTTCCTCTTTCGGTTTCGGCTGTGGTATTTCATTCATTGCTTCCACCTGTGTTTAATTCTGGGTCTCGCTAAACTCTGAGTGAATCAATTCTCTAATAGGATAATTATTAACCCGTACTAACCAGCACTTATTTGAGGGTGACTGTAAATATTTTCTCACGTAGTATTAACCTAATTAACTCATTAGCGAGTGCGAGTTTTTCTAGCTTTTGTAATTCCTGCCTCAGCTTTCCCTGATGAACTGCGTTTAAAGCTGTGCTTTCCTTTGTTTCTCTCGTGGTGCTTTTTACTCATCACATTTAGATTACCTCAATTTAAACTGTTTAGCCCGATTCATTGTCTCAGCGTCTTGTCTCGAGTCATTGTTGTTAACCTGGTTCTCGTGTAATTGTGTAGTCCCATGTGTTTCTGTTCCATTTGAGATTGCATTCCGAGTCCCCGCCTCCTTCCATGTCTATACTCGCGGGCAACGTGAGAAGAAACATCAGACGGAACTTTGTTAGACTCCGCTCTGCATGGTGAAATCTCAGCTCCTTGTGCCTTCTGAGTATTTCCTTTGCTGATTCCCGAGTCTTGTGTTTTGCTGCGCCCACGTCTTGTCTGCCCCGTATCTAAGTGTCCCAGTGTGTCCGTCAGTTTAGTTAGGTTCAGTTTTTGTTTTTTTAGTTTAGCCACTCTTGGAGTGTGTATTTCTGTTTCCCCCTGCCTTGGGCAGTGTACCTTAGTTTTTCCCAGTTGTTCAGTGCATGTGCACGGTGTTTCTGGCCTGTGTGCCCATTTTCTCCTTTAGTGTTTGGTGTTTCAATAAACACTTTAGATCCTGCATCTGGTGTTCCCCTGACCTCTTCTTAATATTCATACGTTTTTACCAAACAGTTGAATTGAAGAGCCCATTGATTTTGACCAGATCTGCTTATTAAGATCATCAGATCAGTTACCTGATGTGGAGTGCTTTCCTGAAAAGCGTAGTTGCGAACTAAGTTAGCAACTTACATCGTTCCTCCATTAACAGTCAGTCATTCCAACTATGGAAGTTAGCATCTGTGCTTTCGGGAAACACACCCCTGGATGTTAAAACCAGAATGAAAGCTGACACACACACATATGGTGGATAGAGATGCACAAACATACAAAAGCACACATATATACACACCTGCTCACACACAGGGAAAGAGTGAACACTCACAGACCCACACAAGCCCGCATTCTCCTCCATGTACGTGCGAATGTCGTTGCACAGGTCCCTGACAGAATACGACAAGGAGCACAAAGGCTCTCTCTTACAGCTCTAAGCTGCTCTCCTGCCATATGACCATCCCTGCCAGCTCCCGATGCCGCTACTCGCTTCAGACAAAGGAGAGGCAGGACAACAGCAGCTCCCCCAGAGGAAAGGCAGAGTGTAGGGGGGAAGGGGTGTTCTATTACCCTGGCGAAGGGTGGATTAACACTGAGGGGGTGGGGCTCAGTGGGGGAGAAGGCGGGTCTGCTGAGCTGACATCACGGCTTTGAGCGCTGCACGCTCCAGACGGCTTCCGGGAAATGCAACGCGGTAGTGCCCCATTCCAATCATCACTGGTATGATTGGTGGGACAGAGAGAGAGAGAGAGAGAGAGAGAGAGAGAGAGAGGAGGAGAGGGTGAGGTGAGGGGAGGGGCAAGGAGATTGAGAGAAAGACAGCAAGAGAAAGAAGTGGAGGGCGGGATGTCAGTGAGCCAAAACATACGGAGTTAAACACGAACGTGGAGGAAAGGAGCTTGGTCTGTTGCTGACGAGGGTGGAGATAAAGGACTCTTGAGCAGTGAGGCAAACTCAGTGAGGTCACCACCTCCGTCGCTTACCCTGGTCTACAGGCGTCGAGCAGGTAGGGAGAACCAATTCTGTGTACTCTGATTGATGGATAATGCCAACTAAATACTGTACTGTTAGGAGAGAGGGAGAGAGAGGGATCATATTAGACGGAGAAATAGACCTGCCAAATGCAAAAGAGCTTTACTGATTGTTTGGCTATCAGGGGCAAGAGCTGTTTATTTTAGCATTTGTTGTGTATGGTTGTGTTTGTGTATGAACCTTCTGAAGAAGGCAAATCGCTCTTGGCAGAGTGAAGTGTTAAGTGACTTGTGGTGTATTGTCTGTGGGCTGAGGCACATGTTAGACAGGTAAGGAATGATGGGAGAGGGTGGGTATAATGTGAGCGTGACTTTTAACCCACCCCAAGTTGACCCTTGAGTGATATAAACTCGCGTCACGCGATATACTGCGTATGTCCATTAGAATGTCACAGATCAATTTCTACCTCTCATTTGAGGTAGTATTGCTGCTTAAATCTGTATGAATGTTTTAAAAATGTATGTCAGTAATGACTGGATATGGGCATTTAGAATAGGGATTCTCAAATCTGACCCTTGAATCCAAATCTGTACCCAGTTTTCTTTCATCCCCAGTCAGTCATTAAACAGACAGGCTACACACCTGACTCTCAGGTGAAGGGAGGGTGGTGAACCAGCAGTTCTCAGAACAGGGCTTTGAAAGGGGTTTTTACTGACAGCTACTTAAAATTTTTTTTTCCCCTATTTTTCAGCTGCAAAGAAAAAACTCCCGCACCCGGTCCGCAGTTGGCCTCACTCCTTCGCACCCATCTGCCACCGGTGTGCAAAAGTTTTTTTCTTGCTACTATTTTTCAGCTGTAAAAAAATCAACAACCTCAGGGCTGCAAGCCTGAAGAACACTCAGAATTTAAACATAATAATAATAATAATAATAATTCTGGACCTGGGCAACTTGCCTTACTTGATGGAACTAAGTAGTCCTCAACTAGAAAATCCTTGAAGGGAATATTCAGTCACCAGTTTGTGCCCTAAAGCTCACGCTCAGTAGGGTTATGCAGCCGGACAATGACCCAAAGCGCACAGGCCAGTCCTCCTCCAGGCCTAGTCAAAGCCCTGGCTTGATTCCGGATGTGAAGCTGTGTAATGATCTTGAACAAGCAGTTCATGCACAAAAGCCCTCTGATATGACTAAATTAAAACATTAACATAACCAGTTAAATATGACGAATAAGCAAAAATTGAAGAATTCGGGAAGGGCAGAAATACTTTTGCACAGCACTGTTATGATAAATCAACATCACATGCTGAAAAAAGCCATTCACTGACCTGAGAGCTTATTTTTACCACTACAGTATCGCTGCACCTGTGGTCCTGGCCTGTGAGGCCAGCATCTGCGGAACTGCTCCTCACTGTAGGCCTGTGGGACTCCGAGAAGTGAACACTGTCCTAGTTCACTTCAGAGGCTCAGTATACTGGAACAGCAGTCTGAGAATGGATAGCATGCTTAGTTTGTTTTTTGGCTGGGCCAAGCAGCGGCCTGGCCCTTATTAACGCTCTCTGAGTTACTTCGTTAGTGAGTGACTAACTGACTGAGTGATCAAGTTCAATGATTGGCTGGCCTGCGGGGAAGAAGTTCAGCGATCGGTCGGCCGGCTGGGAAAAGGCGGCCCTGCCATATACTAGGTGCACCTAGTCTTGTTTCATATTTTTGTGCTGTTGTTTTTTGTTTCGTAGTCCTAACATGTTTGTGGTGCCTAATTCTTTGTTTATAATTTTGTGTTCTTGTAAGTTCATTTATCAGATGGAGATGTTACTGAAGTGATGTACAGTGAATCCATTTGGAAGATAGTTAAACTTGTTTTACAACATAGACCAGCTGTGGGATGATTCATATAAAGCATCAGTCAGTTCAGTCTGGGATAATAATGTGTAGACTGGATTGTAGGTATAAAATAAATCAGCGGTAGCAGAGTGATAGAACACACCATGACAGCTATGTAAACAAACTAGGGTGTCATTACAGCTAAATATCAATTACCATAAAACAATCACTTCTAAAAAAGTAGGAGTTATCACTGGCTCACATTGAAGACTGATAGATCATAGAGGCTTCAGATTAAAACAATACATGACTCGATACCTAAGTTAGGTGCTTCCCGAAGACATGAGTCTTCACACTGCAATAGAAGATCTGAAGAGACTGCGCCAATCTTAGAGGAATTGAGAGGTCATTACCTCATGAAGATGCTATGTCAGCACCTGCCAACGTGGAGGGGAGGAAGATGATGTCAATAGCTGTCGTTTGGAGTGGCTGAGGAGGGCTGTACGGAAAAATGACTTACTGCAGGTCAGAAGGGGCTATCTCTTTGGTGGCAGCTTTAGGTAGTATCAAGACTTTGGACCCTAACCCTGGCTGCAAGTGGCAGCCAATGAAGTGATCTCAGTGGTGGAGTAACTTGCTAGAACTTGGGATGGTTGCGTGACTCAACTGAATTCTGGATGAAATTCAGGTTTGAATGGCATAGGATGCTCGATGGAAGCAAGGCTTTGCTGTAGACTAGACAAAGGGTCACTGGTGCTTGGAACAGGAGCTGGGCTTCGTTAGTTGGGTATCATTGAATCCCACTGGAGTTGTACAGAAGGAATCTGCTAAACCCATGTTGTTGCTGCAGTATGCTGCTTGAAATCTAACTTGTTCTCCTAGAGCTGCCCCCATGCTGTCCAGAACAGTGTGACGGCCACTGTAGTGCCAGTTACAGTGATGGTGAATAAATACCATCCCTCATGGTGAACAATTAAGAACAAGTCATTTGAGTGAGGGCTCCATTTAAGCTCTTGAAGAGACAATGAAAATATTCCTCCTTATTGAAAGTGTTTTGTTGTATTTAGCTCCAAATGTTGGAAATAAGATGCCTAAATATACAGCTAAAATGCTACTTGAATCAACTTGACATGTTTTAGTTTTTACCTGGTAGAGATATTTATGTGGTTCAGGATGTGGTTGACTGACTCGAAGGCAGATGCATTTGGTCCACAGTTTTCTATGTGTGGTGTAGTCAGCCCATACCAAGAGAGGGAGAATCTTTACCTTTGAGGATGTGCTAATGCGTGTATATGTGCCAAATCTTGGGCCACAGAAAGACTAGGTTCCAGTTCCCGGATGCATGCTCCATACTGTATGTTCTGTGGTCTTGTCAGCGATGGAGATCTGAATTACAGACTTAGCAGGACTGACCAGCATCGGGGATTAGGTCCACTTCAGTCATGTGATGTTGGCCAAGCTCAAAGCTGTCATTCGTGTGCACCATAAGGGGGCTGTGACCCTTAAGCCTTTAGGAGCATTAGCGCACCAAAAACCATTCATCTCCAGCTAACCTGCGAACGAGAGGTCATTCCAATCCATCAGAGCACGCATCGGTGGACACGCATCTCAAGTTACTATCTGCTTCGATGATCTGCTCGGGGTTAAGGTTTCACTTACTTGCAGCCCAGTAGTAACCAACCCTGCTCCCAGAGATCAACAGTCCTGTATGTTTTCATGCCGCATAGTTATTACTTGACAGCTCTTCAAGATGCAGAAATTGGTGGCCCATTTTTAGGGTTGGATTAAAAACTGACTTGTTAGTGGATCTACTGCAACAGGGTTGGTTATCAGAGCAATAGAAGTAAATTAACTCACAACTGTTCTTCGTGTGTATTGTGTTTGGATGAAGGAGTTTTTCAGTCTTTGAAGATTTTTCACATTAAAACATGCTTAAGGTTGGTGCACATTACAGGATTCTTCAAACCTTCACAGATTAGAGAGCACACACTCAATGATAACAAAAGACAAATCGCTCAAGATCTCTCTCTTCTGATCTTATAGTGTGTGGCGTCCACTACGGAGCACGCCATACACTAACCAATTCAACAGCAGAATATCAGGTTGTTCACGCTCAATATTCCAAATCTCACGTAGTCAAACGTTTTTCTTGTTTGTTTTTACTTCCTCTTCTGTCAGTCAGCTGACACAGTGTGCGTGCTTGGCTCCTCTCGGAGAACCCCACACACTACAGGATTTCTAGTCGCAAATATATAGTTGCAAATATTAAACGAGGCCTTCCAAGCAGATTGGACCAGACAAAATCACTCTTAACACACCCCACACCACGAGAAAATCAGACACGATATCGTTTGCAAACATCAGACAATCGGGCCTTTGCTGGCTTTGATCGGAAGGGGGAGATCGGGACAAAAATTGGCCCGATTATCCTGTAGTGCGTACCAAGCATTACATATCTGCATGTCTACTTTGCCAATTCATGTATTGACTCCAATGAATGCAATCCATAAAATCAATCTTCTTGTTTACTGCAATGGCCTGAAAAGTAGAGAGGTTTTGGTTTATTATTTGTTTAGTTTTCCCATTCATACTTTTCATGTTTTGAAGCATTATTTGTCGTGATAGCACATTCTTAAAAAAATTCAAGACAAGCATCATGATCATTGCATCCACCTGTTCAAGTACAAAACATATGAAATGTAAACATATGTTTGACAACCTGTATTGAGTAAAAGAAGAAGGATAGAAGAACTGAAACGGGTCAAGTTGCTACCAGACTCAGCTGCCATGTAAAATCCAAGGACAAGTTTTGATTGCCAAACCAGCGGATATATGACCGCATATGTACATGGAGCAACTTCCTTAAACCCCGGTGATCCCATCCGCCTCCAGCTGAGATTCAATAAGCAGAGTGGATTGGACACCACTGCACTGAACAGCGCATCATGCTTATCTGTTCTTAGAGCCCATTATGGGAGCCAATGAAAATGCATACATCTGATAAAAACAACGCTGTGGAAAAATGGGACGAGTGTTCATGGTTTTTTATTATGAATATGACTGACCCACACAGACAGGGTCAGGACAGACTGGGAGCAGGCGGCCCCTCAGGTCTGGATAGCGAGAATCGAGCGGGGCGATGCCCCCCTCCTGCTGCTCGGTTTGAATTTAATCCTCCGCTGATTTTAACTCCGTAAAGCGTGGGGTCACAAATGCCTTTAGAATGTTCTTTAGTGGACGTTCGAGCATTTGTGTTTCAATCGCTCCGCATTCAAACCCCAATTCCAATGAAGTTGGGGCGTTGTGTAAAATGTGAATAAAAACAGAATACAATGATTTGCTAATTCTTTTCAACCTGTATTCACTGAGTACACTACAAAGACAAGATATTAAATGTTCAAACTGATAAACTTTATTGTTTATTTGGAAATATTCACTCATTTTTAATTTGATGCCTGCAACACGTTCCAAAAAAAGCTGGGACAGGGGCAACAAAAGAATGGGAAAGTTTAGGAATGCTTAAAAAAAAAAACAACGGAGTTTCGGAACATTGACTTTGAGCGAGGGGGATTTCAGAAGAAGCCATGTTTTGCATCCAGCTCCTCATATTGACTTTCTGCCGTCAAAACATGACCTTTCTACTGACTACTCTTTCTGAGGGCTGAGCCTCACTCACCTGGGGTTTCATTCATGAAAAAACATACAGATTTGATGCCAAAACTTTTGTGCAGATGAGGCATATGGTTAAAAATATCCTAATTTATACAACTGTCACAGTGCCAAACTGCATGCAATGTTTACTTCATAATAAACATGAAAAGAACCATCTCAAGCTTGTTTTTCAGTCAACATCTTTTTTGTACATATCCGTTGTGTATAAATATGACCTCTGGAGAACGGCCATCTCACCCTGATGAGTGATTAAAAGTCCTCCGCGATATTCTTTCCAACATCATTCCAAACATGAATAATATATTTTATTGTCTTTAGTTGAATCAAAGAGGATTATACCATGGATTTAAAAGATTGTTTCAGACTAAAATGGCAATAGATACTAACCTTCATTGCATTCTGCATATGAGAGATTATGTTTATGAGATAGCTATTGTGGTAATTCTGTGTGTACTGTATATGGTGGTACAGTAGCTGTATACTGATGGTTTCAGCGCTCAATCTTAGCAACATTGCACCGGGCGAGTCTCAGCCCATAAAATTTTACATTCAGCGGAGCTAACTTTGTTTTCCCTGGATACTGAAGCAATTATGGCTTAAGTCTCTCTGAAAGACACATTTCATCTGCTTTAGCTGGGAATAGAACCTTCATTTTGTGAATTAGAAGGACACTTTATAGGTGATCAGGGGATTGGGGTCTGTAACTAGGCGCTGCACTGAAATATAATATCCCCTGCTTCTGTTTCTGTTTCCTCTTCTGTTTGAATGACTATAATTGTGGTGATGAGGACAGTAATGACAGTGACAACAGTGATGAATGTTTTGATGATGCAGATAATGATGATGATGATGATGATGATGATGATGATGATGATGATGATGAAGGTGATGAAGAAGAAATGCAGCCTGTCATTTTTTTTATGCTCAGAGTATGAGAGCATGTTTATTCCCTATGGCATGGAGGATGGCTTTAATTTAAAGAATTAAAAAAAAAAACAAATCGTTAAGTTACATTGTCAAACAAAGTACATAACGTCTGTTGTCCAAAACGATATGCCTTTTTTTAAACACCGTGTTGTCCTCGTTCAAACATTGCATAATCCTGGAAACTTCAGAATCTGCTATTGGCGCCATAGAAAATAATTGACCAATCAGACAATGGGGAATACACTGCCCAGACCTGTGCCTGACATCACGAGGGCTGGACACGTCTTTCGAGTCTATAGAGTCACAGTATAAGCATTGAAAGTTGCGTTGATGATGAAGAGTGATTGTAAAGACACCAGTTGTTTGAATTATGACCAGCTGTTTGTAGGTAACCCCTAACAATGCCACAATGCACTGCTGCTTGGTGTCCTAACAAAACAGGTGAAATGAAACACTTTTTAACCTCAGCATTTTCCCCTCTATTTTGAAAGAGCTTCCAGCCTGGCTGACGTACGCATCTTCTTCCAGCTAAACAAACATGTCGGCTTCCTCCTGCTGTCGTATACCCAGCATTTACACACAGTTTGCACAGTGCAAATTTTTTTTTAAAACTAATGGCTTATCTCTTTTGATTTCAGAGATTAAACACTTTATTTTCCAATTTCTTATCCTTTAATTGCTGTGAGGCTTCAGACACTAACTCCCATGGGGCTTAGATATCGCAGAATCCATACGTGCCATTAATAGCAATATCCCGGGACAAAACCCGTCTTCAACCGTTTAATCGTTTACTCACGCATTGCGTCTGAGTGTAAACCAGCACACTGATCAGATAAAGGATAGCAGCAACAAACTATTTGGTTTGCGCTTAAAGCAAGCCGTCAAAGAGTACAATAACGCACGTCTAAGCATTACATTTAGCTAGATAGAACATTTTTGCCACATGAGGGTTAAAGAAAGGAGATGGACTACTATTACTATTTTTCACATTCTTTTGATCGACAACCCTGCAGATGACACTTTCAGAAATAAATCACCAAAGCGCAGAAGTTTTTTAAGCCTTTAATGTCAATTTGAAAATTTCAAGTTGGGTACAGAGGAAAAAGTGGATTTTCTCCAAAAATTCCCAACAGATTTTTTTTATTTTTGCATTTTCTTTATTTACTCGCTAAGACGTACAAAATGACATAGGTCTTGTTTCAGTATCTTTTTTCAGACTTTCAAGAACTTTAAACCCAGTGTGGCAGTGCTTTACACTGTTTACAATGGTTTATACTTTCTATTTCTCTACATACGTGACCAACTTTGAGATAGGGCCCAATCTGTAAGCAATCAGATGGATATATGTATAAAACTGGCTGTAATTTTTGAGTTTATCACTCAATGTGGATCCAAACAACTTCTGAGAATCTGTGCTTTAACCCCATTCAATGCATCATTTCTTTATGTGGGAGTACCCCAGGGATCAGAGAGTGCATGTCCTGCCATGTCTTTTTTTATAAACTCATGAACGAAGCCAACTGACTTCGCTAATAAACAAGCAATAAAACGGGCACTGGATGTTGAACTTCATTCATTAAGAAATCCAGGTGTCTGAAACATAACACTGGGAGGAATATTTTACCTCACTGTAGACATTACAAAGCTATTTCTTCTGCTCCGTATGAATTGATTCAGTTCCTGCAAGACTTAAGGAGACCAAATAGTGGAATATAAACAGGTTTACCCCAATTATGTTAGGTTTTAGTATATAATTCAGGAAATGTATGCGCATACCAGGCATTAAGCAGTTCTGAGACTAGACTACAATCTCTTAATCTGTATTCCTATAAGTCAGTATAAACAGTTGATGCATCCTCAACAAACAACCATTCCCTTGTCTGTTAGTGCCATATTTATACATGTAAATCACAGGATTTACATCTCTACAACCATTACATGTGGTCCACACTGTCCTTTTTTGTGTCGTCCTCTGTTTAACAGAGAATTGGCATGAGTGACGATGTTGGTTTTTATTGACTTAGAACAATTGGGCTTTACATCTGTTTTCCAGTTATGAAGTTTTGATCAGTTCAAATAAAGCAACGAATGGCAGCTCACTGTTGTAAAAAATAACACTGAGCACTGACTCTAGCCGTGGAATTGCGATTTGTGCTTTCGGCTGTCTGGCAGACAGGTCTCATTAACTATGTTCTGCGTATGGGGGATACGGTGGTGCAGCGGTTAAACATGTTTGACTTGGGATTGAAAGGTCCTGGGTTTGAATCCTTGCCACAGCTTTTGTGGTGTGTTCTTGACCAAAACACTTCACTCCCACAGTGCCCCACTCCACTCAGGTGTACAGATGGGTACCAGCAAATGACTGGGGAAACCTGCGATGGACTAGCATCCCATCCAGGTGGAACAGCAATACTTTCAGTCGCTTCATGCTGCAGAAACCAGGGATAAGCGCCTGCCTAATGAGCCACCTGGCTCATGGCTGGCTTTTTTCTTTTCTTTTCTGTCCTGTTCTGCCTTTACTGTAAAAAAGAGGCTACATCGGGGAGAGAGAGGTAGCTGGCCCTGGCTTCTGTTTAATTATTCATTAGCTCTGTTTTCAGAAGAAACTCTAATCCCACTGCCGATCCCTAACTGTACGTGTACAGCCACAATAAGGGATAGTCAACCAATTAGTCCTTCATTTTTAAAAGGAAAAAAAGGAGACTTCTACATCTTATGCGTTTGAAGCTTGAATTACTTGCATCTGCAGTTTCCAAAAAACAATTGTATTCATAATACAAAAATTCGCTTGTTATGGACTGATTTACGTACCTGGAAGCATCTACATACTGACAGATATTGTTGGGACTTTGGAGCAGTTATGTTCCAATTCAGACTTTAACTTTGCATTTAAACACATGCATCTTTGACCAATTATACTCATTTTATGCACCTCACTGGTAATTGTGAGCTGGGAAACCAGGTTCTCTTCTGACTGTCAAAGAACAACAATCCAACACATTACCAAGATGCGATTTGTAAAATAACCTGAGGGAGTGGATTTCTCTACTGGGCTAATGGAACAAAAGATGATCAAAAAAACTGACCATCAGCTATCCATCCCAGAAAAATCTGCATATCGTCCAGCAAGGCTTTGGTGCAGGCTATCAGTTTAGCTATGAATACAGAATCCGTCCAACCTGCTGCCAAGTAATTCGCTTGATTACAAACAAAACGGTCTATTTACTGAATAATCAACACCAGTCCTCCGAGACCCGATTTCTGTAGAGCCTACTACCCAGGAGGTTTTGAATCCAAACCAAATTTAGTGCACATGATTTGACTAATTAGTTGTTTATCAAGATCCACACAATGTAATTAAAGTTTCCTACAAAATTTTTTGAGGTAACGTGTTTCTATTAAGCATTTCAGTTCACCACAAAATCTGGATTTACAATGAGAGTAATCCAAGGTCAGAACGTAAAAGTCCTCCACAGTACTTTGCTTGGTAACACTTTACTTGAAGGTATCGTCATAAGTGACACGACACAGTCATGAACGTGTCATAAAAATTATGTCAATGCCATGAACATTGTCATTAAGTGTCGTTCGGTTTTTGAGATGACAAGTTGACATTGTTTGGGTTGTCTTGATTATGACAACTTCATCATAAGAGTGACATGATACTGTCATAACAATTACATGACACGTGTAACAGTTATGACAGTGTCATGTCACTCTCATGACGGTACCTTCAAGTAAAGTGTAACCCTTTGTTCCAATCACCTAGATTAGCCAATGAGAGCAGCCCTTCAGCCAGCAGGTAGAACTGATTGGTGAAATTAGCAGGTTGAGCTCATGGGAGGAAGTAAATCATGGCAGGACTTTAACTTTCTGACCTTAGATTACCCAGCTCTGCTTAGCTGGACTTGAAACTCCTTGACCACAGAACTGCATTACAACTGGAACTACTGTCCAAATCTGAGAACTAATGATAAGCCTTTGAGTTCAAATTACAGTTCTGTGGTTTATACTGTAGTTTCAAACCTGTGGTAACAACACTTAAATTGTCACTTAAAGCTCTGTTACCTCACTGCAGTAGACTGAGACCCAAAGCATGTTCCCATGCTTAGTATAATAAAACTGTAATAAAATCTGTCACTGCTGGTTTGCTGGAGAATTCTGTCCTGATGCATGTTGATGAGGTGCATCTGAAATCACTCTGAAGACCAGAGTGCTAGACTCAGCCCTTGGAACTAGCCAGCCTTGCTTTGATTCCACCCATTTCAGGACCTTTTTCTTTTATTTTTTCTATTCTTAATACTGCATGTGTCATTTTTTATGATTTGTGACTTCTTCCTGGTTGCATTTCTTCCACTAACTCAGTGCATGCTAGAATAGTCTCCAACCCATCCACTGAACACAAAAATAATATCTTTTAGTCTGGAGTGATAAGCTCCAAAGTGGTGCTGTGGGTAGCACCATAAGGACATAACTTTGAATCTGACCTTCCTGTTTTGAGTTGGCATGTTCTTACAGTGTTTGCCTGAGATTCCTGGGTTGCCTAGTCTCTTCTTACAGTCTAGAGACATGCATATCAGGCAAACTGGTGCCAAAGTTATCCGTTGGTTTGAATGTGTGATAAATTGTGCTGTTTTGAGTGTGTGAGAGAACTGTGTTGGTTTGACCATGTGAGTAAACTTTGTTGGTTTGAGCGTGTGACCAAAATGTGATGGTTTGAGTGTGTGAGTAAACTGTGTTGGTTTGAGTGTGCGAATAAACTGTGTTGGTTTGAGCGTGTGACTAAACTGTTGGTTTGAGTGTGTGCGTGAACTGTGTTGGTATGAGCATGTGAGTAAACTGTGTTAGTTTGAGTGTGTGAGTAAATTGTGTTGGATTGTATGCGTGAATGAACTGTGTTGGATTGAGTGTGTGAGTAAACTGTGTCGGTTTGAGTGTATAAGTAAACTGTGTTGGTTTGAGTGTATAAGTAAACTGTGTCGGTTTGAGTGTATAAGTAAACTGTGTTGGTTTGAGTGTATAAGTAAACTGTGTCGGTTTGAGTGTATAAGTAAACTGTGTTGGTTTGAGTGTGTGAGTAAACTGTGTTGATTCGAGCGTGTGATTAAACTGTGTTGGTTTGAGTGTGTGAGTAAGCTGTGTTGGTGTGATTGTGAGTAAACTATGTTGGCTTGAAAGTATGAGTAAACTGTGTTGGTTTGAGTGTGTGAGTAAGCTGTGTTGGTTTGAGTGTGTGAGTAAGCTGTGTTGGTGTGAGTGTGTGAGTAAACTATGTTGGCTTGAAAGTATGAGTAAACTGTGTTGGTTTGAGTGTGTGAGTAAGCTGTGTTGGTGTGAGTGTGTGAGTAAACTATGTTGGCTTGAGTGTGTGAGTAAACTGTGTTGATTCGAGCGTGTGATTAAACTGTGTTGGTTTGAGTGTGTGAGTAAGCTGAGTTGGTGTGAGTGTGTGAGTGAACTATGTTGGCTTGAAAGTATGAGTAAACTGTGTTGGTTTGAGTGTGTGAGTAAGCTGTGTTGGTTTGAGTGTGTGAGTAAACTGTGTTGGCTTGAAAGTATGAGTAAACTGTGTTGGTTTGAGTGTGTGAGTAAACTGTGTTGGCTTGAGAGTATGAGTAAACTGTTGGTTTGAGTGTATAAGTAAACTGTGTTGGTTTGAGTGTGTGAGTAAACTGTGTTGGTTTGAGTGTGTGAGTAAACTGTGTCGGTTTGAGTGTATAAGTAAACTGTGTTGGTTTGAGTGTGTGAGTAAACTGTGTTGGTTTGAGTGTGTGAGTAAACTGTGTCTGATCTAATATGATGAATTGGAAAAGCGTCCAGTGTGTTTCCCTTCCCTCATCTACTGTATGCTGGAGTCGGTTCCAGCCGCTGCAACCCAGACCCTGATTAGATAAAGCACAGATAAATAATAATCACCATTAGTACATTCAAAATACTCAGCTTTATTAGCTGATCATACTCATACTGCATGCACACCGCACCCCGAAAATGGAGGTGCAGAACTGCGGCCAATTTCCACATACGACGGGTGCATGTAGTCTCAGTGCGCGTGCGCGCGCGTGTGTGTATACTTGTGAGTGTGTGTATGTACGCTTTTCCTGTGAGAATATGAACGAGTTAGAGAGATAAGAGCAGTGGCTCAGTTCTTCACATCTGTTTTGTGTCTGGTTTGTTCTCCAGTTAACTTCTGTGCTGGGTGATCGAGGGAAAAAAAGCCATGCCAGTCCTCTCTGCCAGTGCAGGTGAGTCCCCTCTGACATCATCACTGACATCATCTGAAGTCCAGGATCTAGCCATTGCTGTAAGCCACCATTTTAATGTATCCTTCAGGTACCATGCCTGAATAGTACACAGTGGGTTTTAAGGCCTTTTGAGTTCAAAAGAAATTCTACTGGAGATTTTTTCGGTTAAAATGGGTTGCCTTCAGCTAACAGATCGACATGGTGAAGTACAGAAAAAAATCTGTTGGGAATTTTTTGAGAAAAAGTGACTTTTTTGAAATTTTGACATTTTATTACATAACCGATGCTCGAAATATTGGGCAGATGATTCCAATTCACACTTTACTCCGGCGTGTTGAAAAACAGCAATTTGTACCATCATTGTCAATTTATCACCAATTGGTGGTTGCCGTAGCAACCAATTAATTTTTACTAGTCCTAGGTACAATTCATTAGAATCACTGGACCATGTAAATACAATTTCCTGTCCCATATTAATGATCACACTAAACAGCTTTTGCCCTGTAATCACGAGGCCCACGATGTACTTAATGACTGGGACATACTCAACTCAGTCTATTCCTTTCATTGCTGACAAAAACCTGAAGTCATGATTAGGGTGGAGCATTTTGACTGTACAGATCTTCAGATCGGCGCAAAGCAAAAATTTGGCTGTTGGTAGCTTCAGTGGCTCTGGGAAAGTTTTCATTGATTCGGTATCTTCAGTAGTATGTTCCAGTATGTACTGCTATAAGGAGGAGTTTCCGTACACCATTGTCACTGAATCCTTTATCAGAGGAGGCTCCATCATCATGTGTGCACCTTTTCTTGAGTTGAATTCCTGCTTTGAATGTCATGTGCTGTGCAGTCAGAATGCTCCACCCTAATCAGGACTTCAGGTTTTTTCAGCAATGAAAGGCACAGACTAAGTAATGTACGTCCCAGTCATGAATCACACCATGGGCCTCATGATGTAACTGATGACAGGGGGACAGCTGTTTAGTGTGATATGGGAAATGAAATTATATTTACATGGTCCGGTGATTCTTCTGAACTGTAACCTTGGACTAGGAAAAATAATTGGTTGCTACGGCAACCACTAATTGGTGATAAATTGACAATGATGGTAAAAAAATTTTTTCAACATGAGAAAGCAGTAAAGGGTGTAAATTGAAATCATCTGCCCAATATTTCGATCATCGATTATGTAATAAAATCTCAAAATATCAAATTTTCTAAAAAAAGTAACTTTTTCTCGAGAAAATCCCAACAGATTTTTTTTTTTGGTTTCTTCACCACGTCAATCTGTTAGGTGAAGGCAACCCATTTTAACTGAAAAATATCCAGTAGAATTTTTGCACTCAAAAGGCCTTAAAAACAACTGTGAGTACTTACTGCCAGGATGATAAACACCTCTAAGATGAATGAGACAGCAGTTGTCCTTCTCCTGTGGCACATTTCTCATGAAGTGACTTAATTCTCAAGACATTGTAAATATTATGAACATCTGTTATGGTCACCCTTGTGCCCAGGGGTCTCCGTTACAGTATTTGCGTCTCAATGTTCTGCATGATGCCAAAATGTCAACTATTTACATCTCAGCTAGCAGGGTTTATTAACCCTCCAATTATGTTCAAGTGAATTAACCGATTTTGGTTTGAGCCCCGAAATGTAAAACTACATTTGCAGCTGAAGGTGCTAACCAATCTTCTCTCAGCTCATTTATGCCTTTCTATTGACCATTTTAATAGCCAAATAAATAAAACATGACTCTCCCATCCTCCCATTATACATCAAGCATTGATTTTCCATGATTATAGCGAAATGAACTAGACCGAATTTGAAATGAATGAGAAATTCATTTCAACATGCCCTCAGTATTAGGTAACACTATAAAAACATGATCAAAATTATGGTTTAATGTAATAAATGATCCTGTGTTCAAAATGACCCAAACAACACCAATGCTTACAACATGTGTACAGGGCAGCGTCTCGCTGAAAAAGCATGTTAACCATGTTTTTAGCGAATGTGAACATTGATCAGGTCAAACTGGCTGCTTGTGGAAACTGGACGGCCCAGAGGAAACCCGCACAGATACAGGGAGAAAATAACAGAAAGGCTACGGTCGATTTGAAGCCAAGACCTTCTTGCTGTGAGGTGACAGTGCTATGAACTACACTGCCATACTGCTCTCAAAAGGTGGTTTAATACACACAAGGAACAGTAGCATTGGTGGGGAGGATTCAGATTAGCAGCATCCAACACATGCATATTAGGGTTCAAACTGGCAGCATGCAGCAGTTTGCATGCAGGAGGAAGCAGCCAACTGTGTAGATTGAGGCCATTTAATGCTGCTGTGACAGCAGACTGATTGGCAAAATATCACCCGGCTCAGTCAAACTCATTGGATTCCATGGCCTGATTGACTATATTAGGCTCAGCTATGGAACACAATTCACAAACGCTCATAAATAGCCCATGTACTGACTTGAATAATGGATGTATTTGCAAATGAAAAAAAATCTTTCAACTTTGAGCAATGTGAATACTGTCAATTTGAATCAAACTCATAGGAGTGCAGAGATTTTCCAGTGAAATTTGTGGATTACAGCAAATGAACACAGTCAACTGAATTGTGAAAAATTGAGCAGATCCAGTCGAGTGGCTCCCTCTTAGCTATAACTATTGACACTGAATTGACCTACTTCCATTCCCCGACATGCTAAAGCTTGATAAACATTTCTTCTGAAAATGCTTCAAAAGTTCACGCCATCCCCTGGCTCCCTGTTGTGGCTGGCATTAAATGTCAACATTGTTGCTAGCATATCGGGCTGCAAAGGCTTATTTTCAAAAAAACTGTCAGACCCTACACTTCTCTGCTCTGCCACCGCTAGTAGCCTGAGACTTTCCCCTCTTCAGGTCACGTCGTCTGTCTGTTCTGGCTCCCACACGGTGGCATGACCTTCCCACAACGGTCATAACAGCAGAAACTGTGGCAGCTTATACTCCAATTCGAAGACTCACCTCTTAAGACGCCTCCCTCCCCCAAACCCCTGACATTATTTAATAACTGGCATTAGGGTGTAAGGCATTGAAATGAATGGTTAGTTAAATGTCTGACTGAATTGTTTTGTCACTTCTGGTATTCAGAATATTGCTTCCCTCTGGGGTTGCGTACACTTTCATTCCTTCAAATGCAATTAATTTCATGCCATTCTGGATGAGTGCATCTGCTAAATTACAATAATGTAATGTCACATACTAGGCATTTTCGTCATGCACTGGGGTTAGCCCTTGGTGGTTTTTGGCCCCAGGCTAATGATAACCCAAAGCTAGCTTAAACTGTGTTCGCACAATTATTTGCTGTCCTTGGGCTGAGCATTCACACTGGCTACTTTAGTGCACTGCTGGGGGATGTAAGTTTTTTTGCCTTAGCTTAGCTCGAATTGCTGCTGCTAACCCTGCTGCAGAGCAGGGTCAGTTAGCCTAGGGCGAAAGCTAGGGGTTATTCCCGCTACAATGCGCCCTGTGACAATGTCCCTCACAGCCCAGGGCAAATTACTTTGTGAATGGACCTGATAAGACAGGGCTGTAATATGAAAATCATACTCCCAGCATTGAAGGCCATACAAATTTCTATATTACTTGTCTCTCACAGGACTACATGAAACACTAGCCCTGCTAACCGCACAGCTCCACCCTGGTGCAAACCACACTGAGGACATGGTCTTCCTAAAGGAGGTCTTCAGTGAGAGGAGTCTCGGATACCTCATGAAGGTAGGACACATCACCACAACTGGGTCAAAACAGTCATGAACCATTTGAGGAGTAGAAGGTTTGGAAGGTTTTTGTGTTGGTGGGAAGTTCTAGTCTATGTTCTAGGGGTCATTTGTTTTCAAGTACTAGTTGGGGCATTCCTGCTATTCTCTGCCTTTCGTGGCCCCTGCACTGACCATTATTTATGTGAAATGATTTATAGCATATTTTCATGGCTTTTTAAATACTTCAACACTTTTTTTGTTGAAAGCAATTAAGTTTATCAGAAAAAAATATTTGATATACTTATCAACATTTTAGTACTGCAGCTTTGTCCTTGTTCCCAGGGTAGAGCTTTCTGTGTTAGAGATGAATAAGGTATAGTGATAAAAAGTTTGTCGGTCTTCACATATTTTTCAGTAGGTCAACAGTAGTCAATCTAACCTGTAAATCCATTCTGTAATTTGATTTTAGAAAAATAAGCAAGGTTTTAGAGTGTCTGTCAGGTATCGATTCACCCAGTTATAGTGGGTTACCATCTCTAACCTGGAACTGACATCATTTTTGTGGAGGTGGGACAAATTGTGGTAGGAGAATGAGTTGCTCCAGGTTTTCAATGCCGTTTGCCTGATTTTGCTTTTACAGTACCAGTCAAAGGTTTGTACACACCCACATTTTTGACATGATAAATAAAGAAATAGTTACCATTTATTATGCAAAAAAAGATCTAATTCTTAAATCCATCAAACTAACGGGCATTTTCTGTCATATTTACAGAGTGCACTCTCATTGTTTTTACACGAGCAATAATATGACTATAATGAGTTTGCTACTGAGCGGCCGTTTAAGTTCCACACTTATGGTTTACTTTTCATCGACTCTTTTGCCTAATAAGTTCCAAAACAGCTTGTCTTTAATTTGGCTGTTGGAAAGTGGAAAGAGCTTGTTTGTCTGTTTAGTTTGCAAAATATGGCTTCTTCGAGAATTCTAAAATTTTGGATTTGGATTTGGATATTTGGAAGTAAATAATTCTCTTTTAACTTCTGACTTAAATTTCCATGAAAACAGAGCGCAGTAACATTAGCAAAGTGTGTCCAAACCTTTGACTGGTACTTTATGTTAGCTTGGTCTTTTTCACACTGTATGTCCTGGCTAACTTTGACACACTGTCGACCCTGCTAATGTCCACCCTGCCGTGACAGAGCACCTAACTGGGTGGGGATGCAGCTTGCATGCATATAAGTTTGTTTAACTTTATTGGCCTCTGTGTCTAACCCTAAAGGCACCAATTCATAAGCCTAGCTGCATCTATTCCAATACATTTTCATCCCCACTCGCCATATACTGATGGTGCCTGGTTTCTTCTCTGGAAATGGTCTGCCAGGCCTTCACTGCCGCTCTCCACAGTTCCTGTCTGTTCTAAGGGCGTAATGCCTTCAACAAGTGAAATACATGATTCTGACTATATCTCAGACACAACCTTGAAATTAGAGCGGACACTCTACACTTCAATTAGATCTTGATTGACTCATTTCAAATCCCATACAGAGGCAAAACAATGAAAATTTCATCTCTGTCCATGGACTTCACTGTAACAGCTCACCATTCCTGCAGCTGGTGCCGATTTTCTTGCAGATGGTGCCGATTTATATTTACTGGCCTGTCTCTGTCGCAGATTCACGAGAAGCTGGGACAGTATGAGCGACAGAACCCGTCGCCTATCCTACACAGTGCCTCTTCTCTGGCTGGGGATGTAAGTACAGTGCCTCACCTGTCGCAACGTCAGTCTCAAACACAGTACAGTGCAGTAAGTATGTATTTGCTTTTTTTTTGGCTTTGTATTCTCGCAAATGGGAATTGTGTGAGTAATATGTGCTTTAATGAGCTTACAGTGCAAACTGTCAGCTTACCTTTGAAGCTATTTGCAGCCATATGGGGTGATTTTTGGAATTAAAACCCTTTTTATATGTTTCACAGTCTTAATATTATGGACTGCACTGTAATAGTGAAATACGGCTGAGATCATTTTTCATTTCCATGTACACCTCAGTTCACCCACCAAAAGACACGATGACTTCAGTATTAAGATTCAATACATTTGTGACATATTTTTTGTGTTTTGTACTTATTTTAGCATTCTGTCTGAGGTATTTTAGCCCATTCCTGTCATTCTCCTGAGGTCAGTGCTTTGCCAAGGGGAACGGTGGGTAGCAGGGAGTCTGCTCTGAAAGCCAGCATGACTAGACAGCCCTGTGGAGCAGCTTGGAGGGAGAGAGAGAAGAACATTTATTTTTGCCTCCACCTAAGAGGCCTGTTTGCGTTGTGAGTGGCAGCAGAAGCCCCTCCGGTGATGGCTGTAGAGGTCAGATAGAGGTCAGGGCAGGGCTCAGTGGTGCACAAGCTGCAGCTGTGTGATGTGCTGACTCAGGCTGGGAGAGGTGTGTGAGGATTCAGTGTCTGAAATCACAGCTCACACACTAACACTGGTCACCCTACATCTCTCTCTCTCTCCCTCTCTTTCTCTCTCACACATACACACACACACACACACTGGTCACTATATCTCCGTCCATCTCTCTCTCTTGCTCTTTCTCACTCTCTTTCCCTTTCTCTCTCTCACACTCACACACCCACACACACACTGAATATATACATACAAACGGAGGTCATCATGTCATTCTCTCTCACACAAACACACAGAAACATACACACACATATTCCTTTCTCTCACGCATAGATACAAACACACTGATGCTCACATCACATACACACAGATGTGTCTCTCCCTTGCGCACACTATGTCAACCTCAGTTTACTGAAAGGCAGGCATTGTACATTTAAAGCACACAAGGGCTAACTGCACGCTGCTTCATTCATCCTGAGCAATGTTACATCTTAAATTATTTATGTTTGTTCATCTCTGTAGCAGACTATGTGCATAATAAGAGGCTTCCTGGAGCCATGGTTTTCTCCCAGGGACAGCTTTATTTTATCTCAGAATACAGAATCAGAGTTTATGGGCGAATTTTGTCAGTGATGTCAAGAAAATATCACAAATTGATAGTGATGGCAAATGAGGTGTTGTTCAGCCATGGTGGAGGTTTGCAATGTCAGACTGGTCTTGCACGATAAACACTTCTGCCTTTTGTACATTTGCTTTGTACCTTAGTCCACGCCACTGATATCCTTAGCAGCATTTGCTCCTTTAATTCTTTAAGCGCAGTGTTTATATTATTGCAGTCAACACCAGGTATGTACACTGCTTCCTCATTTAACTTATGCTCAAAGAGCCCTCGCATGCATGTGCTGCTGGTGCATGAGGAGCAGTTTTACATGCTTTCAGCACCATGGACCGTGACGCCGTCTGTCACTGACCGCTCAGCTCTGGTGCTGCTCATTTCTAAAGGTACCATTTCACGTGCCTTGGAATTTGACCTTTGAACAATATGGATTTTAGACTTTTGAAAAGATGCACTGGCAAAATTCAATGAAGTTCAGTGAACCAAAACCTCGGGTTTTTCAACAAACAGTGGTGATTATTGCATCATCAGCAGAACAACCAGTTCAAATCAATATAGTTCAATTCATTTAATTTACATGGAGCTTTATTGGCCAGACAATGAGTGAAAAACATGTTGCCGGAACAACACTTTGACATTGGCAATATTAATGAAACTGTGAATAAACACTGTATTACAATCAACAGAACATAACACATAGAGTTAAAGTTAGTGAGCTGGTAAGACAGCAGAATGGAGAGTGTTATAACATAATAACAATAAAAAACCATGATATATATTGGCAAAAATCCTGTACAAGGCTGGTATTATGTGTTATGTGGGCTGTTTTCCAGAATTTCATTAGATTTTAATAGGTAGTAATAATATAGTAATAATAACTTTTTTTGCCATCACTTACTGGAGTTCATCTTTTAACCCCCTTGTATTAAGGATCAAAACATTACTATTCTGACTCTTCTATGACGAGATGATATGAAAAACAAACTGGCCGCAGTGAACAGGCTTTGATTAAGTTCCTCCAGTTACAGGATTGTGATTGGCAGGTGGCAGAGGAGCTACAGAACAGACCAATGAGAGGCGAGGAGAAGGAACTTCTGCAGTTGCTGACATCACCTCATGTAAAGGTGATGCTGTGCAAATATATTGAATATATGTGCACACACACAAACATGCAGTACACTCACACACACTGACACACTCACACAAATATGCACTCGCATAAATGCATGCGTGCTCATACACACGCAATGTACCTTTTGTATCTATCAGTGGCTCCTAAACTCAATCCTGGAGTTCCCCTTTGATTGCTAGTTTTTGTTCCAACCACATTTGCCGGCAAATCATTTTAACAAGTCGTTCATTTTTCCCCTGAGTGTATGAGTTTAGTACTTAGTGGGATTGTTACCTTCTTAATTAACTTTATGGCAGAGGTAGCGTCGTAACTCCATGAAGAATTTATTTCCCAAAGTTCATATTGTGCCTATTGCATTATGGCAAACAGTTACATGACGGTAGAAAACATAAAAGACTGAGGTTCATCGGCCCCTAGTTTCGTTGTCATGAATAATTTTTTTTTCTTCCTTAAACATCAAAACAATGCAGGTTTGTTTTAATATCACTCACTTTGTTGCTGAGTTAATTGCTCATGAACTACTAGATGGGTGAGATTGGTAACCACGTGTCTGGACTTTCACCAGTTAGCAATGCATTGATCCAGCGCAGTCCATATTTGGTCAATTAGAGATTTATTTTTGCTTTATTTTACTGATTTAGGGCCGTGTCCATCCGCCGGTGCGCATCTGTCTAGATTCATGACTCGGAAACTACATGCAGCAGCCTCGCCATTATCCACTGACTTTGTGACCTTCACTAAAGCGTCATACCTGTTACCTTTTTGTGACCTCTGACCTTTGAACTATGTTTTTTTTTGGTTTCTAAAATGCATATCCAACATCGCTGACATTAACCTTTCCAAATTGCTGCAGTTGGTTGGCCCAATCGTCTAGTGGAGGCTTTTGAATTTTCTTTTTACCTGTGACCTTTACGCTTCCCCTATGACCTTGACCTTTTCCTGCAATTTTCAACTTTAGGAAAAATCCTTTATTGTTGCTCATCAAAACCTACAAAGTGTTGATCAAGGAAACCAATGCAACTGTTACAATTGACTTACGACCTCTACAGGACGTTTTATGTGAACTTTGACTTGCGACCTTGACCTTTCCTTTTTCTAGAGAATATCTTCCAAACGACTTTCAGTGGCCTTTCGAAAATGCATTTCAGTCCCCTGCCACTGGACAGGCGAATGAAGGCATGTTGATTTAGGCCGTCCCCGTCAGTCTGTCCATCCATTTACCCAACAGTCCATCTATTTGACTGTGCTTGCTTATTTGACAAGGGCCTTCTGCAGTCTCTGATCGGCTTGGCTTTAATCTTACAGAAGTATGGTTGCAGTATAGCCCAAGCTGCATTACATGTTCACAAACATGTTATTACACGTCATATATAGCTATTTCCAATGTTATACGAACAGGAGGTGAACCAATCCCTCATCAAAAGCATTTAAGAATAACTAGACAGTCTGGTCGACATCTAGCCTGTGCTGGGTCCACAAGGAAACCTCTGTGTTTCAGCACAAATTTGCGCATTATTCGGCCAATACTGTCCCCATGGCAACCAAAATCAATATGCGTCATAACATAAGTATAACACATGTCAATAGCAAATATGAAATTAATCGGACAAAAATTACAGCCTTATGAGTATCAGTGGTGGAGACGACGAGCATGAATCCACCCAACTTTGTCCGAGAGCTGCAATAAGCACCATGTTAAAATAATTTGACTGCCATTGCGGTTGGCACAAAAATACACAGTGGTACTCCACGGTTGGGAACTACTGTTCTATTTCTACAGAAAAGCACACAAAGGCATGGATAAAACAATACACATGCTCACTCGCACACACACTCCATCATGCACAGGCATACACAGGTATTACCAGAGCCAAAATGAGCTAAAGTCTTCCACACATACTTGCAGTTCATCAGATAGATCATTCTGAACATTAAAATGACCCTGAGTGTATATATTTCTAAATCACTCCATAATCCTTTGAATAATATATGCAGTTTAATTTCCTGAGAGCTTTGTTTTGTTGCGTAACATCCAGCATAACAGTCGTGGATTAATTTGACTGTTTCCGGAATAAATTATGCAGGTCACTTGTAATTAGTCAGAGCCTTTGTAATATCGAGGCCCTGAGCTCTGAGGATCAAAAACAATCTAATTTAACTTAAAAAAAAAGAAAAGAAATGGACTAATTTCCCTTCGGCTCTCTCTCCTATTCCCACTCGCCTCTCCCTCTTTTCTCCTTCCTCTCTGTCCCTGTCTCTCTCTTACTCCCTCTCACCCCTTCTTCCTCCCCTCTCTCTCTATTTATTAATTTCTCCTTCCATTCCTCTCCCTCTCTCCCTCAAACCTTCCCCTATCTCTGCTATTCTCTGCCATCATCTCTCTGTTCTTCTTGTTCTTTCCTTTCATCGATGTCAGGCTGTGTTCCGTGTGCATGACACAGTGGCTCAGAAGAACTTTGGCCCCGTCCTGCCCCCGCTGCTGGAGGACTCTGACCATGATTTGGAGGAGGAGTCAGTGAAGATAGTGAGACTGGTGAAGAACAAGGAGCCCTTAGTAGGTACCAGTCATGCTCAGCGATATACTGACATTTTAGCACAGAGCCGAGTACCAGTCATGCTCAGGGATATATATACTGACATTTTAGCACAGAGCCGAGTACCAGTCATGCTCAGGGATATACATACTGACATTTTAGCACAGAGCCGAGTACCAGTCATGCTCAGAGATATATATACTGACATTTTAGCATAGAGCCGAGTACCAGTCATGCTCAGGGATATAGTAACATTTTAGCACAGCACTGAGCACCAGTCATGCTGAGGGATATAGTAACATTTTAGTACAGCACTGAGTGCCAGTCATGCTCAGGGATATAATAACATTTTAGCACAGCACTGAGTACCAGTCATGCTCAGGGATATAGTAACATTTTAGCACAGCACTGAGTACCAGTCAGGCTGAGGGATATAGTGACATTTTAGCACAGCACTGAGTACCAGTCATGCTCAGGGATATAGTAACATTTTAGCACAGCACTGAGCACCAGTCATGCTGAGGGATATAGTAACATTTTAGTACAGCACTGAGTGCCAGTCATGCTCAGGGATATAATAACATTTTAGCACAGCACTGAGTACCAGTCATGCTCAGGGATATAGTAACATTTTAGCACAGCACTGAGTTCCAGTCAGGCTGAGGGATATAGTGACATTTTAGCACAGCACTGAGTACCAGTCATGCTCAGGGATATAGTAACATTTTAGCACAGCACTGAGTACCAGTCATGCTCAGGGATATAGTAACATTTTAGCACAGCACTGAGTACCAGTCATGCTCAGGGATATAGTAACATTTTAGCACAGCACTGAGTTCCAGTCATGCTCAGGGATATAGTAAGATTTTAGCACAGTACTGAGCACCAGTCATGCTCAGGGATATAGTAACATTTTAGCACAGCACACACTCTTATAGGTTTACTCTGTCACAACAGTGCATGATGAACAACAATGCAGTGCAAGAATATGGTGAGTAAGGTTGTTGTATATAAATACGCAAAGTTATCAGTGAAGTGCAAAGACAGTATTGCACAATTTGAGTTGGACTTTCAATTTCTCACTGTTTATTCATCTTCACTAGGGGGCAACCATCCGGAGGGATGAGACCACGGGTGCTGTCATAGTGGCCCGCATCATGAGGGGCGGTGCTGCAGATCGCAGTGGTAAGTCACTTTGTAAACGTCGTGAATTCAATCCAATTTGCAGAAGTTTGGGTCTGACATAAGCGACCAAAGTTGGTCAAATAGGAGTTTAGGTCACGTGACATTACTAGCTCAGAGACCTCGATTTTTGATGGATAAATTCACTTGTACACACACCCTTTTTCAGTTAGCTATGGTCTCTCTCTCTCTGTTGAATTATTAGGATATGGGCACCTTTCTATAAAATCCATCCAGCCCTCAAACCTCTGGAAGAGCATATTTATTAGAGTGTTAAACTGGCCTTGAACTTTACTTCATGCCTAATAACACCCCCTACTCGTGCCTACATTCACGACTTCAAATTATGACTTTTTGTGCTGAATTATTTTCATGACACCCTGTAATATAAGCATCTCCCTGCTCATGGAATTGAAATGGGATAGCAGAGATTTGCAATGGAAGTGCTGCTTTTTTGCAGGGAAATTAGCAAGTGTAGGTGTTTGTGTCTGTGAGTGAGTGTTTGTTTATCTGTGTATGTGTGTATTTCCTGTGCTCCATACAACCTGCCCCCACAAGCCTCTATCCTGTATTCAATGAGATTAACAGGGATCACATTAATGTTTATTGATGATGTAATGAATTTTCAGTGCACCCTATTGAGAGCACTGAAGTAAAAACAAGGGCAATTGGATTCAAGTGCAAAGAAGCAAATGAGTTGTTTATTACTCCCCTGACCTATAAGGGGTGAGGGTATTTCGTACCCTAGAAATCTAGATGTACCCCAGCAGTAGCAAATAGTTTTGCTCAGCTGGCCCTTCTAGCCACGAGCCATAGGGCCCCAGTACTAACAAGTGATTGGTCCGACCAACGTTTGGTAGGACCAATCACAATGCTCTATGTTTATAGAGAGTCGTTGGGTGGGCTTAGCACGATGAGGACAGCGCTGCGACGGAGCAAAACAACTGAGGTAGCTGTGGCAAAGAAACACCAGTCGTTTGGATCGGCTTTGGCACTGACTTTGGAAGAGTGAGACATTTCTTTGAAAGATGTGCCAAAAAAGGCACTCAAGTCATTCCTTTCAAAGATTGATGTATTTGCTGTTTTGCCGACGGGATACGGCAAAAGTTCAATTTACCAGCTGGCTCCGCTGGTAGCGAAACAAATGGGAGTCAGTGAGTGACGGCGTTTACGTGAACACCATATTCCGATTAAGGTCCATATTCGGGTTACGGTACTATTCCGAAAAAGATGTTTATATGCGCTGAGCGACGGGAATATTCAGTTTACAAGTTAATTAGCATATCCACCGCTTTGGTCCAATCTCAACACCAGGTTTTCAGCAAATATAACGCTCAAAAGTAATCGTCATGGCTTTGGTTGCCTTCTGTTAGAGCTTCAAAGCCGACATCGACTTCACTTCTCTTGGCCATTGCCATCACCAGCGGTCTCTGTCCCAGAATTTCATCCATGACCGCAAAATAAATGAAACAGGCTGGATTAGGGCCACTGGTATTGTTTTGTTTTTGGCTGTGGCTATTTTCACGCCAGTCGTGAGCTTACTGTAATTTGCTATTCTTATGAATTTATGTATCCGCATGCACAATAGGAAATTCGACCTCGGAAAATAATTGCAACTCAACTGGGTTGAAAACATCCCGCTTTCGCTGCGTGACTTGTGGTTAATATTACTAGACCGGCTACCCGGCTTATTTACTTTAAGTTACGGTCAGAATGTCCTCTACTCAAGTAATGTAGGGTTAGTTATTAGCCAGCTAACTTGCGAGCTTGCCATCTAACTCGTCAGCCAACTTGTACTCTAGAATTTTTTGCAAGGACAAACTTTATGCAGCTATCAGCTCTTCCACCCAACACTAATCACTACTGACTATTGATTATGGAGAGTGACGACCTGACATTTTCCCAAATATTAATGAGCAAACGTTCAACCTAAAATTACACTCTCATAACTACCTAACCCGCCAAGTCAAGCAGCTAGAAAACATAAGTAATGTTACAGCCGTCCCGCTGGCTAATGTCAGCTGATACATTATAGTTCATGCCGTGGCATGAACATAGACTGTATAAATCAGTCTATGGGTTCAAGTCCAGATATCTTACATTGTACATGAAATACCGAAGCTCGTAAGAATAGCAAATTGGAGTAAGATTATGACTGGCTTAAAAACAGCCACTGTCTGTATTTTTTTTCCACTTTGGAATATGCCGCCTTCAGAGTTTTCCAGTGATGCTTAACTTGGTTGGCAGTTCACACAAAACCAGCCTCTGTCCACTTTTCGTGTACCTTAAAGATAAGATATACTTTATTGAACCCCGTGGGGTAATTTGTCCGCTGCATTTCAGCCATCCTGTAGTTAGGAGCAGTGGGCAGCCACAGAGCAGCGCCTGGGGACCAACTCCAGTTCTAGGGCCAGTTCCTTGGTCAGGGGTACTGGTTGGAGTGTTCCTATGAGGCATGTTTTCGTGGGTGGGGGAACCCACGCGAACACGGGGAGATCATGCAAACTCCACACAGAAAGGCCCAGGCTGGATTCAAACCCACATCCCCACACCCTTCTTGCTGTGAGGCAGTAGTGCTAACCACTGTGCCACCGTGCCGCCCAGATATTTGTAAAGTATCTGGCTGATCCCGATACTTCCGCTCCCTGCCTCCCCAGGTCTGGTTCACGTGGGCGATGAACTCCGCGAAGTCAACGGCATCTCCATCGCGCAGAGGAGGCCAGATGAAATCAGTCACCTTTTGGTGAGGAGCACATGCTGGTTCAGATTCAACAGTCATTTTGGATTTCATGTTGGGAATCATATGGGCCAAAGTTCAAAGAATAATAATGTAATCACACTCACAGCCTTCTACTTTCATTCCAGTCACAGTCTCAGGGTTCTATTACACTCAAAGTCATCCCAGCAATCAGGGATGAAGACAAAATTAAAGAGAGCAAGGTATGAACCAGAGTGACTTGTTCTGTGTATAGGTCTACAGTATGTGTGTGGCTGTATAATGTTTGTGTGTGCATTTGTATATATGCCTGTATGCAAATGAGTGTGTTTGTGCGCAGAATTCATGTCTTCATGTGTTTATGTCCATATCTTTTTTACTTGTGCTGTTAGATTCATAAATATTTGGACATTAAAAAAGTTATAGTTATTTCAAGAGTTGATTTTTTTGGGTACCATTCAAGAGCTCAGGAATGGGGGGAACGTCAGGGCTAAAGACCCTGTTAGTGGGTGTCAGCATAGCATCTTAATTGCGGCAGTAGGCCTAACTTCAAATGGTAAAAAATATATCTTACTTACAATCCCAGGACCAGCAATACATAAACCCTTTATGTAAGTAGATTATGATTGTCTCTCCAACTTAATAAAACTAATTCCCATACCGGCCATTCGTTCCTTGGTTGAGATTAAACCCCTAGGTATCCGCCACACCGGGGCTAGAAAGAATGTACAAGTGTTAAGAGTGATGGAGACCACGCAAAGGGAATAACAATAATTTATTCACCAGGTAGGCACAAGCTTAGATCAAATAAATCAATGTTAAGCCAATTACAAGTAACACACAATTAAGAAAGGGAGAATAAGGTCATACCTGGAGGAAAGCTACACACACACTCACGCACGCGGGGAGGGATCGAATACGATTCTCCCTGATTGGAAAGTTTCTCTTTCCTGTAAGCCTAACCACATCTTTGATCCAGGCGGCAAGGCCATAAACACCCTGGAAGGGAGGTCGAATCTGGTTTTGGGGTTTTTGCACCATTTGGAGGATGTAATAAATTAGCTGAGAGAGGAGAATAGGATGATTACCCAAGCGGATTTTGACCAATTTTCGGGAGTTTCCAAAAGGAAATGAATTATAATTTCAATGGGAATGAAACATACTCCATTCAACTCCTTGGATTCCCCTGAGAATTACAAGATCAAGCATGATATTAATATGTACTAATATGATGCAGTTGTCATGAAAAAGCCTTAAGATGAATTAGTATAGAGGTAAATTGGGTTATCACACTTTGATCTTTAGAACCTCTCCTCCCAGGGCGCAGTTCTAGGCTAGATCTTCGCCCAGGCTCCCCCATGTTGAGAAATCTGCCTTCTGCTTCCCGGTGTCTTCTTTTCAAAGCCCATCGATCACAGAAGCACCACTCGCCTACTGATGCATTTGCTTTTGGTTTATGGTGGCCAGACTGTACATTCAGCAAAGCGCGGCTGCTAACGTAAGGGACTTACTGCCATACGCAACCCGACCGGCCGGTGACCCAGTCAATTGCGATCCTGTAGTGGTTACCAGCCACCCAGAAGGGAACCAACGGTCTGATCCCTACCTCACTTAGCTATGGGTATAAAAACTTTGACCGTTTTCACCAGCCTTGCCTGTTCACAGATGTCGTACTTTGCGTCCCTCTGCTTAGGTGTGGGCTATCACCCACGTACCACATGATGCCCACAACACGCAAACTAGACGGTACCACAGCAGTATGTCAATTCATACTTCACTGGACACAAGGGCCTTCAGTTTACTCCCCTGCACCTTTTTTATCACCTTTTAATGAGCCCTCTGAGCTTTGCAGCCCCACCGCCGCCTGTTCTGCACAAGGTTTGGGAGGCCTAATCCCCTACCCTATACAGAAGTGATTTCTTCACAGAATATTGAACATATAACATATATTATGAAGTTCCCAGAGATTTAGATTATTTTAAACATATTAATATAACTGGACTTTAACTTAAGAATAAGGACAGTGATATGACTCCCACAGGGCATTGTGGCAGCCAGAGCTTTGCACCTACCCCCCCGTACAGAGTAAAACCAGGGACACTTACAGGCCAGTGACACCTCCCACTGGCAGCATAGGGAGCATCCAAGGGGGAAGGCCTTAACAGTTTTCAGCTATTTGGCCTGGCTCTGGACCGAGCTTATCAACCATTTGTCACTTATATTTCCAGATTCTACAATTTCTTGAGGAAACCTATTATTTGAACGGTAGACTCACTCAGTCAGTGTTGAAGCACAGTATTTATTGACCTTACTGTATACTCTATGCCCCTATTTGTATGTGTCTGTACGTGTAAGTGAGATTATTGTGCCAGCAGTATGTCCAACAGAACTATATGATTTGGGAATATGAGTTTGACTGACAGTTCTGCATTTGGTTCCTCCAGGTGTACATGAGGGCCCTATTTGACTATGTGCCCAGGGAGGACAAGGCCACGCCCTGTCAGGAAGCTGGGCTTCCTTTCTGTCACGGTGACATCCTGCAGGTGGTGAGCCAAGACGACGACACCTGGTGGCAGGCCAAGCGGGTGGGGGACAATAACCTCCGGGCAGGGCTTATCCCCTCGAAACAGTTCCAGGAAAGGTGAGCCGCAATGCCCCTCATTATTACGGTCAGAGTAGGGTATAGTGGCAAACGAGAAGGCCCTTGCGAAAACTTCAAGAACTGTTCTTGAAGAATTCTTGAAACGCTCTTGGATTTTGTTCTTGAATTATTCTGGAACTGCTCATGAGGAATTCTTGAAAAGTACATGAGGCTATTGTTCTTGAACTTTAACTTCAAGAATTACAATGTTCTTGAACAATAAATTCTTGATTTACTGTTCAAGAACAGATCAAGAATTTTCTAGTTCTTAAATTTTTTTAGGTACTGTTCAAGAACAGATCAAGAATTTTTTTGTTCTTGAATTTTTTGTTAAGAACTGTTCAAGAACAGATCAAGGACTTTTCAAGAATTTCAGGTTCTAGAATTTACGTCTGGAATATTTTAGGAACAGTTCAAGAACGGTTCCTGAAGTATTCTTGAACTGTTTAAGTTTTTGAAAAATGTTTTGTCGGGGGGCTGCAGTCTCTGGACTGCATTTCTAGAACCCTGCTTTTGCCCATTCTCATTCCGGTGCGTCATATAATGAGGCCCTCTGACCAAGCGTCAATATACGACAAAAACACAAGCTTTTGGCATTCTTATTTGACACCACTATCAAAACAAACCCTATCCCCTACCCTAAGCGAATTTGCGAACCCTTGGACAGCAAAGGAAGGTCCCGCCTTGACCGTAGCCTGAACATATTTCATTGGTTGTTCGAACACCTTCTAGTGTGGCATTGTATGTACCCCGTCCCTTACCACTTATAATTCCAGATTCTACATTTCTTGAGGAGACCTATTATTTGAACGGTAGACTCACTCAGTCAATGAAGCACAGTATTTATTGACCTTACTGTATACTCTATGCCCCTATTTGTATGTGTCTGTATGTGTAAGTGAGATTATTGAGATTATCATATAGTTGATTTGATTTGGGAATAAAATTCGCTAACCCTAACCTAAGCCTAACCACCAATGAAATTCGTTCAGGGGTGTGGTCAAGGTGGGACCTTCCTTTGCTGTCTTAGGGTTTGCAAATTTGCATCCCCTAGCTCCATCTCCAAAATTCAAATATGGATGCCGAAAGCCACTATTTTTGGGAATGGGAATGGATCTTATAACTGCATTCCAGAAAGTGCAGTCCTGAAATTGCAGCTTCCTTTATTGCAAGAATGTAATATTGAATGGTCATGGCTGTATCCACATTTGCGTTCTAGTCCTGCTGTCTGTTTACTCTCTCCTTGGTCCCTAACAATCATATTTGCTCAGTATTTTCAGGGAGTTGCCCGCTAAACTAATGTGATTTTAAGTAATTTTATCACAGCATGTAACCATGGAAACAAGGCTTTCCGGCTTCATGGGGAAGTCACAGTCAGCGATAGAGCAGGGACTCGCTGTCTTTAGATTGAGAGGAGTGACTCAGTACTCAATGAATCATGCAAACACTGTGTGAATTGCTATTATTAAAGTAGTTAACATATGTTAGCAGTAGCTCCCTCTCTCATGAAGTTCACCATATTTAACTCCCTTAACTGTGCTATTCTATCCTTTAATTTTCTTTGGAATAAAGCTTGTTGTGAGTCCCATGTTTTGCCATTAGCCTAATATAGGGCTCTACTAGTCAAAATATTCCCTCCAGGCTAAAGGAGGACTCAATATTAGAAATAGTTATGATCTATATTACAAATATTATTTCAGCAAGACATTATGAGACTGTAGGTGAGGCGTATTGGGGGAATGGGGAGCTTGCTCATTACTCGACCAGAAATTATGTTCCCAGGAGGAACATAATTTCCCCGCACATTTTCGATCTACAGTTTGGAAATGTTAAAAATTTCTTAAATAAATAATTAATCATTCGAAACTTCTTCACTTCTACTTGTCATGCAGTTTTGCAGACACTTCAGTCCACTCCTTGGTATCAGGGAGAGGTGGGACGCCTAGGATTGGTACTCTCTGTTCACACTTTTAAAAGGCGGAATTAAATGCTAGTTGAATCTGCTGGAGAGACACATTTGATAGTACAGTGTTATAAGTCAAGCTCATTCCCTCCATAAACCTGTCAGACTACACCACATGTGACACTTCTTATGCCTGCAGGAAATAGTAGGCAGGACTGAGGGTGTAAATAAGCTGAGGTGGCATAAATAATGCTTTTTAGACCTTCACAGCAAATTTATGATGGCAGCTGCCACTTTATGTGCCTGTTTTCACAGACGGTTAGCCCACCGGTTGAAAATGGGAACAATTCAACCTTCGAAGTCCCCCAAAAAACACTTGTGTAAGTTTACATTTCTATACTTTGTATTTTAAAGCCTAAAACATAGCCATAGTTTGTCTCACCGCTCTCTGATATTTACTGTTCTGCACTGTTTGCAGAGTATTTTATAACTTGTTTTAATGGCAAAAGTAATTTGTTGATTGTGTGTCATGTTACTATTACAGTTCAATGCACTTTCAAAATTTTGCTGATATATTTAGTTGTAACAGGTCATTTTGACTTTGATGCTATTTAATTTAATCACTCCAGCAACCCACATATTCCAATACATAATCAAACTAGATTCAATGTCATACTTTAAAAGTGTGTGTGTGTATTGGGGGGGGGGGGGGGGGGGGGGGCTCAGAAGTAAATATAAAATAGTAATTTTCATGATGTAATTTATACAAACAACAGGACATAACACAAATGTTAGCACCTGGCTTTGTCAAAATAAGACCCAGGTCAGTAAAGCAGGCAGCTTTTGAATGTTTCTTTCAATGGGTGCTCAGTGTGAAAGGCCATGCTGGTGAAAAGGCTTGGTTGGTTTAAACATGGTTTAATGTCGCTGGAGTGCTTTGTAGTGGTAAATCCGACCGTGATCCGATTACATTGAGCTGATTGGAGGGGAAAAAAGGGTTTAACAATATGTCAGCTTGCCTGCTGATGCCTTGCTGGGTGGCAGTATTTTTCTTGGCTAATCCCATCCTTCATTTGAACACTGGCCTTCTTTTTTTATGGCTTAAACCATTCTCGCACAACGCCATACAGCAGTAGGCAATTAAAATATATAGCCAGTTTTCATACGTCCAAAACCTTCACTCAAGCAGTTACAATGGGGCTGACAAGTGTTCATGGTCATGTGTTAGAACTTTCGGCTTACTGATTCATAATTATGCCGTTTGGGTGACGTAATGCCCTGCAACGTTGACCTTCTCAGCACTCATGATTATTCAGCATGAATGCAGTGTGTATATATATATATATATATATATAGTAATGACTAAACCCTAAGGGTTTAATTACTATGAGTGTTGGATGCCATTTCTTTTTTTGTCCACAAGTCCACCTGTTTGTTGTTTTTTCTCCCTGCTAACACCAGATGACCAAGGCTGTGACCAAGGTAGGTATATCATTGAACAGTCTGCATGCCCTCTATATGGAAATGGGTTTCCCACAACCATTGGCTCTGGAAGTATTTTCATTAAGGGCATTAGAAAGCACCATATGTCAAAGCTATAAGCACATTTAACCCCATATGTTTCAATCCAATCCCTAGTTATTTTGTGCTATGGCTTCATGGTCTTATGATTTCATTTCCTCATGACATTTAATTTTTACGCTTGTAAAACTAAATAAAATCAATTGGTGAGGCTATATGTGCAGTCGTTTGTGTACTTAGGTCAGTACTGGGATGTGAAAGACTATATGCTGGGATGGATCAGTCACCAAGGCGTCCTCTCTACCCACAAAACCATAATCCTACCAGCTGTTGGCCTGCTGTACGACTGCTGAAATTTGGGTTAAGTAGTTGCCATTCGGCTACAAAGAGTGTCATGTCAGGAGCCAGCAGTCTTTGCCTCTACACGTTCCTCCTCTCTCACTTTTCCTCCTAGTATTTCTATCGTTCCCTCTTTCCCTCCCTCTTTAGCTGATGGAAATGACTTGACCATGTAACACTGAGATTGCAATGCTTCGCAATCAGAGGCGAGTACTCAGGAATGTCAAAATAACCAAAATTGATTTTAATATGAGAGTCTGGTTTGAGTGCGATGTTAATGTCTGTTCCTCATGGAGGCTGTTCTGTGTCGCTCTGTGGGGCTACTCGGGACTGACTGTTTACATGAAAGCCGGTAATAAGGTCTCAGCTTGCGTAGAGATTTTCGGAGATAATTGATGCGTCAATCTGCGACTTTTCCATCAGCTGATTTTCACTGGATACTGTAGCAGGCTGCAGAGCGTTTCAATAAGCCCTCGTCCTTAGAGCTGCTCTCGCTGCTTGTGCAGAGTTGCCAGCTTTGTCATATTGCACTATATTGATCAGATTCAGTCATTAGAATTGGTTTTTGAGGATTCTCTTTCATTTTGAAGTGGAAGCAAAAGCTAAAATAATTTCGTTAATTGCATATGATCTTCAGCCCCTTTCCGTTTGCGTGGCAGTTTGTAAAAAAACAACATTATAAGGCAAATATATATTTTTGCAGATTATGACCAGTTGCTAAATTGTCTATTTTGCATAATAAATACAGAGTACCATTAAATATTTAGTCAAGTGATGGCCAGAGGCACTTTGCACTATCATATGCTGCCATCCAGTGGCACATCTAAGTACTCTGGGTTCCCCCCACAGAGTACTGGTTTGGGCCTACCATCAAACTGAAATCTTTCTGGGACGCTTGCTGCCCAGCTGTGGGTGTTTAACCCCAGGCTGTGGACCTCCAGAATCATCACCGCCCATGTAGCAATGTCCCTGGTAGCACTTAACCCTCTCCTGTGTATCCATCTGTATATCTGTCTATGTCAGGGAAGCCCCAGGACCACTCAAACTTCAACATTGAATGTCTTCTTCATTTCCTACCTGCTTTAATGACAGAAACTGTGTAATTTGCACAGAAATAGATGCCAGCCGGGGTTTGTGAATTTTGAAATTTAATTCCTGAATAATTCTGTAATTGAATTTCCAATTGTTTTGCCTCACTGGAATAATTTTCTTATAATCCTTAATAGGCTCATGCAAAACAGCAAAAATAAAAAAAAATGGCCTTATTGCATTCTGGGCAAAGTGATTAAGGATTGTAGATGGAATGGATACTGGTGGATACAGTAGAATGCAACCGGTTATCCCTTTGCTCTCGAGTTCTTTGTCATGCTGTTCATGTGAGGTCAGCAGGTGTCCAGTGTTCCCTTCCAGAATTTTCTTTCGTTGCTAGTACCATTCTCTGCCCCCCTCCGCCCTCCAGACCCTGACCTACCTCTACCTGCTCCAGTCTGCCTTTCTTCACCCACCCCACCCCACCACCTCCACCCCCACAGCTGTGTCCTACGAGTATCTCAATCCTCTGTTCATCCCATCTTCTCCCTGCTTGCTTTTCCAACAGAGGACTGTGACTGTGAGGGCTATATCAGTGGACTGTACATAGGTGAGACCATGCATGCCTTTTTCAGCTTTCTATCGAATCAAAGCTGGGCTCTGTACAAGGCCAGAGCCAATCAGTAGCCACGGTAAGCAGATGGTGCTATTGGCTGATGATGAGGGAGGGGGCGGGCTTGGGCTGAGACGGGCGACTGAGAAGAGGGGAGGGGCATGCTGTGAGGTCATAAATCAAAGCATACTTCTGCATCCAAATCAAAGCACTAATTTTTGCCGTCCTCTTTTTATGCTGTTTTTTTGCATACTTTTAAGATAGGCAGTGCGCAAAAAGTATTCATTTTTTCTCTGCTATTTTTCCTCTGCACTGTTGAAGTTCTGGTTGTTGAAGGAAAATATCAGCAATGTATCATCAAAGTTATGTGTCATAGTTACGAGGCACAAAAATTTGGTTACCTACTGCAATGCAGGTTTTAAGTTAAAACCTATGGAATAAGTGCTGCATATGATCTAGGGATTTGAACTGATCTGCATTTTGTTAAACTGTCTCCTATGAAGCAACTTTCACATCCATAGTTGCTAGACGAACATACTCAATAGTGTGGAAAGGTATTGAACTCAGTGCAGTTCAAACATTCCCGTCGGTAGGGTTTTCTCAGGAGATTTTAGCCAGGTACCAGCCTAGTATGTCCCTGCATAACACCACCTTTGTTGTATCTGTAGTAGGGTAAATCCCATACCCTGGCTAGATGGCATAGCAAAGGTCCCCAAACTGATTCAAAACCAGTTGTCTCAAGCCTACTACTTGTGTCAACTCTTTGATATTTATGACCAAGGACTATTTTAACACACTGCAACCAGCCAGAGTCGCAGAGATTTTCAAAGATAACTCAGTTCTGTGTTAGAGCTGGTGTGAATATTCCCTCCCTTGGCCATTGTAAATAAACTCCAGTTCTCTACTGAGAAGTCATTAGTCTGTTTTTCATCTTCTCATATCTGATTTCATGGAAAAAATTCATCAGAATCCGATGAGGTATTGAGCTTGAAGTGGGTTGCTATTCTACAGGGAATAAAGGCTGAGCATGTTTGATGTTTACAGTACAATGAACTTGCTTCACTCAAGGATAGTACTTTCCTGGAACTGGCAGTTGAAATGTCTTCCAGATAAGAAAAGCAAAACCAGGCAATCAACACTTTTTAGAGTCAGGGAAATACTATTTATGACATCACCATTATTGAGTTCAGGCCTTGACTATACCTCATAAGACTGAGCAGGAGCCCATCTCTCCAGAACAATCCCTTACTTGAAGGCTTCCCGCTGTAGTTGGAAGAGAATATCCTCAAGACTGCCCAGTGAATTAGCAGAGCTGCCCACACAACGGCAGTGTTATAGACAAATATTCCCGACTGTTGTGCCGATAAATAGATTTGTCCACCCGACGGTTGTGCTGATAGTCACTGTTGCTGTAGTTATAGCGTGGCAACTGAAGTCACTGTCTCTCTGAGTCCCGCTCAAACACCTTAACAATTTGGCTACAAGCCAGACTCCCATTGCATGTTTGTTTTTGAATATCTTATTGAATATCAATGCTCTCACAGCATTTGGTGACCCATCCAAAAAAGCTTGTGCCAGCGGTTTGTTTTGATCTCCATGAAAAATATTTCGTTCCTCGTGTTTTTTCTGGCAAAACTGAAACCAAAGACAAACGCTGCCATAGTTTTTTTCCTTTTTACCTCCGCCCAATTAATTTGGAGGAGGTTGTGTGATCATTACTGTTTGTCTGTTGGTTGGTTTGTTGGTTTGTTTGTAAGCAGGATTACACAAAAAGTTATGGATGGATTTTCCTCAAATTTGGTGGAATGATTAAGTATTGTTTAAGGAAGAGGTGATTCAAAAACACATTAAAAACATATTTGCGCAAAGACTACAGGACTGCATAAACGCAGGGGTTACAAGCTAACACTGGCAGAAATATCATTGAGTGCACTGGCGGAGATACTTGCGCAATCTGAGCGCAGCTCTAGTTTTAGTTTTGTAATGAGTTTCACTGTCCAACTCAGCCCTCGCTCAAGCATGCGTCTGTCTGTCTTTCTGTCTGTCCTAATACAGCTGGCCTTAGGATGAGTTTTCGCTTGAGCCGAAAGGACCGGCAGGGGTCGCCAGGTGTGACACGCCCTCAGGAGTCCAGCGAGGCGCAGTTCCTGACGTATGAGGAAGTCACACGCTACCAGCACAAGCCCAATGAAAGACCCCGGGTTGTGGTGCTGATCGGTAGGAGGATTCAGCCTGTTGGAGTAATTTTTTGACTGACCATTTGATAGTTTTGATAACTATTAAACCATTTACGCCAATTTCACTGATTAGAGATATACTCTGTGCAACACATACATTCTGTCAGAGTAGGCCTCTCTCCTCTTGACCAGCTAGACACAAAGTCTGTAAGATTAATGTTTGTGTCGACAATTTAGAGATATGCTAGGAAGTCTTTGCCCTGGCAGTAACAGCTGCCCAGTCAAAACTTATTTCTAAAGCAGAACAATAACATGGCTCGGTCATGGGACTTGGTGTCTTATGTGATGCGAGAGGGCTGGTGCTGAGATGTAGGAAAGTTACTGGGATTTGTCTGTAAAAGACCTGCTTGCAGTGGTTCTCAAACTCAGTCCAGATGCCCCGCTGTGTATGATGGTTTTTGTTACAGCCATAATTTCAATCTTAAGATTTTTAAAAAGCTGTTGGTTTGTCTTAATTAGGTGAATTCCATGTTTAGAGCAGTTCTTTATCCTCTTCAGCCACATTTGACAAATCTATACATGCCATGAAGAATAAAAAATCCATATCCAAGTTGATAAATATTAAAAACTAGTACAATAACTGGTGAAGGAAACAATTTAACTAAACATTTAACCAAGTTAAACAATTGGTTAATCAACAAACAATAGGTTTCTCATTTTCAGGAGAAATTTTCTCCTGAAACGTCCATTTTCAGGCAAAATATTGAACGGCTTAGAATAAAGTCATCGCTTTTAACAATTGGTCAGTGTTTGAAGTCTGTGATGAGTCTGTGATGCGTGCACATCGCCAGACGCTGCAAATTTTTTTAGCGAATGAGAAAATGAGCAATTTCAACAGTTTACACTGAATCATGAATTCATCAGTCATGGAAAACATGACAATGGGACTTTATTGCCAGTGGTACTTCAACCCCAGGTTAGGATCTGAGCTGAAAATCTTTATATCTGGCCCATGGATGTGACACATTCACCACCCCTGAGAGGAGCCTGTTGGTCCTTTACTTTTATTTGTGATCCACACTTCTGTAATTTTTGGCCTCATAGGGCAATAAGTGCAATATGAAAGAGGGGATTTTATTTTGGCATTGCAAAGCTTCTATTGGCTTAAAGATAATTTAAAAGGTAAATAATCCTGCCAAACATCAAAAATACTTAATATAGAAAACTTAAGTGCTTGTTAATGTCCTGGGATTGTAACTGAGGTTGGAATGAAAGCCAGCGTACACAGCGGACCCTCAGGACTGAGTTTTAGAACCACTGTCTTGGAGGAAGGGTTTAAAGTAAAAACCTCATCTATGCTCAGCCATTTACATCTATACATTTACCATGGCTTGTTTTGTGCGAGCTGGATAAGAGATCAACTTGCTTTATTGGGTGTTACATATTTTAATGGTAATTTAGACCAACAAATGCAACAAGGACACAATCAAACCATCATTTACAGTGAAAATCAACAAAAAATTGTATAATGACAGACTGAATGCTAGAGATAAACAAGTGCAACCTCTAATGAACAGGACATTCAGTTTGAGTCCATGAGACATAGATTCCCCCGCAGCTGGGAAACTCAACAAAGTATTCATAAGTTCAAACATCGGAAATTTCGTCAAAATTTTGAAAAAATTCAAAGACAAGGTATGAGATGCACACCTTTAGTGCCCCTACAAAGCAGACAGATAAATTCAATGAATTCTGTCGACTGGTTTTTGAGGAGGAGTTGAAAAACTATACCCTCTTTCAACATTATCAAGCCCGTGTTGACATGCGTATGTACATACGGACCGACAACGGTAACCTCATGTGCCCCCAACCATATATGGTGGCAATCAAGGGGGAAAGAAGGGATCCATAAAAAAAAAAAATCACAATTCTGTGGCACATATCAGGGGCTTAGTTTCAGTAATTTGGCAGGTCACCCTCCAGTGGGCAAGACAGAAGATAAGGAGTGAGATTTTAATCAATCCCAGGAAATCAATGTCCAAACTCTTCTCTGAGTCATTCTACATAGTTGCGGCCTTTGCATTTTATTTATGGTGTCCTTCCCTCCGACAGGATCCCTGGGGGCTCGGATCAATGAACTGAAAAAGAGGGTGATCATTGAGAACCCTCACCGCTATGGAGTGGCAGTACCACGTGAGTACCGTCATTACTGAAGCCCTTTCCCAGCTCCCAGAATCTTCTATACTGGGATTCAGAACTTCCTCAAGTATTCACTCTAGGAGACTGGAGGAAGAAAATGTAAATTCGTAGCAGTCCCCGCAGTTTGATAAATTAGACAAGCATTTGAGTCTTGGATTAAATCTTATTGCATGCCCTCATAAAAGAGACTTGATTTGACCTGACTTTTTATTTATTTGAGATCTCTTGACTATTCTAATATTCATTATACCTGACTCAATGGGACACTCGGTTCATTGAGGACACTGACATTAGATTTAACGATTTTTTTTTAGATGACCTGCATTTGATTTTGGCGTTGACTCTGCTCGAGTGATGCTTTGGAACAATCTGAGCAAGCATGACACAGACAGTCCCTGAGATCACAACCCCCCAGAGCCTGAGCTTCTTCTAAATCTCGTAAAAGTTTAAGTTATTGAACATAATATGAAAGAGTGCTGCTTACGATGTACAATGTTAATTTTAAAGGAGGAGGCTGGGGAGGTGGTGGGAGATGAGAAACATATTTCTTCTTAACCCAAGTACGAGTGGTGTAGAGTGCACGGCGCCAGAGACATGAATCAACACTGCCTTGGATATAAAAGCTCACCAATTTCTTATTACATAACATGACTGTCAAGAACAGACCTTTCAGCCCAACTACGCTCGCCAGTTTCTTTACACTATTGTGAATATATCCCTTCAGATACTCAGTGACTCAATGGTATCCAGCTTTAAGTCAAGCCTGCTCTTGAAAACCCCCAAGGTCTCTGCCTCAACAATATGGTCAGGCAAGCTACTCCACATTGAAATTACTCTTTGGGTAAAGAAATATTTCCGAATATCAGTGCTAAATTTACCTTTGGTCAACTTCCATTTGTGACCCCGAGTTCTACTAACAACACTTTGTCGAAGGAATCCTACATAATTCACTTTGTTAATCCCTTTAACATATTTTAAGACCTCAATCAAATCACCCCTTAGTCTCCTTTTCCTAAGACTAAAGAGATTAAGGATCTTCAGCCTCTTCTCATAGCTTTCATCTTTTATACCTGGAATAAGCTTAGTGGCTCTTCTTTGAACTTTCTCTAGAGCCTCTATATCTCTCTTAAAGTATGGTCCCCAGAACTGTACACAATACTCCAGATGTGGTCTGACGAATGTGTTGTACAAAAGAAGCATCACCTCCATTGATTTGTACTCAATACTTTTGGCAATGTATCCCACCACCCGATTGGCTTTTTTAACTGCTACGGCACAATGGCTTGAGCCTGTGAGGGTTTGGTGAACAATCACTCCCAGATCTTTCTCGTGTACAGCACATTCCAGTTTTAAACCTCCCATGAAGTAATCCCGTCTAATGTTTTTTATTCATGTACAACTTTACATTTTGCTACATAAATTTCATTTGCCACATTTCTGCCCAATTCTGGATTCTATCCAAATCATCCTGAATAACTTTAGTGGATCCTAAACTATTTGCCAAACCCCCCAATTTAGTATCATCTGCAAATTTAACCAATCTGCTCTCAATATTACTATCAAGGTCATTAATGTAGATGAGGAACAGCAGGGGCCCCAACACCGATCCCTGGGGGATGCCACTCCCCACCATACCCAGCTCAGATGAGATACCACTGACCAACACTCTTTGTGTTCTGTCCTGTAACCAGTTTTGAATCCACTCCAGAATACCTCCTGTAACTCCAATGGAGCTCAATTTAAAAATTAGTCTCTTATGCAGTACTGTATCGAATGCTTTCTGAAAATCCAAGTATATGATGTCATAAGCCCTGCTCTGGTCATAAGTCCTGGTGGCCTCTCTAAAAAATTCCAGGTTTGTCAGGCATGACCTTTCTTTACGAAAACCATGTTGGCTATCCCTCAAGATTCTGTTCTGTTCAAGAAATAAGTCCTATTCATCTTTCATGATAGATTCTAATATTTTGCACGCAATGCAAGTTAAACTGACTGGCCTGTAATTTCCTGGCTCGGTAGGGTCCCCTTTCTTATATATTGGTACAATATTGCCCTGTTTCCAATCATTTGGTATTTCTCCAGTTTCTAAAGACCGCCTGAAGATGGTGGATAGCGGCTTAAAGATGATCTCACCAATTTCCCTGAGCACTCCTGGATATAAGCCATCAGGACCCGCCGCCTTATCTGCCTTGAGTTTATGCAACTTGTCTAATACCTCGTTATCGCAAACCTCAATTTCTGCTAAATAATCTTGAGCATTTAACATTCCCTCTTGCCAAATAAAGACCCCCTCTGAGGTAAAATTCTCAACAAAGTAACTGTTTAAGGCATCTGCAATATCCTTGTTATCAAATAGCCGCGATCCGTTTTTATTCTTTATGCACTTAACCTGCTCTTTAACTTCCCTTTTTCTGCTACAGTACTGAAAGAAGCGCTTAGGGTTAGTTTTTTCCCCCTCTGCAATTTGTCTTTCATACAGTCTTCTAGCATTCCTCAGCTCTTTTTTGACCACAGCCAGCATTTTACAGTATTCAGCCTTAGATTTCTCATTGTAATCCTTTATGTACATCTTATAAAAATTCCTCTTTTCCCTCAAAATCCTACGAATACTTCAAGTCATCCACTGCGGATTCTGCTTTCCTTTGGAATGAATCTGCATTGTGATTCAAGTAAAACCCCCTGAAATCTTTCCCACATCTCATTTACGGACTCAAAGTCCAGGAGTGTCTCCCATTTTTCCCATTTCACTTAGATATGAGTTTTCTCGCCTAAAATTGAAAATTTTTGTTTTTGAATACACCTTTTTAACTTCCCATGAAACATCAAAATTAACAGCAGAGTGATCACTTGTCCCAAGAGGCTCCAGTACCTGAACATTGCTAATTCTATCTGGGTCATTAGTACAGAGCACCAAGTCTAAAATTGCCTTCTCTCTTGTAGGTTTATTAACATACTGCACCAAGAAATTATCATTTATAATGATAAATTGGTGGGAGGTGCTAAAGTTAAGGATGATTGGACAGAAACAGGCTTGTGACCAGGCTGATAACCGTGCCAAACTGAGCTAATGTCTGAGGCTCCATTAGTCCTCAGTTAGCTCCATGTGTAGTATGGAACTGAATGAGGTTGAATGGAGTTGCCTTCATCGTTTTTTTTTTCTTTTTCCTTTTTTTATTTTCAGACACCACCAGGCCTAAGAAGACCCACGAGAAGGAAAGTGTTGAGTACCACTTTGTCTCCAAACAGGCATTTGATGCAGATGTACAGAGCAACAAGTAAGTGCTATTCATTTTAAATGGACTCAATGGCTCATAGTCATTATTTTATGACTGCAAGATCAATTTTGTCTCTAAGCTTATAATGGACAAGATTACGGACCAGGGGAAACTGATATTCGATCATTATTTCCAAGCAGATTGGTGTTATAGATATTGACCGTGGTGTGAATGAATAATGCAAAAGTCAAGCCCCAGAGGTACTGGTATCTCCTTTAAAATGATCAGGCAAAATACAGTTAGGTCCATGTATATTTAGGCACTGAGAACAGAATTGCAATTGAGCATGCTAGTACTAACGGGTTGTCAAGTGCCATTTTGATGAAATTTGAGATAGTGCCATTTTTTAACACTAGATGTCTCTCTGCGTCTTCTCGGTAAGTCTCATTGAGCTTGCAGCATGACCATGAAAATGACCAAGCATTGAGCAGTTTCTCCACATCGGTGAAATAAAGTGTTTTTGCTCATTTTCTCAAAATGTCACTGATGGCACATGACCCCCTTTTAGCACTGGCATCCTCAATTTTAACAGTTGATCATGTAATTCTGGAGTTGAAATTAAATGACGAACATGAGATCAAAGTGCATACCTGTAGCCTCAGTTTGAGGGTATACACATTGAGAGCAGATGGAGTTTGTTGAAATTGCAGAGCTTTTTAAAGAGCCCCCCATTAAGGGTCCAACAGTAATTAGAAAGCTGGCCTTTTAGGTTTTGCATGGCTGGGGTGTATTTTAATCCCTAATCACTTAATTTACAAGTGAACATACAAAGGGTTTACAGTTGATTTCAAGTGTTCAGTTTGCATTCGGAGCATGTTGCAGTTAACTCTAAATATGAATTGCAAAGACCTTTCACTGCTTGTAGCCTAAAAAATCAAAACAAACCCACCACAGCAAAAGCAAAACAATTGGATGTGGCTAACTGAACTATCTGATATATTCTTGAAAAGTCGGAAAGCCCTGGAGATTTCAGGAATATACAAAGGGTTGGGAGACCATTGATGATGACTGCTGTGGATGACAAATTCTTTCTTGATTTAAAAAAAAAAAACCCTCTTCATAACAGTTGGCTACATAAAGAACACCCTCAGGAGGTATGACTATTGCCCTTTACAAACTCACAACCAGCAGCGGTGACGTCACATTTAGCAAAAAAAAAGCGTTTCCATTACACTTTTGCAATAAAGTTTTTTTTCGACACGTCTGAAAAACCACCTCACAAGAGCGTAAAAACTTTTTATCGATATTTGAGAGTTTTTTTTTCGAAAATTTGGTGTTTCCATTGCCAGTTTTTTTATTGCCATATTCAGGTTTTGCGCATTCTAGTGGAAATGGAAATGCAGCTACAGACTGCAAAGGCTCTGCAACCTAGTATGAAAAATTCTAATTCAATTTACGATTATATTAGTTTGCCCAAGTACTTAAGAGCCCCTAGGACTGGGGCTACTATGTACAAAAAAAGTTGTATTTTCTACTCAATTAGAACATTATTTTTGGAAAAACTCATGGTCGAACCCTGAAAGTCTACCCTTCATGCACATCTTGATGACTTAATTTCAAATCCATTGTGATATCCACTGCCCAAATACTTATGGATCTGCCCGTGTAATTCTCTAGTTGTTTTTAATGTGCAGTATGTTCTTGAGGATATGTGAACCAGTTTGATGGACTGATTAATGTTCTGCATACAAAGTTAAATTTAATCCAAGACTAAACATAGGCTATGCCAGTGAAGCTGACCCAGTAGGCCAATGTATCTATTATTTTAATGCTGAAATATCAGTTGGTCTGAAAGTCTGTCTGAAACAGGACACTGCATTCATTCCTGGTCTTGTAGAGCTGCAGTGCTTGCTGGTTTTAGGATTTAATTAATCAATTAAGACAGTCTATTATGAGGTTGACTCATCTCACCTGGTTACTTGGACCCAAAGTGATCGTGGATAACAAGGCAATATCATTTAGCACAAGATCCTGCTTCTCCTGGTCCAGGACTGAAGACCACTGCTCCAGATAGATATTTATGAAGCGAGGCAGTTGATCAGTGACATAGAGAAAAACTAGACCGTGCGCTCTCAATACTTGGTGCATTATTTTGCCATAGTCATATAGACGCCAGCTTCAGATCATGGCAAAATGCATAGTAAACATAGTAAACAGCCCTGTTCAGAAATAAATTGCCTAAAAAAAGAAGGTTGCTACAGGGCACTTTTTCAAATAAGGACATACTTATAAGTGAAAGCTTTCAAGATATAACCAATATGATCAAAATTAGGTAAAGTGATGATTTAAAAACTCAAATATTTATCCATAAGTATCAGTAAGACTACGGTTTTCGAAAGACTAACAATAACATAATTTCTCCACGGCCTGCACAGCCAACAGAAACTAACCATTATGACCCATAAATCATATGCATCCAAATTGATTAAAGCACTTCATGCTTTGTTTTTCCATGACTGAATGTTATAGCCAACTTACCGAGAGAGAGGGAGCTTTGCGCTGTCTAGTTGTTTCTCTACATCTTTGCAGTTGACCAATTCAGGCAGTCAATCCAGTCGAGCTGCCTTGAGATGACCTGAAATGCTCAGATCAGTCTCATCTACAGTCTACTCCAATAAGGGAGGCCATAAAACCGGAAAAGCCTGTCTGTTCTCCCCTGGCTGCGGTACACAGCTGCTGCTCGCTGCAAGCTCTGCTTCTGCAGCAAATTTCATACCACTTTCAATAACAAATCCCTGCTTCTCTCAGCTTTCTCAGGCGTTTGGTCTTCAGGAAATGATCAGATAACACAAAAAATATTCTGTTTTTTTACACGCCATTGTATCATTAGGTCGCCCGAAGGGTGCACCCGTATGGCTTACCCTGGTTTCCCATCTGCATCGGCAGCAGTGCTTGCATTGGCATCGGCGTTAGCATCACGCTTTCTTGTGCGAACAAGACCTCAGCCCCAACTGTTAGGTTTACCTAGGTCAAAGGTCAAGTTCGCTAGACATGAAAATGTTTTTTTTTTAATTTTGTGTGGATGAGATCTCAGCCAGTGATTGGCTCAAGAGCTTCATAATCAAGAGATCTGTTTATACCAATGTCTAGTTGTGCATCCACCATATCAGATTCACCTTAGTCGAAGGTCACAGGGTAAATGCACCCACTTTGGGCAACCTCATTTTTTTGCTCTACAAAAAATGACAGTGGTGCAGTGGTTACCATTGCCGCCTCACAGCAAGAAGGTCATGGGTGCGAATCCGGCCTGAGGCCTCTCTATGTGGAGTTTGCATGTTCTCCCCGTGTTCGTATGGTTTTTCTCTGAGTACTCTGGTTTCCTCCCACAGTCCAAAGACATGCATGTCAGGTTAATTGGAGATGCTAAATTGCCCAAAGGTATGAGTGAGAGAGAGTATGGTGTGTGCGCCCTGCGATGGATTGGTGAGCTGTCCAGGGTGGGTCCCTGCCTTTCGCCCATAGTCAGCTGGGATAGGCTTCAGCTCCCTCCGCAACTCCCGTGAGGAATAAACGAGAATGGATGGATGGATGTTTTAGTCTGTGCTGATGAAGGACAGAGCTGTGTTATGCTGTGCTGGTTTTGGTCAGTGCTGTTTTAGGTTGTGCTGATACTGGCTCTGATACTGCGTTCAAACACACTTGGTTTCTCCAGGTTTATTGAGCATGGAGAGTACAAGGAAAACCAGTATGGCACCAGCCTGGAGGCCATCCGCTCGGTGCAGAAGAAGAATAAAATATGTCTGGTGGACCTGCATCCTGAGGTGAGGAACTTCCTGATCTCAATAATTAATATGCCCGAGATCCCCAAATCTGGACCTTCAATCCAACTCCAGCCCTGGTTTTCTTTCCTTCCGGGCAATTCCAATTACATTATAGCCAATGATCAGTCGATCAGTCTTTACACCTGAATTTGGGGTAATAGAAGGGTGGAAAAAAGTCATTCTCAGCCCTCAAGCACCTTGATTTAGGGAACAGGGTAAATTTGCCATCAAATTACAATCACTTTATCACCAACTGTTAGGAAAAGTACCTGTTCAACAAAGGCACATACCATGTCATCAAGCTACCAGGAAAGGAGCCGTGTTATAACTAAAAGAGGAACGTCTTCAGTCAGCACTGGAATCAGGAGTTCGAAATGATTTGAGAAAAACAAACATGTGGCAGGGCTCTCTAAATGACCGTTGTACTTCTTCGATGAGGGTAATCACTGAGAATGGTGTGAGGAGATGTACACTGAATGACCAAGGGACTTCACTAAAGCAAAATATGAGAACCTATCAGGACTGGAAATGCAGAGAACATGATGAGTAAGCATTTGACAAGAATAGTAATACCAATAGATGGGACTAAGAGCCCCAGTTAAATGAACAGAATGAGCTTACTATATGAAAAAAAGGAACGGGAGCCACAAGAAATAACAAGTAATGCAATGCTCATAAGATACAGAAAGAAAAAAATATAAGATATGGAAACTGGCACCCTCTAGTGGCTATGAGTGGGAACTTAGACACAAATCATGGGGTGCATAGGCTGCAGCCTTCAAAGGCTGTATTTTTAGGGGTCATCACTTATTCTCATCCTCCAAACTAATATTTAAGGTAGGAAATAAGGATAAATACAGGTTTTGGGTCAGGTGTGGAGCTTGGTTTAGGGTTAGGGGTTAGAGCTAAGGTTGGGCATAGGGGAACTCGCTTAAACCAAAGCTGTTCAATGGAGATGAAATAACGTAAAGTCAGTTAGGCTGATAGAATTAAGTGACGACCCCTAAAAATGCAGTCTTCAATGGCTGCGGCCTACGCATTGAGATGTACCCCATGGTCTGGTGATTTTGTCATTTAAACAATCTGACTATTGTTGCTTTGCAAAATGGATGGAGACCTCACCTTGACATCGAGAGTGGAAGTCTTTCTTTGGAAGCAAAAGATGCCCACTTTGTTCCAAGAAAGTAGGACTGTCTGTAATTTCCTTCTCTACCCTCAGGCGTTAAACACCCTGCGCACTGCAGAGTTCAAGCCCTATGTTATCTTTGTGAGGCCACAAATCCATGAAGCCCCACAGCACTGCGACAATACCACCTCACCTGGAGGAAGCAATCTGGGACGGCTCTCGGTAAGACTGTTAAATATTTCAAAGCACCTGCCATGAAGTTTAAATGCACAGACCCTCACATCAGACGTTCCTCAATTCTGGATTTCATCCCAAATCATGCAGTTTCTGAGATATTTACATGCAATGTCTTAACAGTCCTGAACATGTTCCTGCAACCATGGTTACTCCCTCTCTTTCCCTGTTTCTGCCAATCAGGGCGAAGAGATTGAGGAGATTCAGCAGTCGGTGCAGCAGATTGACCAGAAGTATGGTCATCTGGTTGACCAAGTCTTGGTGAGGGGAGATACAGCCAGTGCCAGCATGGAACTGCAGTGCATTCTGGACCGTCTGGACCGAGAGGCCTTCTGGGTCCCTGCAAGCTGGGTACACTCCTAGCGGGGCGAGGGCGACAGGCCTGGGCTTACGTGGCAGCTCCACCTCCTTCGACCTCTGATCTTCTGCAGTCCAGCCTCTCCCTTCATAAGCCCCACCCACAGCATACTCAACTTAAAGCAGGGCTATTCAACATTATCCAGAAAAGGCCTGTGTGGGCGCAGGCTTTCATTCCAATCAAGATCTCACACACCTGATTCTGCATTTTAGCAAGGACTCTTGGGTGGTGGTGTCAGCTGTGTAACTGCTTGGTTGGAATGAAAGCCTGCACCCACACTGTCCCTTTCTGGATAAGGTTGAATAGCCCTGACTTGGACTGACAGAAACTCGCCCAGGGTAAGCAATATGGAGGACTTCTCTTGGATAAGGGATATAGTATTTTTGTACCGTGGGAGATCGCATTTTAAGGTTGGGAACAGTAGAGACGTATGAATATCTGAAGTTCCTCAGACCCGACTTCTCATTCAATCATGACTGGGCTTAGCCTGGGACAAATCAGCTCAGCAAATGTGAGTGTGAGTTCTCTCATATGTTTGTGTTACTGGATGATGTTGTTAATAACTAAACAACGCACGGATGTACTTTGATGGGTGACTTGTGGCTACATGCAGGGGAAAACAGGGGGTTCTCAAAGCCCCACAAACAGAAATGGTTTACCATTTTACAATGTTTTATTTACAACCCCAATTCCGAAATAGTTGGGACGAAGTGTAAATTGTGAATAAAATCCAAATGCAATGACTTTCAGATTAAATGAGTCAATATGTTATTTACAGTAGAACATAGATAATATTTCAAATGTTGAAACTGAGACATTTTACATTTTTGTCCACAAAATGAGCTTTTCAAATTTTCTGGCTGCAACTGGTCTCAAAAAAGTTGGGACACAGGCAAAAAAGGGCAGAGAATCAACTGAAAGAACATTGAGCAAGTAATTAAGTTAACTGGCATCATGACTGGCTATCAAAGGGATGTCTTCAAGAGGCTGAGTCTCTCAGAAGTAAAGATGGCCAGAGGCTCTCCAACCTGTGACGGCTTGCGTAAACAAATTGTGGAATACTTTAAAAACAATGTTCCTCAATGTCAAAATGTAAAGGCTTTGAAGGTCTCATCATTGACAATGCATAACATTATCAAAGGATTCAGAGAAACAGGAAAAATCTCTGTGCATAAGGGACAAGGTCGAAGACCTTTACTGGATGCCCATGATCTTCGGGCCCTCAGACCCCACTGCATTACTCACCGGCCTGATTCTGTCATTGACATTACTGAATGGGCCCAGGAATACTTCAAGAAACCACTGTCTATAAACACAGTCTGCCGTGCCATCCACAGATGCCACCTAAAACTCTATCATGGAAAAAGCAAGCCATTGTTGAGCATGATCCAGAAGCACCGCCATGTTCTATTGGCCAAGGCTCATTTAAAATAGAATGCAGCAAAATGGCAAGGTGTCCTGTGGTCAGAAGTGTCCAAATTTGACATTTTTGTTGGAAATCATGGGTGTTGTGTCCTCCGGGCTAAAGAGGAGAAAACCCCTCCTGTTTTCAGCGTTCAGGTCAAAAGCCAGCATCTCTGATGATATGGGGATACATTAGTGCGTATGGTGTGGGATACTTGCATGTTTTAAACGTATATGAAGGTTTAAGAACAACATATACTCCCTTCCAGATGACATCTATTCCAGGGAAGGCCTGCAAAACCACATACTGCAGCTATTACAACAGCATGGCTTCATAGTCTAAGAGTCCGTGTAGTGAACTGGCCTGCCTGCAGTCCTGATCTTTCACCAATTGAGAACATTTGGTGCATAATTAAACAAAAAGTCTGTAAAAGGAGACCCAAAACTCTCCAGCAGCTGGAAGCCTGTATTAAACAAGAGTTGGATGAAATTCCAATGGCTAAACTCAAGAAACTTGTTTCCTCAATGCCCAAACGCCTCCATTCTGTGTTAAAAAGAAGAGGGGATGCTATATGATGGTAAACAGGCCCCTGTCCCAACTTTTTTGAGACCTGTAGCAGCCATCAAATTTGATATGAGCTCATTTTGTGAATAAAATTGTAAAATTTCAACATTTGCTATGATGCCTCTATTCTATTGTGTATAAAATACTGGCTGGTGTGATTTGAAAGTCATTGCGTTTTGATTTTATTCACAATTCACACCTTGTGCCAACTATTTCGGAATTGGGGTTGTATTTATTTATTTATTTTACAAATGTATTGAATTACTCCACTTTAATAATTCACAGTATTATCACATATCTCATTCTCTTGTCCTCGTTATTTTAATCTAAATAATTAGAAGCACTGAAGTAGAAAAACTGCTGGATCATTGTCTGTGACAAGGTAGATGGGCTGAAAATGTTCAGGCACAAAATTCTCTTTTCTTTGTTTATTGCAGATGCATATTGGCTATTTAGGCCCATGAGAGCACAAAAAATGGACAAAAATATTTTTGAATATTATTTATATAGCGCTTCCTGCTGAAGGACTGACACTTCTTACAGGGTAGCAGTGGGATGTGTAATAATACAAGTTACAGCATCAGTCAGGACCAGAGGATTTCTGAGCTCAGAACATGCAGTGCTTTCTAATTTATTGAACAGAAACTAGAAAAATGATTGCAGTGCAACCATGATGAACTTTTTGAAAAAAAAAGTTTGGACATGTATTCGACTGCTCCGTAGTATGGAACCGACTATCATTTACATGGAAATTATTATTTTATTTATTATTTTATTCAATGAAAGTGTTTGTATTATAGTGGAGAAAAACTGCAACTCGGAAAAAGTTAGTACGGTATGGGAAACGCATATGAAAATTAAAAGCAGTGATTTCTAAATTCATTTGACTTGTATTTTATTGCAGATAATGTGAAGACAAGATATTTAGTGTTTTATTTGTAAATATACATCCATTCCTGCCATTCAGGCTTGTATTGCATCACAAAAAAATTGTAAAGGGGGAAATTTGGGATGATAAATTTGGAAAAAAAAGAATAATGATCTTATGTAAGCAAATGTTAGCATTTCATCTGCATCCTTGTTTAGTACAAAAGTAGCATTCCGGAAACGTCAAATCCTTCAGGTGCAAAGATGGGCCAAAGATCTGTAATTTTCCCGCAAATGCTCGAGAAAATAATTGAAAACTAAAAAATCATGTTCCTCAAAGGAAGATAGGAGGGGATTTGGATGTTTCACCCTCTGCAGTCGATAATTAAATTAAAAGACTCAAGGAATCTGGAGATATCGCTGTGTGCAAAGGGTTAGGGCACAAGCCCACGTTGGATTAGTTTGGCAAACTGTTATCGAGTACTACAATAGTTACATGCTCAAATACCCATAAAAATTTTACTGAGCTAAAAGGAAGTCTTGTACTAACAGAGTCCAGAAGGGCAGGTGATTTCTCTGGGCTCGGAGGCATCTGTCATGGACCATAAGACTGTGGAAACGTGTACTGTTATCAGATGAATCAATATTTCTGGTCTTTTTTTGGAAGAAATGGACAGTGTACTTCGAACCAAAGAAGAACAGGACCATCCAGACTGTTACAAGCAATGCGTCTAAAAGCCATGCACTGTCATAGTATGAGGTTGCGACAGTTCCATTGGAAAGGTTAACTTACCCTTCTGTGAAGTTAACCTGAGAAGTGCTGAAAAGAACTCTGAGATTTTAGAGCTACTTATGCTGCCTTTCAGGGATGCCCATGCACATTTCAACAAGACAGCTTAAAACTGCACACCACACACAGTACAAAGGTATGACTGCATAAGAGTGCTGGTATGAGACTGGGCAGCCTGCAGTCCATTTTGTCCCCAGAAGAGAATGCGTGGCGCATTTTGATACCGTTCGGGCATTAAATTCCTGATCCTCACACTGATGTCAAGCACTGCAGGCTCATTCCCACTGCCCTGTTAGGTAGTATCATTCAGAAAAATAGTAACTTTGTGCATCATGTTGAAAAATACTGTTCATCCTCTTCACCTCACTGCCAGTGCTGCTGCCACTGCACAGCCAATACAGACGACTGCTGCTACCGCTCCACTGCTAATGTAGATGTAATGTAATGTAGCTAATGTAGATGCTGCTGCCACTCCACTGCCAATGAAAGGGTGCGTTTCCCAAACAATGACGGAAGTTAGCTTTGAATTAGCATAGAACGATGCATCGTTAAAGTAACTAACATCAGAAGACTGACGGTTTCCCAAAACCTTTGTACCTTGTTCATACCACAGTAGTTTGAACCATGTTCGTTTGAACGGTGCTAGTTTGAACCATGTTGGTTTGAGCAATCATCGCTCTAACTACAATGTCTCTAGGAGCACACCGGTCTGACTCTCACAGCGGGAAGCTTGCATACGTTGTAAGATTGTGCCTAAATACGATAGTTGTGATCAATATTACAATACCAATTCGTCATTTTGGCAAATTATATTGCGGTTGTAACACAAACTACTGTACAATTAACCACTGAAATGAAATGAAATTTTAGGCAATGATCCTTGCGGAAGAAAAAAAATCTAAAAGATTTGTTATTTCAATGCATTTAATGAAATAAGCTCCATCAGCGAATACAAGGTTTTTCAATTCATTTTTTCATTAGCATTACAAACAATTATTAGTGCTAAGCTTGCCATTAAAATTACATTACACTGTGCAGTGCAGTGGATAAAGCAATTGACACTACTGATTCCTGTTTGCAACTCTTAGTGTGCTGGCTCGTATCCCGCATAAAGAGGAGGTTTTTTCTTTTTCTTTGTTTTTGTTAATGGCAACGTGTGCCCTGTGATTATCGAATGATTCATGAAATTATTTTGACGATTTATGTGCCACTATGCCTTTTGATATTTGTAATAAATATAAGTTTAAGGACGCTAACCTTCTTCATTGGTGTAGAAATACAAACATGGACAAGAAAGGGAATATTGGAAGTTGACATTTTCATTCCTATTTCCAAACTTAAAAATTAATGAACTGATTCAAAGAACAAAAAATGGCATGAGATCACAGAAAAAATACATTCTGAAGGCCATGGATGGAGATGCTCCGCAGAGGATGTGAGGGGAAAATTGAGGGACTATACCGGCATCACTAAAAGGAGGGCTGGAGCTCCCACAGTGAGCTACAGAGAACCGGTGGTGGGAGCTCTGGTCTGTCGGCCTCCTCTTACTCCTGAGGAGAGTTCTGTCCATGTTCAGCCCAGAAATGCTGGCTGGAGTCCTAGGGGCATAGATATCTGTGGTATGTAGAGCTTCCTATCATTAGTGTCTTCTACCCTCTGCTCACTTCCTCTTGGCCCATTTACGCCTGGCCCCCTACAGTTTGACTTGAGGGCCCCTCAACATCGACCACCCCCTCACTGGGCCGCTCCACACTGGCACCTCTGGCACTGGCTTCAGTGCGTCAGGGCTGCTCCTACCCCTGAGTCTCCCGTCAGACTGGCAGTTTGTATAAGTTCACCCATCTTGCTGCCTGTCCAGCTCCCTGAAGATGAGGTGACCTCTGTAAAGGATGCTGAACATGAACATGCATTCTACAGACCAAGAGGAATGACAAATACTTATAAAAAATATATATTTGACCTACATCTTCACTTCCCCCTTTCTTTATAACAAAACTTCTCCCTCTACTATTGTAAACGAATAGATATAATGATTTCTACCATATGCACAGTCGCAAGTGGGTAAATAACATCCTCTCCCATTGATAGATTAAAAATACATGATGGTAAACATGTTCACATATACTTTCCATTACTAGATGCAGAGAGTTGCCAACTTGAACTATTTACTCAACAATCATACTACTGGGGCTGCATACAAAGGTTTCTATGTATGCAGATGATACTACCTTTCTGTTGACACCTCAGTCCTTATCCTTACAAAGCCTAACAGAGGACCTGGATTGTTTTTCCTGCTTGTCAGGCTTGAAGCCAAATTATGACAAATGCACAATACTTAGGATCGGTTCTCTGAAAAACACAACATTTACCTTACAGTGTAATTTACCCATAAAGTGGAAGAATGGATCAGTTGATATTCTTGGCATCCATGTTCCTGAAAACATGGATAATCTCTCAGAAGTTAACTTTAATAAAAACTTGATAAAATAGATAAAATTCTGCAGCCATGGGGAGGGAAATATTTAACACTTTATGGTAAAATCACCTTGATTAATTCCTTAGTGGTGTCTCAATTTCCATACTTGTTTATGACATTATCTTCACCAAGTGAATCATTTTTCAAACAATATGAGAAAAAAATCTTCAAATTTATATGGAGTGGTAAACCAGATAAAGTTAAGCGTGTGTACCTTTACAATGAATATGAATCAGGTGGCCTAAAACTGTTAAAGTTAAGAGCTTTGAATCTCTCACTCAAAGCCTCCCTGATTCCAAAGTTTTTTAAGAACCCTGGATGGTTCTCCCGGAGACTATTAGACAATGTACACCCGATTTTTAAAAAGGGACTGTTTCCCTTTCTACAGATTAAATGCCCCCAGTTCTCACAATTCAATAAGGAAATGGCCGTCAATCTTTCCCCATTTTTAATGGAAGCCATACAAAGTTGGCTACAATTTCAATTCTATCCTCCAGAAAATACAGAGGAAATTTTGCAACGAATCATATGGTTCAATTCTAACATCTTGATTGGTAAGAAATTAATTTTTTGGAAAAATATGTTTGATTCTGGCATTATTTTTATAAATGATCTTGTAAATAATGAAGGTAAATTAATGTCATATGAAGAGTTAATTGACATTTATGGCAAGGTTTGCCCTCTACAAAAGTTCAACCAACTGGTTGCCGCCATACCGCTAAAATGGAAAAGAAGAATTGTTCGAGGAAGTAACAAGGAGCTTGTCTGTCGACCATTTATGAAAAACTTTCAGTGGATTGAAAAAACCAGCATAAATGGAATGATATACAAGTTTCACCTTGAATCAAGAAACCTAAGAGCTAATCCTCACAATATTTTAGATTCTTGGGAGTATATGCTAGATTTCCCAATTCCATGGAACCAGGTCTTCAATTTAATTTACAAAACAACTATAGATTCGTCAATTAGATTTTTTCAGTTTAAATTGATATATAAATTTTTGGCCACTCAAAAGATGCTTCATATTTGGGGAATTGAGGAGTCCAACTTGTGTAGATTTTGTGGCGAAGAGATTGAGTCAGTGGAACATTTATTTTGGTACTGCCCCTGTGTAGGTCTGTTTTGGACAGGGGTTCAGAGGTGGCTGGCTTTATATTCAAGTAATTTTACACTGGACTTGCCCACCATTCTTCTGGGCAGTCTAAAAAATGACTGTGGAAAAATAGTCAATATTTTAATACTTCTTGGCAAAATTTTCATTTTTAAATCAAAATCTGTGGACGCTCTGAGGATAGAGAGATTCAAAATCTTTGTAAAACATCACAGTAAAATTGAATGTATAATGGCACAAGAGAACAGTAGGTTAAGTGTGTATAAGGATAGATGGAGGGCGCTGAGAGTGGCAGAAGGATGGGAATGAAAATAAGTAATTGTATGAGTACATAATATATGATATGTTGTATGACTATATTTGCTAAAGCATGTATCTTATGTATGTGTGTGTGTCTAGGTATGTTTATGTATGTATATATATATATATCTATATGCTGTATGTATGTATGTGTATGTATGTATATGTATATATGTATGCATATGTTTATGTATACATATATATAATTAGGATTAATGTAGGTATTGTGTAGGTATGTTCTTAATTTTCACTTCAATTTACTCATCTTTGTGTATGTTTACATTCTAATTTATGTCATTGTCCTTTCACTGTATCATCTGTAAATATGGGTTTAGGGAGTTGTGATGGGAGTAAAAGGGTGGGTGTGGGGTCTTTGAGAAATTTACTGTAATTGATTAAATTCAGTAGGCCCCCAAAATGGGGGGGGTGGTGGAGGGATTTAAAAAAAAAACAAAAAAACAATCATACTGCCGTCTTGAGCCGTGATCCCTCCATTTGTAATGTAATTAACCACCTGAGCAATAACAACTGTGGGACAACAAACACTGGAGCGAAATAGTGTTTAACTACTAGAAAAGCGTTAAGCGTTACCAAACATTAAAGTTTCTTTGTTAATGTACACATAGGCTACAAGAGATACAAAGAGAAGGATGTCGCCATAAGCCTACACACAAAGAGAAAAATACAACAAAAAGTGCTTTTCCTACTAGCTACATTTTCAAAGCACTGCTTTGATTATACATATGTTTGTACAGCAAGATTATCGAACATTTTTAGCAACTGACCTTATGTTTACCCTTCGTGGGTTGCATTTTCCGCCACTGATGATGCAATCACCAGGAACTAAGCTTCTAACTGCAGCTCTAGATGCTGAGAGGCCAGTGGTGCAGGGAATCTATCAATGGGTGGTCTTTGGTCTGCTGGAGAGGGACACTGTTGTCTCACTCGGAGCGAACAGGCTCACCTCGCTGTGGGCTGGATTGAATGGCCCGAGCCTCAAAAGCCAGTGTTGGCATTTGACCAAGTTGCTGAATTTGCCCAGGCTTTGGAGAGCAGTGGCATAGACAATGCCCTGTCCAGGCTTCTGCCTCCACTTTCCCAGGCGATGATTCTCCCCTCTGACCTGCAGTGATGACTAAGGTTCCTAAAAAAGAGCCCTGTCTGCTCTCTGCAGGTAATGACTGGTGTGGGATGGCTACCTAAATACAAAAACATTGTTGTCCTTCATCAATTTAAGAAAGTACAAGTTGTAAACATATGACCGGGGCCTGCAGCAAGTGGGGTCATGGGTCACTTTTTGAGACTTGTCTGCAGAAACAGTTTGCTCTACTCCAGAAACAGGTCACTGTCGATCCACCCATTAACTTTAATGTTGTATCGAATGGGGACCCCAGGGGCCACTCTGGCTTCAAATGTTTCCCCTTAAAAATAATCATGGCGGGTCCATACCCACCAGCAGCATTCAGGCTGACCAGACAGATGTTTGTCTCCCCTTTATCCCTGCCAGTCACCCCAAACAGAAGGGTCCAACCTCAGCCACCACCTTGGTAGAGAGGAAGTGATCCTAGAGGCCATTTTCATCACAGCTCGAGCTATGCAACAGCCAGGCCTCTGACCCTAGGGTCTTAATTGCATCCTGGTACTTGTTGCACTAGTCCATTACAGCGGTTGCGTTGAACCCTGCCACCTTGACGCTGGGAGGCCTTATTGTTTCCTCATTCTCAGATAAGAGTTCCTTCACACGAGACCCTGTCAGCAGCCATAGCGAGCCATGGCGCTCACTGTACCGAAGCCATTTAAACCCCTTTTCTTCAAACTGAAACGTCACCAAACTGCGTGCTTGCGTTAGCCTGCTCCTTGTACTCTGCACAGCACTCACGGATGGCTGCCCAACCCAGTTCCTGGAGAGCTGCCATCCTGAAGGTTATCACAGGTTATCAAGGTGTGTTGAATTAGGGTTGGAGCAGAAACCTACAGGATGGTAGCTCTACAGGAACAGGGTTGGGCAGCCCTGGTCTAAACCCTGGGAAACAGCCTGAGCTCAGGGACCCCACCAGCCTCAATAATCTCCATATGATCGGCCATCACTCCCTTCATCCTGGCCTCTTTTCACTGATTTAGCTTCTTGCCCTGTCTACTTTCTTTTGTCCTCTCTCCTCTTCTCTCTCCTTCACTCCTGCTTTGCCATTGTAATCTTTAATGCATTACATTTTTGAATCTATTTAGTTGCATTGGATACCCATTTTGCAGGCTTGCTGTCAGTATTACATTTTGTTCCATCACAGAGGCAGTCAATGAATCTTTCTTCTTCCTGTGCACTGCACGCGTCTCTCCTCAAGATGGCAGCAGCAATCTACCATTCGGCACACGACTGGAGCTCTCCTACCAGAGCAGCTGCCAGAAATGACACCCCTCCCTGCTGCTGAATGTAAGAGAGTGGAAGAATGAACAGCAATGTATACCCCAAATGTTTTCTTTGGCTTTACATTGCAATGAATTACAGAAGCCTTTATGAGGGTCACTTCCTCCTTTCTCAGCTCTGCTGTTGCACATTTCTGGACAGGATGGAAAGATTTCTTGTGTGGCTGGATGTCATGACCCACTTTCACATTCTCGCTCTCTGACGTTTTGTTTTTTTTTCTGTCTTGGATCAGGTTTGCAACGCGAATTGCCTTCATTGTCACACCGGCTGGCCATCATTTTGAGAGTTTTTGTAAATCTTGTCCAATCGCTACATAACCACCGACATGCCTTAGCCTTGTAAAAATTCACCTGCAATCATTAAATAATTAACTGGATGTGGGATCCAGAATGCTGAAAGCACGTTTTCATTTTTTGTTTTACTCATTTGAACATTTACTTATTGATGTATTTGCAACCTATTTGCATTTCACTATCCTATTCGCATTTTGTGTTCGTGAGCGAGCACAAACGCATCTGCATGCAGATGAAGCAGCACTATTTGCCACCAACATTCAGAAAATCAAAGTCAATAATGTTCTGAAGTCTTGACATATTTATGTGCATGCTATGCACACCAGACCAGACTAGCTGTCAGTTGTATTGAGGTTTGTCTTCTTCAAGAGAATATTCAGGGAGATACTTTCACCCAGTGAGGTTTAAAATACAATCCATCTTCCTGTCTCCTTGTCGCCAGCGGCAGAAACATGAAATACTTTCTTCTCAATATTTTACGGGGAGAGAGAGAGAGAGAGAGAGAGGGAGAGATCGAGATAGAGATAGAGAGAGAGAGAGAGGGGAAGGAAACTATTTCAGACAATGAAGCTTGTCCTACTCCAGGCTCGGTCTCCTGTATTTGACCCTAGATTATTCTGTGTACAGGACACTCTCATCTCCTGCAGGAAGTTTGAAAATGTGAATTTTTAAAAAGGCGGAGTGTCTTTCCTCAGGCGCAAAAACCAGGCCCCTCCCCCCTCTCCCATAGTCAGTCCCTTCAGTGTACATTAAAGAATGTTATATAACTGACACACTTCTTTTGAAGCCATTTGACACTGAAAACACACCCACTGCTCTCCAGCAGGTTCCCATTGGCCAGGTTCATCTCCCTAACACATTTTTTTCTTGCTTTTCAAAACCTCTGCTGTTGTTTTCATGACATGCTCATGGGACATTTATTAAATGAAATTTTTTTTAAAAATTAACATTTTACCTTTGCTCTTTTTATTGGGGCATCTTTTATCTAAGTTTTCTGTGTACTCAATAATTTGATCTAGTTAAAAGCATAACTGGAAAACAAGCTGCCCTTAATATGCTTATTAATGTTATTGGCATTTCTGTAGTTGGATGATATCTTAATGAAAGCCTCTGTGTTGTATTTCTGAGGGCTTTAATCTGTTTTCATGTGAGTGTTTGAATTCATAATCTGAGCCCCAGCCAGTTCTGTCTCAAACTGGTAAGTATTCAGATAACTTTCTAATCTCTTTTCCCCCTGTGGGCGAAGCAAACCGCTTTAGGTGAGAGAGAAAAACTCGCCCAGCCAGACGAGAGATAATATCAGAGCAGGAACTTGAGTTGCTCTACATAGTTGCTGCCACTTTTAAACAACCCTATTGTGCTTTGACGGACAGAACCCGGGGCTTCACCGGACGTGTTGCTGCGCTCTGGTTTAGCGTTAGCGTCGCAGAGCCGGCGGCCTGTGCTGCTCATTCAGCGCAGTGTGTTTACTTGTGGTTAATGCACTGCATGCTAAGCAGATATTTTCTTAAGCAAATCTTTGGAATCCGATAGCACATGCAAAAATTATGCTGCAAGAAATGGTTATTACATGGTGCAGATGGCTTACTTCTTTTCAGTAATTTTTTTTAAATCTTTTTGTGAGCTGAAAGAATGGAATCCTGAAAACTGAATGACTTAAACATTATTCATATCTTATTCTTATTGTTCATTGACATTGTTCATGACAGTTTGCATACTGGAAAACAGACTGGCTCTCCGTACATCACGAAGTAAAGCAATGTGACTTTTGCAGAACGTTACAAATGCATACCACACAACTGCAAATAAGTAACAGCGGTTTAAAGTAAAACCACATCTTTCCCCCAAGATGCTTGCTCTCTTTATCTTGTGAAATATTCTTACTCCAAAAACATGTCTTCCTGAATATAAAAAGAGTGTGGAGAGATGGGAGGGGAGCTGAAGAGATTGGGGTCCTTTTATGGTCATCTTGAAATGAAGAGTCTTCTGAAACGCATTGTATTTTCCTTGTACATGTTCAGTCTTGTGTTTGGTGGTTAAGGCTAGTGAGAATTTCTCATTTCCGCCACCCCCTCCCTGGGCAGAGGGGAGACCAGTGTAACTGCTGCACACCGGCTTCCTCATATCCTCCTTCCTCCTTTGTGGCCAACTGCAGAACGAGTTCTGTGGAAACCACGCCCACACAGCCTGAGCAGGCCGCAGCAGCCAATCAGGACTCTTCTGCCTTATAAGGGAATCTACGGCTCCTGTCAGGCCGGGTAAGGAGGGGGTGGAGAGGGGGAAATAAAGGAAAGAGGAGAGAAATGGAGATGTTCTTCCTCCTTTTGGGAGGACAGGAACTTACAAGCACAAATGCTAGGTGCTGTTTTTGCACAATTTTAAACTGGAGAGAGAAAGGGTGGGGGGTTCCTGCCTAATATGACTGCATGTCTGTGTGTGCCCTGACTTATAACTGGTCTTGTCATAAACTAACTTACGGTAAGGGCTGCTTGTATCACTTGAATGGAATCATGGCCAAAATAGTCCCGAGGCACATACTTGCTCGCTACATTATTATTGTATTATGTGTTTGTTTAATAGCCATTTGCTGGTCAGCTTGCTGTGCAGCATCAGAATGAATTGAACTTGCTTTGGCAGCAGTGTCGATGATTTGTATTTCAGGATCCCTAAACCCCATATGCATTCAACGCTATCCTGTCCACAGGATGTTATTCTCAGTTACCGGTGGGAATTACAGCAGCACTGGATAAGATGTCAACATGTACAAATTTAAACGTGAAATACTCGTGAAATAAGTGCACTGCAACACATCAGAAAGAAAGTACCAGTAGGGTGTGTATTGTCTCTACTTTGGAAAAGGAATAGTGGAGCACCTAAATTCGGTGAATTTGCAAGCTTGAATTACTTATCCTTAATGCTACTGTTCTGGGCAGACCATCGACTAAATTAAGCCCTCTTTTAGATTTCAACTTCTGCCCCAAAATGGACAGGAACGCAGCACAGCTCTTCCTTCGTAGTCAGGGCATCAGCTGCCTGCTTTTCTGTTACTGCAGGCCTTTCACCGACAAACAAGTCAGGTCCCGAGCAGCGAGGCCTCTCGATAGACAACGCATGGAATTTTCCGCTCCAGGTAGCGGTTAATAGGTGGGTAGTGGTTTACGCACATTCAAACAGTACCTACCCGTCTAGCACGCTCCTCTTAAAGCTAGCCGATGTTTTCTTTCTCTTTCGTCTCTCAAACAAAATTTTCTGGTCGGTACAGTTCCGGTGCCAGCCATACCGTTTGGTTAAAGACAGTGGTGGGAAGGGACTAAGATTTTGAAAACGGTTCAAAAGCTATCGACACAAAAGCAGAAAAGCCTGTTTTCTGTCACAGTATCGACAGAGGTCTTAATCTCTAAAGATATGCAAATGGTAGGCGCAGTGTGCCTAGTTTCCACCTATGGGATTCATTCCCTTCCAGGAAGTGTTTGCCAAGGACTGCTAGGTTTCTCCTGTCCTGAGTTAGTGAAGCCTGACCCCAGGGTAGGATTAATCATGTGACCTAAATTGTATTACATCACCGTGACATCACAGGTGTTATTTTTAGCAGCAGTATATAAGGCATTGGACCTGACACCAGTGTTGCAGTCATTCCAAGTCGTACATTTCCTGTTTGAGAAGCTGCAAGCTTATCGCGGCGTCCCTCTTTCTCTCATTCGCTTCAATGAACTCACTTATATACTTTACTCTTGAAGCAAGCTTCGAAATTCCAAACATGATTGCAAACCCTGATCAGTTATTTTTTACAGATGTCAGGCATCTACCTGCCTGCATACTTGGGTGTTGTAACAAGGTAAGAAACAGACCCGGCAGGAATAGTCCGCCTCATAAAAACAACGCTTGTATTTCTGTCTCGTTGATGTGTTCAGAGGTACCGACCGCAGGCACATGTAAAAAGCCACCTGAAGCCAACTGTGTTTCCTTCCTGGAGTCCAGCCCCTGGAGTCTGTAATGTGAAAAAGAGAAAGTGAGTGATCATGAAAAGTGAAATTTTTGGTGGGTGAGAGTCGGCCGCCAGCATGCCGGAAATAGGCAGTGTCAAAAACACCATTACAATTAGTTTCAGTTTTACCATTTATGTTCATTTTTGATACGCTCGCCGAACATCTTGGTACTTCCCTTCACAAAGGCGTGGGTCTGGATGTGAGGGTTGTTCTTTAGCTTAAAACTGGCAGTCCCCAAACATCAGTATCTCAAAAAAAAAAAAACCTCCCAAGAGGCCTTTCTCTTTGTACATAACCTTCGTCTCTCTAGTTTGAGCGTTCTTTATGGGGCAAAATTGCTCAACCTGAGAGTTTTCAAGCTTTAACTCTTACTGCAAAGCAGGGACGCTCAAATATGGCCCTCAACTCCTAATCAGTCTCTGGTTTTCTCTCTGTGTGAGAGATTCTGAGTAACCGGTCTATCTTCCCTTCTTACTCCAAGGTAAAGAAGTTGGGGAAGAATCAAGTTTATCAATTGGGGAACAGGGCCATGGAAGAGTCTATGAAGAGTGTCAGGGATGAAGACGTACATCTCAGCAGGTCAAGCATGAGAACACTTTTTGCAGAATGTTCTTATAGGCAAAGATTACTAACAGGCCCTCTCTGTTGGAGTCATTACTGTGGTCCTTAGAGCGCAGTGGATCTACAGCTACTTCATCTCTGTGGAGTGTAAGAACATATCGCAAGCACTTCCACAAACTTGACCCACTTCCCCAACACAGAAATTTGACCACAGCTGACAGAGCACGATCGCTAATCTTTCTGTGGGAATTTTTTTCCTGGACCATCAGAATTTGTGGGTGAACTGGGGCTGGAAGTGGCTTCAACCAATAGCCTTCCTCCCTGGCTCTGGATTTTGACATGATTGGCTTCAGTCTGGGGTCAACAGAGTGTGGAGCTGTTTTGCTGCTGTCCAGGTTTCCCAGCGCATCTCCATTCATTGGTTGGGTGGGAGGAAGGGGAGGTGGGGTTTCCTGTGGAATTTTCATTCAGGAACTGAAGCGGTGATTACTTTGGCTGTGTCTGTGAATGAAAACGGCTGTTTTTCTGCCTCGATTCTGACACATTGACGGTTGTGCACACTGCATGTAGCCATTTACAATCTGAATTACCATGACTTACAACTACCCAATCAAGTTCCTGCTAAACTAACATCCCGTAGGTGTTCATTTCAACCCTGATTTATCACACCTAATTGTATTAATTATCAGCTCAACTAGTGCTTTAGCTGCTGAAAGACAGCTGCATTGTTCCTTTTGGAGAGAGAACCGGTTAAATGGTAAATCAGGAATAGGGCGGGACAGCCATGCTCTAAATCCAAGCAAGTCCGACGGGGAAGTCTGTTGGGACAGCTGAGTAACTCATTCCCGATGCAGAAATTCTGTTGTCAAGGTCAGTGCACAGACAGAAGGGGGGAGGTGCGCCACCCGCTGTTTCCCAAAACAGTCACTGTGGGCCCTGCAGTTCTTCTCTGTGATCCGAGTGTCACTGACAGCCTCAGGGAGGGGCCAGAAAGGTCACATGACTAAGGGGATGCAATGGGACTGCAGTGATGAGAAGGTTTCCTTGTTCCTCCATGCCATACTACTCTTCTGGCTAGAGGGCTACCATTGTTTTTACTCCCAGCGCGTTTCATGCAGGTTGAATACTTTACCAGCCCCAGGCAGGACAGTGTGGTTTTACAGATCTGAAATACCTGAGCCCTGTAGCCTGTGCCCTGATTTATGTTCAGTTAGTAATGATAAGTGGGGTAGACGCGAACCATTTATGGTATTCATTGAAGTCAATTGCTGTATTACCACTAGGGGGCAATCTTTCATCACTTTCTTTGCAGCTTAGAGGTCCTCCTCATGCACATCTACTACCAGTGCACTCTGTAGTCAGTGTAAGGTCATTTATAGATACTGAGTCTATCAGCCCTGCTGATGTTTGCGTGAAAACAAGTCAACATTTAGTACTATGGCTTTCCTTGGAACTCAAAAAGTGCGTAGGCTTCCGGCATTGAAAAATTGACCTGCATTTGCATTGACCTGTGATTTTGTGAGAAGAGTTTGAACTTGCTGGGAAGATATTTAACCTTTTTCAATACAAATCAAAACAAAAACTGCATCTTGGTACAGGTGTGACACATTGCCGATGGCAAGTGACTCTGGGCTGGATCTGTCCCAGTTTTGGCTGACTACAGTCCAAAAAGAGGTCCATATCTCACCTAGAGCTGCATGTTATCTTGGACTTGAACCTTTTTTTTTGTAAATTACGTAGTTTCAGCAGCAGACATAAATTAGTCTGAAGACACGCATTGCGAAGAATGAAAGATGCACTTGCATTCTTGCCTGTGCATTTGAATCCATAAGTCCGAGGATAACCCACAGCTGCTCCTGCCAGCCTCTCATCCTGTGCTGATGGCATAAATATTAATGAGCTCCTTGAAATATTTATCCAAACAGAATTAGGCCAGAGGTTACTGGGCAACTTTCGGTAATGGGACTGAAAGGCTCTGGTTGGGCACAATGGATACTTAAAGGTTCTGTGGCTCCGAAGAGGTGAAGTCTTCATCAGTCATGCAGTAAAGGGTGGGGGAGGGTGTTTCCGTAAGGGCCACTTAATGGCAAACAGCCTTTTCAGGCTATGTGAGTTTTATGCCCGAAGTTAGCATAAATGACACAGCAAGAAAAACAAAATTTGTTGACGACATTATTTGCACTTCCTCAGCATGGGCTGCGCATTGATTTCCCTCTCAAGCTAACTTCTTTAGCCGTTGCTTTGAGCTAGCAAATTAGAAAGTATTTGTTGTCATGGAAACATTTGTCGAGTACCTCGCCCCTCCCAGCACAAAGCTGCGGGGTTAGTTTCAACCTTTTTTCAGTAGTTTCAGTCAGTTTGGATTTTACCGGATCCAATTTCAACAGGCTCAATACCGCTGAAACTGGTAACTTTTCATTTAAAAAAAAACTCACAACGTTAGAAAAGTGCCTGGACTGTAGCTCATTGGACGCCATTGGCTGGGAGTGCGGGAAGCACAAACGTCGTCCTCGGCTGTGGGAAACACAGGGAACTGCAGTGTGCAGGCTGTTGTGACTGAAATTGAGAACAGAGGAAAATGCAGTTTCTAGGCAACAAGGTTGTCTTGCCCGAGGTTGAAATCCAGCTCTGACAAGAAAATTAATCCTGATGTCACTGCAGTTGCTAGTGCAGAAAGACACACTGTAATGCTAGTCTTTTGTGGGGAAAAAAAACCTTTTGCAAATGAAGAACTTTTTCTTCAGACACAAAATAGTTGTTTGAGAGATGAGGCCTGTTCTGCCTGTTGTAACAGCGTCGACTGCATACACACACAGTCCAGTTCCTAAGTTAATGGACAAAGGCATTCTGTCGTTGTCCTGAAATTCATCCATTACTCACATGAAATTATTGTAAATGTGTACAACTTAAAGCAGAAAGTCTCCCCTTCAACCTGATGCACACAGTTTTTAATCAGTTGCTCTGAACTACAGGTACAAAACGCCAAAGTTGTGCCCCTGTTCAAATATGTGGGGACTTCATGCAATCTGTGGCTGTTTGAGTGTATGCATCTCAGTTGTTTACATTCATTTATCCGCATTGAAAGAATATTTTGGGCCTCTGTTGTAGTGGGCCAGATGTCTGTGTTTGCGGCAGAAATATTTAATGCTTCTTCCCCTCATTGTATATTGGTGGAGGAAGTCAGGTGGGTGTCACCCATGTATGCAGCCTAGCTGGGAAGGTGACCCCCAGGGGGTCGCTGGTGGAGCACGTCGCTCGTTACAGAGTGGAGAGAGCTTTTCCGGAGATGCGCCCCTGCATTATTTAGGCCTGCACCCCCCCTGTAATGGATGCTGAGATCGTAAAGACTGCGGCACTCCTGGTGCTCTCACCCGCGCTCTCACCAGCTCCCCTGTGTATAATAGGCCATCTGTCCCATCTGTGGTCAAAATGGCGACTGTATAGCTAGTCTCCTGCTCTCTGTTATCTCTCATTTAAGTGTCATTATGGCCTGTCATTACTTAAGTGAATTCCATAAGCTGGATGCCCTTAGTGTGAATAGAATAAGATTTATTATGAGGAGCGTCAGGAACCATTAGAAGCCTATAATTTTCAGAATACGTATTCAATTTTTTCAACTGGTGCTCAAGAACTCAGTTGCTTTCAGGTAGTGACTGTCAGCATTCAAAAGTTCAGTTAAAAACGCACTGTAGTCACAAGCTGTATTTGTGAACATACGCCTCAACGGTTCAAAATGAACCAATGATGCAGGCCAGCTTATCGTGAAGCTTTTTTTTTTGGGAGAGTGTTCAATCTGAACAGAAAGTGACCTCCATGTTTTCCTGTTTCTCGGGCAGGCATGACAAGAGGAAGTTGAAGATGCCTCGCTTCCTGTTTTCTTCGCTTACAACATAGGAAAGTCCCTTATCTCTCGAGAGGGCAAGGCGCAGTGTCACAGGTGTCAACCCCTGAAGCAGACAGGAAAGAGCAGGCAGGAGATTAACTATTTAGTTCTTTGACTATTTTCCCAATGGAGGCAGTTTTAAGTTTGTTATTCTTCACTGTAAGCCCTGGTAGGGTGATGAAATTTGTGGAAATCGATTACCTCAAAAAAAAGATGTGTGGGCCAACTGAACTCAGGGAACTTAAAGAAAATAAGGTGAAGGCTTTTAAAAAAAAAAAAAGTTTTTAAGTGCTGTGAACACAAATAATTAAGAGTGACTTTTTCTAAGATGAGCCCAAATCAGACACAAGTGGACTTCTCACCCTCTCTAAATCTTTTCATTTTTCATGGTTATTGAGTTTAAGACCAAAAATAGAGAAAACAGTCATTGTTTTTTGGTAACTGATGAAATGGTCAAGAGAAAGAAAGAAACAGGTAAAATATCTGCAAGGAGTCAGAAGGTCCCAAATTGAGGGGGCATGAAGGTTCAAGTGGGTGTTGCCCTAAATTGGGTGACCACGCCCATCAATCACATTTCAGGACATCCCTTCTCCTTTCTATGCAAAGGTCCCTAACTTTCTTTTACTGATTTATGATAAGAGACAAGCAAAGATTAGAAAACAGTTGTAATTTGCTTGGGATCTGTGTGTAGGACCCAGTTTCCAACTACCATGTATTGACTTGGTTGCAACCGCAGGGGGCGCTGGCATCAGCCCACATGGAGGTCACATGATTTTTTTTCCATTTTAAATTGTTGTCCACCATCACTATTGTTACTTTGTTTCTGCATGTACATGTAAATATGTAATTACTTATCATCCTGCCATAAATTGTTATATTTTTATAGTTTTTATTGTACTCTCATACCCCGGAAGGGGTCGTAGAGATTAATAAAATTTGAATTTGAATTTGTAGTTTCACATGCAATAGACACAAAAATGGGACCTCCATGCAGGTTGAGGTAAGGAGCAATCAAAGTGGTCTGACTCATCAAGGCCCCAAGAAAGGGGTGTGGCCTGCTTGGCAGGTAAGGGGTTAATCACCATGACAGTGAATGTTTTCCCTCTTCCTGGTCCTGAACTCAATCATCATGAAGCACGAAGAGATTCAGAGAAGGTGAGAAATCCACTTAATTTTGGGCTGATGTGAGAAAACGTCAGTCTTAAGTTGGCGTCCTCAGATTTTTTGAGGTAATCGGTTTCCACAAAACACTGAGTTCACCGCACTTGTCAAGGTTTACAGTGCTCAATTGCCTTTGTGCATTAAAATTTTTATTCTATTCAGTTTTCCATGTGAATGTTGACAGTTCCTGCTGAGTGGGAGAGCTGGGCATATTGCTCAGTGACTCAGTTAATATTGGATTTTTCTCATGTCAATTGGGTTTAGCGTTTCACTGGAGGCCGTTCCTTTCCATTTCTCTGACCTTTCCTTTCCTGCTCAGCATCGTGTTTCCATCTCTTTTTTTTTTTTTTTTTTAGCTACAAACGGTCTCAACAGACAGGGCTAGGTTTACTTTGAGGAGCCAGTTAGAAGGACTGAATGTTCAATCACAAAGACTCAGGAATTAAAAGACAAAAGATTTATTGTCAATAAAATAAATTCAATATTATGTTTGGCGATGACTTCGTCCTCGAGGGCCCTTCAGCGAGGTGGGGTGCAGATCTTCCAGTAATACAGGCAGAGACGAAGCCAAACCCCCGTTTGGAAAGAAGGGTCATCAGGTCAGTGGGGAAATGAGTTCGATGCTGAAGAGGGCGGAGCAAGCAGATGGTGGTCATGGGGAGATGCTGGGTGATGAGAAATCTCTGCAAGCAGCGAACGGAAACACATTATGGCTGTTTAAATAAAAGACCTATAGTTGCGATTGGGTGAATGAAATAGCCTGGGGGTTCCTGCGTCTCATGACTGAACTTTCGTTAACACTTTCACTTCACCTGCCATATATACAGTACCAGTCAAAAGTTTGGACATACCCATATTTTTCTTACAATACATGCTGAATAAAAAAACAAGCACCCTTCATCTCAAGAAAAAAAAATCTAATTCTTCAATCAATCAAGCTGACCAGCATTTTTGCCATCATTTCTGAGCATATTCATATTTGTTTTTCTTTTACTAAGGTAGTAATATGGCGATAATGAGTTTGCAGCTGAGCGGCCGTCTAAGTTCCCAAAGATGTGCTGCACTTGTGGTTATCATTGACCTTTTTGCCCAATAAGTCCCAAAAAAGCTTGATTTTAATTCGGTCGTTGGAAAATGGAAGGCGCTTGTTTTTTGTTTACTTTGAAAAATATGGCATCTTCGGAAAATCCACATTTTTGGACACTATTCAAACAAGAAAATTATTATCTTTTAACTTCTGAATGTTTACCTCTGACAAGATTCCCTTTGGGAGATTTCTCTAAAAACGGAGAGCTGCGACATTAGCAAATTGTGTCCAAACTCTTGACTGGTACTGTACCTATGTATTTACTGAGTATATAATCATGTAAGTTGTTTACAGCAGCGTAACATGACGATTCAAGATGACTTATGAGGAGAAAATACTCAAAAAGAAAACTGCACTTTAACTTGTATTCATATCACGTTTGTTTAACCTCAAGAAAGTCATGAAAGTCTTAATAGACCTTCAGGAGTATTACGTTACTGTGCATTAACACTACTTTGGCTTTCAAGAATTCTTGTCAGTGATCTCTGTGCTGCATATGGTATTTCACCATGACATGCCAAATGACAGTACAATAGGCAATTACTGATGTGCAGTGAGTACCGTAATTCTTTGGACAGTGACACTGCTTTTATTTTGATGCTGTGCTCTGGCTGAGTTTCATAGGATACAGGGACAATGAAGTAGAGTGGAGACTGTCATCTCTGATTTTTGTTTTCGCCCATATCAGATGAGCTGTTAAGAAATGACGGCACCTTTTGTACACACTCCCCCTTCTTTCGGGCACGTCAAAAAAAATTGGACAGTTTAACACTATGTAGAAAAATTATTTTCATTTTAATAGTTTGCCTCTTTGAAGTTTTTAAAAAAAATTTTATTTAACCCCTTTGCGCAGAATACAAAATTTTTTTTGTATTTTTTCCTGTTTTCCATGAGCCTATTTAGGCTTTATAACTCAGTATTTGTGTCACAGAGACTCTGGTAAATTATTCCAGTGAAGCAAGACATTTGGAAATTCAATTACAGAATTATTTAGGAATTAAATTTCAGAAATTCCCGACGCCGGCATCTATGTCTGCGCAAAAGGGTTAAACTTTATTTAACCAGGAAGACCTCATTGAGACTGGCAGTCCCATTTGCAAGAGGGTCCTGGCCAAGACAGTCAGCAGCATAATTAACAAAGTTGCAAACATAAAACACCCAAAGCAATTTACAGACACAAGGTCACAGAGTCACAGAGCAGAAAACCATCAGTCAAAGCATCTACAGCCTGATACATATTTTTCCAATGCCTTTAATCAACATTTAAAATATTTAAGGAGACCAGCTCCTTCAAACCCCACTCCCTACTGCAGCAGACACTGGCTATCTTCCCCGGTGATGCTCTGCCTGGGCTGGACTGCAGCCATCTTCAGTTGCTGCGACCTGAGAGGACTTTTGGCCTTTGGTTTCCTCTTCAGCAGGTAAAATGCATTCTCAGATAAATTCAGATTTGGTGAGTGACTCAGCCAACAGAGCCAAAATCGCAAAAAAAAAGTGCCACAGTTCTCATGGAGCTCACTGTGAGTACTTGTTTAGGCATGAATGCATACTTGGGCTTCCATGCACTGTTTATGAAACAGTTTTACAGCTTTTTATAAAGAACCATTGATATAATCTGTTTAATCAACAATCACATAGTTCCCAGCAAAGGCCCTCTGTAAAGTATGTTACCGTTTCACCAATTCCTCTGTGTGAGCTGATCAAGAATGATAATAATAATAATAATAATAATAATAATAAAAAAATAATAATAATCGGACGTTTATGTCCAAATTACATTGACAGCAACCTCTCAAAGTTAAACAAAAATCATTGTGAACATAAGGTTAATGTTTTATGACGGATATACTGCCCTGTCTGGTCCGTAGCTGTTTACTATGAAGTATATGTTTAGAGTTTATGATGTTTTGATGCTTGGATTTATTGGATCCTTGATATAATAATTAAAGTATTCATCCAGTGACATTGTTCCTGTTTTAATGAATGGTGTGAATTGTGCCTTCACTTTGGGGAAACCCACTTCCAGCGTAAAAGAGGTCATACAGATGAGTTCAGTTTCTTTATATAAGGTATGACATCTGCTTCATGCCCCTGGATCTCTGGTCTCCAAACGCTTGTCATAAATGCCAGCACCACTCCCAGGAAACATGACAGCCACCTAAGCTGAATTGATTGCGATATAAAATGCCTTTATTCCTCAGTTTGGTAAAATAGCCAATTCTGAATAGCTCCGAAATCACTCCCTTTGTTTTGGGATCTTACACTAAATCTATTCTAAGTCAGCAATACAGAAGACCACCAACACATACAAATACAGCGCTGTGAGAACGTATTTTCCCCACCCCTGATTTCCTTTATTTTTGCACGGTTGTCATAAAGAGTAGTTTCAGATCTTCATACAAATTGTATTTTTAGACCCAAGGAGATCAGGGAAATGCCAAATACAATAATGATCATTTTAATGAAGGTTAACTTTTTGTACATCTGTGTCACCCAGGAAAAAAAAAAGAAAAAGTGAGGCCCCCCCCCCAATGTAATAATAGCCCGCGGACAAAGTTGGGTGGCTATGGTGGATTTTTGCTTGTCTTGTTCGCCACCGCTGCGTCTGTAGACACTTCCTTGAGAACACCGTTCAGGTTGTAATTTTTGACCAATTACTTCCATATTTGGTATGGACATGTGTTGTACTTCACCAATGACACCTATCGATTTTCGTTGCTATGGCAACAGTATTGGCCGAATTATGCGCTACAAAGGGGAGAAGCGGGCTTTCGGGGGCTACACCCGTGCAGTCGCGGCTGGCCAGATTGTCTAGTTATGGGTTGCTTCACCTTTAGAAAAAACTAATTCTACCAAAACCTTTGGATTACTGGAGATTGGTCTTTCACATTGCTGTGGAGGAAATGTGGACTTTACAGAATTGCTTTTATTCAGCCACATTGGAGGGTTTGTGAGTGTGACCTGCGCTTTAACAGTCCTGCCACAACACCTCAACGAGTTTCACGTCAGAATATGAACTTGGCCACTAAAATCATAATTATGTTTCTTCAGAGCCAGTCTGAGATGGACAAGAGCTTGTGCTTTGCATTTTTGTCTTGCCACATGTCCCATTTCAGCTTCAGATCTCTGACTATGGCAAGATCTGACAGATCTCAAATATGGCAAGTGCCTATGCCCCAAGGTGGCAAAGTATCCGCACACCATCGCACCACCACCTCTCTGTTTGACTCTTGGTATGATTGTGTCATTCCCAGTGGTAATTTATTAATACAGTCTTAATTTCACACCAGATTTAAAAGGTCTTATGTGTCTCAGAAAGTTCTACTTTCAACCTGTTAATCCACATTAAAATTTTCACACAAGACTTTGGGGTCATCAAAGTGTTGATGTGTTGTGTAACGTATAGATGATATGTCCAATAATGTTTGCCATGGCTGGCAAAAGTTTTTGCCTTGCCACTCGTCCACAGATATGATTTTTGCCTAGTCTCATTCTATTGGTTGAATGAAGAACACAGGCCTAATGAGCGGGGCCGGTAGTTCCCTAGATATCTAGGGCCTTTTGTGACTTTCCGGATGAGCCTTCAATCTGCGTTTGGTGAAATTTTGTTTGGCCAACCACTCGGGAAGAATCTCCACTATTTAAATTCTTTTTTGTCCCATTTGGAGATATTGGCTCTTGTTGTGGTTCACTGGGGAACCAGGGCTTTAGTGGCTTATTAACCCTTACCAGACTGATGTATCTCAATACATTTCTTTCTCATCTCCTTCAGATTTTTTTTTGTGGCATAGTGGTGCTGCTCATTTAGACTTTAGCCTACTTCACATCACTGGAAATGCTCTATTTAAGTGATTTTTAGACTCGGTAAGGCTGCTAGCAATATTATTTACAATTAGAAAGATTGCAGATACTTTTAAACTGTGCTTTACATGATAAAAAGCCAAGATGTAGTTTGATGGACTGGATTGTGAAAAATCTCTTGCCTTGAAACTTTAGAAAAAGATTTAATCTCTTCAGGTGTTCACTGGCCTTTAACTTTTAAGCATATTTTAAATTTTTTTTTGTTTATTTTAATTGAGATTTAATTGGATATGTGCTTAGTCAGTTTTGGAAATGTCCACTTACATCATACAGTAGTGTAGTTCTTGTTCGAGTTCTACTCCTCCAGGTATTTGGAGTCCAAAACAGGAACCTGTTATTTTTTATTTAAATACTGATCCTTGCGCACTTGCTATTATCATTGTTGGGAAAAGGGTCTCAGCAATTTTTTTATGTCTGAGCTTTGTGGCAGCAAAAAAGTGAAAGGTCATAGAAGAGAAGTTAAATCTGATTTGTTAACTGATAGCATCTGCCTCTAGACTTCCTGTAGGGCAGCTAAGAGGGTCTGGGGGCTGACAGAAGGCATATTTTTAATTATTCTGTTGTAACCTTGCTTCTATCTGCATGCTGCATAACTAGATATATACAATGACGTTGGCTGGATAACACCCTTGTTACAGATGTTTTTTTTACCTATAATGTAGTTATAGTAACTGATACTGAGTAGTAATGTAATAATGTAATGTAGTAACTGAGGTCTACTGACCAACTACTTTTAACCATCCCACCCTCAAGGTTAAAGAGCAGGGGGGAATCATGCCTTTGCAGTTATTGGTCCAAAGCTGTGGAATGATCTCCCTTTGCATGTAAGGCTTGCCCCTTCAGTGCCTATTTTCAAATCTCTCCTGAAAACACATTTCTTTTCCCTGGCTTTTGACTCCGTATAATGTGTGTCTCTGTGTAATGTGTGTTCTTGCCTGTGTCCCTGATTTGTTTTCTTTGTATGCTTAACTTTTATACTATTTATTTGGTTTTGTACTGCACTTTGGTCAACTGTTGTTGTTTTAAAGGGCTCTATAATAATAAACCTAAACCTAACCTAAACCTAGTTGCTGCATATGAAACAGGAAAGAATTGCATAGCTAGCCTAAGGCTAACATTTCAGATCTGTGGCCTGTCCATCCTTTGTGCTGGTATGAATCTTAGATTTCAGTGGACCCTGACAGCCTGCAGTCATGAAAATGTGCCCTAATCACATGATGCGGGATATTTCCTTTCAAGGAGAATGTATGGTGATATGTTCAGCTGCACAATTGTGGGATTATTACAAACTGCCCAGGCATTCCTGGGGTCTCTTGAAAAACACGTTTCTACACTAATTTTTCCTCTGATAGACCGATAAACCACCTAGTTTCATTTTTGTTGAAGTAATGATGCATTGAAATCTACATATTTGATCGTGAAATAAATCTACGTAAATAAGCAAATATGTGCTGAGTAAGTTGTCTTTCAAACAAATGTACTATGGGGGTAATCCAAATGCAGTTTCATGTTTATCAGGTGTACACTGATAATACACTTTAATTATTTTGACAGCGATGTAATGCAACTCGGGCTGCAATTAAAAGGTTAAACTATGTGGAGGTGAATGTCTCAAATGACAGTATCTGCGATCAGTAGTTGGTGTGATATCCCTAAGAAGTGAACTGGGTGGGGATTACTGCCCTTTTTCCCACGGCGCTCAAACTGCCTCCATGGTCTATGTATTGCAAATCGTGCTCACTCACTCACTCACTCACACTCTCAGTCACTCTCATTCATTCACTCACTCACACACTCTCTCACTCAATCACTCACACGCTCACTCTCACTCATTCACTCACTCACTCACACACACACACACACACACACACACACAAACACACACTCACTCTCTCAATCACTCACTCACTCACTCACTCTCTCACACACTCTCACACTCACACATACTCACTCTCACTCACTCACTCACTCACTCACTCACTCACTCACACACACACACACACACACAAACACACACTCACTCTCTCAATCACTCACTCACACACACACACACTCACTCACTCATAGACATTAGGGACATAATAAAGACGTTTATTAGGACATACAGTACCAGGGTTGCAGGTACCCATTTTTGTTGGGGGTCTGCAATGCCAACAACAGCGTCCCCCCAACACCTACACCCGGTGTTCTTCACTTCATTTTTCTGTAACCAGGTGGTAGGTGGCGGTCTTTTGCGAGCAGGTACTGCACCTTTCACTTTGTTGGGTGGGGGGGTGGGTTGATGCGATTTATTTTGTTCAGCGGGGGGGGGGGGGGTGGTGGTTGCGTTTTATTTCATTAATATAGCGCACTCAATCGCGCAACTCCCAGTACTCTTTATATTCTATAATCTTGTATCTGCTTGCGGCCAATTCTTTTGGCACCCCCTTCATGTAGCCCCTCTATGCACTGCATAGATTCCACTTTTTGTGCCACTGAACAGTACTGTGCAGAAGTCTTAGGCACCCTGCAGTTTTAAACATTTAGGCCTGGCTTAAAATGTTTACTTTTTTTTTTTCCTCATTGGTGTAGTTGAAGATAAAAATAAAAAAATTCCATTAGAAACAGTTGATACAGATAATATAGTCTTGATAGAGCCTTGATGTGAACATCATCATAGCTGTCTGTGATTACTTGATGGGATAGACGCAACTGAGACAGTCAGTCTGCAGTGGAATGGTAGCAAGTTTTCCACTCAGCTTGGAGCAAGAAAAAGCAAGTAATCTTATAAAACTGTACCCCAGCAGGAAAGTGTCCCACATTTTTACGCAAATCTAAGTCACACAAACTACTGGTTTGATTTACTTTTTAACAGATTGCTGCTCTGTATGGTACATTTCTCATTTATTAAAAACTTATAAATTCATGATTTTTGCAAGCATATTTGGCCCAGAAAAATTGCTGTAAATGTGCCCAAGACTTTTGCACAGTAGGGGAGAGTTTTGTAACGTTTTTCACTTTTCACTCTATTGCAAAGAGATCATTTTATCTACATATGTAATATTTTCAGGCAAAGCACCAACACATGTCTGCTATCATAAACCACTTAAAGTTTTTCAGTTGATAAAACAGGTCTTGAGTAATATAACTGAAAGCGGACTCTGCCCGATGTTTGAGTCTTAATTGTAACCGCAGGAGTTACAATTGTAACACTGCTAAAAAGTAGCATTTAACTCATCGTTTTCAGGTCAAATCAATTATATTTCATTCAGAGAACTGTTTAACGTTTCTTTAACACCAATAATGTGATAAAAATGTCCTGTCAAAAATATAGTATATTATTAAAACTTACCAGATGTACCAGTTGGAGCATTTGTGCGGGTTCCCTGAAAGGAAAATGCATTAATTGTGCCTAAAAAGTTAGCGACTTTGACTGATGGAGTTGTAAAAATGTTATTCAACCCTAATTTGATTTAGAGTATAATTGAATAGCTGACTGAACACAGAATATCGGCAAATATGACGCATGAGTTTTGTAAAAGTCCCTTTCATACCTGCACTGGTACCCCTGCAGAGTCAATTATGTAGCAACACCAGAAGTCTGTTAAAATTTTTTTTAACAGTCTATGCTATAGAAAAACAGTCTATTTGTATTTTAAAGTTTTATTGCAAAAATCCAAAATAGGCTACAATAACATTTGCCTACAGACAGAACCAAATAGGTTAGCTTATTGAATTTCAAGGTAGCCTGCATCTCAGTGCAAAGAACATTATATGATGTACTGCTCAGCATTGACTGCATTTTCGAAAATGTGCGTTTTTGTGGGGACATTCTGTGAAACAAACAAAAAAGCAAACAAAGAGCAAAATTATTTGAGCTGTGCTTGCAAATGTCTGCCATTGTCTCAAATGTAATGTGTTACAACTGTGGCGCTCGGTGCACCATTCATTTGGCGTTGTTTACAGAATGGACCTAAAAATCATAATGTGTTAAAACGATGCAAACTAGTAACGAACATATACATAAAGACACCTAAGCAGATTGTAGGTCTGTAACATTAAAGAAAAAATCTGTAGTCAAAAAATACTGTGTGGAGTGAATTTTTACTTACTATGTGGAAAAACAACTTCTATGGCGATATCACCCTGCAGCATGGATGAAAAGACTTGCAACTTCCCGGGCACGTGCATTACGGTATTCGTCACATGCTGACATGATGACATCATGGCCGCATTGACCAATCAAGAGAAAATGTGCTCGTTACAATTGCGACGCGTTACAATCAAGCCGACTCTCCCCTGCTGCATGCAGATTACATGTTGAGGGCCCGTATAGTTTTGGTCTTGTTTGTGTTCCCGCCCACTTACAAATTTCACAGATGAAGTACAATGTGGCTTCATTTAGTACTGACAAAAGTGCAAATGTTAACACCCTTGCTGTCAGACACATTTTTCTGGGCCTTGGTATTTAATCGCAAATTCGGTTCATAGGTCACTGCAGATGGAGCAATCTATGAAGATCAGTTCTCTCTGCTTTCACCGTGTGTGCTGAGTCTGCCCAATTTCCCATATGCTCAGTAAATCTTCATCAGGGCATCATGCTGGGTCTCTGTGGCAAAGGCCTCACAGTCAGCTGGTCACAGTTCAAGCGCACAGCAGGCATCTGGCTGTCATGATGGATACCTTTCCAAGGTCAGGCTGCTTAGTTCCAAACACTGACTGTGAGCGTGCAGCATCTCGCCTCGGCTTGTGGTCTGCAATCAGAATGCAGATGGAATGTCCCAGTCAATGGCAGTTTAATCATAAAATGCCAATGTTAAGTTTAATGAACAACCTGAAGTGAAATAACACAAAATGAAACTGAAGATGCAAATAATTTCAGTCAATCCCCAAGAGATCATTCTTTAAGGTCAGAGCAAGGTCAATTTTTGAGGGTGGTTTACTATGCAACTCAGTAAACGTGGAAAGTATACCACAGAACAAGGAAAAAGTGTTGAAAATTCTGGCTATGACATTTGCTGATTATAGATTATAATACGTAAACAACAGAGGAAACGTACATCTAGCATGGGTCCATTGATGTTTAAAAATAAATAAAATGTTACAATACATTGTCATTGTTCATTAGTCACTAGTCAAAGCATCTACCTTTATAAGGCTGTGATCAAGTACAACACAGTTTTGAGCGCTGCAGTGCCCTTTATTTTATGATTATCAACGGTTGGAGCATGGTTCGACAGGAAGGACTAACCAAACACGTCCAAAATTTTGAAAACTATTAAATAAAATTTTTTGGAGCTCTGGAAACTATGTTGTATCTGATAAAGGCCTAATAGGGACTTTCATCATTAGCACACTGATACTCCGGCTGCATTAAAAAAAAAAATAGACTGACTCGTCCCAGCCCGGTCTTGTGAGTCCAGGTAAGGACATAGTATCTCTGACAATAGAATCTCTATTCTAGTCCAGCCTGCCCCTCCCCTTTTGGTGTCAGCCAATGGGATGTCATCGTACTGTGCTGCTGTGCCCTGTGTGAGGTTGTTACATTGGGAAGGACTCAGCACCAGAACGGCAGTAAATAGAGGACAGAGGTTCTTTTAGGCAAATTTTTCTTGTCCCACTTGCTCACTAAAGCACATTAAGCATCGTCACTGTCAACTATCACTGTCTGGGACCAACCAAATGAGACACTTCTGAAAATCAAGATGGCAGTCATGGCCAATTCTGCTGATCCCTCATACATATTCCGATTATCATTCAAATATCCTCTCACAGTGAGTAAAAGTGGTTTTCTTATTGAATGATGTCACAGGCCTTTAGCTTCTTTGGTCCCAGACACTGATTTTTTTTAGCTCTGATGCATGCAAGACATATATTTTTTGGTTTATTCTTAATTATTAGTCCACATTTTATTAGAAAGCTGAAGTATACTGTAAGTCTTTCCATAGACCCTCTGAATATTTCTTTACAATTGACTACAATGACGTTTGTACATACTTTGACATACTACACCTTTATATGGACGGATGCTAGCACTCTCAAATTAAATCTGTCTACGTTTAATTTGAGGATTCTTGTGTTTTAGAGGGTATTTTTACCATATAGTATTACAGCTCTTTACAAGCATGTCTCTATCCAAATGCTTACAGACCTCACTTCATGTTTTTAATGATTCCACTGTAACACTGCTGTACTTTTAAAAGCTCATTAAGCTCTATTTGCCGGATGAAATGAAGTTAGGTGTGATTTGATGTTACTGTTGCAGTTGGAAGCACATGGTTTCTTCTTGCAGGATTCCCCTAGGGGGCAGTGTGTACACCCAGGATTCCCTCCACAAGACAAGGCACCCGCTCCGCTAGAGACTGCTCTCAGCTCCTGTAACTAAGCCCTAGGCTGTTACCAAGTAGTGAAATAATTTTGTCCTATTGTCTAATTCCTGACCAGTTTTCTATATCCTGGATGGAAAATGTCATGAAGTTAAGGAAAGGCGTAAAAAGGGAAATTCTCAACAGCCTAGGAAATGACAACCGCATTGCCAAGAGAATCAGAATGTACTTATCAGGCGATGTAATCATACGTCTCTTGTCCGTCATGTTGGTTTGTTTTTGTGGTCAGCTGGATAGACGGTCATTGCTTTAAATAATCCGTAATGGTGTTACCTGCTTTCTTTTCATAAAGGTTGCTTCAGTGCACCCTATACTAAAGGACATCATGCATTAGATGCATTGAAGCACCTTTCCTTAAATATTTACAAAATTCGAATGCATTTTCCATTGCTGTCACATAAATACTTCCTGGTCATTTGGTTAGGAATGTTCCTGAACTACTCAAATACAGCCCCGTTCTGCCGCAAACTCACAGCAGCCCTGCATGAGGATCCCCTTAGCTGGCAGCAGAGCTGCAGGCCTAGCCCCTGTGCTTTAAGGAGAACGACACAGCATAACCCGGGCTCCAGCCAGGCACCTGTCACTTCCGTTATCATGGAGAAAATGATATTGGCCAGAGTTCCAATCAACCAAGCCAGTGCAGCAAATAAGCCAGGGCTCTTCATGGCAATCAGCCATTAAGTTTCCACTTCTGGCCAATATTCGCCAACTCCATGCATCTCTTGAAGAGGACTGGGAACACACCCCCCAACTCACCACTGACCATTTGCTAACGTCCATATGGCGGAAATGTGTAGCAATGCAGCAGGCTAGTGGCAAACATAGTCTATATTGATTTGCCCTTTATCACCTATACTGCCATGAGTTTCTAGTTCGTCTGAGTCAAGTGACTGAAATGTTATGCAATATTCATGCAATCTGTCAACACTCAGTGTACATACAGCAAGTTTCTGAGCATGGATGTGTTTCTCACAATAAGTGTAGCATTCATATTTTTCTGCTTTGTATACGATGCATTCTTCAAGCAACATCTAAAATATACAGTATCTGCATTTCTATCTTTGCAAACATCTTAGGGTTTAATAACTTTTGTCTCCTCCAAGATTAAAATCTTACGGGAGGTTTCCTCTTTTATTTACACTTCAGGCCAAAAGTTTGGGACCACCCTCAGATTTTTAATGGTGCACCAAGGGCAATTTGACCCCTTGGTTTTGGGGAAGGTATTTATACAGCATGCCTTCTTGTTACATGAAATTGTTCACGTACTAGTGACATAAAATCATGTAACACAAAGGCATTGGAACTCAATTATATAACATTGTGGTCAGTGATCAATCAGTCAATACAGCTTTAAAATGTGGTCTGAGGTCTGGAATTCACCCAAAACCTACTGGTGTCCTGTATTTTATGCACTGAATTCATTTCATGTGCAAAAAAATGAGGAAAGAACAGTTGATGTGTGATTTTTTTGTCCCCCGCCACGCGAATGCGCGAAGCGGCGGGACATTGTATTCACGACCGTCCGTATGTACGTATGTCCCGAATCATTGTCAGCGAGATATCTCAAGAACGAATTGACGGATTTCCTTCAAATTTCATGTCAACATGTATTACGGTGGTGCCCCGGGGCCAGTCGATTTTGGTGACCTTAGCGTCACTCTCAAGGTCACACCGAGACACTGTTCATTTTGACATGATTTGCCATTTCCTGGCGGGGGACTAAGACACGTTAGTGGCAAATACTTGTTTTTTATTAATCTGAGGGTGGCCCCAAACTTTGGGCCTGTTACATGTAGTGTACTCGCCCATAATTGTCCAGCCAGTACCAACCTGGAACACTTGTACTGGTCAAACCAAACTCAGACAGACCAAGAACATAGAACGTGGGAATAGGAACATGCTGTTGACATGATCATATCTTAGTCTGACTTACTGTCATAGGTGGACAAATCAGACTACTGCTGTTCATGTCAACATAGCTAAGCATTTTTGTTTATAGAACACCTCCATCTTTCTTAGCTTTGTCCATTTTCACATACCTGTGACTCTTTAATCTAGAAGAGAGGTTAATCCCTGATCCACTGCAGTGGGCTGACACTGATGTTGGTGGTCCAGAGACAGAGGGGAACTGATTTAGCGGCTCAAAGGAAAGGGTGCACACAGGTCTCCATTGAAGTGACAGGCCGAATCACAAACGCAAACGACCAACGGGAAGTCGCTGCCATTGAGCATTCCAAGACCCTCCAGAACTGTCACCCTCTCCAGCTAAATATGACACTATATACTAAACTTGAATAAAATATAACTTATTCAATTCATTAAAAATGAATAATACAATATTTAATTGGCCTTTAAAGAAAGGCCTCAATGCTATTGGTTGTGGTTTCACCCGGTGAGGAAAATCAGACTTATGTCGCCAGTTATGATTTGTCAAAATAAGAGAATAGTTGGCTGTAGACAGGTTTTGTGCCTCCTGTGGAGCTTCAGCCTGGGGTGAAATTCAGCACAATTATTTAGAGCCGCCAGTTTCACTCCTTCTGTTACTATGGTAACTGCACAGGCCTGGTCAACGCTGTAAAGAGTTCAGCAGCAGGCAGAGAGACAGGGCAGGGTCACAGGCTGATTGACAAGGTCAGAGCAAGGTCACAGACTTCTCCAGCAGCTGCCCAAGGAGAAGGGGGCGGTGACAGCACTTTAGAGGGCCCAGCGCGGTGTAGTTATTGACCACACCCACTCCTGAGAAATCTGAAGTCACCCGGGAGTTAAAGACCCTTTGTCACTTTGTCATCGTGATGCACCGCAGTCACACAATCACTTTTTGCTCCTCGAAAGTTGCTATTGCTGTTGAAACTGGGCTGAAAGAAAACACTCCATTGCAGAGTCTTTTGTTTGTTTCAGATCATCTGTAGGGATTTATAATTCCATCCTTTTTTTTTTCCTGGTCATTTTTGCTTTGTTGTTTGTCCTTTCATTCGCTTTAAGCTGAGAGTTTTATGATTTGAACTTTCCAGTGATGCTGCCAAAATCCAAACAGGGATGGCTGAAGAGAAACAAAGATATTGTCAAAGTTTGAAAAAGAGAATCCGTGTGTAACGGTGCGTCCAGGGGATGAGAAGGGGAGGACTGGACCAAGGCATGGGATGTAATAAATGAAGGGTTATTAGAGGCTGTAGTCAGCACAATGCTAAAAGTTGCAGACAATCAAGCAAAAGAACAGAGGTTCCTGAGGATAAACTACAAGTGTAAAATGGGGCTAAACAGTGAAGGTTAAAATAAAAAGGAATCGAGGTTCCTTAATTATAACGGTGTGAGTGGTGCACAATAGATTAATACAAAGGGAAACGCAAAACACACTAGTAATAAGCCTAAACAGACGACAGGTCTAACCGGCTCAAGGTTACCAGACTGCACACAGGACAGAGCTGACTCTGTCCTTAAATAAGGCTTCAAATATTCAGTCTTGCGGTGGAAACGGGCGTGGAGCGGTGATTGAGCAATTGGTAGGAATGTGGAGCGCTGATGAGCCGAGCACAGGGTCCTAGTTGACTGGCGTCCAGGCTGGCAGGAGGCGTGGTCTTACAGCGTGTAGTGTCTGTGGAAAGACAAGAAGAACCTTGTTGGATACAGAAGCAACATGTGCAGTGAATTTGCGTCGTTTCCCCTTCACAGCGCACACTCCGCGTCTGCTCCAAAGTCTGATAGCGATATTATAGCTAAGTAGAGGCAGCATGTGGAGATACACGATATTTCGCCAAGGGCAAGAAACACTCTTTGTCAGTTTTTTATCGATTAGGTCTTAGTGTGTGACTTAAGGCGTTCTTAACATCACAGACCACTATTGAATCGACTGCAATGAGAGCTTCAAACCGACGAGCTTGACATTCCGGTCAGTGATCACGAACCATAATACACCATGCACTGTGAATCATGGTGAGTGATAAAGGGTCATTAAAGAAATGAAATCGGACTGACTGAAACATAATCCGGTTGCAAAGTTTTTGAGTAAACCAGGCTTTACGGTTATTAATGCTTTACAGCACCCTTTTCAATGGTTCTCAAGGTTCGTACTCAAATGGAGGGGCAGGACCTGTAAGGAGCATCAAACAGTCAGAAACGCACCATTTTTCATGATTACAGTAGTTTTGCAGAGACAAGTGGGTTAATAGTCCTCCAGAGTTGTATGAAAGACTCATATTAAGCTTACAGAAGAAACTGGTTGCAATCATTACTGCATTTGGTGGTACAATCAGTTACTCATTTTATGGGGGCAGTTACGTATTCACACGGGGGACGTTGATGTTTGATAACATTTCAGATCGATCAATGAAATTATAATCAATAATAATCTCCTTTTTTAAGAATGGGAATCCCCCCTCCAGTATGCCAGTCCAAGGGGACTGTGCTCGACATTCATGCGATGTTGAACAGGCATGTAAAACGTGACAGCCCACCAACGTTCAGATCCTTCAGCATCTCAGGACGAATATGATCCATCCCCCATAACTTGCCGCACCTCCTTTACCTCCCTGATCTCCTCCCAAGCCTGAGTCTTAGCTTCTGGGACCACAGTCCCTCTAGCTTGTCAATACTGGTCTGCCACGTCAGGAGTCCCCTGGGCTAACCAAGCCCAAAACGCCAACTTCTTCAGCTTGATAGCCTCCCTCACCGCTGGTGCCCACTTACGAGTCAACAACCTTCAGGTTATAGCTCAAGGCAGCCACGTCCAGAATCGAGACTGTGAACAGAGTTGGCTCGTACTTCATGTCCCCAGGATGCTGGAAAAGCGTTTCTGGAGGTGTGAGTGGAAATTATCCAGACAGGGTCTCTACCAAATGCTCCCAGTCAACAGTCACAGGACATTTAGGTTTACTGGGTCCATCCTGCAGTTTTCCCCACCATCTGATCCAGCTCTCCACCAGGTAGTGATCAGTTGGTAGTTCTGCCCCTCTCTGCACCCGAGTATCCAAAACATAAGGCCGCAGATCTGATGACACGATTATAAAATCGATCATCAACCTTTTCGCTAAGGGTGTTCTGGCACTTATAAAAACCCTTATGCTTGAACAAGGTGTTTCTTATGGATAAGCCGTGACTTGCACTGAAATCCAATAACACCACCACTTGGGTTCAGATCAGGGAGGTCGTTCCTCCAAATCACTCCCCTCCAAGTGTCTTTGTCATTGCCCACGTTAGTATTGAAGTTGCCCAGCAGAACCATGGAATCCCCAGTTAGAGCCTGTTCCAGGACCCCCACCACAGACTCCAAGAGGGCTGGATACTCTGAAATGCTGTATGAGCACAATCAACAGTCAGAGCATTCCTCTCCGGAACCTGCAAACGCATTGTGGAGGCCCTCTCACCGGGGTAAACCTCAACACAGCAGCATTCAGCCGAGGAGACGTATCCCCAGGCCTGCATGCCGCATACCCAGGCCTGCTCGCCGCTTCTTACCCTTTTTTAGGAAGACTTAAAGGAGTTGTGTCACGATTACTGTGCTCGCTCATAGCTTTGAACAGAGGGGTATACACTCGACACAAATCAAAATCCATTTCCTTTCTTGCGAATCTGTCATCATTTTGCATTGTATTTACTACATATTTTAATTGTTCAGGAATTATACTTTTAATATTAAGGAGTATTCCATGGAAATTTGAGTACTATTTTTGCACTTCAGTCGAACGATATGAGGAATGTACTCTGGTTTGCCATCTGCCAAAAATCATAAAAGAAGGTAGTTCTGTATTTTTGGGTTCTACAGCACTGAGAAACTTAAAAAAAAAAACATTCCAAGAAAACTACTCTTAAAAAGAATTTAAGGTACAACAAGCACCCTACACTTGGGAATCTGTGATATGAAACAACTGATCTTTCCACTTCCTGACAATATCAGAGGGTCCGAAATAAGCAGGTTATGGCACTTCACTGCCATCTGTTAGCAGCTGAGGGCCACCAGTAAATTAACATTTTGATTGATCTAGACTTATATTTGTTCCCCAACTGAATCTGTGATGCAAATAAAACCAAAATGAAGACTGTGCAGTCCACAAATACACTTATTTGCTTTTAGGCACCTCCTAAGCTCAATAAACTGATTTTGTAAAGACTAAACACAATTGAAGGTGAAGGTTAATTCTATACTGAATCCAGGCCATGGTTTTCTGTATTAGCTCTGGCTAATTTGAAAACCATTGTAAACTGGTGAGGGGTGTGTTTTAACAAAACAGAGCCATGACCTTATTGATCTGCCTCTGGTTGGAGCAGCTCGCTGTAACTCAATCTGGTGCCACAGGCAAGGTAATGGTGTCACAGGAGCGACACGATCACAGAAACAGCAGTCACAGACAGCGATATCCTGTGAGATAGATACATAAACAAATGCATTTACTGTGTGTCAGATGGATATAGCCGGCAGATGCATTGCGACATAAAGCATGCTGCCACTGCATTAATCCCCAGGGATGTAACAGCATCAGATATACAGTACTACATTATTCTTTTATATTACATCAGTTGCCATTAAAAAAGAAAAAAAAAAGACCTAAAGTACCATGTGCAGATGAGTGGCATAGTGCAGTCTTAAATTAACCAAGTCAAAGCTGTTTGGCTCAGTTTGGGCTTGTGGTGAAAACTGACATAAATCTATGTATGACTTGTTTAATGGTCCGAGGTGAGCATAGAATAAATTTTATTAAATGTTTTATTGATTTTGTTCTAAAACTTGCTTGTCTATGGATGATGTTTGCCAAGCCTGACATTGTTGCTAAAATGGAATGGAAATGTAATTAAGTTCCATTTGTGTTAAGCCTCTGTAAATAAAAGGTAAGCGTCTGCTTATTTAATGTAGACCCAGAGTGATGACCAGCGTGATGAAAGGTGAAGACGATTCTGGAGGCCCAAAGCTGGTGGGGGCGCATAAAAATATCTGTTATCCTAACAGCTTTCAGTTTACTGCATCTTGCTTCCAGTCCAAGGCCTTTAGGAAGAGAGGCGCAGAGAAATAATCTCTCTGGTTGCTAAGAGTTCCTGATAAACTAACTGAGTGTGGTACGAGCAGCCAAAGCTTTCAAATGTGACATTACATTGGCGACAACAGACTAATAGTAGCCAAAATTAAGAACATCTAAAGACCCTGTCTATGCTCTTGAAGTTTCATAGGCAAGAATCTGTCACCAGCTAAAAGATGAACAATTGGTAACTAAAAGAACTTAGAATGCCGCGCCTGACTGTAATTTTGGCATCACACTACTTTTTATGGAGCAAAGCGGTCCTGTTGCTGTTTTAGAATGTCAGCTCCTGACTTTGAACCATACTTGTCAAATCAAATAGACCTTATTACAAAGTATAACATCTTGGTTAAATAAATGTGTGTTTAAACCTGTGCTGGACCAGGTCGAGTAGTTGAGCCATCTTAGCTAAGCACTAACACTTTTGCAGTATTCACCAAGAGACATTCAAATGTTGATGGGTGACAAATTAAAGGAAAAAATTCTGAAAAAAAATCTGTGAATGAACATTAGAAATGCAGATGATACTGTTAATTTTCCTGGCACTGTTTGGGTCCACTCATCCCCATAAAGGTGGAAGGGTCACTGTAAATCAATACAAAGTTATTCTGGGGATCACCTTTATTTCCTAAACATAACATGGGTTTGTTGAATACTCAATTGTGATTGGTTGAAGGATGTTCTAAGGGCATGCATTATTTTCCTATAACTGCCCACCTCTAACATACATCGATAAAATAGAGATAAGGTAAGATGAAGAGTCCACTTGCAAAGCCTTATAAGTCAAGTTGGTACATTTTTTTAGAAAAATCAGATTTTTTGGTAAGCATAGAAATGATCTTCCATAGATAACAATTTTCACTATACTGAAACTATTAGCCTTGCAGACATAATAATGAGGCATTTCATAATTTTTAAAAGAAATTAATTTGATTTTGCAACACAAAGTTTTGACTTAGCAGGTTTTGAAAGTGGAGTGGAAATTTAGCAGGTTTTGACAGTGCTTGCACCAGCCCCGTTGCTAAATAGGTGAAGGTATTTGACTCCGGACCCACTCTACATGCAACTCAATGCTACAGACAATGCAAGCATATCATTCAAACTCATAATAGTGTTCCTTACCTTTCAAGCTTGAGGAGCTTGCTTTTTGAACCCTTACAAGGAGATCTGTTTGCATTTTCTGCGATCAAAACAAAACTTGAGTCTCCATCCCCCATCTTGAGTTAGAGAAAGCAAAAGCTGAACAGGCTATAAAAGCTCACCTGTGATTGGTTCCCTCAAGCGAACGAAAACGGAATCACGTTTCCACACTGGTTGATGACAAAGCAGAATTTGACAGTTTTCCTTCCAGACTTGAGGGGTTTTGACAGACTTTTGCTTTTTTCATCACAGTTTATAACTTGATTTAGTAGGTTTTGAAAGTGGGGCTATCAGTGGGACATGCGTACGTGCCTGAAAGAGAGGCTAAGGGAGATAACTTGACTTTTTTTTTTGATAGGTTTTGCAAGTCAACTCCTCAGATGGTTCCAAACGTTAGCCTTTTAACATTTTGTATCAAATCATCTCATTTGAATTCCAGGATAAATTTTCCTGACGCTATCTGTTGCAAATTTGTAAATATCAGAAATGAAGGCCAAAATACATTGACAACATGTTAGAGTTCTCCCATTAAAACTATTAATACCATTGACCATTAATACCAAGTATGGTGATTATGACAAATCTCAGAAGGCACATTGCGAAAGAGACTGCCCGTGTGAAATTAGTAACCACAATTCTTGCATTGCAACAAAACAAAATAGAACTACAAAACACACTCCTGTATACAGCAAATGAAGTTTCGACTGTTTAAGAAGAAAATGCGTTAACAGTGCCAGAAGCAAATAGTCTGCATATAAATGTTATTTTTAGACAAAAACAGGAAAATTATGTCTTTGGCTAAGCATAAAGGGGTGCACACCGATGCATTTAAAAAGCAAGATTCAATTTTCGCTTTAATATTAAAATATGCATAAGCCCACACATGCAACTTTGATATTTTTCAGCTTGTTTTGCCACCTGTACGTACAATGAGCAAGCTAGCTACGTTTTTTTAAACGCAACAAGCTGAATGCCACGATGATCTGACATCTAACAGTTACATGCTGCAGCAAGACAAGCATGTACAAACAAAAATTTCAATGCCAACAAGTCAAAACCCGCAATGTAAAAAATGGCTATTTGAAAGATCTTTGGAGATATTTAAGATGTAAATATAGCAACAGTACCAAGATTGTGGATCTACATGTGCTGGAACTGGAAAGTAGCACACCTGATGATTAAGTTAGCACAAATCAGTGCTCGATGTGTCTGATGACTGTGAATTTTTGGCAGTTTGAGGCGACAAAGTAATTATTTCTGTCAGCACTAGCCATGTAACTCCTCCCCGTTTCACCATCCTTCTTAAACTGCAGGCATTCAACAGTGTTACCCCCACCGCATCTGCACTATCCATCAGTCTTGTTTATACCTCTCTCTCTCTCTCTCTCTCAAAGCGGAGAAACTTTTAATTTGGATGTTGACGGAAGTGGCATTTTCAAAACAAATAAACCAGGAAGCGTATGGTATTTATGGATGGGTCAATTACAGTCTTTTGGGTCCCTGTCCAAATACTTATGGATCTCAAAGCACATTAAAAGGCTACAATATTCTATTGATGCTGGTGCTACATGAATGTGCTGGATGAGGATAGAAATGATTCAGGGAGCACTAAAATATGTAGAAATAAGTGACAGTTCGCTCATACTGGATGAGGAGTTGCTCTTCAGGGGATTTAGATCAGTAATCTAAAACAGTTCACTGCCTCTCAACAAATGCATAATGGAGTACATCATGAACTAACACAGAACAACAGGTCTTCTGTGTTTTAGTGGAGCCAGCGATTTTCAGCTGCTGACCCTCAGGGGGAAGGAAGACTTTTTTTTAATATCACAAAAACCTTCTTGTCCTCTTTTGCTGTTGCAGTTTTATTGCATCTTTACCCATTCCCTGTGTTTGAAAGGCTGTTTTTGCATGCAAAGAAAAGAACACATTAATTACATGAAAAAAAAAATATCACGGGGTACTTACCGGAGGCTATGGGGCAGTAGGCTTGGTTAAGACCAGGGCACTAGGTGATGTTATTATTATTTGGTTATTTAAACATTGTTTAGCTAAGATAGGGTTTACACTGGGAAGAAACTATTCAGTTAATTTGTTGTGAAGCAAATAATATATTCCCTAATGTTTCCTTGGACTGTTAAAATTTCTTTCCCACAAAATATTTTTGAAAGTATGAGTTACAGTGCAAGAATTCCGCTGTTGAATTACTTACGAGTTTGTATCATGAGTTATTTGCCAGTCCAGTTGTTTTGAGTTCGATGATTCATTACTTGGCTGCCGAGGTGCTATCAGTTGTTGGGGGAGGGATATTATGAGGACCACAGAAGACAGACGCGCCACTCAAACTAAAGACAAAACTCACAGAGCTTAGCGTCTCAAACAAACCCAAGACCCAAGATTAATCCACGTGGTGAGACACGAGCGCTCGACGGAAAGACAGTAGAGCTGAGGTTTGCTGTAGGTGTTATCATGTTCCAGCTACCGCTCTGACACCAGAAATCATTTTCCCTGTGGAACTCTAAGGGCAGTTATACCTCCACGATCCCCAACAGTTTCACAGCACAAGCCAAAAGCACTGAGGCTATTCTTGTAAAACAATAAAACGAAGGCAGTTACAATACTTCACTGACTTGGCTGTAAGAGCTTTAAAGTTCTTCTGCAGTCTGAAAGATATCATTGAAATTTTCTCAACAACAGTTTTTTTTCTATTCTGCCCCAGTTACTCTGAGGTTTTCATTATTCCTGTCTTGGCAGAACTGCATTTCAATCTCCTGCTGCTGCAAAATAAAAGCATCCCCTCTTCCCACACTGAAGATGAGGGAGGGCTTTTCAGGAGACATGCTATAGCAGCAGGGCACTAAATATGACCTGCACATCATCATGTGATCAACTTACACTCTTTGTATGAACCCGCTCTGCTCTTGGAGCTCAGTAATTTGAACCATGTCAGTACTGCTAATGTGTGAATCCTCATTACACACTTCAGACTCCTGGGGTTCAGAGGTCAAACCAAGACAGCTGCAGCAATCATTGAGCTGCTTTATGAAGAGGGAACGTATAGGGGCTAATTATGACATCCACAGACACAAAAGAGAATGTTTAGCTTAAGCCTGAGGATACATTCATTTGAATATCCCTCCACCAAAATCCTTTTAAAATAAGTAATGTTACACACCACTTAAGTGCCACTCCAGCTGAGCAGATTCAAATTCAACACAGAGCTCAAAATTATTTTAGTTGCAGCCTCAGAGTGAATTTACACAGATGTTGAGCATTTGTTCTTTGGTCATGCCACAAATGTCCAGGGAGTTTCAATGCTCAGTGAATAATGGGAGAATCATTTTTGAGTGTACTGGCCCTCTTTTTGAAGTTATACAGTTACACAGTTTATTTCACAAATACTGTGATCACAAATAATAACCCCTCACAGGTCTCAGCTGGATTAATATTATACTCCATTCAAGGTGAATTTACTCTGATATTTTCTACACTGATATAAATATATTTTTTAACCATAAATGTTTTTTTCCCCCCGGCCCAATAGAAGACAATATTACTTTCAGGCTATAGCCTACAACATGTAATTTCATTAGTTCAGCTATACGCCTGTGTTTCATTGAGTCGTTATTAAAAAAAAAAAGTTCTGCACATAGTATTATAATTGGTCCTGAATTAATTAGACCACCCTTTCTAAAAAATATTTTTCTACTTCCATCTGGAGGCAGACATGGTATCTGTTGAAAACAAAATCTGTTTCTTCTTGTAAAAAAGGTCGATTCAACTCTTCTGTCCTGAACATCCCAACAACATCTTCAATATATTAGAACTGTAATAAAATCAGCACTCCATTAGTGTTCATTTTGAGCTCCTACCTCTGAATGGGCAACCTTACAATATGCCATTCTGAGTAACTGCACATGGTTTTTTGTTTTATAATTTATATTGTTTTGTGAGGCAAGCTTCTTGCTCCAATAAGATGCTGTCTGATTAGATTCAGCTGACTAACCCAATATTCTTCATCCCCCTGGGCAGGTCTGCTGGATTCTCGCCGGTCTGTATATTGGCAGACACTTCCACATTTCCTGTCCCCAGTGGGTTTTCTAGAATCAATATTGCCCTTTTTCTTGTGCAAACTCGCCCTTAAAAGCAGACGGTGATGGACTCCGGACGGTAAATGCACAGCGCGGCTGAGAACCGCGGTGCCCTGAATACATCCCGCCGGTGTATTTTCCCCTCCATCTCGGACGCTGTGTTGACTCAGATGTAAGGCCTGTTTGATTAGTGGGCTGCCAGCCTCTCTTCAGACTGCACCACAGTAACCGGCATGTGTTCAAGTCAGGGAGTCTGATTTGGCACATCATACAGTTGATATTTGCACATATGCTCTCTCTCTCTCTCTCTCTCTCTCTCTCTCACACACACACACACACACAGGCACGCACGCTCATTTACTTTGGCTCATAAGGCCTTTATTAGTTGAATTATTATCCCCATCACAAAGTGGATGGGGAAAACAGGAATGAGTGTCGTCCGTCTCACGTTCGTCCATCTGTCCGTCCATCCAGCCGAGAACTTCTTAACTGTTCAACAATTTATCCATGAAATCTAATGCATGGAGACGTTTTGCTGTGTAAGATCTGGCTTTACTTACTTCCGTCAGTCTGTCTGTTTGTCCCTCCTGTGTGTTTATTTTTTAGGCCAGAGCACCAAAGCCATGTTGGGGAATCTGAGTATTTCTTGCTTGTTTTCATGAGTTTTATGACAAGCAGATATGATGTGTATCTTCCTTTACTTTCCTCGATAACTCTTAGCTGTAAACTCACTTAATTTTGTGATGCACGGAGCTAAAAGCACGACAGCTGGACTGGCTCTCATTGGCTTGTGTTTCAGTGGCCCATTTGATAGCGAACACCTGAAACCAGAAAGTTCTGGGCTTCATCTCATGAGCAAATTTAGTAAAATGGCCCTGCGGCGACTAACTCTGCGTCTTTCTCTCTGCTTTCTGCTCACTCCTCAGCCCTAGATTTTCTTCTGTCCGTCAGTTTCTTGGCCGACAAGCCCATCGCCCCGCTGCCCGTGGATGTCTGACACCCTCCGCACTAACAGGGCCAGCTTGCATACAGCGGAAAGGAGGTAGAGGAGGTCCAGGGCCCGGCCTGACCTGTCTTCTTACCAGTGTCTCCTTGCGAAATTCTCTGCATCTGTCACTTCTGAAAAAATCAGCGATTTTCATTCTGAAATAGAGAGCTTCACCACTAACCCTCATCGACCTTTCTTTCCTTTCTCTTCTCTCCTTTGCTCCGCTCCCCCACCTCAGTCATCTCTCACTGCTGAGAGCTGTGCAGACTTCTTTGATAATAATGCAGAAGGCAGGCTACGAATAGGACATTACACGAATGTTTGTTATTTTGACATGGACATTGCTATTTGTATTTTGCCCGCCCAATGCCTGAGCAGACAAAGGAGGTGAGGGGCTCTGAAGCTTTCATTTCTGCACTTTGCAGTTGCAAATGCCAGTCTGCTGCAAGAGCGATTACTTTTCCCAATCAGTGTGGACCACTGGGATTCGGCCACTGTTAACCCTGCTGACATGAGGGGTTTACTACCGAGTAAGTTCAACGTTCGCCAGGCTTTCTTTCTGTGAGCAGCTGTGACAAACCCTATATTCACCATCAGAGATAACAGAAGTTACAATGGCCAGTTAAAATATATATAACATCAACAAGTAGATCAGAGGGATCTAATAGCTGCGACCTGGCCTAGCATCCGTCACGTGGCCTAGTGTCTATGACTGGTGGTTTCTTGTAGAAGTGTGACCTCGAAATTGGCAAATGACCTTGAAAATGAATAGGGAACCCTTCCTCTGTACCAAGAAGCTTGTTGTAAGATTTAATAGCCATTCATCAAGTTAAAATCAAGTTTTTTTTTTTACCTGTGTGACCTTGGGATTTGACGGATGACCTTGAAAAACAATAGGGAACACCTCCTCTATGCCTAGAAGCTATTTCTAAAATTTCATAGCGATCCATGAATTCTAACTGGAGTTACAGCGCAAAAACCCGCAAACGAGGTTGTGACCTCTGTGAACTTGACCTTTGACCTCGACCTTGTGCATGGACATCACTTTGGTGAAGGTCAATAACTCCTGAATATTTCATGATGATACGACGACAGGAACTTGGTCAAAAAGGTCTCACAGATAGACGGACGGACGGACGGACGGACAGAAGCGTTAATAGAGCTGCTTGGTCGCAGCTAAAAACTCTGGCTATAAGCTCAACATAATGCACTGATCAACTCATTTTGCTTTGTGATTCACCCCTCCGTTCCTAGCCTGTTTTAGCAAATAATAAAATCAAATACAGCCTCTCTGGCCTTGTCATGTTGCATTAGCCGACCTGTCCCTGATGAGGAATGAATATGTTGCGGTCAGAAGCTTGCGTTGATTCTCTTGGATGTGCTAATAACCAGAACTGGGTGTTGTATGTAAGCCAACGTCGCGACAAAATCCATTTATCTTCATAAAAATAAAAGATGACAACTGCCTTTTTTTCAGTGTTACAACTTAGAATACTAAATCACCAAGTGCACATATTGGCTCATTCGAGATGATCCAGGTCTGCACACTATCAATCACCAGCATCCACTACACAATGCATGCCAGTTAGACTTGTGTCTAACTACTTATTTGAGGATTTTACCGCAGTTCATATGTCCATTGGTGTATCACCTTCTTTATCTGGATTTATAATTCTCAGCCTACTAAATTCTCTCTTGCTTTCTTCCTTACCCACAGTCTTTGTCAAGCATTCAAATACTCTGTGTCTGCTTCTCACCAAACCCTTTCTCCAGTATTCCATGGATTTCATCTCCCCTCGTGGTTATTTCTGAAATCTCCTTCACTGTGCACATCATATATGTATCTTTTCTGGTTTTGTTTTAAATTCGCTTGAACAGTTATGACTATACAAACTAGAAACCTCCTTCTGTCCATATCTATCTATATACATATATACAACCCCAATTCTGAAATAGTTGGGACAAAGTTTAAATTGCGAATAAAATCAAAATGCAATGACTTTCAAATCACACCAGCCAGTATTTTAGTCACTGTAGAACTGAGATGACATCGCAAATGTTGAAACTGAGAAATTTTATTCACAAAATGAGCTCATTTCAAATTTGATGGTTGCTACAGGTCTCAAAAAAGTTGGGACAGGGACCTGTTGATCATGGTGTCTTTTTAACACAGGGTTGAAGCATCTGGGCATTGAGGAGACAAGTTTCTTGAGTTTAGCCGTTGGAATTTGATCCCACTCTTGTTTAATACAGGCCTCCAGCTGCTGGAGAGTTTTGGGTCTTCTTTGACGGAGTTTTTATTTAATTATGCGCCAAATGTTCTCAGTCGGTGAAAGATCAGGACTGCTGGCAAGCCAGTTCAGCACATGGACTCTTATACTACAAAGTGGTTTTGCATTGTCCTGCTGAAATTCACGAGGCCTTTGCTGGAATAGATGTCATCTGGAGGGGAGCATATGTTGCTCTAAAACCTTTATATACCTTTCAGCGTTCATGGTGCTTTTTAAACCATGCAAGTGTCCCACACCATATGCACTAATGGATCCCCATACCATCAGAGATGTTGGCTTTTGAACTGAACGCTGATAACAGGACGGGTGGTCTTTCTCCTCTTTAGCCAGGAGGACACAATGCCCATGATTTCTAACAAGAATGACAAATTTGGACTCGTCTGACCGCAAGACACTTTGCTACCGTCCATTTTTAAATGAGCCGTAGGCCACAGAACACGATGGCGCTTCCTTTTTGCATGATTGAGTTTTAGGTGGCATCTGTGGATGGCATGACGGACTATGTTTACAGTCTGTGGTTTCTTGAAGTATTCCTGGGCCGGTTTAGTAATTTCAATGACAAAATCATGCCGGTGAGGGATGCAGTGGCGTCTGAGGGCCCGAAGATCACAGGCATCCAGTAAAGGTCTTCGGCCTTGTCCCTTACGCACAGAGATTTTTCCTGTTTCTCTGAATCTTTTGATGATGTTATGCACTGTCGAAGATGAGACCTTCAAAGCCTTTGCAATTTGACGTTCAGGAACATTCAAGGTTCCTCAGGCTGCAGCCGAATAGTCAAAAGATGACGTGCTATCCACTAATTCCTAATCACCTTTCTTTAACCTTTGTGCAAAACGACATTAGGTTTAAAGGAAATGTGTTGAAGGCTATAGTCCTAATGGCTTTCGGAGGCAACCTTGCTAATGAGAGAATCCGAATGCACTTACACCAAACGTGATCATGAGTCCCCTGCCCATCATACATGTTACTTTATGCGATGAATGGTCACCGCTTTAAATATTGCTGCAGCGCGGAATTGTGGGAGAGCGTTATCTCCTTTCTTCTCGAAAAGGATGGTTCTGGGAATCCTGAGCTAAAGGAGGTAAATTAGGAAGCACTGAGACACCTTTCCTTAACATTTAAAGAATTCAAATCCACTTATGATGGCAGCTACATAATTATTTCTGGATCATTTTTCAGGAGTCAGGAACTTTCCCAGGCAAAAAAGACTATTTGGATGCAGCCTCAGCCTCTCTAAGACATCCCTTTTATAGCCAATCATGTTACACACTTGATGCCAGTTAACTTAATTACTTGCTAAATGGTCTTTCAGCTGATTCTCTTATATATTAATTGCCTTTTCAGCCCTGTTTTGCCTGTGTCCCAACTTTCTTGAGACCAGTTGTGGCTAAAAATTTTAAATAAGCTCATTTTGTGGATAAAAATGTAAAATGTCTGTTTCAACATTTGAAACCACTCCGTCATCCTCTCTTTTCGCACCAAAACACTTCCTCTTCCTGCTCCGAGTCCACCTTCATCCCAACTTGTTGTGATGTCATGCACAGGCTGGATAAAAGATAAACTCGTGAGAATGAGGCCGAGGCGGCTGCAGTTACTAGATCCAGGTGCGGCAGATCGAGTGTTAAATGGAAAAAGCTTGCAAAGTCACATTTCTGACATTCTGAGAGAAATGGAGAAAACATATCCAACTCCGTCAATAAGGCCATGCCTTTTTCCATTCCTTTGTTTGGTGTTTTTTTGAAACCTGCACATTATTTCTATTCAGTCCACAGTAACATCAAAATCATTTTTCTCAGAAATGTGACTGACTAGCTTTTTCCATTAAATGCTAGAGATGCTGTCCACTGACTGCAAGGATCAGACCGACACAGATCTTGCTGTTACACTGCGTAATGTCAGCCCCTCAAGTAGGTTGAAGGAGTTTAGGACAGAGAGCATCATTTCTGAACTACCGAATTGAACTTGTTCAGATTATTTAGTTGCTGACATTAATGGCGGTTTCAACAGGATTGTGGATCACTGACGAATGGAGAGTGCGGAACAGGATGGCGGAAGAGAACAGGGGAAATAAATTTCATTGGAGAATTAATGCCATCGGGGCTAGTCAGGAAGCCACTGATAATCATATTGGGAGATTCGTTGAGAAAGAAATCGGTGACATAAAAGCAGTGAGGGTGCGCAGAAGTGGTATATCAACTGTAGAATGTAAGACAGGGAACAGGAGAGAAAAAGGCCCTCAAAATAAAAAAATTTGATCTTACACGTGTGATCTGTTTTTAAATTAATCACTGGGTCACTGAGAAAGGTGTTAATCAGAGGTGTTCCATTTGCTGTAAAACCTGATTCTATTTTTGGAGGTGGAAGGAGTCTGTTGAGCTCGAGACACGAAAATTAACCAGGACGGGAATGAGCAAGATAGCATGGGGTGTGACGCTCAAGTTTAAAAAGGAGTTACCAGACAGGGCTTTGCTCAATCATGTGAGCTACAGGGTGAGGACCTTTAAAATGGCTCCATTCCCCTGCTATCTGAGCCAAGAACATGGGCATGTGGCAGCAGTACGTAAGGAAGTGGCTTACCGATGCGGAAGGTGCGGTGAAGAGGGGTGCACAGATGAGGACTGTGAGGTAGCGAAAGTGCTGGCTGTAAGTTATAACTGTTGGGGTGATCAGGTAGCTGAGGAAACGAAGTGTAAGGAAAGGAAATGGGATGGTGAGGTGGAGAGGACAACAGGCACAGAATGAGATGACACGGCGGCCACAGAGAGTGAGAGCAGATACAGGAAACAACAGTGGAACTGATGAAGAACACATAAGGATGAAGAGGGTTTTTAGCATTTATGGCTACGGTGAGAAACTGAGCGAGTGAAATTTAAATGAAGAAAAGATAAGGACAGTAGTATTTGCAGCCAGGGAGATTGTTGAGATATTCCAATGTGAAGGAAGGTGAGACTTTGGGAATTTTAGAGAAAGCACTTGAAACCAAGCACTGAGTAGATTGATGAGTATAATTATTGCAGTTAGAGGTGTGGACTAGAATGACCGTTTTTTTATATGGAATATGTTGAAAAACAGTTCATGCAAATACTAGAAATATTATAAAGCAGGCAGTATTGCACCAAAAGGTTTGTCAAATGCTATCAAACCAAAAAAAGAGTTAAAGTACAAGTATCAGGGAATGGTGGGAAATGGCTGGCTGTCCTTGGATCAGAGCTGATTGGCTCTCATTTTTGACCAAAAATCCACACTTTCTGCGTAATTGGTTATAATTGACACTAGATTGAACATTCATTGCACAAAATGAGACTAATACAATCTGTTAACCAACAAAACTAGTGTAGTTAGTTTTAATGAACACGTGCACAATATCTGTAGCGATGCAGCTCTATGTGAATGTGGTCTGCAAGGTACCTGTAGCCTACAGACGAATCTAAATTATTTCTGTGACTTCCTGTATATTCTCTGAAGGCCGCTTGAAACTGTCCATTTAGTCTTCAGCTTTTTGTCTCCACCCTGTGTTGATGCCGCCCAATCTCGTCCTCTTTCTGGGCGAGGCGCTGCTCTCCTCAAACGAGCCTATTTAACGATGCTATCACAATATTGTGAGAAAGTATGCATTCCAAGATGAAGTTTCAAAGCACCTGCTATGCTTGCCACACATTTGGCCAGGTTTGCGGGGACTCTATGCACAAGTCCTGGCAGACAGCATTTTCTCTGTGCAGGTGCATAATTCAAAGTAATACATTTCAGTTTGACTATTTGTCTGAATCTCAGTTTCTACACTATATATCTGAGCCAATGTAGCTAACAAAATGGGATTCAGACAAATAGTCAATCAAAAATATTGCCAGTATATCCAGCGAACTGAGATCAAAAACAGTAGTGAATTGGGTAGTGTTTGCTTTTAGATGAGTTTAAATCAGGTTTTCACACTTCGTTGTCAAAAACACTTCACGTGCAGACAGGATTCATACGCAAACTTTATTTGACGCTGAATTAAGTTATACAAATGGCACATAAGAAAAAGGTTTTTGAACATTATCAAAACGATAAAAAAAATAATAGAACAGATTTGTCTTTCTGTAATCAACAAATGGAGTGAGTAATTAAAATGACCACAACCTTGACCACTACGATTCCTTTCGTTTTACATAAATTCCGAGAACATACTCGGCCGAATCTTATACTCTCTTCTATACTACCAGAACTGAACATTTCTACTTTGTTGTAATGGAACTGGTAGAAGCTGGCCTAAAGATCCAAAATATTACTTTTTTGGATGAGTTGTAAGAGGTCCAAGGCCATCGGTAACATAATGGCACATTACACGGCCCAATCTAGTACCGTCACTGGGGACAGTTGTAAACAATCACGTTGTGTTCTCTTCAAGCTAGCATTGGGCAATTTCTATTTTCCTTGGTACACCATCTGCGCTCAGTGCTTATTGCTGTAGATGTCGCAAGTGATAGTGCTGCACCAATTACGAATACGGGCATGTTACATGGAAATAGAAAAGCTAAACGGGCTGTCATTCATTCAGAGATAGCATGGATAAAAATGCCTGCACTTGAGCTTGAAAGCATCCAGTTCTTTCCAAGGACCTTTTTTCTACAGAGTGATCTTTAAATGATCTTCCACATGTGACTGTTAAAGGCATTTAACTGCAATTCCAACAGCATTAACCTCTTCTGCTTAGCGATAAGATCCAAGTTCATTGTGCTACGCATCTACATATTTTAATCTTAACAAATATACACAATATTATTCCTGTATTTCCATCTTGATCATGACACTGCGTCACATAAAAAGACACCTTTTCTCTTCACTTTGACTGAAAATAGTCAAAGGACTTCATGATTTTTCTTCAATACAAGTCATCCCTCAGCCATTAAATCATCACCCAGTCTGTGGTTCCACGACAGCAAAACTAAGGGAATGTGAATCATTTGCCAACCCCTTTCATAGACACAACATGTGACGCAATTCAGTTATTTTTCCAGTTCAAGGATTTAAATCCCTGATAAATGCATTTCTTTGAAACCTCTGCCCTACATATCTGTGATAACTCCCTGATAATCATGTATATGAGAAATAGGCTTTTCAAAAATGCACTGGTTTAAATGTGTTGAACCTGCAACAATAACTTATCTCCAGTTAATGTCAGATACTGAACTGTACAGTACAGGCAGTACTCACGAAATCACTAGTCATCGCAGACAGCCTATTTGCATTTAAAGAAAGCTGCACTGTACCATTTCTTCACATTACTTGGTATTTGCATTTGGTCTGTGAATCAGGTCTTTAGCAGTTGCTTAGCAACACAAATGAGATAGGTCACATTTACATTTGTGCCTTACACCAGGAATGACACAATTCATTTCATTTTTGATTTTTGCCATCAAAGGGATTGAAATACATTTTTATACCACAGACAGAAATTCCAGTTAAGATCACACAGGTCAGCTTAACATTAAAAATATCCCATCGATAAGTACTTCAGGACACAAAGACTATGTTGCATGAAATAATGAAACTGGCATTCCTTTATGGAGCAAACCATGTTAAGAAATATCCAGTAAGATAAATGTAAAACACTGTAAGGTTACAACTGAATACTGCCATCGATTGGTCTGTACAGTTTAAACATTTAGCATTAATATCACATACAATGTGCTGATATTTGTCAGGTAAAATGTAATGTAACACTCAGGAAAATGGCTTCTATATGTCGATGTCATTTGCCTGTGAAAGTGTGCTTGTCCAAGGGGAGGGGTGGCAAAAAGTTGAACAACATGGGATCTTGCCTCAATGCGAAATTTCGCGATCTTGTGACAGTGCTCGTCTTCGCCTTCGACAGAGATGAGCGAAGTGCCAACGTAAACATCACAGCAACACAAAAAAAACACTAAGTTAGAAAAATTTCCAGCTCAGAAGGTAGAACTCCTCCCACATATTTTGTTCCAATCACCTGGATTTGCTCATGAGTAATTATATAGCCAGGAGGAAGGGCTAATTAGTGAAACCAGATGGCTGGTAGGAAAAACACAGGGGAGGACACGGAATTCACACCCCTCCCCCGCCCGCCATGTTTTTGGCTGGCTTATGGAGTCCAACGACTCTCCTTTAAACATACCCCCCCCTCCCCAACCCCCACCCCACTGACAGTGACCCTTTCCGCCAATCCGAACCCCACGCATGCACGCAAAATTCAGATTTAAAAAAAACAAAAAACAAATGGAACTAACTGTTGGCTGGACTTGGTCCAAAAGCGGTTATCGGTGTTCGGCCGTGCCTACTGGTTCAGCGGGCACTCTACACGCACCTATAGCGCCTGGGTTGATCGGCCCACGCTGCCGAGAGGTATGTGCCCAGGTCAACCATTAGGCACGGCCCGGAACGCCCCGCTGGGCCGAGCCCCTCCATAAAAATAAAAAACCTGACTGAAGAGCAGAACAAAGTAAAAAAAAAAAAGTCGCGGCGGCAGTTAAAGTGCTTTCAGTACTCCCACATGGCGGAGCTCTCGAGGGTGTCGGCGCTGGCCTTCAGGACCCCCGCGTGGTCGCCCCGCAGGTACTTCCCATCAGATGATTTCAGCGCCACCTTGTTGTAGTCGCAGAACTCCAGGAGGAACTCGACGGGCGTGTCGCTGCTGCTCAGCACTGTCTGCTCGTTCCCCACCATCCAGTACTTCCCAGTGGAATCTAATATGGAAGGGGAGGGAGGTCAAAGGTCAGGACTTGTGTGGTGTTGGCAGTACAGCTAAAGAGGCATGAGGTAGATTCAAGAGTTTCCTATGTACGCAAAAGCCATTGAACGAGGTACTTTTGAAGAAGTGGAATTGCATAGGAGCTGCCAGTTTACACCCTTCCTATACCTGCTGTGCAAACAATCATTACAGATGGTAGCACTAATTTATGATTCATTTAATTACCTAGAAAAAAAAATAAACCAGGTTCAGGCTTAAATTCTAATGGCAGAATTTATTATAAATGATCTCCAGGCAAGGGCAACCACAGTGTGAGATCACAAGTAAGCGTCCAAGCCAGGTAATGATTGCAATTTCATGTGAAGCATCACTCTATATATCAACAAATCACCAGTGATGAAGCATGTGACTTTATCTTTCACAACAAGGCTGCCAAGCATTCCTTGTGATCGACAACCCTGTATGCTTTCATTTCACCCCAATTTGACAAAACAATTCTCCTAATTTGTGGCTTAATAAAACCTCCAGCGGTTCAATGAAGTTTGAGATTGACTGAAAACTCAAGAGAACAGTACATCTTCAGTACTATAACTGAGCAGCCCTGATTTATAAAGAGCCACGACTGTGAACCAGACTGATATAATGAGCAAAAATAAACCAGAGGTGACCACAGATGTCAGCAGGTGTACTAGACACAGTACAGTAGAGAAATACAGAGATAGATGACCCAAGGGGGAGACACGCTTAGCGCGGGCACCGTCTCTAGACCGAGCTCTCCGCCGACTGACCTCGGAGGCTGTAGGCCCCGTTGTGGAAATCCAGCTGGAACAGGTCGTAGGAGGACCGGTTACAGTCGAGGGTCCCGGTGACCCGGCGACAGCCGATGAAGCCGTGCTCGCCACGCAGCACGATGATGGGCCTGTTGATCAGCTTCATCAGAAACTCCTCAGTCTCTCCTGAAAGGATAGATGGGAGACATGACGACAACGAACAATGATGTTTGCGGTTTCGTTTATTATCACTCTTTTTGGAAATGCACACCGAACCAAATTTTCTGGAAAACTGACAGTTGAATTTCAAACCTTTCTCGGTCACAGCATTCCGCTGTCCCCATCTCTTCGCCTTACATGCTTATCAAGTTGACCATACCAAAAAAACAATACTCATTAACAGGAAATAGAGGCTTCAACTCTCAAAGTCACAATGGCTTTATTTGTTAATGGATATTGCAATGGGACAAGTTCAGGCAGGCCATGGAGTCACACCTAGCTCGCAAGCATGCCTTCATTAGTGATGGTACTGATCACAAGCCAAGCCCACATCAGCTGATTCCCACCAGGCACTCAATCGGCAAATTTTAAACAAGGCGCCATATTTAAAGATACTTTACCTGCCTACTATTGCGGCTTCTTTTACTCATTTACAACCCACTTCCATCCCCAGATCCTCCTCTACATGTTTATCTGACTTATTCAATGACTTGCGTCATCATTGATGCTTGTGCTCTGTTCTGTGCCCCTGGGGGTTTGCTGCTGCTCTCTCTGCCAATGGCATCAGGCGTATGCATGAAGGGCAGGTTTTTGGTTCTCTCTGCCTACTGGCTTTTCATGCATACGTGTGGTAGGGCGGGGAGGCCCCAGAACAGAGCCATTCTGCCAAATTCAAATAAATTGCAAATAAATTTGCGGCAAATGATATACTTTGGGGATTTTGACAAAGTGGACCTGATATACCAGTAAGCAATAAAAAAATCCTAACAATTCAGAGATACTGGGCAGCCCATCCTTTCAAAGTCTCAACTTGCAGACAAATGGACTCCCCCAGCAATCCCTCTATTGCTTTTTAATTATCAATCTATTTATTATTATTATTATTATTATTATTATTGGAAGTAGTAGTAGTAGTAGTAGTAGTAGTATTATAATTTATGATTGATAATTGAAGATTATTAAAAGGACTAACCAGCAGTGCAATGGTTCAAATGACATCTGAACTCAAATGAAAATCAATGTGATGTTTTAGAATAGAATAGAATGCCTTTATTGTCATTATACACCAGTACAACGAAATTGTAGCCCTACCTAAAACAGTGCTAAGCAATAACAGATATTTTCAAACATATACAAGGATATGAATATAAAATAAATATAAAAGAATCTAAAAATATAAACATTGAGGTAGGTGTAGCGATGTCGTATATTGCACATGTAATATAGAGACATTGACTACAGTGACATTGACATTAGTAGCCGGAGTGAATCTGGTCAGTGCATGTGAGAGTTCAGGGTGGTTACAGCTTTGGGGGAGAAGCTGTTCTGGAATCTATTTGTCCTTGTTTTAATGCACCTGTAGCGCTTACCTGAGGGCAACAGGTGAAACAGGTCATGGCCAGGGTGTGAACTGTCTATGATGATGTTATTGGCTCTGCTGAGGCAGCGGGTGGTGTAAATACCCAGCAGGGAGGGGAGAGGGCAGCCAATGATCTTTTACGTTGCATGTTATGTTTGTATGTTTATCTGTGTATCTAGGCAATTTAGCTAGTTTTTAAATACAACTTTCACAAGCTAAAATTAAAAGTTTTTGGTATTAGATTGTCAAGATTTTCAGTTTTTCCTTCGCACAAAAAAAAAAACTAATCATGACTTTATTGAAACTGGACCCCAACACGGCTCAGAAAATTCCTTAAAACAGCGACTCAGCAAGATGAAATGCATCAAAGGCTTTGTTTGAAGGAATTAAATGTCCTGGAACCTTTCCTAAAAGCCACTTGCAACTAATACTTAAAAGGAATTGCAGCACTTAGTCTGAAATAAATGTGCTTACTCATCTTGGCAATAAATATTTTGGAATGGCAGCCTGTTTTGTCAACAGAAGTGTCTGTTGGGCACAGAAGCAGTCAGTACGTGCTCCAGCACTTACCTGCAGCATCGATTGTGGCGGCGAGTTGGCCATTCTTCTTCGCAGCCACGTATTTCCCATTGGCGGCTTTGAGAGTGATTTTCTTCTCACGCCATTCGATATCAAAGTAGCAGTTGGCAGTCCTGTCGGAGGGACGGAGTTACAGTCAGGTGCATAAGTATTGGGACAGAGACACAATTTTAAACATTTTGGCTCTGTTTGCACCCACATTGAATGTGAAATGTGCACTTGCACGTACACTTGACAGGTATCTTTAGCAAGAAAAGCAGTAAAATATACTGGACACTGCCAAGAACAGAAAAGAACATCTTTTTTTGTCCAAATAAGTGATAACTCTAAAGACAAAGAACACTTTTGCACAATCCCCAGTGTGAATCAAAGGATATCACTTTTAGGTTTTGACAATGAAATTTAGTGCTGGGGCCGGTTGCATAAAATTAGACCCAGTCTTTGACTTAAATGTAATTTTAAGTCAGACTTACTATAGACTATTAAATATGCCTGTTGCATAAAACCTGTCTTTGAGTGACTTATTTAAGCCTAACTTGGATAGCCGGTCGCGCTATGTATCATGGGTAAAATAAGACACTGCGCAGAGGAGAAAAACATGGTGGACAAAATAGCGACACTCGGTGGCAGTGGGAGATCACCGCACTGAAGCGCAACGGAAAACCTTTTTGTTGCTGGAGGAGTATAATACCGTCTTTTATTCAATAGTTTTCATCAAGCGAACGGAAATTTGACACGTCATTAAATTAGGGGAGAAAATTACAGAAAAGGCGAACGGTATCAACGGTCGTGTGAACCGTTAAAGATGTTCAAAAACGTTTTAAAAATACAGTGCAAGAATCCAAAGCTGCTTTCACACCGGAAAGCGTTTCGCGTGTATTCGCGTCTTTGCATTGACTTGCAATGTAATCTGTCGTGCGAAAAATTTGTTTCGCGTCCGGTGTGAAAGCAGCTTAAGACGGAAATATGGAAGAGAAAAAAAATCTAGCCACCGGAGGAGGGCCCCCTCCAAAACTACAAAATAAATACAAATTTTAAAAGAAACAGAGCTGGTAATCCTGTTTTTTGTCCTTTTTTTTAGAAAAACAATAAATATTGCTGTATCTTTGTGTCCTCGAACAGGTGTTCTAAAAATGTGTTGCCATGGCAACAAAGCTCTCATCTCAGGGTTAGCCAGGGGGAGAGGTGGCTAATTTTAATGCCTCAAATTAAGTCAGTCTTAAGCTTTATGCAACAGACAGTCTTAATTAGACTCGTCTAACTTGACAATTTCAGACCAGTCTACAGTGAAAACCAGTCTTAAACTCAGTTTATGCAACCGGACCCTGGTGCCTTCCATTACGCAGCTTTCACATCGGACGCAAAACAAATTTCGCGGCTTTACTCTTGATCTTCTTTGAGATATTTCTGCATCTTCATTGGAGTCCACCTGTGGTAAATTCAACCGATTGCACATCATTAAGAAAGACAGACATTGGTCTGTAGAAGGTCTTACATCTGTCAGTGCTTATCAGAGCAAAAACCAAGCCAATGCGGCCGAAGGAACTTCCGGCTGAGCTCAGAGACAGGATTGTGTTGAGGCTACAAACATTTTTTTGCAGCATTGAATGTTCCCAAGAGCACAGTTGTCTCCACAATTCCTAAATGGAAGACGTTTGGAACATCCAGGACTGTTCCTCGAGCTGGCTGCCCAGCCAAATTGAGCATTCGGGGGAGAAGGGCCTTAGTAAGAGAGGTGAACCTGAACCCAATGGTCACTCTGGATGAACTCCAGAGGTCCTCCAAGGAGGTGGGAGAAACTTGCAGAAGGACAACCATCACTGCTGCACTCCACCAGTCTCTTATTTAAAAATGATATTTTCAAGACATATCAATCTGGTTTTAGGATGAACCACAGTACTCACACAGCCTTGTTGACAATTGCTAATGATATTAGGTGGAATCTGGACTCACGCAAAATTTCAGTCCTGGTGCTACTGGATCTAAGTGCAGCCTTTGATACGGTAGATTACGCTATTCTTTTGAATTGACTTAGACACCTGGTGGGCCTCTCAGGCACTGCTTACAATTGGTTCAATTCCTATCTCACAGATAGAACCTTTCTGGTAAGTATGGATACAAGCTTTTCAAAGATCCATGAAATTAATATGGTGTGCCCCAAGGCTCAATTTTAGGCCCCATATTTTTTTCATTTATACATGCTTCCACTTCCACAAAGTTATCAAGAGACATGGGGCTCTAATTTCCTGGCGCAGCGCAGGTGGCGTAGCGAAGCGCAGGCCGCGCAGTGGTAATTTTGTAGGGCGCAGCCCGCGTAGTGGTAATTTCGTGAGGCGCGCAGCCTTCGGTAGACCAAGGTGCGCCGAGATGGGTGTGGCGGCGTAGTAGGGGGGAGGTGTCACATATTCATGAAGACGCAGTGACAATTTCGTAGAAAAAGTCTCCGCTGGAGTTGCGCAGAAAACTCGCCAACTCCAACCTGGTTTAATTTCCGTGCAGTGGTAATTTGGCTGACCGGCGCAGAGAGCGCACACGTCACCGAAATCTCACAGGCAGCTTTACAGAATGTCAGGCACATTTCAATGCAAGAAATAATTACAGGAAGCACGATTTAATGTAACTATCTGAATAAGGACATAAATTATTGTATCTATATCGATTGTCCTGATGTCAGATTAAAGGCGGTTGCCACGCGTAATGGAAACTTGACCGGGCTTAATCAACGCAGCTGAATCTGTGATGCAAACTAACGACTTCACATCTTTCTCAGCCAACCACAAACTGTATATATATATCGAATGCTTGCGTTCTATGCTCATTAAAGCCGCTTCCACACTGGACGCGAAACGAATTTTTCGCCCGACTGATTACAGACAAAGTCAATGCAAAGACGCGATAGTTGGACAGGGTTTTAATATAGCTCCGTGTCCGAAAGTCATAAAAGTTCTAATTTTTCCGAGTATTCCAGGAATTATTACACGTGGAAACTTGGCCATTTTTGTGTTCGACCTTCACAGAATGCAAATTGATAGCTATCGACTTTTCTTGGTCTTTTTAGCCTATTCTTCTGTTTTCTTCCGTTGAAGATAGCCAGCAGTCTTTATTCGGTCTTTCTTTTGAAAATTAGTCAGATGGACCGAACAGATTCACGCTTTATTTCCACAGCTGAGATAAAACAGTGCGTGAGCAAATCAATTCCATGACCATTGACAGTGTGAAGAAATTATCGCATGCACGATTAAGACTGTCCGACACGAAATGCAAAATACTCCATGTCCACCAGCCAGCAAAAAGTAAAAGTATTGAAATGAGAACAGATTTATAACGGGATATCCAACAAAGATGACCCGCTAAAAAATAAATCCCAGTGTTCATTGGATGTTCTGTTGTTAAAATGTTTCTTTTTATTCTTTATTTCGGTATCAATCTGTTCTAATCGTCCTCTTTTTTTTTTTTTTTTTAGCTGTCAGACACGGAGGCATTGTAGGCCTACATTGTCCCATGCCAGTGTCGACTCGCTTTACTGAGCAGAGCTTAAACAGAAACATTGATTGAAATTCTCAGTACTCATCTTAAAGAACTGAGCCCTCTTATCAAAACATTCACGTTTAATATCGACAAGAGTCAGCAGATTTGAAGAAATTAAAAACAATAATAGACTGTCGGACACGGAGATTTATTAAAACCCTGTCAGACTTTCGGGCACAAGACGCAATCTGTCGAGCGAAAAATTCGTTTCGCGTCCAGTGTGCAAGCGGCTTAATACAAGGCTACTATTATTGTCACTTCGGTTTTATCGTCTTCAGTGGGTAAAAGGAATAGGCCTACAGCCTGATTGCTATGATCTCGTACTGAGTTAAGATCGCATATTGAAAATAAATGTGTCACGTATCTTGCATTGTTGTCCATGCATGTTAATCCCAAAATTTAAAGCAACAACAGTTTGTAATTCATGGGAACACGCTATCCATCGTTTCTCTTGCCAGTGAGCAAGATTTGACTCGGCTGTGTCGCCTTCTTTGCCAACTTGCGCTGGAAGGAGGGGCAGAGGCGGGACAGAGGAGTTCTTGCGCCAGGCTACGCCGGGCACGAAATTGCCACATACGCCTGGACACACCCCGTTGGCGCGGCGCACCCCCCATGCGCCGCGCCTGCGCCGCGCCTACGCCTGGTCTACGAAATTAGAGCCCATGGTATCAATTTTCACAGCAATGCAAATGATACACAGCTGTATATTGTTATGTCTCCTGAAGACACACTGCCACTTGAGACCCTTTTTAACTGTATTTTAGATATTAAATCCTGGATGGCAGAAAACTTCTAGCAACTCAACCAGGACAAAAATAAAGTCTTAATTATCGGTCCTGAGCCTAAGAGAGAGAAACTTCTGTCAAAGCAACAGGCATTGTTATTTAAGCCATTGGAACGAGTAAAAAATCTGGGGGTCATTTTTGTCTCTGAGCTTAGTTTCATCCAACATATTAAAAATGTTGTTTTTATTCTTAAGTTTTTATCATCTTAAGAATATAGCCAGAGTCCGTCCATTTCTCTCTAGGGCCAACACGGAGATGCTGATGCATGCTTTTATTTCTAGTCGTACTGATTATTGCAATGCCCTGCTTTCTGGTCTTCCCCAAAAAAAGTATATCTCAACTTCAATTGCTCCAGAATTCAGCAGCACATATGCTGACAAAGACCAGGAGGCAGGCTCACATTACACCGGTTTTAAAATCATTGCATTGGCTTCCTGTGTGTTTCAGGATTGATTTTAAGGTCCTTTTAATGGTTTTTAAATGTCTTAATGGTCTTACACCTTTTTACCTCTCAGATCTGCTTTTATCTTTAGAAACCTCGCAGACCCGGAGATCCTCCAGCACCAGCCTCTTAGTCATTCCCAGAGTTAACACAAAAACCTACGTAGAGGCAGCTTTCCAGCATTATGCCCCACGTTTACGGAACAGCCTGCCGGAGAACCTGAGGGCTGCAAAAGCAGCTCAAGACCCACCTTTTAAATTTGGCTTTTAACTAGTGACCTGTTTTCATTATTTTACTGATTTTTTTATAACTGGCTTTCAGGAACCTTAGATTCTTTTGATTACCACTTTTAGCTCCACTTTTAGTTTGATTTTATAACCTCATTTATTACATATGCTTTAATTTATATATTGATTGAATTCGGTTGTTCTGAATTTTATGTTATTTGTTTTAGCTTAGGTTTTAACTCTAGTGTTTCCTCAGTGGGACCCTTCTGCATCGGGGCAGCTTTTGATTCTAGCACCTGTGGCACTGGCTTGGGGCCCCCCCCGGTGAGGTGGAGGTCCATGCCATCAACTTTTGGGGGAGCTATGTGGCCCTTCCTCCTGCCTGGGGTCGCTGTGTGACTCCATGTTAACGGCCAGGTTCCTGGGAGAGGCATCTGCCTCTTGATTCAGACGGCTCCCTAAGATAGTGTTTACTCCTTGGTTCTTCCGTGCTCAGCCTTAGTATTCTTTAGAGCGTGTTTGTATAATGGAAATACAGGTGGGGGGTTGGAGTTGAAAGGGGGGGAGGTGAGGGGGGGATTCTATTTTATTTTATTTTATTTATTTATTTTATGATTTTTAAAAAAAATTTGTCAATGTAAAGCACTTTGTGCTAATATTTTATTGTATGAAAAGTGCTCTACAAATTAAGTTTTGATTGATTGATTGATTGATCTGGGCTTTATGGCAGAGTGGCCAGACTGAAATGTCTTTCTTCTCAGTGAAAGAAACATGAAAGCCCATTTTGACTTTGCATTAAAACACTTAAGGGACTCTCAATCTAGACTGAAGTGTTAAATTCTAAGCTTCATGTTCAGAGGAGACCAGCCACTGCTCATCACCTGCCCATTACCATCCCAACGGTGAAGCATGAGAGCAACTGCATCACGCCGTTTCTCCAGCGGCGGGGACTGGCGGACTGCTAAGGGTTGAGGGTAAGCTGATTCTAGCAAAGCATAAAGCCATCCTTAATGAAAACCTGCTCCAGAGAGCTCAGGACCTTGGCCTGGGCCGAAGGTTCACTTTCCATTTGAATCATAACCCTGAGCACACAGCCAAGGCAACACGAGTGGCTTGGGGACAATTCAGTGAATGTCACTGAGTGCCCCAGCCCGAGTTCTGACTTGAACCCAATTGAACACCTTTGGGAAGCCCTGAAAATGGCTGTCTGCTAATGGTCCCCATCCATCCTGACAGAGCATGAAAAGATCTGTAAAAATGAATGGCGGAAAATCCCCAAATCCAGCCATGTAAAGCTTGGAGCATCATACCAAAGAAGACTTGAGGCTGTAATCGCTGCCGAAAGTGCTTCAACTAAGTACTGAGAAAAAGGTCTGCATACTTATGCTGATGAGATATTTCAGTTTTTCCCTTTTTAATAAATTTGAAAAAAATTCTTTGTCATTATGGGGGTATTGATTGTAGATTGATAAGGGGAAAAAATTTCATTTTAAATGATTTTAAGCACAAGGCTGCAACATAACAAATGTACAAAGGTCTGAATGTACTGTATATAGCGCACAGCTTGATTGACCTCATAACTTGAAGGGCCTCCTGTACCATAAAATAAATGAATGCCATTCCTTTGAGCCAGTTCGGCATGAGCAAGTACTGCATTAACAGCACGGGCCAATCAGGAGCCTCCATGCACTGAACACATTGTTTGGAGGACAGAGAGGGTTGGGTGGTGCATGACGGCATAACTACAGTACTGTGTCGCTGTCAGAGGACACACTGTATAGATGTAATTTGTGCCAATCATGCCGAGCTGATCACAGCATGTCGACTGGCTGCCGCAGCTCTCTAATGACGAGGGGAACTTGGCCTTATTCTCAGGCCTGTAGGTGGTTAGAGGCCGAGCAGAGGGCTGATGTAACCTCCATTGTCATACAGCTCGGAGGCTGAGCGGGGATTTCATTTTGGACAAGGGCAGTAGGGTTTATGCCAATGGTTCTTAATTTTGGTTCCTTTGTATATGCTTATTTTTTTCTGACCCCCAATTGCAATCAAAGGATTTTAAAAAGCTGAAAATTGATCCACATTTCTACAAAAATGTCCATGCCCGTCATGAGGAATGAAAACTTAAAAAAATACCACGTGATATATTTCAAACAACTGCATGAAAAGTAGAAATTAGTGTCAGGTTCATACATGTTCCGGTAATGACATGATTTTCATCATTTTGGCTCTGTAAGCCCCGAGGGATTTGAAATGAATCAGTCAAGATGATGCACGTGTGTAAACGTTACTTTATTTTTCCCATGACACGCAACCTGCCGCTATGATCTATCCATTGCAAATCGTGGTCACTCACTCACGGACATTTACCAGGAACACTTAGTAGGGAGGAATTACATGCTGTGAGTCCGCGCAGTTTTGTACTTGTTAGCAAGGATTCTGGTCGAGTAAACTGGACTCTATCGGGAACAGACAGCGTTTTTGGCAGAATGAGCCGAGACGAAGAAAATACTTTGCCACTTGCCAAATTGTGAAACACTACGGACGATTTAACAATTAAAAGGCAGCAGGGCATGAGTTCCTTTATTTGGTATTAATGTATCACAGTTTATCAATAATAGCCAAAATCAAATGACTTAATGTAACTAATCAAATAAAAAAAATCAGTACGATCCTTATTAGTGGAACTGTGGACGCGATTGTGAGAAATAACCAATTATTAGGCAAGGAAAGGAGGAAGAGTCAAGCCTGTTTTGTTTTGTGTTTGTGCTCTGATGTTCAAGCAAACAGGCATGTTCAGCTACCTAATTTGGAGCGTACTGTGTATCCCTATGTCTAATTTTATCATTTTAAAATATTATTGCCTGAAATTCCTTGCAATATAGAAAATGTCCTTCGCGGGAGTGGAGGCAGTACCCCTGACACATGAGATCACAGGTCAAGGTCACTGAGCCAAGGTCAAAGGTCATTTAGGAACAAAACCTTGACGAGGCACAGCTACCCACCGAGGCAACTCTACATAGGCCAAATTAAGTTCCAAACCCAAGCGGTTTGAGAGAAATGGCCCAGACAACGTTTTAGAAGCTCAAGGTCACTGAGCCAAGGTCAAAGGTAATTCTGGTATGAAACCTCGACAAAATAAAGTTCCTAACCCAAGTGATTACAGAGAAATGACCCAGACGAACTTTTCCCACCCACTGCCCGTTTGCGAAGGGGAAGACAATGCCCCTCTGCCCCTTAGTCGGGGCTGAGGGGTAGAAACTAAACAAGAGTATTTCACCCTTCATGGCCTGCATGGATATTGCTGTAAAATAGAGCGTAAATGACTCCTGTAAACCTGAAATTCACTTTATTAAAGTCTCCATGCAATGGAAGCTGGCAGAGCATTCTAATTCCTGTATTTGACATACTTCCAAATGAAAAACAATGTTTTTTCAGAAAAGTTAAGTTAAGGGGTGAGTCAGAAGCCTAGCCTGATTTTATTGGTTTTTATTGGCTAACATAGTTCAGACCGTTGAAGGGGAAAGGAAGTCTCAGCTCCCGCCCAGTGACATCACAGCCACAGAAAAGATCTTGCTAATGGATTTTGCATACGGTTGTATGGGATTTTTCATAGTCGGAGAATCACATCCCACTTTGGAAAGATATCATGGACAGAGCAGAATTTTTGGTGGAGACCATTAGATATTACTGTGCTCACCCACTAAAAGATGAAAAAAGTCCTGATTTGATTGCATGTTGACTTTCAGACAAATTGACGGCCTGATAAAATGGTACAACAATGATTGCACTTGGAACAAAAACCACCGCAATCAAGGGGGCCTCTTGACCGAGTTTGGGAACCACTGGGTTTCACTCACTTGGTTGAGGCAGTGCACTGCAATCCTCCATTGGCAGTGAGGGTCCAGTATTTCCCATTGCAGGTCCTGAAAGAGCACTTCTTAGTGTCCTTACTGATCTCCAGCTGGAACGTTTCTTGGTCACTCTCTTCGTCCTGATTGGCAGACAGATCCATGCCTGATAAACCAGGGGAGAAGCAACGTGTCAGTGCAATATCATAAATATACATTTAGTCAGCATCATCCTCGACATAAGGACAGCCAAGAGACAGAAAGACAAGACAGCTGTAAGCTGACCCATCATCAGAACGAGTGAAAATCAGTTTAAATGACTAGACAGTCCGGTCGGCTGTGACAGCATGGGTGCATCCCCTGAAAGCCCGCTTCTCTCCTTTTTTGCGCATCATTCGGCGAATACTCTCGCCTTGGCAATCAAGAGCAACAGGTGCCATAAATGAAGTGTAGCGCATGTCCATACCAAATATGAAAGTAATCTGTCAAAATTAGCAGTCTATACTGCGTCCACAAGGAAATCACAATGTTTTGACACTTATTTGTATATATACTGATGGAATTCAAAAACTTATTAGTCTGACTAGACAGAAATAGTATAGTTGGATTAGGGGAACTTTATTTAGATGACTAAATAATTGATAAGCAGTTGTCTTCGAGTAAGGAGACACAACAGTGCATGAGGTCTTGACCTTATTTGTGTCTGTGGCACAGGATTTGAGGAATTAGTGATGTAACCTCGTCCGGCTTCACTGATCACAATTGCAATGCTGTCAAATGCCTTCAAACAATCCTTGGGGTCATTAAGGCCTGAACCCGAGAGCATTTGTTCAAAGACACTACGTGCACCATGCCTCGCTTTTCCAGACCCCAACGTGATCAAGCCATTGGGCTGTGGATGGCTGGAACATCCCAAAATCGCATCATCCAGCATTTTAGGGTAAGCAAACACACAATCTCTAACCTTATGGCTCGTTTCCAGGAGACTGGAAGCACCAGTGATCGACCCCGACCTGGTCAGCCTTGGGTCACGACCCTAGCCCAGGACAATCAGATCCGCCTCATCCACCTGAGAGATCAGTTTCAAACCTGCACCAGGACGGCTCAGGAGACCCCAGGAATCCACAGACCAAGGATCAGCAGAAGATTAGTGAGTCGCCGACTTGGCGGTCACCCTCGGTACTGAGACTGGAGTCGATCTTTGCTGTTGTTTTTGTTGTTAAACTTGTCATTGTTGATTCTTTTGTCGTTCTTTTTTTGTTGATGTTATCTGACATTTTGTTGAAGTTGTTGTTTGGATAAAGTCAATAAATGGCTACAAATTTGAATCCGAGTTTGGCTATAATTCTGGTTATAAGTTTTTAAAGTCCATCATCCAATACCGTCACCATGGCAAACAAAATGGAATTACAAAAATTACAAAAAAAATTGTCAACAATTACAGCCTGTATAGTGTCCACAAGGAAGGATCTACGGACACAGACGTGGCGGCGAGGACAAGCATGAATCCATTGTAACAGCCCAACTTCGTCCAAGGGCTTCAAAAAGCAGAGATGCCAAATCAGACATTTTCCACTCTCTTTGTCTTTGTAATTGCAAGTGGGTGTTGGTTGAGCTTAGATTTATGCTTACTTTTGCTTTATTTGCATTTCTGTGGATTGTATATCTGAGCAATGACCCATAGTTTTTCTGAGTTAAAAAAAAATGCATTTACATTTCTATGCCTCTCCCTTACTCCAGGTCTTGGCCTGATTGGCTGTGTCCAGTCTGCCTTTTTCACCAGTGCAGTAGTAGCCACAAAGATCACCACAGGCACCTCCTGCTCAGGAAACAGTCTTTATGGTGCCCCACAGTTTTGTGCGTGACACAGTAGAGCGAGCTGGAGCCACTGACCCATAGTGCCCTCAGTGCCCCTCCTGCCTTCACTCACACACTTCTGCACCACACTGAGTTAATCTCCCCTGGAATCCGAGGCTCTTCACACATACCAAAGGTCCTGAATCAGACTACATTAACGGGATGGCTCAGTCTGCCCAAGCAACCCATCATTTCCAGTTCGACAAGCAAACTTCCCATTAAAATAACTCTGCACAAGAATATTTTTAAGAGTTAAATGACTTAAAACCCAGTTACGAAAGGGGTTCTTATGAATGCTGGTAAATTTACAATGAACTCTTTCAGGCATCGCAAGAAATTGGGGGCATAGCAAATGAGCACATTTGGTCAGTTATCTAGGCAACTGCGAATTTTGTGCCACTTCAGTTCGGCCATTGGACGACATGCCCGATTCTTCATGTCTCCTGTGCTACACGGACACAGTCAAAGCAGGCAAGTTTATTGTGTAACGAGCCCATTGGTCATTATAAAGCTGGCTAAACTACTAACAGAAAACATAATCTGGGACATCACATTTCCCAATGGACAAGTGTATTTAATTTACATAGAAAAAGGTAACAATCCACTGGGAAGCACTGAGTTATAAGGGGGAGGTTTAATTGATATGAATCAATAAGGGAAAAAGACAAATCAGCAGATCATGAGCAAGACATAATTCCTTAAGAAGAATTCAATCCTAATTTGATTTAGAGAAACAAAAAACACGCAGTGAACGTCCTTATTATGGTTCCTGTTTGTAACATACAAATGCACAGCAATTGATCTTCCACTTTTATCCTCTTTGGTAAAAGCCGTACAATTTCCTCTGCTGAATTTCTCTCACATGCTCAACTGAGCGGGCGGTTATGTTTCACAAAATGTTCGACCTCTCCTGCCAAACCAAGTTTCCATGGAACTAAACGAGCATGAAAGAGGGAGGGGAAGAGATTGGCAAAGATGAGAAACACATGGCCGACACAGACTGTTTAAAGAGTGGGAATCGGTGGGGGAGGATGACAGAGCTTAATGCGTTTGAAATAAGACCCTGAGCGAGAGAAGAATTCCAGCGGTTGCAGTTCCTGGACGACTGCGTCTCCATTCAACATCCGTACTGCTCAATGCCACAGCCCCTGTTCCCACAACAACCGTCAGTTGTTCCATGGGCAGTATTGTTTGGGCTTTAGTCTAGGAGAGTTCTGTAAATACTGTCTGTGTTTTGGCCTCATCAGAGGGTCTTCACAGCCAGCTTCTGACGGAAATCCCGAACCGTAAGGAGCAACTCGCACCTTGTGTGGTCTAATCTTCGCACCACCAACACCTTTAACCCCTTTTTAGGCATATGTTCACAAACTGAGTTCTGTAAAAAAAGTATTTTCCCACTCCTCCTGATTTAAAAATATTCTCCAGCATATTTGTTTCACCGAATGGTCTCAGAAGGTCATGCAAAATGTAAGGCGAGGAGAACACAAGGAAACACAAAATACAGTTTTTAAATGATCTTTTCCTTTATTGAAGGAAAAAGGGTTATCCAACTCCTTCATTGCCCATGTGAGGAAGTAATTTCCCCCTGCAACATAAACATAATGACAGGATGAGTCACCTTTGGCAGCAGTAAATGCAACCGAGCGAATCTGACAACTAGCGATCAGTCTTTCGCATTACTGTGAATGAATTTGGGCGCACTCTTCCAAAAAGAGTTGCATTAATTCAGCCACACTGGAGGGTTCACAAGCCTGAACTGCCAGTTTAAGGCCCTGCCGTAGCAACAAAATGGGGTTCAAGTCAGAACTTTGACGTAGCTACCTTCTATTTCGAGGCATTCGAGGTGAGCTTGCCCTTGTACTTTGGTTTGTTGTCAAGCTGGATAACTCAACTGCACTTCAGCTACAGACCACAGACTGATGACCACATATTGCCCTTCAGGGTTTTGCAGTAAATAGCAGGATTGTTGGTTCCATCAACTACAGAGAGTCTCCCAGGCCCTGATGCACCAAAGCAACCCCACAAAATTACACTTCCACCACCACGTTTGACAGTTGGCATGATATTATTATGGAAAGCAGTGTTATCCTTATTTCAGATATAACAGGACCCATGCCTTCCAAAAAAGCTAATTTTTGAAGCATTAGTCCACAGAACATTGTCCCAATAGGATCGTAGCATCCATGACCATGTCTGAGGTCAGTGAGGCCTGCAGTTCCTGAGATATTTTTTCTGGTTTCTTTTGCGACTTCCCACATGAGTTGCAGATGTGTTCTTCTGGGAATTTTTGCTACACCAAAACTGTTCCACGTTTTTTCCATTTGTAGATAATGGCTCCCACTGTGGTTTGCCAGAGTCTTTGAGCCTTAGAAATGGCTTTGTAACCCTTTCCAGACTGCGATATTCCAGTTATTTCCTTTCACATGGTTCCACTTGCTCTAGATTATTTATTTTCATCATGGCGAAAGTTGCTGCTTCATTACACCTTTTGGCCAACTTCACACTAATGGAAATGTTTTATTTAAGAGATGTTAAGGCACTCGTAGTAAAGCAACCTCATGAGATAACTGAGGGGGCAATTACATTTTCAAAGCAGGACCTGTTGGTGTTGGCTAACTACTTATCCTCATTCAGTAAATGAAACAATCATTTATAGTTTGTATTTCGCGCTCACTCAGGTTGTTTTTGTCCTGTATTACATTCTGCTTGATAAGACTTGACAATTTGGTTTGAAAAAATATCAAAAAATAGCAGAAAGCTCTCGCAAGCAAACAAAATTTAAAGGAAAAAGATTATTCCAAAACCCTGCCCCTCCGGTAAATATCTGTCTCTGCCTCAGTGTGTGAGGTCCACAAATTTTTCATTGGGATTCACATCTCTGGTGAGATAGTGCAACACCTCATTCATCTATTGGGCAAATCTCATAATGGATTTGCGCTGTACTAAATTTCATGGTGCTGAAAGTACTGGGTTCAAGAATTCAAAATTCACTTAGCAAAATGCACTTTGTATGACCCCATATTCACGTACTGACACGTGGAATCCAAACGGCAGAACGCATGCCAAAGAAACCATATGTTTAGCCCACATGCTGCAAATGGAGGGAAGAGTCATTCTTTTTTCCCCTTCACGTTTATGTAGTGACTCAACCCAGCCACAGCAAAAGACCGCCAGTGCTGATCCACCATTTTGAGAACTGCAAGGATAAAGGACTTCCAGGGCTGCTCCGATGGATGCATTTCAAAGGGAGGTGGCAGAGGAAGAGAGCAGGGGGTCAGGGGTCAGGAGAAGTTGTGTGTCGGGGGGGGGGGGGGGGTTAGGGGGTCGTAGAGAGAGAGCGGGGCACGAGGTCACTTTTTCACTGACAGGCGTGACATGAGCTCACATTCTCACCCTTCACCTCGAAGGGCAACGCACCGGCACCGTTTCACTTTCACACACACATGCACGTAAATGCAAACTAAAACACACACCCAGACGCACGTGTACGTCTTAACCAAGCTAATGCATGTGATTCAACCATAATCTTAACCACCTAATATATTCTTTATACTTCTGTATACTGCTTTGCACTAGAATACCTTCAGAGTTAGAGTCTGTAAGATGAAATTCTTCTCAATTTTTCCAGAAACCTGAGCTGTGTTAGGTCATTGATGCCAGCACATGTATGAGCTGTAAGCCAGGGCTGAATTAGAAAGTGCTTAGAGAGCCCATCCCCCCTCCTCATCACCACAGAGCACAAAAGCCTGGACAGCGAGGCAGGGCCACTCACGGTGGATGCTCTTAAATCCCTATAGAAGGCCAACCTTAAAGAATGGCTGAAATGGAGCGAGACTGTTGAAACACATTGGCCTGGTGAGTGCAGGGGGTGTTGTTGTGTGTAGTTTGTGCTCACAGGCCATTGGGCCCCTATTGTTAGTGTGTCAGGCTGCAGAGGCAGGGCGATCAGCAGGAGCGAGCCCACTGTCCGTTCTCCTGCATCCACACTGACTCACAGATACACGCACACAGACTCATGTACACGCACATGCACGTACACACACACACACACACTCACATGCGCGCACACACATGCGCACTCACATACACGCATACCCACTAACTCAAATACAGACAGACACACACACAGACAAACTCACATTCACACACATTCAAGCATACACATGCACACACTCACGTACACAAGCAGAAACTCACATACACGCACCTGCACACACACACACTCATGTACACAAGCAGAAACTCACATACACGCACCTGCACACACACACACTCATGTACACAAGCAGAATCTCACATACACGCACGAGCACATGCTCACATGCGCGCAGACACACACTCACATACACGCACACACACGCGCGCAAATTCACATGCATGCACATACACACCCATTCACACACTCAAATACACACACACTGCCTCACACGCACACACAAACACGCTCTACCTCACAAACACACACGCTCACACACGTGCACGCACATGCACACACACACACTCACGCACACGTATGCGCACACACATTGCCGACACACGCACGCACTGCCTCACACACACTCATGTTCACGGACACACGGCCTCACACAAGCACATAGATGTGCACATAGGCTTACACACACCTTGCCTCACGCGCAAACACACTGCCTCATACACATGCATACACACTCACTATCACATCGACACAAACAATATCAAATTTGCAAACACTACCTTTCTCGCTCTCTCAGGCTCTCTCTCTCACACACACAAAAACACTCATATACAGACACTCACACAATATCACACAAGCAAACACACACCCACACACACACACACACACACACACACACACCACAACATAGAGACTTCATATACTAGATATAACAGTCTGAGATATTTCAGTGAAATCAATACTTCATCAAGAACTCCAGCTTGAATGTCACATTTTATGACGCATGCTAAAATCTTTATCCATCTGGATACGCATGTGCAAAAAAACATGAGGCTTCAACATCCCACACAAGAATAAAATGACTTACAGTTTGAGTTCTGAACTACTGTGACTTCCCCCAAACCAAGAGGCACGCTGCATTACGCATTCCGATTGCAACAAATAGCAGATGTGCTTCGCATCCTTTTCAAGCGCAAAAATGAACACTCAAGTAATCTTTAAAATCATCACAAACATTATAGAATAACCAACCAGACACAAATTCTCCGCATTTTAGGTATGTGTCACAGGTAGACAATGTTTCACTTTGACATCTGAAGTGTACATGTTTTCTAGAAATGCCACTGCTTTTAGTTATGAGTACTGATTATTACATGATAACAATAATACTCCACTGAGAACATTCTAGTAGCACAATTTCAGTCTTACTCCTTTATGATGAAACCTCGGGCTCTAAGAGGCCGGCACATCTGCGTCTCACAGAGAGTCCATAGCACTCAGAAAGCGGTGCTCGCATCCAGCGCAGATGCTCGACTCGCCCGCCTTGTCTTACAAATCGCTCATTGAGTGGAGACCGTAGCGGGAGATCAAAGCGCTATCACCATAGCCTTTCAATAACCCTCCACAAAGACCTCTTTGAGCATCAGAGGCAGACAAACCCAGGCCCCGGTCTCTCACTACAGCTCACTCCGCCAAACCCACGTGCAACCTCCAAAGCATCTGGCAACCAATCAAAAGCCTGGCACGGACCTCCCCGGCTTTCATGCCAAGCTTGTGTGAAGCCGCACTCGGCTCCGCTATATGCACAGGGCTCATGGTGGCTTTTTTTTTGTGGAGCTTTCAGAGGAAAATGTAATACACTTATAGGGGGTTCACTGTAACATACAAGATGGCGGTTTATAAAGCATTGTACCATATCGCATTATATAATATGTTATATGCTGCGCAGCCAAATTGCTGAATAAATTTCCATCACACAATGCAAACAGCTAATTTGAGCACAGAGGCGCTGTCATCAAATCACATTGTTGGCAGTGTCAAATTACACATCACTGTCGGCAGATCTCCTTTGCATGATGATAAGACGTGCACTGATCTCAGCAAATCCCCCTCCCTTGATTTAACTTCTCACCCAAGTGCTACATCATCGTTTAATCTACTAATTTCAAGTAATAATTTCTTGATTCCCATTCGCACGGTTTGGAGTAACCGCATTACTCAGCAGTCTCGCCATCAGACAGAAAAGCATCAAATCGATATCCACAGACCGCAGCTGCATTTGGACATGAAATGCGGTGTTTACAGGAGATGCCGCATTCATGTAAATGGCTTGTTTAAGGTTGCATCATCGCGACTCGGCTCCCATTAGAAGTGAATGATAATCTCATTAATATGGACACCCCCTCATCAAGTAGGCTTATCCTGTTATTGTCTAAAACTGAAGGCTTAAACACGTGGAATTAAAGAATTCAAAAACATCAAAATCCTTTAATTAATTTTAATTGCTAGGTTCCCATTCATGAGATGTGGACAGTGAATCGTAGATTTCCGCAAGTAGTCGATGAGTGTTACAGATAGCCTACCTCATGGACAGCAAGACTGTGAAGATAGGTCTTGTTTAAACCTTCTAGGACTAAATTGAACGATGGGTTTGCATCACGGTACCCAGGGAAGGGTCTTGATACCGGTTGAAAAATTTGAGTCCACATTTACTCGATATAGAATGCAATGTTCAACGTGCAATCATCCATTGCTACATGCATAAACGGATTCAAACATTTTATTGCTCATCTCGTCTGGCTTAATGTTCGACAAATTGGCCTGCTTTAACAGATGTTTCCGTGAAAATAAATTATTCAACAAGGTGTTGATCTTTTCAAGACCGACTTTAATGATTGCATACCATGCGCTTTTTTGAGAATGTATCATGACGCGTCTGATCTTAAGCAGCATCTTCGCCAAGTGAATCCAAGCGGGCGACTGAACGTACCTTGTCTAATAGACACATTCCTGTCGTTGCCAGCGGTAAGCACCACCTGAGGATGGCTCTGCTCCATCACAAATAGCTCGTCTTTTCCGACCTTGGAGCTCTTGCCAGATTTCATTGTCCCGCTTGGCCCAGAGGGCGCCAGGTACTTCCCAACACAATCCCTAAATGCTACCTTCCCAGACCTGAACTCCAGCGTGTACCCAGTGGTCTTGTCTGGTTTCTGCACCAGTGAACCGTCGTTTTTCAAAAACCTATAATCTGAGGTCTGCAGGTGATACCGCTGGTCCTGAAACACCAGTGTGATCAGGGAGTCCACACCCCACGGGACGTCTCTGTCGATGGCAATCTCATCGTGCTTATCGCTTAGATGAGCGTATCTTTTCCTCGTCACGCTGAAGATGTTGACTTGAGGATGCATTGCAATGTGGACGCTCCATTTCTCAGCGATGGAGATAGTCTGAGCAAAGCAGGTGATCCTGTCCTCGGTGCCGCCCAGATAGCGCTTGTGAGGTTCAGACTGCAGGGACCACCGCCCATCGTCGTGAGCCGTGATTATAAACCTGCAATCCACGCCGGGGGTCTCACTGTCACCCGTGATATTGCCATCTTTGTCGGCAGCGATATACCTGCCCAGGTGACTCTTCAAGAACACCAAGTTGGAGTCGTCACCGTTCTGCTCCAAGGTCCAGATTTGTTTTTTCTTCATGCTGGTGGCAGAGGCGTTGATTTTGAACCCAAACGTTTCAGCGGTAAGGTACTTATTCCCGCAGTTAATGAGCCCAAATTGGATTTTGAGCATGTCACTGGTTCCATTTGCCGTCATGGTTGCAGCAGGTTGAGGAGGAAGGCGGTACCGGTGTCGGAAAGAAGATGGTCTTGCCGCGGTATGGATGTGATGCTACCAGTTTCTTTGTTTGGAGCGGGAGCGCGCTGTACTGCAGCCTCAGTCAGCCCGAATCCAGAGTCACAGCTGCCGCTTTTATACAGATAAGTGATGTCAGTCCGCCAGCCACGCCTCCGGTTCAGAGCTAGGAGAAGAAATCTGATAAAAATCCATCATATACAGCGTGTATAATCTAACACAGAGCATTTATTTGCGCACTCATTGGCACGAGGGGCGAGCTTAAACAAGACCTCATTAGTTAAGTACTCTTCAAAGCAATCAGCGCATGCGGTTTGGCCACTAAGTGTACAATAGCTGATTACTGAAAACCATGGACGGCTGAAAGGAATGGATGGCGAGGTATCTAATTTTTGCATAAACCGTGCACTTTAAGTTGGTGCCGACGCCTTCGATCGAAGTGTTTCTTGAATTATTGTTATTTTACCCCGTTTAACTTCCATAGTGCGCGGGATGGAAAAACGGCGCGAGTGAACCGCGTATAGCGTATAATTGGAGCGTGTCGCTTGGAGTAAATTCTGCCTTGAAGCGAAGCAGGGAGACCGTGGACTGTCCGGTCTGACAATGACCTATTCATACTTATGAACAGACCCTCTAAGAGACCAGCGATTCTATCTACATAACATTGCCCTAATGATTTTGTCTACTTTAAAGGGGGAAAAAAAAATCTGGCTCCCGTTACTAACCAAACTGCACTCAGATGTCAATTTCAGCAGTGGAGTTGGCAGCTCGTCAATGTAATTTGAAAGGCTAAGAAAGTTTATTTGCAGAGGACAAGAATTCATACACAGAGGTAATTCAAAGTGTTCCACACAAGAAGACAAAGACACAGAAACAAATAAAAACCGTTAAGATAATTAAAGCAAATCACAGGAAGAGAATGCAGCAAAATTACACTGGATTTAATAGATTACTCCATGCTTGGAAAAGCAGTGTTGTAGCCTTTAAAATTTGTTTTCTGTCTAACCCAGTTAAAAATACTTACTTGCACACTAACTAGGCTTACTATGTGTTGCACGAATTAGAAGAAACAGTAGCTCCTACATTAGAATGTCTACACAATGTGAAATGTAGCTATGCTTGATGAATAAAATATTAAAAAGGGCTGAACTTTATGATGGGATCGAGAACGAGGTCCGGTTGATGTAATCACGGTCCATTTTAACGAACGGGTGAAACTTCCCTTTTTTCGTGTGCACGTGTGTGTGGGCGCATTTTTATTACCTTTTGGGGATGTTTTCTGGGATAAAAACTGACCTTGTCGGGACAAGTAGTCCTTATGGGGACCCAAGCCTGGTCCTAATATGGCAAAACATCAACTCCGAGGTCATGGTTGTGGTTAGTGGTCAGGAGTGAATAGAGGTCAGGGTAATGTTAGGGTTATGCATGATTTGGTTATGGTTTAGGATAGGGGGTCGGGTTTGGGTTAGGCTGTCCACAATGAATAAAAGTCTTAATACAAAGAGCCATGCAAACTTGAGTGTGTGTGTGTGTGTGTGTGTGTGGATGGGAGGGCGGGGTACATACATTAATCAGATGAGTCATTTTGATTAGATAGAGAGGCCTGCAGAAGCAGCTCTCTCTCTCCTCAGTTGGGTCAGTTGATCCCATCGACGGGATCAGTGCACAGAGATTGCAAGTCGTATTAACAAGCAAGCACAGCGGACTAATTAACTCACATCAACAGCAGACTTAAAAATGTGGCAAAGAGGCAAACAGTCAGGCACTGATTAAAACTGAGCGCACGCATAGACACGCACACGCACGCCAGTGGGCCAGTACAGTCTGGTTGGCATCGTATTCCTCAAGACCGTGGCTAGCTCATTCAATGCAGTAAATCTCTGAGCGGAGCAGTGCCAGCATTTGTCTGAGCGCTCCTTCTCTTATATCGCCAGTTGTGCATTTTCTCTCTCCCTGCCAGTGACCGTGCCACGGTCAGCCTGTACGCTTGCCATCCAGCCTCCATTTTGGATAACTAATTTGCACAAAGGTCAGGTCTGCTGTTATTCTAGAGCTTGATTGACAATTACATAAATTTTATTGTACAAGCCAATCGCGTGTGGCTCAATTTGTGTATTCAAACGATAAAGCATTCCAGTAATGTGTTGTGTTGCTTGTGATGTTATTAGGAAAAAACTGAACATTTAAAAATCCAGAGAATCTATTCTAACTCTGAAGAAGGTTTTGGCGCATTTTTTCCCTTCTTTATTTATATAGTATCTGGGGCCCTATGCTACTATGATAAGTATTACAAGCAGATTGCTATTTCCACTAGTAACAAAAAGAAAAGATGATGATGATGATAATGATTATTATTATTATTATTATTATTATTATTATTATCAGTCGTAATAGTAGTTATAATAGTGTCACTGTTGCTATTAATGATACAATACGTACAGTGTAAAAGATTTAGTGCACTTTGAGAATAAAACTCCCGGTACATCACTTTAGATGCTGAGTCAGAGTACGTTAGAGTAAATTATTATATTCTGGGGTATACTTCTTTCGTTTTCTTTTTTTTAAGTCAAAATAATCCAACAGGGCTGGCCAGCTCTCCATATGCAAAATGTATGTGGGGTAAGTCTGCATTTTTATATTAACTCAGTGCATACATTTGGACAAAGCGTTTCTCAATTTATTACAATATAATCCCCTTGTTCTGTACTATATGGTATTATCTCTGTCTTATTGCAGGATGGCTAGTCCAGTTATTGCTGATGAAACAAACCAATATATTTGTGGGAGGGAGGGATCGCCAATATTAAAGTGTTTTATGATTGATTAAACATACAGTAGCACAACCACAGAGTTTTTTGTCATCAGTCTACAATATTCCCGTTGTGGCAGAACGATGGATTCCGCCACCAACACGATTATCATTTTGTAGTTTTAAAATTGCTGCTTAATCCCAGCTATGATTTTGTCCCCAGCACCGCATTCAGACTGCCGGGATTCAAGAGACATTTGTCCTCGGGGCAAAGCTGTATGTGTTGCCATGGAAACAGCGCTCCAATCAGCTGCGACAAAAAGGGAGCGTCTGCAGTTGCGGCAGATATAGAGCTTCATGGCTCCGCGTCGACCACGAGCCCTGTGCTCTGTACGTGGCTCGATATAGTGCTAATCTCAATAAGCACGTACGTATAATTTCATAGAAAACCGCTTCATATTTTTGCTAATTCACTATAGATGTTGGTTGAAAACTACTATCGTATAGCGCATCCTATTTATCATTTTCTTTTGTAAACCAGGTACTAAGATTACTGCAGAGCTGGTCAAAACAGTCTAAGGCTATAGGCTATGTGCTGTACTTGCCTCCTGGTCCTAGGTAGTAAGTACAGGGATCCAAATCATTTCTGTTATGTGTTACTTCCCCTCATGATTTTAGCTGATTTCTCTGAATATAAACAGACGTTAGATGAAATGTCATGGTTTCCTTACCATGTTGGGTGCTGTACCAGAGTAATTCTTGATTCTGGGGTTTTCTCTGTACCCCAGGTTTTCTGTCCAACTGCAGTTGCAGTATCAGAATTTTTGCCAGCAGGGACAACGTGGGCTTGTATTGCTTTCACTTTGAAAGACAATGCATGTCAATCATTGGGGCAAAATGTGGTCCCAGAAACACTGACTGCTGCTGGACCAACCACAGAAGTGGCTTAGAGTCGTGTGCTAGGTGTTTATATTTCTGTCTGTCAGTGGAGAGATTTTATCAATGTGACAGCATCACAAACAGGCAAGATGAAATCACAAAACTTTACAGATGCGTAGTTGAGATCAAAATCAAGGCGGAGTTTGAAGATGGATGTGGGCCGAAATGCCAGGGGATTGAAAACCAGCCAGTGTTATCTGTTGTAAGTTGGTATCTAGTACCATTTTGAATTTTGCTCTCCAGACATTTTAACACCTGAAGGGTATTTGCCATATTAAGCCCCATTGTGTCAAGAATAGTTGAGCCTTCCTTGTTGTGCTTTTTATTATATACTGCAAAAACTTAAACAAAAATTGCAAACTAATTATTTGTTAATGAAAATAATGCAAACTGAACAGCCAAATAAGATTCTGGGTAACTAGTCACAAAAAAACCCCCCAAAAACAAAAACAAAAGTCCAGCGCACAAGGTCAGGAATCACCGCTATGCCGCTATAAAAGACAGGAGCAGCTAGTCTAATACAAGCATAGGGAGCTGACAGCAAACCCAGCAGACACAAAATGTTAATATGACGTAAGTGAAATGTTACAACATGGTCTTTGCATTGTGAAAATGTCTTTGTGTCAAATTCGGTTCCGCCCGCAGTCGTATTCGAAAGCATGACAAAGAGTTCGGCCATGTTGGCGCACTTCAAATGTTAGTGCTGTTCCTTTCCTAAATCACTCAGTCCAACCCCATCTGTTAATCTCTTCTTCTCTTTCCATCTCCCACATTGTTCATTTCCTTCCCACTCCTCCTCTGAGCTCTCCCCTCTCTCTCCTCTCCCCCCATCCTTCCTCCCCCCCCACCCCCTCTTTAAAGACGGTGGAAGGAGCTCTTCTGTCCGACCGAGGCGAGACGTGCAGCGTCAGGGCCACACTGACGGTGACTAGAGCACTGCAGCACTGCGTCAGTGCGACTGCAGCCCACGCAAATGCAGCGCTGCTCGGAGTCACATGACCCACATGCAGAGGGGACTGATCGGCTGTGCTGTGAGGTGGGGGGAAGGGAGCCAATTGGAGAGCATGCAAGACCCCACATCACAGTAATGGTGATTCATTCCTTTGTGCATCTAGCATTTTAACGCATTCCACCCGGCAGGCCTGAGAGCTGTGCTTCCGGAAGGTTTTATATTTCCATCTATATACTATCCATAGTGCTTAGTACTGTGGTAACCAACCCCATTGCTGGAGATTGACCGCCCCGTTTTCTCTCCAATATTAACACCTTTGCTCAGAATACAAATAATGCCAATTTTTTTCCTGTTATGCATGAGCCTATTTAGGTTTTATAACTCAGTATTTGTGTCCCAGAGACTTTTGAAAATTATTTCAGCAAAGAAAGACATTTGGAAATTCAATTACAAAATTATTTGGGAATCAAATTTCAGAATGTACGGACACTGGTGTCTATACCTGTGCAAAAGGGTTAACAAAGCAGACCTCATTCATTGCAAAAAAATCATGCATTAGGCTGTAAATTATTGGAGTCAGGTATGCCAAGGTATGGTAGAAATGATGATAGATACGCAGAGTCAGGATTGGTTACAACTGTGCTCTGATATCTCCATGGGAGGTAGGGTCAGTCTGATGAACTCCTTCTGGCTGATTGAGCTCTTACTGTCAGCAAGGTCCAGCCACACTCTTATCTGCAGGAATAACACCGCTGACACTGCGGCTCTCCAGGACCAAGGCTGGCTACCCCTGGTCTGGACGGTGTTAGCATTGTTAGCATATCTCTTCATTACTAGCTATGTGCTTTAAGTGCAACATACCAGATTACTGTATATCTCACGTTCAGAGATTCTAGCTGGCATCTCTAGTTCAGGCAGTAGGAGTACCGAATGCAACAGGCATCCCCTTTAATCCAAAAAGAAAGCTACTAACCCCTAATCTGGGCTAGCCGCATCCATTAAAACACCCCCCCCCCCTCCCCCCCGAGAGCACTGGAACAGGATTGCGTGCCTGTGCATTCGGTTGCAACATCCTCAGCGGATTTGAGAGACTCGCGCATGAATAGGCACAGTCTCCAAAAAACATGTCCTCAACTGAGTGTTTACTTTCCCGTCGACTGTCATCCAGCAGGCCAATTATATGAGCAGGCATTACTGCTACTCCGGCAGATAAGGACGCGGCTGGTGCTTGCAGACGGTAGGGACTGCCAGAGGGAGTTCGGCCAGCTGAGACACTATCTCCCATGGAGACGGTAAATTGTGGCCTGCGGGATTCCCAGCCTATTAGAGTTGGCAAGGAGATGATGTGGATTTGTTCGCCATAGCATCAGTGATCTTCTGGGACTTTACCGTTCCACAATTATCTTCATTCTGCTATTCCAGCTCTGTAAAAACATGCTCTACAGGATTTTCGCCATGAAAATGTTATTACATAGCTATGCTGAAACATTTCTATATTTGTGTTGAGGGCATTATATTTGGCTTGAGTGTACATTTCAAAAAATGTCTTCAATTAAATAAAATTCAAGGATGATGTACAAATCGCCACTTTTTCTTCATTATTTGCATTTTCCATACTGTCTTAGCTCGTTTGGAAGTGAGTTTGTCGTTATCACATGCCATAGCTTTTCTCGCTTAGCCTATGCTAACTGTGTGAACTAGCTTTAACTTTGCTTACTATAAATAAAAAACAAAACAATATAACAATTACCACAAGAACTGTATCATATCTGACTGGTGTTCCGCAGTCATTCTGGTGAACTTGATGAAGCACTTATTGTTTTAGCTTTGGAAAAAAAAGCATCTTTGAAGAACCGTAAATGTTAGGTTCTTAATTCACTTATGAACACATTCAAATGCTTGAACATTGCAGAATTTTATAGCTCACACAGGCCTTGTCTTACACAAGGGCACAAATAATGAGTCATGGGAATTGTTTCAGATCACAGAACAAGCAGACAAGGGAGTGACGGCTACACTAAGCTTAAGCAAGCTGAGTCACGTAAATTAATGATCACTAGCAACGGTTGCTTCCATCGTTGCCCAGACATAAACTCAGTCACTGCAGCCCACCTGTTGGGATGAGGCTTCCTTCATCTCATCAAACCAAAGGGCCTGAAGCGACACTCTCAATGCCTCAGGTTATCGCAAGAAGCCATGGTGATACCTACAGGAATTTACAGGTCTTTTCGATGAGGCCCGCCCTGTCTGACGCATATCCTGCTTCCTGCCTCCGTGTGAACCTGTCAGGTGACGTTTCCCCTGTCACAAGAGAAGGGGTGCATCACCAACTGAGCCAGTAGTGGATAGGGCTGATGTGGTGCCAGTGTCAGTAAGGTTTAACTGAAGGACTTTTGTTGAAAGCTGCTGCCTCTCCCAGACAGGTAGTTCATGAGCCATTAATGGTTACACCATGACTGTGGTAGTGAATAACTGGTGTGGGAATATTCCCACCTCTCACCCTCTGGATGTCGGAATAGGCTTGAAAGTGCCACCAGATTCCCCCACCCCATGATCTACCACACCCCACGACCCTATGAGTAATAAGTGGGCTATACCAAAGATGGATGGATGGACGGATGGATTCTGGATCGTGATTGTGAGGTGTAATAACCCTTATCCCTCTCATGCCTAATTGTGATTGTAATGCGATTAAAAAGTTTTTCACCGAACACTCTAACGATGATGTCACAATCACTGCTGCCTACTAAAAGCCCAACATTTTTAGAGACCTGACTTAGCGTTCTGGAAACATTCCAGAAAACCTTTTTCTGTCAAGGATTAAAAAGGCAGCTGAGCTATCAGCAGCACCGTTGTAGACATCAGCTGAGCACCAGATCTATGAAACGTTTCCCTCAGATATGAGCTGGATAACCCTGGAAACTTCTGTGACTGACCTAGATTTACCGCATCTCTAAGCAGGGCACCAATCAAACCTAACTGAGCAATTTCAGGCTTCTATTCTGTTTTTAAAAAGATTACTTGTGTCATTTATGTACAGGGGTTAGAAGCGGACAATGATTTTTCAGAGGTTGCGATCCCTGCAGCTTCAAACTCGGTTACATTTTATTGTTTATTAAAGCACCAATTACACTCAGTTAAGCAATAAACTGAAGAAAGATGAACAAATGTAATGCTTGAGATAACATAACTTTCAAATCACTCTAAATGTGCAGATGAAAGCACTGTACAGTTTCGCAGATGCTAACACATTTATGTAGACAGTACATTTTGAAGTCAAAGACAGACTGCACTGAAACCAGCAAGTACAACAGTATCAAGCACATCCAAGTAGGCCAGTGTGCTCAGGTTTTGGGTTTTCCTTTTAAGGGAGTTCCCGATAATGTAGGTAATTGAACAGGGCCACTTCCACACCCGGGGGGCGCCCAACGTCCGCACAATCACAGACCAACGCCACGCCCGCCCCGATCTCCTATCCACAATCCTAACCAATACTCTCCACTACTTTGGGAGTGGTCCAGAATTCATTAAATCAGAAGTAAATTAACAGCTTGGAAAAAGTGTGTGGATTTTCAAGGCAACCTGTGATTTGAATCGGGTGCTAATGTTGACACCCACCAAAAACTATGGGACAGACCCAAAAGACTGGACTCTAAGCACCATGAATGAGGGGCTTAACAATATGTACTTTTTGTCTGAAAAGTTATTCCGTATGTTGTGTTAAGCATTGATAGAAATTTATTTCTGTGCACATTAAGAAACAAGTAACTACAGGGTCATTATGAACTGTTTATTAGCTAAGAAATGCTTCATAACCACATGAAAATGAATTAATATATTTCTCAGATTTAAGGGTTAGCCACCCACAATGCAGTTGGGCTAAAGGCAGCTCATACAAATTGAATCATCTTTGAATCCTGGACCAAGGTAAATATTTCCCTTTGCCTTCTCAGCAGTTGTTAAGGCCATACTTCTGCGTAAATCTTAACATTCCAAAGTCAACCAGGAAACCTAGCACACTGCTGGAGAGAATCTGCTCCATCCTGACATCATTGCCCATCATTGATGGGATAAATGGGAGCTTGGATGGCTCACTGAATATTCACACTTGAGTTGCGCAGAGTAGCCAACACATCACAGCCTGGATGTAGTCTGTAGAACGTAGAGGCAGTTTGTACCTTATTTGAAGTTTCTGATGCGTAACTCACAAACTATACAATATGAGCAAATTACAAGCTACAAATCAGAACTACATGGCCAGTGAAACTGTAGAGACCAGGGAGCATTTCATAAAGCAGGGTAACAGAGTTAGCAAGTTTGCGTGAACTGTAAAGTGTAAAGTCTCTAAAATATGGACAAGTCACTGAATAAAAAAGATTTTCTGGGATTTATTCAACATACTTATGCAACTTAATCAGTGAAAGTAGCTTGTGAACTACCCTTCCAGTTCAAAAGCATTGAATGGATATTAGAGCAGAAAGGATGAGTCATGACGGTTAGAATGCCATTAACGTCTGTCCAAGAAAAACTCTTCAGTAGTGGTCTTTTCTTTTACAATAAACAACCCAATATCTTTCTGCGCCTCAGTTAAATTTCACTGTAGGCCATCCATCTTCTCTCCCAGAGTTTTTGGCAGCCTTATCCTGACAGAGGACAGGCGACAAACAAATTTGTGTCCCTCTGAGTCTGATAGTATGAACTAGTGACTCACAATCGACAAAGCTGGAACTAGGGGAGCAGAGATTGACCTTTGAAGCTTAAAAAGTGGTTAAAAGAGATACAGTATTACACTCTAAGAAGCTTCTGGAAACAGATACACAGGTACTCAGTGTGCCCTTCAACATCACTTGTTGCATATCTACAGCCAGAAGCCATATTTTGGCCCTTATTCAAACAAGGCAGCCTCGATGAACAAGCTTCATGCACCATTGGGCTACCCCCATGGGAATCCATGTAACTTAAGAAAAAGCTGCCCTCAGTTCTCGGGCAGCAGTGAGATGGAGTAAGGTTCATCCTGGTTTAATTTAATTTGATTTTAATTGTATTTAAAAGCAGAGCAGTCTTTTTTTTTCAACAAAAGCTACATCAGAAATTACAGTGGAGCATGAGTTGTAAGGCAATGACTTTGCAATAATCTGAGCGGAAATACTGCCTTTTCTGGATACAGAGATCATCTGCATAAGTGTTTCTTTGTTTTTTTTTTTAAAGATGCTATGTGAGGTGCCTCCATAATTTTCATCAATAGATGCTATATTCATAAACTTGTTTTTAAATCCAAGTACTTTTGATCTTTGAATACAAGTTTACCACTGGTATGAACATTTATTATGAAGCTTAATAATATTGAACAATTGAAACACTCTTCCCAATTTATGTTACTTCATTACATGGTGGTATATTGTATTATTAGCAAACTTTATTATACGGTAATTTACTAATTAGCTATAGCTTGCAAGCTAACAAGTGATCTAATATCAGTTCAGTTCAGATGCCAGGCACACAATTAAGGGCTGTACAAATCAGACTAGTAAATGCCTATCCCAGTTTCTATGATGACCAATCATCCCACACAATTGCATATAAGTTGGATACGTTTTAACACTGGGATTTTTATTTATATAAAAAGAAGAACCATTATTTGGCATTTTCAGACCAACCTAATTTAATTGCTTCAAGCAAAGAACTTTACATTTTACATCTTCATTTCAGTGTCCATTGGAACTTCAGACGAAAAAGGATGCTTGCCAGGTACTCACATCCTGTTGCCGACTGCCTTGTGTGGGCGAAATGGTCCAGCTGGAGACAAAACTAGCTGCTTGTAAAGTAAAGCCCCACGCCAAAGTACACAAGTAACGTTATGTTAATTAGCAGGATAGCCTGATTGCATTTTGGCTTGTTAAGGTAATGCCGTCTGATTTTCATCTAGCGTTCTACTGTTGCACATCGCACAAGGAACACAAATAGGAATTTACTTCAGGCAGCGTTATCCTCGCCTCATCCTCCTCTCTTTCGTTTTTCTCCCATTCTGTGTTTGTTCTTTGGTGACTGCATTTTCAGGGAACTCAATTTGATTGGTCATCATATTTTCAATTGAACTCCACAAAAACAAAGCAAGTAATATAAACAGAAAATATGTGGCCTATCCACACTCAATTTCAATGAAAAAATATTTACATGATTATGAAGGTATTGGAACCTGGAGAATGTTACTTGCCATGAATGTGATTTATTTGCCCTTGCAGCCGTTTATTATACTAAAAATATTAAACTTGAGGTACAAGCATGTACGTAAGTATAAGTTGATGCTCTACAAATGCAGGTTGAATTTCATTTGAATCTGTGGTATTTCTGCCACAGGTCTTAAGTTATAAGAATATCATCAAATGTTTCCATTTGGTACACTTTCCACAACCCTCTCCCCTAACTCCAGATCATCTCAGCTCAAGCCCGACAGCTGATGAGCTCCAGTAGAGTGGACATTGAAACTACCCAAGTGAATATATGGCTACGTTAACAAGGCAGTGAGGAAACCTGTCATAAGGTATTTTTACATTGTCTTCTTGGAATAGTGTTACGCACATGTTGCCAACATACACACTTTAAATTGGACTATTAACTGTCTACAAATTGGACAAAGTCACAAACCGAGCAATAAACTGGCCTTAATTATGTTAAATTTATGACTCTGTCTTTCTTTCATTTTCCCCACTGATCCAATGTTGGTTGGGATATTTTAGCTATGTCTCAAAGTTTGTCGGGACATAACCCGACCATCCCAACCCAAATCTACGCCTGTGCACTCATACATTATCCCACTCCCTGTTTGTGGGCCTTTTGTCACAAAGCTGGGTTATTGAGTTCACTGAATAACTGCACTGAGTAAAGCCTGAAGCCTCCAAAACCTAGATCGGGCACTGAAGCTAAAGGCCCCATGCTGGGTTTAATTCAACGCAGTTATCCAGTTAAGTCAGTCATTCATCGTGGTTCTAGGTGGTTCTGCTGCAAGCAGCAGGGGTGACGCAGAGGGTGGTTGGGGAGGGAATATCCCCGTCCCTTTCAAAATCAGTTTTTCTGCTCCCTACACTTTTTAAAAGCTAAGTACCAGGCACGAGTCTCCACTTCCTGGTGAAATGTTCCTGTTTCCTGTCTCTCCATCCTGATTTGTCCTCTCCATTCTCCTGTCCTTCCCCTTCACACCTCATTTCTCCGGAGCCGACCTCATGCAGTTGGGTTCCCCCTTTTTTGGAGCCTGGTCCTGCTCAAAATTTCTTCCTATAAGGGAAATTTTCCTCGCCACTATCGCCTTTGGCTTGCTCCTTAGCGGTTCAGGTGCTGTCCTGTCCTGCGTAAAGTGCTTTGGGTCAATCTCAATTGTGAGAAGTGCTAAACAAATAAAACTGAATTAAACTCTAAATCGAAAATATCATGAAAATACATAAATTTCACTGTGGACACTCCACTCATACCAGTTCTAAACTGTGCCCTCAAGTTTCAGAACCACTCATGCACCATTGGCTTGTGGGTGCAGATTCAAAGCCATCGAATGCAATGCCTCATTTCCACTATGTGGTACTGGCTCTACTCTATACCACCTGCCTTGGTACCAGGTACTTTTCTGGGAGGGGGTCGTTTTCCATCAGAGAATTGTACTGCCTCAGTGTAGCTGGTTGTCATAGCGACACAGCACGAAACTGCCGCAAAGTCAACCTCAACACGACACACATAGGCACAGAGAGAAACAATGGAGGAAATTGACAGAGTGGTGTTCTTGATTCTCATTATGTGAGTGTTTTGCTCTTGCTCGATTCGCTCGTCGGCCAGCAATGTGAGCAACGTCCGCACCTCGTCAATCGACCTCGGAGTTGTCTTTCGCGTTGCCATTATATTGCAAGACAAACAGATGCGAAAGAACTGCTGCTACTACTCTTGCTTGGCTGTTTAAAAATGGCGGGCCCGTGTTTGCGCTGTTCAGGATATTCCATCCGTGCCGCATATTGATGACACAATGACGTACTGATGATTCTCTCTGACCAATCAGTGGGCTGCAGTGCTCTCGTGTCACATTTTAGTACCTCCTTGTACCGCGTCGGCTTTTTTTGGAACCCCAGGAGCAGGTACCAGAAAAGGTGGTATCAGGTACTTTTTCCGAATCGAAAAGCAAAAAAGGCAAGGAGCGAAGAGTAGAGTAGAGCCGGTACCACGTAGTGGAATTGGAGCATAACTGGAAGCGGCGCTCAGGGGCTCACAGGCCTGCAAGACGCACCGCGGAGGGAGGGCGTGCGTGGGAACTCTCTCCGAGCGCACGGGGCGGTAGATTACGCGCCCAGCCGGGCAGATATAGGTCAGACTCGATGACAGGAGGCAGCGTAGCGAGACGGAGAGAAGCGGACGGGAGGAGGGAGACGGAGGGCGGGGGGGGCGGAGAGGGGAGGGGCAGATAAAGTGCGCTCGACTGACCGAGTGAACCAGTCGGCCGAGCCTGAACGAGACACACAGCCTCACTCAGCACTTCCTCATCCCTGACACCGCACACACAAACCTGTCTGCTCGAGGATTTGGATTGCAGCAAACTGAGTGCAGCCACTCTCCCACAATGTACTGCATATGAATGCAAACATCCTCAAATATCATTTATGATTTTGATTTGAGGACATTCACATTCCTTTGACTTGCAGGAATCACTGCCCTTATTTTGTTATTTATTCTTACTGACTTAAATGGGCTGAGAGACTATTGTTCTACATGAGAGAGTATTATTACATAGTTGCTCCATCACTTTAATTTCCTTACACAAACTGCAATATTAAACAAACCTAATTCAACACAAAACCCATTTTAAAAACAGCTATTTCATCTATCCCAACTGAAAATGATAGTCCACCACAAATGTCTCTAAGGCGAAAAGGTGACGTCCAGTATATTTCAAGTGAAAAATATGGTTTACATTGATGGAGGAAATCGAAGAAGGGTGAAGCACTGTTTCACAGCACTGAAGACTGCATAAGACAAAACACTGTACAGAAACAGCCTTACTGACATTGTCCACGAGGCTTGTGCTTGTCTGGAGTGAAGGAGAGCCAATAAAGTTCAGAGAAGGAGTCCTCATGTTTATGTATGCACTGTAGGCACATCCTCTCATACCTTGAAATGAGGTGGCTGTAATGGGCTGCAGCTGCCTTTTTGAAGGGTGGCAGCCATGAAGCGCACTGACCGAGCACAAGCTGACTGTGGATCAGGCACAGTGCAGTCCGTTATCATTTGGACCGTGACAATTGTTTTGTTTTTCGGCACTGCACATAAGCGCATTGGACTAGAAAACAATAAACACGAGGTTAAAGATGAAACCATCACATTATGTTTGAGTGCATTTTGACCAGAGTAGATGAATCATGCAGGCATCACAACATTTTGAATACACTCCTGGGCAAAAAAAATATACAAAAAATTATAGGGTCCTGTAGCTTACCGGTAAGCAATCTTATTGCGATGATGCAAGTTATGGAAATTTCAGGTGAAGTTTGACCTTCAAATTATTGAAGGTCAATGGCAAGGTCACTAAATAAAAGTTCACATACATTTATAAGAACCCCTGTAATACTCAATTTAAGCTCTGAAGCAGTTATGGTGATTCAAGCCTTTGAAAATTCAATATGTCAATTGTGAACTTTAAAGGTCATAAAGAGTCAAGTTAAGGTCAGCAAACAGACTACATATATGACTTTCTAAATGTTTCTATGTAAACCTTGGCTCAATCTTGACCACTTTGGTGAAGTTTGACCCACAAAGATCACGGACAGTCAAGGTGAATGCCAACAAATGAAAGTTCATATGTGACTTCCTATATATCTCTAACACAAACCTAGGCTCCATCTATGACTGTTTGGCAATACAAGTCATGGTAATTGTGCTCAAGCTTGACCTTCAAAGGTCACCAACAGTCCGGTTGAATGTTCATGTGCGACTTCCGATAAGTCTGTGATACAAACTTAGGCACCATCTGTGACTTTATTAGGGATAGAAGTCATTGAATTTTCTAGGTCAAATTTGACCTTCAAAGGTCAATATGAAGGTCAACAAATGAAAGTTCATAAATGACTTCCTATGCATCTTCAATATAAACCAACGTCCTTTATGTAAGAATTTTGCTAATATAAGTCATTGAAATTTCACGGTTAAGCTTGGCTATTGAAGGTTACTGAAGGTCAAGTTCAAGGTCATCAAATTAAACTTCATGTTTGACTTACAGTATGCCCACAATACAAACCTAAGCTCTATCTGTAATAGTTTTGGTGATAGATGATATTGAAATTTCACTATGCAAAGTTTGACCTTCGAAGGTCACCGAAGGTCAAGTACAAGGCCACCACATGAAAGTTCATCTATGACTTCCAATGAGTGTTCTATACAAATGTGTTCCCAATCTTCAACATTTTCAAGCCTAGAAGCCTTTGAAAATTGTAACATTTTGCTTGACCTCAAGTTTGAACGTTCAAGGTCATCTGAGATCACCTTAAACACATTCAAAATATAGGTCATATATGACTTTCTATATGGTGAAAATACAAACTTAATCTCTTTCTGCAAACATTTACCTTCCACAGGCGATTTTGCCCATTCTCAATGTTAAAGTACAGCGCCCCCACTAGACCCACTTCCATCAATGCAATCAAAATGGCACTCGCACTATACCTAAAGTGTATCAAGATGAGTTGATTGCCAGATTTGGAAAAAAGTTATCAAGCAGTTTTTGAGGAATAATTTTTTGAAATATCAAGTCCTATCTTTTAACATGGTTCATATTTTCCTTGACCTGGAGTTTGACCTTATAAAGTCATCGGAGATCAACTTTAACATGGCCGAAATATAGGTCATATATGACTTCCTATAAGTTGATAATACAAACTTAATCTCTATCTGCAACCATTTGGCCTCCACAGGCCATCTTGCATATTCATAGAGTACAGCGCCCCCACAAGACCCACTTCCATCAACTCAATCAAAATGGTGATCGCACCATATATTGACAGTACCACGGTAATTTGACTGCCTGATTTAGAAAAATATTTATTGCGCAGTTTTTGAGAAATAATTTTTTTAAATTTCTCAGTCCTATCTTTAACACGGAAGCCAAAATTTAAATGGCCCATAAAACGGACAAATATGATTCAATCAAAAATCCAAAAAAAAAAAAAAAATGACTGGAGCTATGGTTTAGTAGTATGTTATTGCAAATTTACACAAAAATTCATCAGGCCAAAAAAAAGATTAAAAATGTTCTGGACGACAGATGACGGATGACAGATGCCACACCACGACAATAGCTTACCGGCCCATCGGGCAGGTAAGCTAAATTAATGGGCCAAACCCAAAATGGCAGAATATGAAGCTCCTAATGGTCTTAACAACAAATCATTGGTCAGAAAATACACTCTTGAGGCCCTATGTGCCACCATTTGCTCAACTTTTGCCAAAGTGAACTGTTTGGGAAGAAGCTAGAAACTGTTTCAATGTGAAACTGAGCTTCATTATTCCTATTCAGTGGTGGAGAATACCATGGTTTGCTTCTCACAATTCAAATGTATTTTTCTTAAGACCAACAATCAGATGCTACTTTTCTGCTCTTTAAAACAATTTCAACAAGTTTACCCACAAGGCTTTAATATTTTGAGAAATCAAAGGGAAATGCTGTCACTTATTAAGTTACTGCAACCTTCACTCACCTTGATTGCATTTGTTCAATTCTTGCTCATTTCCTGACCAATAATCTGTTGTTGACTCCATGAACCCACATATTCTGCCATTTTATTGGCTTGGGTATGTACAGTGTCACTGTCCGAATACTTACAGCTGAACCATAGCAGCTGGTTTCATACTATGATGAAACACACTGTTGAGTCCTACCCTCAACAACCAAGAACAGCCAGGACTGCCCTTTCCCACATATGGCCACAGTATGGTCTTAAGGTTTTTATCACGCCATAAATCTTGAGATAGACCATCAAGCACTTTAAAGCTTGCTGGGCCAGGAGAATGGCTGCAAAGTCCAAAGACTAACTGAATTACAAGACAGGGACGGAAAATCGATACTGACTCAACCACCCACGGTGATCTGCAGACAGTGAGAGAAGTCCCCCATGGGGTTAGGGAGGGGTAAACAAGATATACAAGACCTGCTATGCAATAAACAAACAGGAGGCTACTGCTAATGCTCGCTCGGCTATCCGTAACAAAGGTGCTCGGTTCACGGACAAAAATATTGCCAACTTTATTGCTGACTGTTTGAATTATTCGAAAGGCTATCAAATTTTATTTGAGTTTTTTTTTGTCATTTTCATGGAAGATATGAGTTTGTTTTAAATTACTGTCTTCTTTTTTTATTGTAAGAGAGACGGACTGACCCCATTGGCAATACATAAAATGTGTAAAATTTTTTCACTTCACTGGTTGTGCTTCTGGCGATTAAAGATTAAAGCAGCTTTAAAGTCCAAATAGACAGTGTTGTGAAAAAATGTTAGCCCTCCATCCAGATTTCTTCTATTTTTGCAAATATGTCGCACTTATATGTTTAAGACCAGCAAACTAATTTGAATACCAACAAAAATAACCCGAGTAAGCATTAAATGCAGTTTTTAAATTATGATTTTAATTTATTTAAGGAAAAAAGCCACCCAACCCTCTACGATCCTATGCGAAAAAAATAACTGCCCCACTTAGTGACTAAATCAAGCAATAAAAGCAACACTTTTAATTGACAAATGGGCTCAATTTCACTCGACACACTCAGGACTTCAGCAAACAAGGATGAGAGCTATGATCTACAGATGGAGAAAACTTAGAACAGTGGTGAACCTCCCTAAGAGTGACCAGCCTTCCCAAATTCCTGAAAAAGCACATCAAAGATTCATCTAGGGGGTTACAAAAGAACCCAGAATAACATCTAAAGAACTTTCCCCAGTTAAGCTAAGTGGTTATGACTCCATAATAAGAAAGAAACTGGGATAATATTCTGTCCAGTGATGAGTCAAAAATGGAACTCTTTGGAAGACATGGTTCCCATCATGCCTGGCAAAATGCAAACACATTATTCCGAAATAAGAACATCATGCCTGTAGTCCAAATAGTCCAAGGGTAGTAGTCCAATGCATTCTTACAATGAAATGACCATATAGGTTGACTCTTCCCTACCATCTGATACGGCCCATACAGTCATTTCTGTTATCACCCATTGGACTATTTTCGTGTTTTCTCAATTACCGTAAGTAACAGCAGCACTGTGCAATAAATACAAACGGAAAATCATTGTGCCTTTGAATAAAGTTACTACATCTTAATTATTGCATTAACTTGACTTTACTGACAAGCTCATGCCCTTTGTCAAAGGCCTGATCCAGGGCTACCAAAATCAGGCACATCCTGTCCTCTGGTCAATATAAGGCCACCTCAAAAGTTCCATTCTTGCGATTGTTAATGACATAAGATGACTTAAGCCCTCAGGGAGTGTGCCATTGGCATGCTCAATGGAGGTATGTTTTTCCGGGCTGTCGCAAGGGCTATTAATATCCATGTTTCAACAATAAATCGCAATGAACAAATTTGCGGCGAATTTGAGCAACTATCTTGCTCAAACAGGCAAATAATTGAATATCTATCCAAGGACAAACTTTAAATGGTGATATTCTAAGGATCAATGAAGAATATGGCTCTTTTTCTTTTTAAATTAATGTAAACTCATTTCACCATTGTGTTCATCAAGGGACGCTGAATGGCTTGCTCTCCAGCATGGAGTATCCAACCATGTGACCACTAACTAGAAAAACCCCATTCTTGTGAACACGACAGCACTGTAGCTCTCACTAAACATTACAGGTGACTAGTTGGGATATAAAAACGGCTGAGCTTGAAGATGGGTGAGGTCTATGTATGCATTATATGAATGCATTCCAGTGAGGACTGCTGTACTGTAAAAAGTACCAGCATCATGGCTGATGTGATCCCAGATGGTCTCTAGTTTTGGGGTTTTTTGCAGGCTGGTATTTATGAATCCTAATAGTAGCAGTGCTGATGTATCTCTCTCTTCCACTTCTTCTCTCTCCCCTTCTGTCTGCCCTCCAGGTGTGTATCTGGATGTGGATAATGCAGGCCTGACATTAGGCCATGGCTGACATAGGCTAAATTAGCCACCCATCACCCGTCTTCCTCTGTCATTTCAAAAAGTAGTACCCACCCCCACTCCCTCTCCAGGGCATTCAGCCCCCTATCACTCCTGCATCCTGCCCCCGCCCCCCTCCCCACCCACTGTTCCCTCCTCCCTGTGAGATTAAAGGCTTAAAATACAGCAATATCCCAGAGTAAATTAGGCATGATCCCATACTGTGTGTGGTGGGTAATTAGGAACACATCAGGAGCCACAGTGAGGTTAATTAAAGAAACTTAGGATTTGTGTAATTATATCAATACTGTATTCCTCACAGGAAAATTCAGAGGCCTCATCTCATAAGGCATTTTGCAGCACTTGGGTTCTTGCCTGCGAATTTGAACTTTTTAAAGGTGAAACTCGGCTAGACATAGAGAGGTTTAGATAAAATTTGCCAATTGAAAAAAATGCCTCATTTTCAAAAAAAAAAATTGGGATGGTAAGAATGATGCCATAAATGCAAATTTACTACAAAAAGAAAGTAGTCATCTTTGACCTGTATTAAAAATAGTGAAAAACAAGATAAATGATATACCATAATACATGTAATAGTCTTTGATTTCTTTTTTTTAAATATATACCCTCCAGAAGGCCGATTTTAAGAATTTCCTTCAGTTTAGGATTAATTTTCAAACCAGCAAATCCTTTTATTTACTTGTTAAATTTATTGAATTGGGACAGTGCATATTAATCAACATATCAGCAATATGCGTCAATGTAAATATGCCGGAATGAACACAAGAGCTTTTAGAGCCGCATACAACAAAACATAAGCAAAATAAAACTCATATAAAACTTGGGTAATGGCTTACACATCCATCAGGCATTAGCATTCAACATTTGAAAAATAAAAATGATAGGGTAAAGCTTTAACGTCATCCAACTGCCCCAATTTTAGTTGTACAAATTATCCTTGCCCTGTCAGATATGCGTAAATCTTGCCAGTAGTTGGTCATAGTGGCCATCCTGAGGGTTTCTTGCTCATGGCTTTTGCTGTTGCTTGATCGGTTGATTCCATTTTAAATATGGAAATAGTGTGATACCTGCGTGAATAAACAAATAATAACATGAAGTCAACAGTTGCAGTATTTCCCAAAAGTGAGTACACCCCTCACATTTCAACAATTAATTGATTATATCTTTTCAAGGGACAACATGACAGAAATGAAACTTAAATATATTCTAGAGAAGTCATTGTACAATATATGTAGCTGTGTAGACTTACTGCACTGTCCAAATAACTGTACAAACAGTCACTATTTCTAAAATGGGTGGCAACAAAAGTGAGTTCACACCCCAGTTGGTAATGGTCAACCAAGCAATGAAACATGTCTTATTCATCATGTTCATGCTTTTGTCTGTGTGACTGGGCCATTTGAGCTTGTGTAACGTGTTTAAGTTTTAAATTGTGGTGCTTTGGGTGCAATGCTCTCATTCTGGTCACTCGATGGTCAACATGGCACCTCATGGGAAAGAACTCTCTGAGGATCTGAAAAAGAGGATTGTTACTGTCCACAAAGATGGTGTAAGCAAGAAGAAGATCTGTGAAACCATGAAACTGAACTACAGCACGGTAGCCAATGTTATTCAGCGGTTTTCCAAGACGGGTTCTACTCGGAACAGGCCTGGTCATGGTCGCCCAAAGAAGTTGAGTCCTCATCAGGTGCACAAGTTGGCTTCAGAAAACAGATTCAGGAGTGCTGGCAGCACTGCTAACGAGGTTGCAGCAGTAGGAGAACAGCTTGTCAGTGCTCAGACCATACGCCATGCACTGCACCACCTCGGCCTGCATGGCCGTCGGCAAAGACGGAAGCCTCTTCTGACACTAGACTACAAGAAAGCCCGAAAAACAATTTGCTGAAGACAACCAATCCAAGAACATGAACTACTGGAACCATGTTCTGTGGTCTGACGATACCAAGATAAATTTGTTTGGCTCAGATGGTGTCCAGCATGTGTGGCGGCACCCTGGTGACGAGTACCAAGACAACTGTGTACTGCCTACAGTCAAAGATGGTGGTGACAGCATCATGGTCTGGAGCTGCATGAGTGCTTCTGGTCCTGGGGAGCTGCGCTTCATTAATGAAATAATGGATTCCAACATGTACTGTGACATTCTGAAGTAGAACTTGATGCCCTCCCTTCAGAAACTGGGCAGCACGGCAGTTTTCCAACATGATAACGATCTGAAACACACCTCCAAGATGACAACTGCCTTCCTGAACAAGCTGAAGGTGAAGGTGATGGCGTGACCAAGTATGTCTCCAGACCTGAATCCCATTGAGCACCTGTGGGGCATCCTCAAGAGGAAGGTGGAGGAGCAGCAGGTGTCCAACATCCACCAGCTCTGTGATGATGTCATGGAGGAGGGGAGGAGGTTCCCAGCAACAACCTGTGCAGCTCTGGTGAATTCCATGCCAAGGAGAATCAAGGCAGTGCTGGACAATAATGATGGTCACACTAAATATTGACACTATGGACACAATTTGGCATGCTGACGGTGAGGTGTACTCACTTTTGTTGCCACCTATTTTGGAAGTAATGACTGATTGTTCAGTTATTTTGACAGTCCAGTAAATCTGCACTGCTACACATATTGTGCAATGACTACTATAGAATATATTCAGGTTGAATTTCTGTAACGTTATCCCTTGAAAAGATATACAAATCAATTGTCGAAATGTGAGGGGTGTACTCACTTTTGTGAGATACTGTATGACCCATTTGTCATGAATATCATAGGAGTTAGGAGGTCTTCTAGAATTTTTCAACTCCAGATAAGTCATATTTCAATTGCGTTAAGCACCCTAGTAGAAGCGCAAATCTCTGTGAACGGAACGGTAAAATCAGTGCAGGTGGCGCAGTCACAGAGTTTGTGCTCATTAAACAGATGAACATGAGTTCAGCGAAGAGTGGGCTCTGCTGTTCTCATCAAATGATGTGACACCTACAGGCTCACAGTTCCAGGAACAGGGTATCAGGAGACCTGGAGTAACAGCCAGAACTTATGACATGCAAGTTCACTGGACCAAGGACAGAAACCAGGAAGTCTGGCTCTAGCAGTGACTGCCAAGGTGACTGCAATAGGCAGGCTCTAGGACCATGGGCCTAAGGGAAAACAGACTCAAAATGCCAAGGCTGGGGGTGAAGAAGTGGGTTTTAATTACAAAAAGAAAATCACAAAACTAACTGGAAACAAGGTTCCAAATAATAAAGACACAAACGGGAGAGGTGACTGCTGCACAGTCCCGCTTGTGTGCTGTGAATGCAGAGGCCCTTAAGGCTGGCACCTGCCAACACTAAATACTCTGCTAGATTACTCTACCTTAAAGGGCCACAGGTGGAGCCCATCAAGGTGGAGGTGCAAGAATGTAAAAGGGGAGGGGTTGCAAGGTCCAACCATTACAGTGACACTGAAGTCATATTCCATGAACCATTCAAAAGCTGCAGCCTATTGTACAGTGTCACTGTCGGGAGTTCTTACAAGCTGCTGCAATATAAGCTTAACCATGTTCTGTTATCATAAACTGCCATTGAGCAATGCCTGTATTACTGTATAGCAAAGCAGAATGGCAAGGATTTTCCTGGAACAGACACAAAGAAGGAATTGGCACAGGAAAAACTAAATAACAACAGAAGAGATAATGACATTTCCTAATTCTGTCCAAGAAAATAGAGGTGGGAGGCATGTTGGTATGTCCAACAATATATTTCATTTTTGCTTTCCAGAATTGCTAATTAACTGCAGACGGCAAAACTATTCTTGTTATCAGCTTTCCAGCTGCTCGTGTTTTTGTTTCCATGTTTCTCACCCCACACTCTTGACAGAACTTCCGATAATCTGTTGTGTCTCAAGGCAAAAACCCGTGGGAAGATTCATTCCTTCTTCCTTAACAAACATCTATTATTTATGTTTCTACAATGAAGGAAAAAGAAGTTGGAGATGTTACGAGGAACGTCCCGTTACAGCACTTACTATCAGGTCTGTAAGTCTGTAGGCAGAACACAGATTTTTTCTCAGTACTCCAGCACATTCATATAGAAAATGTCGTCAAAGGAACAAAAGCCATCAGCAGATGATGTTTCCCCCCAGCCCCCACAATCTAACCTCAGAAATCTCAAAATATCAACAGGCACCAGACGATATGGCCTGATTAATATGAACAGCAAGTTTTGTGAAAAAGTATTGAACTGTACAGGAGTTCTGCTCCAGAAACAATGTGATTACAGGCAGACGGATGCACGGACAGACCTATGGACATACTGATGAATATAACCCCCCGCATTGTATGCCCGGGGGATAGTAAAAATAAGAAACTCACAGCTTTGATATGTTGAGATGTCCACATCCAGGGCCTGCGAATTTGGAGCAATATCTGCCCTTTAATAGTGTTACTGTCCGGATACTACTGGAGTCCGTTATATGATCATTGATGTGCCTAAAACGTTGAGTTCCCCATTCACAGGCACAGTAGACTTCTGATTGCTGCTGGTTGTTGCATTAATGGCTACTGTAATGCCTTATGATGAGGCTCAGAACCAGATTTACGTCACCGAATTTCAGCATCATAATTATGTGTTTTATTTGTGAACATAAAGAAGATAAGAACACAAGTAACTCCTATTGCGAGCAAATGTGGTAGATACACAAGTGACAAGAATCAACAGCTCTCTACAGGAGCACTGAGTGTCCATTCTATCTATTTAAGTGTCTCCATATGCTTTTCAGTTTAAACAAGTCCTTCACTCTCAAGTAGTTTTTCTTTGCCAGTCAACCGCTAATGATTACTTTTACTGAACATAATCACTGCGGTGATGACCTGATCAAACAAATCTCACACAGTGTATACTTTTGCATGCTCTCTGTTTACACAGATGGATATTTACAGGAGCACTTCATCTTTTTTCTCCAGTTGTTCCTGGAGCCAGCCAAGTTTCCTGATGAATCTCCACTGCTGTACAGGTTCCAACCTCCTAAAGCTAAAACAGTGAGCTTTTCTTCTGGAACCATCTGTATGCGATAACAGTTAAATCATTTGAAATTTATAGAAAAAATAAAATTATTTTGCATTTAGTCAAGCTCAAGCTATTTAAGTTTTCCCAAAAAGAATGACACTATCCATAAATTCTAATTGTAAATATTTCATAACAAAGTAGATTATCTGACTTTTCGAATTAAGTTGTAATTATTAATCATCTAAGAAGAGATGTTAAGATGAATCACCAAGAGACCTGCAGTAAATAAGACTCAAGGGGCCGTATTTTTGACAATCTAATGGCAGTCGGCAAATGCAAGACCTAATGTTAATGCAGATCAAAATTGGGTATGTGGAACTTCACTCTGGTAGTTACGTGACAGAAGTCAATAGCACAGTTTTGGTGCTATTGTCAAACGGGTTGAATGAAGAAAAATTAATTCACTGTGGGTGTGGTGCATGGTTCCATTTAGGCCAATCAGATTAGCCCAGGTAATGCAAGCGGCACAGTGATGCAGTGGTTAGCACTATCACCGCAAAGCAAGAAAGTCGTGGGTTCGAATCCGGCCTGGGGCCGGAGTGGAGTTTGCATGTTCCCGTGTTCGCGTGGGTTTCCTCTGGGTACTCCGGTTGTCCCACCCAAAAAAGCATGCATTGGTCATGCTTCCGTACCCCTGACCAAAGAAATGGCTTTAGAACTGGGGTTGGTCCCCAGGCTCTGCTTTGTTGCTGCCCACTGCTCCTAACTATAGGATGGGTCAACTGCTGAGGACAAATTACCCCACAAGGTTCAATAAAGTGTATCTTATCTTATCTTATCTTATCTTATTCTGTTAAACCGGAACTGGGAATTTTGTAAGGTGAAGAACAAGCACCAAACTGGGGTTACAGCTGCCTCCTTCTGTACTCTGAGAACCGCACTGCAGTCGAGTAATGTGTGGAGACGTTTGAGGGGATAGTGGTCATTCATCAGGTAATGTGTTCTGTCTGAAAAGATGCATGAAAAGATGTCGGGGATTTAAAATTTACTCAAAATTCCATTTGTAGTATTACAACCCCAATTCTGAAATAGTTGGGACGAAGTGTAAATTGTGAATAAAATCAAAATGCAATGACTTTTAGATCGCATGAGCCAATATGTTATTTCCAATAGAAAATAGATAACATTTCAAATGTTGAAACTGAGACATTTTACATATTTTATCCACAAAATGAGCTTATTTCAAATTTTCTGGCTGCAACAGGTCTCAAAACAATTGGGACACGGTCAATAAAGGGCTGAAAGAGCAATGAATATATAAGAGAATCAGCTGAAAGAACATTTAGCAAGTATTTGAGTTAACTGGCATCAGGTGTGTAACATGATTGGCTATAAAAGGGATGTCTTAGAGAGGCTGAGTCTCTCAGAAGTAAAGATGGCCAGAGGCTCTCCAACCTGTGAAGGCTTGCGTAAAAAATTGTGGAATACTTTAAAAACAATGTTCCTCAACGTCAAATTGCAAAGGCTTTGAAGGTCTCATCATCGACAGTGCACAACATCATCAAAAGATTCAGAGAAACTGGAAAAATCTCTGTGCGTAAGGGACAAGGCCAAAGACCTTTACTGGATGCCCATGATCTTCAGGCCCTCAGATGCCACTGCATCACTCAGCGGCATGATTCTGTCATTGACATTACTATATGGGCCCAGGAATACTTCCAAGAAACCACTGTCTGTAAACATAGTCAGCCGTGCCGTCCACAGATGTCACCTAAAACTCTATCATGCAAAAAGGAAGTCATTGTTGAGCATGATCCAGGAGCGCCACCGTGTTCTGTGGACCAAGGCTCATTTAAAATGGACTGTATCAAAGTGGCAAAGTGTCCTGTGGTCAGACGAGTTCAAATTTCACATTTCTTGTTGGAAATCATGGGCCTCCTGTCCTCCGGGCAAAAGAGGAGAAAGACCACCCCTCTTGTTATCAGCGTTCAGTTCAAAAGCCAGCATCTCTGACAGTGTGGGGATGCATTAGTGCATATGGTGTGGGACACTTGCATGTTTTAAAAAACACCATGAATGCTGAAAGGTATATAAAGGTTTCAGAGCAACATATGCTCCCTTCCAGACAACATCTATTCCAGCGAAGGCCTTGTGTGTTTCAGCAGGACAATCCAAAACCACATACTGCAGCTATTACAACAGCATGGCTTTTCAGTAGAAGAGTCCGTGTGCTGAACTGGCCTGCCTGCAGTCCTAATCTTTCACTGATAGAGAACATTTGGTGCAAAATTAAATGAAAAGTCCGTCAAAAGAGACCCAAAACTCTCCAGCAGCTGGAAGCCTGTATTAAACAAGAGTGGGATCAAATTCCAACGGCTAAACTCAAGAAACTTGTCTCCTCAATGCCCAGAGGCCTTCACTCTGTGTTAATAAGCAGAGGGGATGCTACACCATGATAAACAGGCCCCTGTCCCAACTTTTTTGAGACCTGTAGCAACCATCAAATTGGAAATGAGCTCATTTTGTGGATAAAATTGTAAAATTTCTCAGTTCAACAGTTGCTATGTCTTCTCTGTTCTATTGTGAACAAAATACTGGCTGGTGTGATTTGAAAGTCATTACGTTTTGATTTTATTCACAATTTACACTTTGCCCCAACTATTTTGGAATTGGGGTTGTAAAACAATGTAACAATGAACCTTATGTGTAACGGCAAATGTTAACAAATAAAAATGGATTAAGCTTGACCAGCACTATTGAATAATTTGACTCTGTCCCACTTCAATGAAAGGCAAACATTGAAAAATAAACCACAGAACGAATGACTGCTGTCAACTCCTCTATATTGGACACAGAAAAACCATAAATCCACACGAAACCCACAGAACATTATAATTCCCAACTATTTGCCAAAATAGAAAAAGATTTATGAGCGTCTTTGCGTTTAATGCCGTGTCACATATACAAAAGCCATTTCTTTCCACTGTCAAAAAACAAAAAAAGATTTTTAATTCTTGATTGAAAAACAGAGGCACTCAGTGGTGCAATGAAATAAAAAAAATGGTCCATATGGACTCAAACACAAAAAGAGAACGGTCTTCAGCCAGACAAAAAATTATGGTCAACAAGAAAAAAACAAACAAACAAAAAAACAGAAAACAAAGATATTACGAGGTGCTCAGGAGCTCCACTTCAGTTCTCTTCAATGGTGGCTATTATGAGATTCATCCCATATTTTAAGTGTGTGGCATTAGGCCATTTCCACTGTCTAGTTGTTTTATTTCACTAGACTTTGTTAAAATTTGACGGCGCTCGGGCCATTCACAGACTCCCCAAGCTTTTATGCGTCTCTCTCATCTGCTACGTTCCCCTTTACTAAAACTTCTCCTTAGTTTGCGGGCAGGAACAGTTTGCCTGTCAGCTGTCGGCTGTGTCAACTGATCACTTTGACGCTCAGCAGATTTTCTCTGCCATAAGAAAAGAAAAGAAAAATTACAACAAGACATCGCTCAAATACAACTACTGTGAGAAGATCATTCATTGTATTTCCCCCACACATAAAAAAAAGGATTCACATGATATTCACGTGTATAAAAATATTCCTCTACCCTTTCATTCACATTGGACCGCAGTACCATTTTGTAAGCATTACATATAGGGCACATACCAAAAAAGAAGATGGAATAGAAATTACATACCTTTATTAGAAAACAGCTAAGCTAGCTGCAATTAAGTCCCGTGAAATTACCACATAGACTGACAGCGTTTATATTAATAGGGGGTCTGGTTGAGTCAAATTGAAGCAAGGTCCTTGACACCGAAATTGCACATCAACAGCTTTATTCATTGACACACTCCCTGATGCACAGTTCAACCCATTGTGCACAAACACATTTATGACAGAGCAGGAGAATAGTAAACTGGGAGAAGGGGATAAATATGCCGTTTGCGATGGACAAAATTGTGAATGACTTCACCACCACAAGTGTTCCTGTTTACGAAGGCATGAATGTAGAGCCCAATTGGTAAAATGGCTGATAACTGTGCTATACAAAGTTTCCTTTTGATGACACAGGTCAATGCAATATTCGACTGCCTTATCTCAAACAGTTTGCCTGTAATCGCTAAAGTTCTCTGATAGCCACTTCATGTCATCAGCCTTTGCACTGATACAATGCAAGAGCTCGAGGATTATAGCATCAGTTGCAAATCTGTCCGAAATGAAATGTGCTGAAGATAATCTTTTAACAGGAAAATCACACTGAGACAGACATGCTTACATGAATTCTGAATGGGTCTACATTGATCAATTTGAATATTAACGTGACTTTTTACGGAACAGCTTCGTGCGAAAATTATGTATTTTCTTTCAAGAATTGAACAACTTGCATTGATATTAACATAACTTCAAATTGAATACATACTTTTTTGCTGCAATATTCAAATTTGGGGGTGCTGACACATGAATACAGAACAGACCGTTAGAATTTTGACCGTGATATAAGAGAACTGCAAACAAGAATCATACAATATGGATGCATATATCAGCAACTTAAAGCTATCTCACTTTTCACCTTGCATTTATTGTTTCCAATATCCTGTAGTTCAAAAGTCGAAAAGCCACCATTGTGTCACTGAGCAAATAGTTACACTCAAATTTGGCTGTGTGGAACTGAAAAAGTAGCGTACAAGTCATCTGCAAGAGTTGAACACGAGAAGATTTAGTTGCACTGTAAAAGCAAAAGCAATTTCGGTCACACGTCACAGTCAACATCGTTATTGGCGGCATCTCATGACCGCGTTCTTCAGTCTCGTCCCATGAGCCCCTGCTCTGCAGGAGGGAGCAGTTACAGGTCACACATTCCATCATTTTATCTCCCCCTCGCCTGCCCGTCTGCAGAAGACATTGATATAAAATAAGGAATTCCCCAAATTCCTGATTACTGGCCTAACTTTCCTGTGGACACAAATATTCATGTTTTTTTTTTTTTTCGCTGAACTGCAGCAAATGAGTTATAAATGGAGTCATACTAGGGAGATTATTTGCGTCAAGAAGGAATGTGTCTTGCATTTGGTTGAGAGAAATGGGGCTTTCAGAGATGTTGCAGCAGGGTCAATTGTGCGCTCTGGTCACGCAGCATTTGTGTCCCTTCATACAGAGCAGGGGTTTTCAATCTTCTCCAGAAAGGGCCGCTGGCTTTCATTCCAACTAAGGAGTTACTCATCTGCTTCTACGAATGAACTCCTAGAGTTCAGAGGATTCAGTTAGTAAGAGAGGCCATTTCCCTGCCAAGCCCAAACTTTGATATGCATTTGAAGAAAAATGCAGACTGGTGACTCATTTCATGGCTGAAGGCCCGTTTATATTGACAATATGGCAGTTGGCGTGTCTGAAACAATAAATCAAAAACATTAGCTATAATGTTGAAAAAGAAACTATCTTGTAGTGGGAGTTCCTAAAGTGCTTTCTCTTAGCATTTCCCAGTGCGATGCGTCCATCTTAATGCATGGTTGTGCATTCTTGCCATTTAGTACAAACACCATCCTGAGATAATGCTTGGCTAGAAGTGTTGATAAATCATTATTGCATTCAGAGTGATCTGGCGCAGGGCATTCCTTTATAGCTCATATTTATAGTGGCACAACAGACATAATGTCACACTTCAACAGAAGCACTTTTCATCCACCCATAGTTATTGGTTTATATCGCTTAATGTCATTTCCTGTTCAGAAATGACATGGAAAGTGAGGCAAAGTGATCTTCAAGCTTCTGTCCATCGTCTTACCATCATTAAGTCTGGTCTGGTGAGGGACATGGGGAGGAGGGTGAGGCTGGAGTCTGTCACAGTATGAGTTGAGCGGGTTAGATGTTTTCCTCTGCAGTCGTGAGGACGTTCTCACTTCCCCAAACTGCCCCCACTCTGCCAGTTAAAACTAAAATGTGTTCTGGTTCTCACTGTGCAGCTAGTACAAGAAAACAGACAGAAAGACACACACACACACACACGCACACACACACACACACACACACACACACACACACACACACACACACACACACACACACACATTCATCCACAAACTGAACATTACTCAAGTGGACATGAACAGTATTCCCCAATGGATTAATATGCTTACCATAGAGATTCCCAGCCAAGCGTTTCTCCACAGGAAATATTGCTCATCGTGCAGCGGGAGCCGTTCCAGAGGTTACAGACAAACAACCGAACGCCGGCCTGCTTGTGCTGAGGCGGCGTTAATGTGAGGCCTGCAGCATCGAGCAGGCCGTTCGCGGCAGGAATGGAGGGAGATATCGATTTTGAAAATGGATCGCCGTTTCTTCTACCGACTGAGGAAAATCGAATCAGGGAGCAGATTAAAATGAAGACTCTGGTCCGCCAGCGGTCTGGCGTTGGGCTGACGTTTGACATGTCGAGCTGCCGGGGGTCGAGAAACAGAATATGTGCAAGACTGCCACATAGGCACAGATGTCCTCAAAATGTGCTGTATAATACTGACAGTTAATCAAACTATTCCAGAAGCATTGTATGAACATTTTGAGTAAGACTGAAGAACTCTTTTCTGGTGAATTCATCAACATGAACCTTCTTAATATTTTGAACCATAATAGGAGAGAAATAGCTGATATCTAGCTGGCCGGACTGCATATAGGGGAGCTGCCACTAATTACTACCCTGATCCAATGAGACAGATGATCTGCGAACTGCCCGTAGATGGATGCGGACCCTGTAATGTTATGGTCTCAAACACCAGCCCCCAGCAATTACACTCAGTCAAAATGAAAGGCACAATGTTGTTTTCCATACCAGTGTCCGCCAGTCACTCTGAATTGCCTCTCTATACATTTGGGAAACACTGCCCCTATAGTCCCTCATGGCTCTGTTCTGCACCACCTGTGCATGACAAACACAAACAGGTTCCAGGAAATTGTAAATGAAACAGCGAGCATGACATACAGTTAATCCATCCAATATCTGATTGGCTTATCCCTGTTAAGGGTTGCAGAGGGGGTGGAGCCAATCTCAACAGCCAGTGAGCAAGAGGAACACAACCTGGATCATTTGCCAATCCATTCCCACATCCTTCACTCACATGCTTTCCAGGCAGCAATTTAGACTCTTAATTAATTAAGTCAAATGAGCATGTCTTTAGGGAGAGAGAGAGTATACCGGAGTTTCTACGCAAACTAAAAAAAGGATAGATTACCACCAAACAAAATGGCCTAGTTGCAATTTGAACCCAGATATTTCTTTCTGTGAAGCGACAGAATTACCAACAAAATTAGCGTCTGAAACACCAAGTGATCCTGAAATATACTGTGACAGAGGATTTTAACACCTTTGCGCAGAATAAAAATGATGCCAATTTTTTTCCCATGTTATGCATGAGCCTTTTTAGGCTTTATAAGACAGTATTTGTGTCACAGAGACCTTGGAAAATTATTCCAGTTAAGCAAGACATTTGGAAATTCAATAACAGAATAATTTAGGAACTAAATTTCGGAATTTATGGATGTCGGCGTCTATATCTGCGCAAAGGGGTAGTAAAGAAGTGCGAGCGAGTTAGGCTACTGCGTTAGGCTACTCGTGTATGAGCAACGTACACGTCCACGTTTGTGTAACTGTGTGTGGTGAAGCTCCGTCCTGAAGGCCTCTGTGCATGTGTATGCCTGTCTGCTGACCATCACTGAACTCCAGGATTTTCAGCGGGTCTCTGTTGATGCGCAGTGGAAATGCACCGGTCGTAAATAAGCACTTTGCCTATGACTGTAAGTAGCAGTGCGGTGAGACAGACCTGCTCCCTGGAGAGAGATGATGAGGAGGTATGCGTAGGTGAAGGCAGTAGTCAGGAGATGACTCATAATGACACTCTGTTAACTGGGGGGAGGTGGGGTCACAGCAAGGGATTATGGGGAGGAAATGCAAAAGAAGAAAGAAATGTGGTGCACAACCACAGCAATACCAATTAAACAAGTCTCGGGTGCGACTAAGACTATTTACACCAATGCGGACCAAAAAGTTTCCATCTCTTCAGTTGCGACAGCAGATGTAACCTGATATTGCTTTACAGTTTCCAAGAGTTTATAAAAAACAATTATAGCAAAAACTGTTGCCCTCTCCAGTTTTTGTTATGTTCTCAAAAATGTAGTTCATTCATGAAAATAATTGATTATTTCAGTGATATTTTTCATTAAAAATAAGACAATTTGCTTTAGTCACCAGGGAGCAATATGCAACTGCTGTTTATTGACGCTGAATTTATTCTCTATATTAAATCCTGCACATAGCACACTGTAGCCAAGGATGCCCTCAGCCTCTTGTTCACAGGCTTTGTTTGTTTGGTCCCACAAGACATTTCAAGGAGCTGAAGAGCGCCATCTACTGATTATAAAATTAAACTGCGCCATTAACTTACTTCATGATTAGCTTACTTTTCTCTTCACGGCTATAAAAGCAAATAGTAAAAGAGCACTTTATGCAATGCGTTTGTCTGGTATTTATGGTTTCTAAATGGTTTATACAGTGAGCACCATAATCAGTTGGACAGTGACAGAGTGAGGATACAGGGATAATGACGCTGGAGTACAGACTGTCAGCTTTGAGGGCGTTATTATCCAAAATGGAAGATCCATTTCAAAATGGCAGCACCGCGTGTCCATGATCCTGATCAATTTCAGGCACATCACAAAATACTGGACAGTTTAACATAATGTTGAGTAATCATTCCTAATACTTGGTTACATGTCTTGTTCATGTAATGGCTGTTAGAAGCCTGTCATGCAGACATTGCCAGACGCTAAGCATCTTCCCTGGTGATGTTCTGCCAGGCCTGTACTGCAGCCATCTTCAGTTCTTGCTGGTTTTGGGGACTTTTTACCTTCAGTTTCCTCTTCAGGATGTAAAATACAAGATCAGTACGATTGCGACCCGGTGATTGACTCGACAATCGGAACCAAAGTAGCGAATGCTGTATGTGTCACAGTGCGATGAATTATGGTACACGCTGCATGAGTGGACATGAAAATATTTTAGTAAGGAAATTAAATGCTGATTAATTGTTATTGATCGCCCTCGCCCCATTAGCACCGTCAGGAGTGAGAAACTGAAGACCTGAGCAGCAGAGAGTGAGAGACACTGAGTTAGACGTCGCTGTGTCACAATAAAGTTCATTTCCAAATTATCCTCACATAGGCCACATCCTTCAGATCAGGCTGAACACATTTCTACCAGAACAAGAACAGCTATTCTTTTTCAGATAACAGTGTTATGTTTCATTATTTGATGCCAACTTCTCTCATTCTACTTCCCTTTCTCTCCTTCTCGAATCCTCCACATCACACAATATATCTCAGGTAATATTTTGAGAGCAGCGCCAGGATGATATTTATGATATTTCAAGAGTCAACACTGATCCCGTCCGGGTGCAGAAGCTATCTATATATCTGAGCGCTTGCTTAACATGAATAAAATATGAAGTCGCAGCAGATTTTATGTCGCCTCCACAGGACCTCTGGGGGTGAAACACGTTTTGCTTTCACCTGCTGACATGTAATGCTAGCTAATGCAATATTTAAGCGCCTATCCGGCACCATAAAATTTTCTTCCATAGAATCCAATGTTATTGTTGCCCTTTTGGGCACCAGGAAGTGAGGTAAGCACAATATTCCACAGTGAAAGGTCCAGCTGGACTGACATTTTGAGCAGTGCGGGGACCTATGCGGAAGTCCACATCAGTCTGCACTGAGTCCGCTTTGAGTCTGCATAGTTTTGGCAGATTACCGAATGCAGAGCTTAGCAAACGGGTGAGAGACGATAAGCACTGTAATGTTCGCTATTGCCCAATACAACTGATATACACAGACTAGATTACATACATTAAAATTCCCTGAATGATATTTTTGTGGAAAAATTCTGAGCGCACAAAAAAAATCACCATTTTCAGTAATGTAATTAAAAATAAAGTGTAATTAATCAGTATTATGCACACACAGACTCAGAGGGTCATTTCACAGGTAGAAAAACAAGGAAATTGAATGTGATAAGTAAGTAATAATTGATACCTTCTCACATAATCACTCTGGACCCTGGGACTCTGAGCTGTTCATCTACACCTGAGGGCAGGACCCATCTGTTGAGAATAATAGGATCATTAACATCTGGCACAGGTGGCCATGCTAATCCCATAAGGCTTTGCCGGGGAGGGGTGGGGATGGGTTGTGTTAGGGGTATTCAAAGCCCTGAAGCAAATCTTCGAAAACTGTGCCATCTAAATCCACTAGGAGAACGTATTACATTCAACAATAATGCAGACAATAATTAAAAGGGTATAGAAACTACATTTCAGCATCTATTAAAGCATTATTTTTGCATTGATTTACATGGTCCCTTGCCGCTAGCAGTGAGCGGAGGTAATTACAGCGCCCGCATCTCTAAGCGACAGTGCCACAGTGGGGCTGCGCTTGTGGAAATGCCCTCGCTGGGAGACGTGTGGCAGTGTTTGGCCCCAGGGGCTCAGAATGCGGTGCCTAAATCTTACTGTCACACGTGCTGCCTTTCACCACACGACTGCTTTAACACCAGGAGGCGTATCAATGCTTAAGATCAGGGAGCCGAGCAGTCTCCCACAGCCGACAGGTAGCAGTTTTCGGCCTGTTCGCCTCTCAGCGGCCTACGGTAAACGCTGGTGAAACTGACCGTCTTTAACGCTCCATTCTGCCCCCTGTCCACCAACAGCGTGGCACTGCAGCCCTGCATTACAAAATACGAAAAAACAAAAAAAAAAATGTCATCAAAATAATTGTTTTAGTTTCATATTTAGACTTTAAATTTTTTATTATGACACTTTTTTGATTATTAAGACAAAAATATCCAGGTTAGACAGGTTTACACTCCCAAGATTTGAAAATGAGGTATGACGATTTCTCCAGTTGAAATAAGGGTAAATTAAAACAAGAGATAAAAAAATATGAGTTTAAATTTCATTGCTAAACTAAAGTGCCGGTTAAAGGATTACTTTTATTGCAGTTTTCTGCATCACTCTAGAGCTGCTCTGTGATTGTCTAAGGCAGGGCTTTCAGGATGCCCTTCAGTCCATTAATTTCTATTCAAACCCAAACAAAGCACAATTCATTAAGTATCAAGATCTTCAGCTGCTAATTAGTTGAATAAGGCGTCAAAATAGGGTCAAAATAAAAACACGTTGGAGAGTAGTTTTAAAAAAACAGGATTAGGCAGCCATGGTAAAAGAGGACAGTGTAGAACAAGGCCCAAGATTCTCCATCTCTCCCTGACCCCCCCCCCCCCCCCCTCTCTCTCAAAACCTGGAAGGAAGCAACGAGAGGGCTTGAATTATATAAACCTGGAGTATCAGCGTAGGAAACAGTGGAGTAGGTCAGCACCATTAACCCATTTATCTGCATTTGGTGTCACAGATCATAAATGCGTATCCCTCCCATATGTCTGCTCGTGCCCCTCCCCCACGCCCTACACACACACACACACACACACACACGCACGCACACACAGCTACAGTAGATCAGAGAGAGAGAGAGAGAGAATGGCTGGGGTCACTAGCATGGGTGCCCTCAAGCGTCCATCAGTGAATCTAATGGGGGTCACCTCAAGCTACTCAGAAAAAAAATTCCCCGCCCCCATTTTTCAGTTTTTCATCTGAGGGGGGAAGGAAAATCTGAGCCACACATACCCTGCAAAAAAAACATCTGTCTTCGGTGCTTTCGGCTTGTACCGAGACTCAAAATCTTCATCTCGCTGCAGTGAAATGTGTGAAATGAGACTTTTTAGTCTTGCCTTGTCAAAAATAATTTGTCCATTTTAGCTAAAAAGTAAAATCAGTGATATTTCCAGCACGAACGCAAGACTGAAATATTTTCTAAACCTGATTTTACAGCAAATCTCCAAAAAACAAGTTCATTTCAACATGCATTTTAGCCTTTAACAGCCTTTCCAGTTGTTATTCAGAGTTCCTGAGTGTGATATGAAGGCTGTTTCACAGCTTCAGTGAGAGGGTTTGTTCATTAATATAGCTTCTGAATTTCCTCACAAACTGCACAGTCTATTACCTGCTCACAGGCTTAATGAGGGGGAACCCACAGTGGGCTACCCAGGATTCGGCCTCTCTCTCCGTGTCGCTGCACATTCCTGCACTGACACACAAGGAAGTGGAAAGGAAACACCGTGTGCATTAACACGCCTTGGTTACGCAACACCCATGTATGGCGTATTGGTTAACCCCTCCCAAGGGTTAGTGCCTTTTGCCTGCAAGTCTGTCTTTACACAGTGAATTCCATATGCATTTGGACAATGATGCTGTACAAAACGGCAGGAACTGTCTACACGGTTTGCAAGACATTGATATGAATATCTCCGCATGAGTGCAGACAGACTCTACAGACGTCTCAGTGCTCATTGTTTTCAAATCCCGCAAGTTGCAGTGCCGAGCCGATGCAAAAATTGCGTTTCAGTCTGAATACTATCAAAATGTAACGTGTCATCACGCGCTGTACAGGTTTGTTATAATCACTGCGAATGGGTGGAAGTGTTTGCGAGAACATGCTTGCGTCTGCATGGATGCAAGTGTGCGCCTGAGCGAGCACGTATGCATGTTCCTGTACGTTGGGTGCGGGTTTACATGTGCTTACGCAAGTACTCAAACGTGCTTATCAATGCAAGCATGTGTTTAAAGGTTATTTTTGCTTTGTGCGCGCGCGCGTGTGTGTGTATGTGTGTGCGTGCACACGAATGCATGAGGAAACAGAAACCTATCCATCAAAGTCTCATGCTCTGACAACATTGGCATTCCTACGATTGTAAAAAACGTGAGACGTTTCAACCTTTTACCTTTTTAGGCAAGGTGTAGCGCAGGGACCAGTGGAGCGGGGTAGGGGAGGTGAGGGCGGTGCTTACCTGCCGTAAACACTCCAGGGCGAGGTACAGACGCTTGGTCCATTACCCAACACAACACTCCCTAATCTGGCCTCTACCTGGACCAATCAATCTTGGGTCTTCCAAGTGGTTACCTGTTGTGTTCCCTGGCTAAGGAACCACTCCCAACTCATGAGCATGGATTGCCTTTTTAGGGCATAGATAGTGTGGAGCTGTGGTTTTCTCCTTATTCTGCAATTCCATTCAAAATGTGAGGAAGACATGTCTGTACTGTTCATTAACTGCCTTAGCCAGTGGGCTCTGGGTATTTTCCTACTAAACTCAGTTCCACAGATGCCCCAGATCCCCAACTAGCGGGTGTGTGGAAAAAAAAAGACCAGAAATGCGTGTAAAACACCACAGGAAAATACCCACAAAATAATGAAATACGTAAAGCAAGCACGTTTGCGAGTTAAGTCAGTGTGTTGCAGTTTTATGCAGGGAGTAGTGTTGATTTATTGCACCCGATTCCAGATTTTACAAACGGTGCCTGCCCGGGAATCATGTTGACTCATTGTATTTGGTGGAACAAGTTCATATGAGTTTATGCAAATGCTTATTCAAATCACAGAACCTGAGATATGCTTTATGTGTCATGCTCACTTTCTGAGCATATTTCGCAAACTTGAAGATGCTGATTCCGATATGCTCCATTGCTGAATAAAGATAGATGACCAAAGACAATATATCCCTGGGAAATAAAAGGCATGCAAGTAACAATGCACGCTGCAGAAAATACTTGAAATTTTTTTTAAATTTCAAAACAGCAGGGAAAAAAGAATAAAATGATCCGGCAACTGGTCTTGGTGTGTGGCAAAAGGCAACAGTATAGAATAGGTACCCATCATGAGGATTAAGCGACATTACTGATAGTTGATGAAAATTCAAGGGAAGAAAGCCTAACTACTTCTGCTAGGAACCAATTTGATAATTATAGTGAGAACCATGCACATAAAGGCACAAATTCAGTGAAAACCGCAAACTGGAAAACAAAAGAAACCCAGCTGAGATGTGACAGCACTGTGCCCACAGACTCAGAAATGTGCTCGTCTGAATGGTGAAGTAAAAGTCCAGCATTCCTGCCTATGGGAATCCTCTGGAGCTTTAGAAAGGTCTCTGTCTGCACGTCAGGCAGCTGCACAGGGTTTCTCCGCAACGTCACCTCGGTCAGACACCAGCTCACGGTCGATCTTTGCATCATAATGTGTGTCACACACATCATGCAGCATTTCTGCACCACCCCCTCTATCAGAAGCAGTCACACAGTCCCTCTTCGCCCTGCCTGCTGTGGCACGACTCCATCTCTGCGCAGCTTTCGGCATTAGCCTTGGTTGTGTGGATAAGAACCGGTCTGCCTGGATTACCATATCTCTCAGACACGGTTCGTCTCATGACTTGCTGCTCTCCAGTTCTTCAAATGCAGTCCGGGAACTGCGTGATCAGCACGGAATCTTCCACTGGCTCTGACTGGACCAAAAATTTTCAGAATTTAGGAGTGAAAAAGAAAAAAAATCGAGTCTGACTGCTGGGAGCATATCTATGTGGTGACTGAAGGGGAGACGGCCAAAAATTGCGCTATGGTACTGCTGTTCAGTGTTTATTGATTTAGTAACATGCCGTTTGGCTTCACCCTGAGTGGCGTTCAGCCGTTCAATTCAGTGTGCTTACGACAGAGCAAAGCCATGCAGCAGAGATGTTACCAACCCTGCCAGGGGATACCCTTGAAGGCCCTCTACTGACCCTGCAAAAAAAATCTGGCAGCTCAGTGTCTGAGACAGGGAGAATGGCGGGGAGAGGGGAGGGGGTGTAAATGCATAAAGAGCAGGCAGTTCAACCAGGAAGTCGCTCCCTTCGGCTAACCCGCGGGTTGGAGGAGGGGCGATAAGAGTGAAAGGAGGACTCAGCGGAAGAAGCCTGGAATACCAAGTGACTCTCATTCATCAATTTGCGTAATGCGTAAGGGGACAGCAAAGCCTGCTGCAATCTGCTCCCGCGTCCACTGCTATTCGGTGGGGGAATTCGTGCATCCAAAGAAGCTAAAGCTTTTGTGGTCCTACTGTCCTCAGTGCAGTGACCGATATCAGCTCTCATTTTTTTCTCTTCGCATCTAGGACATGAAGACACATATAAAGTAGTCTGTATTATCAATTCATATTAAGTAGGGATTCCTGGAGCCCTCGGTTTTTGATTTTCAGGTGACTATCATTCAAAGGAGCAGTAAACTGAAAACATAGGCTTCCAATGATGCTTACTAGGCCATGTTTCACACGACTGTTTACATCAATGTCGACATTAAGACTTAGAATCACTTCTATTTCGAGTAAAAATGTACATTATACTTATATGAACTATTTCAATGACTAACACCGTAGGTGACATTGGAGATGGCCTAGACTGGCGAGAATATTGCCCATAGTCTCTCTCAAAATTATTCATCCATCCTTTACCTCAGACATGCCTGGTCAGGGTCACTGGGCCTCGGGGGGCAGCAGTTCTTCATACAGGTATCTAATTGGTGTGATTTGGCTGGAACAGACACAGGACAGTTTTCCAATCCATCACAATACACACACACTATTCGCTTGCTCATACACATCTAAGGGAAACTTACTCCCCAATTATTCCAACATGAATGCCTTAGAACATTGGAGAGAAGTTGGAGTAACGGGAACAAACTAATGCAAAACAAGGAGGACATGCAAACAATTCACAGAAAGGCCCAGGATGGATTAAAACCCGCAAACTTCCTGCTGTGAGCCAAAAGTGCTTCCCACCACAGCACCGCACTGGCCTCTCTAAAATATCAATAAATCTAACCTGATTAGCCTCATTTAGAGGACTAGTCATGTTAATGCAAGATGAGAGCGTAAATGAGCTAAGGTGAATATTAAAAATGCTCAGAGGAACTGCTCCCACCTGTTGGGTAAGTGAAATGCACACATCTTCAGTGAAATGACTCCCCCTTCTGCTGAATAGAAAAGAGTTCCTGCCTTGCACCTTTTCCTGCATCTCAATATTTCATCATCTCTCTGGGGTCTTAACTAAGTTCAGAATACTTAGTACTGTCATGAGCCAGCCTCATTAGATGGAAGCCAATTTCCCAGTAAATTCACCTCAAATATTTTTGTAAAATATCAGTTATAGCTTTCTAACACCTGTTCTGACTGGACACTGCCACAGAATTTGAAAACAGGAACAAAGAACGGAGTGTGTATTGAACTACAATATGAGCCCAGTCTCATCCCGTCTCGTTATATGGTGACACTACCCAACCAAGCGTCGATATACAACGATGCAAAGGGAGTCTTTTGGTGTCCTTACTTGATGCCGGTTTAAAACAATCTCCACCCCCTGACCCCTAACCCTTTACCCAAACGCTAACCGTACATGTCAGATAAGGACACCCGAAGCCTCCTTTTACGTCGTATGTGGATGCTTAGTCAGGTAGTGTCACTATATGACGAGTCGGGATGAGAATGTGTTGACAAACATTCATAATTCAGCAAAGCACAGTGAATTATCAGGTGATTTGCAGTGCATACTGGGAATTGTATGCAGCTGACTATTAGGTAGCGTTTGGCTGTTCCTGAAGGGAGGAAACTGTCTCACACCATCATTTAATGGACAAAGGCTCAGTCTATCCACATATCAACACATAGTCTGCAACAGAGCCTGAGAAACTATTTTTAATGTGCGAAAAATAACTCGGGTTACGGCAAAATGCAACATAAAAAATGAAAAACGGCTTGCTATCTACACTACAAAAATGCCTAATGGGTTTTTTAAACCAATGCACGAAAAAGAGGAAAATTCCATTTGCAGCTCATGTACAAATATCTTTCTTGACAGGTGCTAGAAATAGGAAGTAAATGGAGGAACTTAGCAAGCCAGCAGAAACACAAAACACCCTTGCACAGTCATAACTTCTGCACTTCAAAATGAGTGCAGTAATAACTCACCTTCACCATTCAGACTGAAATTATTCTTTATAATCATTGCAGGAGAAAATAATGCATGATTCATTATTCCATGCAGGGAAACTTCACTTCAGCAAATAGTTTTTGAGAAACACAGGAAGCAGGTCATCATGTACTACTTAGCTGTCCCTAGTTTCAACCAACCGCAGATTATCCAAGTCTTGCCCGAAAGATAAAATGTCAGCCAGATAATCAGAAGGCAGCGAGTATTGATCTGGGTAATAATGACTGGGATAGAAGCTGTTAAATTGTGCTCTCTCTGTCATTTTCCGAGGGCCCGGAAACTATTTTGTATTCTACTCTCAGTTCTCTGTGCACACAGCGATGGAGTAGGACAATTAACATTCCTGCAGAATGCAAACAGGCTCAGACTAGCCTGCCAGGTTCCCATCTTGTGAACAGGAAGGAAATTGGCCATTCCATGCAGGGAAATTGTGTGCTTTCTCAGGCTTGGGACTGGTTCTAGGCCCGTGACCTCGATGTTAATATATCTCTGGCACAGTACAGTTCTGTAAACAGAGCTCCAATCTCCAAAAACTAAACAAGCTTGGCTTCTGTCAAATGCAACTGCTCTTCACTCTCTCATCTCAACCACCTCTAGTGGTAAGACGTTGCAATAGCAGAATCTAGGCAATCAGGATGGTTGTTGTCAATATAGGATTTCACCAGTGACCTTATAACTAGTTTGCTGATTATCTTTGCAAAGTAAAACTCCATTACTGTAGCTCTATTTAGTTTGTGATCCAAATTTGGAAAGGTTCCAAGTTTTATTCAATGCAGTTATGCACCTTACTCAGGAATCCTGCCCGGTGAAACAGGGTCTAGGTTTGCGACCCTGTAAATGTGTGATGGCATAAACATTCTCCCAGCTCCAGCTGAAGCCACTGCCATTGGACGGCACAGGAAAGGCGCACAGAATGTAAGCAGTGAGGTAATGTGTATAGCAAGAGTGTCAAACAGAGTCACACTCTACTCCCCAGCCCTAACACTGTTTTGGTCTGGCATGATCTGCTTAGCAACAGCAGGTCACGAGTCCCGTTTCATGGAACCGGCTCCCGTCCAGGAAAACAGGAATGGTCTGTGTGTTTTGTTTTTGAAAGCCGCTTAGCCGTACAAGAAGAACCCAAAGGGTTAATGGTCACAGTAATCAGGGAGGAGGCGTTTGTGCAGTGTGCTCCTAGAGTTAGAGGAAATCACAAGCTGACTGAGCAGCGCACAGACAACAGACTTTGATGACTAAGTTTGGCGATCTCTACCTGCTATTCATTGCCATATAAGGAGGCTGCCAGAGGAAAACTGCGGTATAACTCCTCCCAGAAGGCCGCAATGCAATAACCGCTCGCTGTCTAAACAGTGCGAGGAGGAGAAGGGAGCGTCTGTGATAGTGCCTATGCTGGTGAGGGCGTGTGTGTGTGTGTGTGTGTGTGTGTGTGTGTGGGAGGAGGGATCCTCGCAGGGCGCTGAAAGGGAATTCAGAGGAATCTGGGAATAGGGAGTGTGTTTGAGTGAGAAAGAGGGCAGGGGGTAAAGAACAAGAATAAGAGAGAGAGAGAGAGAGAGAGGGAGGGAGAGAGAGAGACTGGGCACTGGTGGCATGGGCAGAGCTCTGAAACAAGCAGGCTATGGTCTATGGACGCTTCCTCCTTGAACCAGGCCTACTACATAAGGTGAAAACACAAGCTGTACTGCAGATCTCCCTGTTTACAGTAGTGTTCCACTCTTTAATTGGATAAATACAATGAGTCGATGCAGTTTAATCAATGGGTTTATGGAGAGGAGGTCACCATGCCGACAGAATGATGCACAGGTGACTCATGTGTATGAGGTCAATGAAATTATATGCAGGTGTGTGTGCTTGCGTGGTTGTGTGTGTGTGTGTGCGTGCGTGTGTCTGTGTGCGTGCGTGTGTGTGCATGTGTGTGGGTGCGGCAGGGATCCGGCCAACGCGGAAAGGAAGATGACTATTATCTAAAAGTGCACAATGGTACCGAAAATAAAAACGGTGGGAGCAGGTTTATCTGTCCATTTTTTCACTGATATGCAGGGAAAACATTTTCCCCCATCAAAACAAGGTGTTTGCAGTCCCTGAATACCATACCAGTCCCTCTCCTTGTATTTACAACACAAAATAGCAAGAAACAATTAAAAAAAAATATGCAAAGTGATAGAAAAGGTGTCATTTAAATGAGAAATAAAAGCATGCAGGAACTTGAGGCTTTAAGTGCAAAAAAGGAAGAACCAGTAAAAAAAAAAAAGAAAAAAAAAACAGAAGTGAGTATTGTCTGCAGTGTACTCACCGCTACTTCTAAATTATCTCATTCATTCGGCCACTGCAGTTTCAATCTGATTTCCTTGAGAAAGGCCCATGTGACACAGGCCCTGCATTCTTGACATTGTTGTCATGTGACACACTTAAAGACTTCCTTTTATGGTGGTGACTGTTACATCTCTCTCTCAGGGAGGGCGAGGCCGGCCTCCCAGCAGGCAAAAAGCGAACAAGTGCTTTAGAGCCAAAATGCCAGCCACAGGAAGTGGATTAGTTGAGTGCTTCTCGCAATGAAACGGTGAAGGAAAAAGACAGCGTCCTGTCCATGCGGAGCCAACGCCTGAAAAGTAACATGACGCAGACCACAGGATATGACTGAGATAAGTCAATTTGAGATGCCTGCCATGCTCGGTTAAATATTCATGTTTATGAGGTCACTGAATCTGTGACATCATTGTCCAGAGTTATTTGGGGTGTGCATGGATGTTTTTTTTGTTTGAGGTTCTCATGAGCGTTGGCTCTCCCGAGACTAGCATGGACAGTGTCATACCAATGTTCTGTCATCAGTACACAGGCCTTTTTCACTCAGAACGATAATGGACGCCAGCTATCAGGAACACAGAGGTCAGCAGTATCTGTGTCCCTATTCTCATATGGACAGAGGTAATCAAAATCAAAGACTCAGAAGTAGATAATGAAAGCACTCTTATGCCTGTGCTAAGGAAGCAACTGTGTACATTTGATTAATCAAAAACACCTGTGAATGTATTCGTTCTAAACATTATGGTCACCTGAAAAAGAAGAGATATGTAAAACTGCAGTCATTTCTGCTGTAGCATTGAAGTCAAAGTGTAAACCAACACCCTTCAATAAAAGTTTTGAATATGCGCCCTAAGCTTTCGTGCATCGCTTGATTACAGATATAATATTGTTGAGTACGGAGACAAATCTAAATAGGTCTTCGAACAAAATGAGGTTGAGAACACCGTGCAATTAAAATAGGTCTGTGTGGCTCGCCTTGACTGCCGACATGCAGTCGCAAGCTGAAGCAAAGGCACTGCATTTCTCGGCAGGCATGGGCTTGCTTGCTGGGTTGCGCCTCAAATCAACAGGCATCAATACCGTCTGAACCATCTGCAACCCGGCACTGCCCAAAGGGACATCCCTGTGCCAGGACATGAGAATCAGTGCTGCAGAGGTGATAATTGAAAAGCCTTGAAAGAATGTTCCAGAGCAAATCAATTCACAACCGCAGGCCCAACCTCACCAGCATCTGTACTGCCAGCTATCCACAACGAAGATTAAACATGATTCATTCAAGTGCATGACTCTGCAATTCCCCAGGGGAAATGGAAAATCACCTTTTTAATGCATGCGTTTCTATGGAAATGTGATTCATTTGATTCATTTCATTTATAAAAAAACTACTATATTTTGAAGCAGACTGGATTTTGATGGCAACAGAATAATGAGGGCCACAAGTTTTTACGTGGTGTACACAATATGGATGAAAATATCAGATATTGAAAGCTTAGTCTCTGTTTCGGTACTAATTTCTCACATTAACTTCCTCAAACCTCATATTTTAAAATCTATTATTGTAGATTAGGCTTCTGGATTTGATGAACTGCATAGGATGCATTAAGGTGACCATTTGGGTATAGAAAGTTTGACCAAAAGCATGCAACTACAAGTTTCAGCTTGGTTCTTGACAGCCCCGGTGATTAGCTTTAGCACAGCATGGGCTGATCTTGGACGCTGATCCTGGATGAGCCTAATCCTTCTGCTATCCCAACATTGCTCTCTGACCTGTTGCTACAAATTGGCCTATTTTCTTTGAGTAAGATGTGTGTTTCATTCATGGTTGACAGAAAGAGGTGATACCAGAGTGTAACAAGCCACTGGCTTGCAATAAAATCCAAACCATTCACCTTATCTCAAAGATGCTGGAAAAACTCCCCTCTGTAAATCCCCCTCAGGTTGCAACCCTGTGGGCATGTGCAGACAAGCAGCTGGAATTGCCGCCTGCACAGAGGTTGTTGGGTCACGCCCCGGGAAAATATGTTTCTTTGTGGATCTCAGGGTTTGAACTCACAAAAGATTGACTGAGAACAAAATTAGCATATTCTTTTGAAAGAAAAGTTACATCATGACAGGGCCCAAATACAGTGGCCCTGTACAAATCTTACCACAACTATATGATTATTTACACAAGTGTTACACATATGTCATGGTGTTTTTTGTGAATCAGTGCAGTTGTGACACGTGTCATACTACGGCCAATCGAGTGTAGACATCAATAGTTGAAGCTCGTATACTTGGGAAGAAGCCCACTGCAAAGGAGCAGCACTACAGTCTTTTACATGTGATGAGGTGCGTTGGGAAGGCCGAGAGGTAGGATGGCAAAGGGGTGAATTCCTCCCAGGGCTCTAGCTTTCTGCAGAGCTCAAATGTCAACGTGTGACTTCCTGTGTGACAGCCACAGAAGCGTCCGCCCTCAGATATGAAGTTCCTTTAAAAAACCCCAGAGTCTAACAGAATAAGCCCTTATTTGGAGACATAGAAAACCTATATGCGTAAATGTACAAGTGTGTCAGAGAGAGACAGCGGGCCCAGACTGATTGTCTTCCAACACAGTAATGGCAAATCAGAGTAAATAGCCTTCTAAAACAGTAGGTTTTAGTGGTTTTAATTTCAATTAATAATTTTAATTTAACTGTGTGCAAGTTGGCTGGTTCATGGAAATGAAAATATGCAGGAAACAAGAACAAGATTTGCTGATAGTCTTTCCATTTGGGAAAACATTGTAGGTAGACTCTCTGAGGGAAGCCAGCTATCGTGCTATTAGACTGTTTACCACTGATGGCTATTTGGTGAGGACAGGCAGAGGGGAAAGCCAAATATAGTCACGTTTGGCATAGATTACACAGGCCAGGCTGAGGACAGCGAGAGATGTAGACACACCTCTGAACCCCCCCCCTTCATTCCAGGCCTGCGTGGTCGCAGCTACACAAGATCAGTTCACATTCCGAGGCTCGTCTTCCTGCAGAACAGGAGGGACACAAACTGTGGCTTCTCGTCCAGCTCTGGGCAGTACAATCTGAGCAAAAATATGCCATGCTCCTGTTCTGATCTGCACTGGGAGTCCGACCCCATCTGACCAAATGTCTCAATGAGCTAAGAATAACAGCCGACGACTCCCCGTCACACCTGGTAGCAGCATTATAACTACACTCCAATGAAAATGCATTTCCTTTACAGCGCTCCGCAGTGAAAACTGGATGTTTGCCCCCATGGGAGAGGTTAGGGTCACGCCTATAGAAACAGGGGAAAGGCTACGCAGCTGGTGAAGGATTAAGAGGCCGAAGGTCCTCATCGTAGCACACCGAGATTAACAAGCTTTAGAGGTCACCACGGGTCCTACAACCAGGAATTAAAACACCACATTTTCTCCAGAAAGTCCATCTAAAAACTATTCAAATATTTTCAAATATTTAACAATATTGCGTAAGAATATTTCTAAAACATTTCCATCAATGAAAGAAACCCCAATCCTGCTCGCAGATTTATTTATTTAATCACACTATTGTTTGGTTATATTCAGTTTTGAGTAGCCAAAGGCAGATTTCCTGTTCTACGAAAAAAATTATTTGACATTCTATGTTCTAAAAGTGAAGTTTTTTTTTCACGTGAAGATTTGCTTTCCCGGAACAATCTCTTGCCTCCTGTTCTGTTACTCAACTTCCTGTGACACAACCCATCGGCCACAGCTTGGCACTCTAAATCCCTCTTCATGCCGGTTTTGAAGTTGAGCAGCCATATGAGCCAAGAGCGAGCTCTCCTTTTTTGTGACTTACACAAGCTGCAATCCTCCGCTGTGCAGTCCCCCCCCCGCCCCCCCACTACTGCCATTAACTCATCGGCCCCCACCTCTCCCTTTCCAGCCGTTTCCAAGCAGACAGATGGGGGTCTGTGGATTAGGGCTCTATTTGGAGGTTCACAACATAAAAATATGCGCCTCAGGCAACCGCATCAGCGTCTCATTTAGAAAAGATGCAGACTCTCTGAATGTTTTTGCTGGGAAAATTGACAGAAAACCTTTTAACGTATCTAAACATATCCACAATACCTTCATTTATCTTCATTTAGAAATTCAGGAGAAACTTCTCAAGAACAGAGGCCCAAATTGCCTACAACTAATGACGAAACTTTTCTGATCTCAGCATCCATACTAAAACAATGATTACTGATGTTGGTCAAATCTACATTCACAGCAAAAAATGAAAACAAAAAAATTAAGCACTACTAATATTTATAAATACACATTTTATGCCTACTACCTAAAAAAAAGGACCAATGAGGTGAGAGGGGTGTGCTCATGTCCAGATTTGCCAATGGGTTAAGAAATTTCTGCTTGTCATGCAAAAGGCAACTTTAAACAAGTTGGCATTTTCCACTGAAGAGGAAACATTTTATTTCATAAGAATAAATGAGGTAATCATTTTTACAGCAAGTCGCCGATCTCCGCTGACCTCCCAATAACAGACATTGGGGTGCAGCCTCGATGCCACATCAGGCCGTCTGATTATGAAATTGCAGACAGCACTTAAGTGGGTGCTGAAAGCTCGGCACTCAAATTGTAATGGGGTGACAAGTCCGAATTCCAAGGTGTCCTCTGAAGTGGCATACCGTGAATGATTTCCGGGGGGGAAGGGTGGTGACAGCACTCAGCAGCCAATAAATTTGGACGATTTCACATGCCATTCGAATGCTCTGGACACCCATTGGGCGAAGCTGTAACGAGGAAGCAGGTTCTGGTTTCAGTGCTGGCAGAACTCAGTAGGAGAGGAAGTGGTCATGATTGTGGTATTGGGCTTCACTTCCTGTTTTTTTGGAGTCTGCACTGATCATATCTTTTTTAATTCACTACAAGAATTTGTTTTTCTTAATCAGAAACCTTGATATTTTTCACATATATGGCATACAGGTGGAGACTATTTCCATTCAGACTAGGAAGATCAGTGCAGAGGACTTAACAGCCATGGGTCACATCGTCATTGAAAGGCATAGGCTGTATAAAATAATGGATGCAGTCTCTGTGATGTCACCAAAAGTATTCTGAAAAGCCAAAATGAAGCTCACTTGGTGCTCCCAGCCATTGCCATCTGGGCAGTGCCAGACTCCTCCAAACTCGGCTAATCCAAAAATGGGCAAAGAGGTGGAGCATTTCTGGAGCTAAAGCAGGCCGAATTAAGCTAGGCAGTGAAATACGCTAGCCTAGCTCGATGCTACTAAGTAAACTATGGTCAAAAGGCAAGGTCATATCTGCCCTGGGAAGGACGCTAAGGCATGCAGCCTGCTAATAGGATAAGGTGGCAGGTTGAATGCTGTACATAGCTGGGAATTGATGGCGAGACGAACATTGTACACAACCGGGAAGCGGTGGTGGTTGGCTCACTGTGTAATCTTATTCCCTGAGAGAGCATGTGGGTGCTTGGCTTAGCTTTTTAACATACTTTAGCCATGTCAACCACCAAGAATAAGTTCATGTTAGCACGGCCAATTTAACATTAACATTGCATGACGTAAGCTAACTAACGTGGTGGACCTTTATATTCGTGTAGGCACATTTGTACAATAGTATTATCACCTAAATTCGAACACTTCTCTATTACGTTTTGACTTTGGTGCATGTCAGCTACTGTGGCTAGCATATGCTCACGCTAGCATCACTAGCACAGCTGGCCATCATCCTCCAAGGCCAAACCAAGGTTGATTCATTACCTGGCCAATCATTACCTCTGAGACTCGCTGCTTTTCATTTGGGTTACCATGACAGGTTTCCAACCTCAGACAGACATCTTGTTCAAAAGTATAATCACCGCAAATTCCAAAACTTCTCTATTACATCGTGAATTTGGCGCATGCTGTTTTAATAACTGTGGCAAGCAAGTACTCCCTTTAGCACAGCTGAGCAGCATGCACGAAGTCTACCCGAAAGCTTATTCATTCCCTGGCGAAATGGCTGGTTACAGAGCTAACACTGACACTAGTTACTTAGTGCCAACATATAACAATAAATGAAACAGTACTATAATTTCGCTCAATGGAGAGAATGAGACACAGGCTTCTTGAATGGTTTGTCTGTACAGTTACACCCACAGGAAGACATTATTTTCCTGATATTTTGTGGAAAATTTTTCCAGTAGTTACTAACAGCACAAACATGGCTTAGCTGAGAAGCCCAAAATGACACTACAACCATCTGCCATTCAAAGTGGCCGCACCCTTAGTTATTTTGGACTTTAATATAATGTAAATGGATGAGTTATAGAAAAATATCTGGCCCAGAGAGAAATAGAGAGAAAAATCTCTGGGGTGCTGGCCCAGATTATACCCGGGGTATAAAACAGGCTAGCCCTCTTTAACCTCAGGTATACTCTGGGTTGAGGGTATACTTTGGCCTGTTACACCGGCATTCCACAGCAAAACAAATTCCTTCCAGAATGTTTTCTTATTTTAAACAGGCTAAAAGAAAACATTCATGGACAACTTTCTATAATTCTTTTGGAATTTCAAAATGGTTCCTTGGAACATATATAATAGTGAGAGAGGGGAGCAGGCAGTGGGATTTTTGGCCAGGAAGGCAAACAAGGGAACTAAATACTGAGGTGAAGACAAGGACCTATCAAGGTAGTAAATTGTCGGACAATCCAATCTGCTGGTTGAGAAGCCAACGGGTGGGTTTTGTGTAGCTTCCTGTGATACCAGCACAGTGCGACACACCTTTCTGAAAATTCCAGGGTTAATGCAACGATGCTCGGAAACAGACCCTTTTAGAGCCATAATGGCCACGTTTACATGAGAGCTTTAATTCCGAATAAAAATTATTTTTGCTTTAAAAAGACCATGTAAACACCTAATTCCGAATAAAAATATTATTCAGAATTAAACTTAATTCCGAAGTAAGTGGCTGGTTTATCCCGATCTTAAATTCAAATTAATTCCTCGATCATGTAAACGTTTATTCCTTTTAAAATGAACTGCTGTCATTGCGCATACACACCTACGAGTTGATTATCCCGCTTATACCATGGTCATTTGCCAGCAATATCAAATCAAAGCATTCAGAAATTTAGGGTGAAAATTTTGCGCTTAAAAAACGAAATGGTAATCAATAAATAGGCACCGCGCCTTCTCATAGCCAATACTGTAGCCTATGCCAAGCTAAACTGAACCAGTGAACTTAGTTCAGTTTGATTTCATGGAGAAAGTGTGCGCAAAAAAATCTATCATCCTTTTTACCCCTGGTGGCCAATCTAGAGATTGTAAATTGTCCAAAATCGAATCAGCTCTTCCTCTTTATGATACTTACTTATATGCGAAACGTGGAATTTCTAATTGAAATATTGCTGAAGTTATCGCGTTAACATGTAAATCAGTTTTTGGCCCCTGGTGGCCAATCTAGAAATCGTAAATTGCCCAAAATCGAATCAGTTCTTCCTCTTTATGATACTTGCCTATATGCAAAACTTGAAATTTCTAATTGAAATATTACTGAGGTTATCGCGTTGTAGTGTAGTGCGGCAGCGGTGGCGGTCGGACCAAATGCCGCAAAATTTACTGGAGATAAATGAGTAGCTTGGTTTCTGTGATACCCAGCCAAATGCAAGCGCCCTAACGTTGCTATGGTTATAGGTTGGCTAGCGGATGAATTTCGAACTTCAAACAGTGAAACTACCATACCGGACGACCTGTGTGGACACTGCAGTTACGCGGTTTTAATCTACACTGCCAGCCAATTAGAAAGGAGAAATTCACCCAGGAAACAAACTGCGAAAACAGTTTTTATTATGTGTTCTTCCATGGTGTAAGCCGAGATGAAAGAAGCAGGGAGTGGAGTTTGTTTTCTTCCGGTAGACGTAAATACGTAAACACGTGCGCCCCTGTCCAATCAGATCCCTTCCCGACCCCCAGATGTTAAGCGTAATTAAATAAAGGCGATTAAACGTGTTTTTCAAGTAAACCTCAATTCCGAATTACTATTTCCATGTAAACTCAAGGAATAATATTTTAATTCCCAACTATTTAATTCCGAATAATTAATTTGGAATTAAAAAACATCATGTAACCGTGGCCAATGGCAGACACAGGTGAGTGCTAGTTTCTCCCTGGATACTAGGAGGGTCTTAGAAAGTGGTTTTTGGGAGGGGCTGGTAGTTGGGCACTCTCTTGAGATCAAGACAAAGGAGAAACAGCAGGCAGGCGGGCGCTTACGGGCGCTACTCCGCTTACGAGCGGCAGTCAGGCAAAACAGGCCGCAGTCGAAGCAGTTTTGAAGAGAAGTCTCATTCAGATTGCTGACCCCCATCCACTCCCCTTCCCCCTGGACTGATTGAGTCCAGCCTCTACTCAGCTGGAGTCTTACAATTCAGCTCTCTACACATAAATAACATAAAGAAAATAGACTCTACACTAAAAATCCCCTAAAATAAGATCCTAACAGTAATTAGCCATTATATTATTCCACAAGAAAGCAGTGCGGGCCGTTATTTCTTCGTTGCCTGTTTTGCCAAAGTCTGCTAGATTAATAGAAAAATGCACTTTAGCAACAAAGTATTAACCCATCAGGAAATGCCATGATGTCATGACCAAAGCCCCAGCGCTATATCGAGCAATCCCCAAGGGACAGGAGTGGTCCTTAGAACATCACCTCCAGTGTTTGCAAAAGCTTGATTTAAGCCAAACCATTTTTCGTTCATATCAATCGTTAACCTGGAAGGCTAACAAAACAACAAAGAGCGAGTAACAGTCCGAGGGGGACAATTTATCACCACCGCAGTCCACTGACAGGCGTTTTTGTAGTGAAGTCAATATAATTAAATTACTTTCCGTTCAGACGTGTTTTTATGTGTAGGAGGGGACGTGTTAAGGTAAAAAAAAACTCAATTGACGAGCAAAGTTCAGATATTGCAGCCCACACAACTCTACTTGTCAAAAGAACGGGCTTGGTGCACTGCAAATCCTGAAGAGAGGGGAGGGGGAACGCTACATTACAGCCTCTAAAAACCCCAGCACAAAGGACAGGCCGCACAGCCCCCCTCCCATCTGGGACCCCCTGACCACTGTGGACCCATCTGCTGCGGTAGGATCTAAAGCCGTCCTGCCAATTGAAAAACAATGCAAATCTACATGAACACCCTTTATGACATCACTGATGACAGACTGACAGATATCCACAGAAATGCAACATTTTGTGACACTGACGCTGGATGCTAAAACCTCTTAATATTTCAGGCTGTTTTGTTGGGTGGGGGGTGGCTTGGTGCAGGGAAGAGTGGGGTGTGGGAGTGTAGGGACCAGACCTCAGGCCTTCTTTTGAAACTCCAGAATGAAATGGGGGAGGGGTAGCCTATATCGACTAGCCTTTACCAATGAACGCGTATAGCCTTTTTGAAAATAGTTTTTTCTCCCTCCGATTCTGGCTGCTTTGTGAAGAATTGAAAATGTTGTGTGTCCCTCAATGGCAAACATTCAATACTGGGAGACATACATAGCTTTTAGACCCTGCTAATTTACAGGGTGGGTGGTTACCCAAACGCTAGGGTACAATAAGCACCTGCCCATTGACACTGAAACTGCCAGCTTTCAGGATACAAGTCTGATTTCCATTAAATTTCACTTTAAACTGTGTGCTTAATTTATGCCCGGACAAGATACAACTCCAGTTCAACACCTGGAATTCTTTCCTTACTCCAAATACCACTGATTTCAGAAACAGCACCTTCAAAACATTTTATAAAGTAAAAAAGCTCTCTTGACTTTTACATTTTTAAAAATCTGTGGGGGCAGTTTACAAATGGGCATGCCATTGATGATAGAGAATTATATGATGTTACGACTAAGTGTCCTTGTAACCTTGTCCAACCTCACATCCTCCCTAACATTAAATCTGACCCATGGCTCAAGGTATTCAACTGATTAAGCACTTATTGATATGAATAGATAGAGGACAGAATAATTAAAAGTTTTTGCTTCGCAGTCTACCGCAGTATGTTTTTGTTGAAATTGAATGATGAATATGAGCTCAAAGTGCAGTTTTTTAGCTTTAAACTCAACAACTGGGGACATGGAGGATTTTGAGTGATATGCTATTGGAGAGGAGTAAAAGCCATCGGTAACCTCACCTTATAAAGCATGATTACTCAGTACTGGTTCCCATTTCCTTTTCCCAATTAGCAACCAAACAATAATTCACTTACTTGGAAAGACTACTCAATAGAATGACCGGCCATTGTTATTATTATTTTTTTAGTTGGCATTATAGTTCACTGCGTCGCAGAGTTATCAGGAATTTTCCTATCCACAGTAATGAAATTGGGCTCTAAATTCGTTGACCAGGCGCAGGCATGGCGAATGCGGGTAGCGGCGCTCCAACGGGGTGTATCCAGGCGTATGTTGCAATTTCGTGCCCGGTGTAGCCTGGCGCAAGTACTCCTCTGTCCCGCCTCGGTCCCTCCTGCCAGCGCAAGTGGCAAAGAGGGAGGAGAGAAGGCCTCAGTGGGTTTAACACTGCCGAGTCAAATCTTCACCAATCAAATGAGCTCCTCTCCTCACCTTTAAAATTGGAATAAAGAAGCCTCTGTCCTATATCTGCATGATGCGTTAATGTTGCATTTTACTTTGCTGCTTCAGGCATGTTTTCTGCACCGCTTACATCTATATTAAGCATTGCGAATATGAGTTAGCTGGCTAACTAGGGCATTCGCGAATTATTACCATTCGCAAACTTGAATGGAATTTCAAAACGAAACTACGTCAGATCATTCAAACTTATGAAGTTGGAATGAAAAACGACAGTTGCTCATTGGGAAGAGAAACGATGGATAGCATGTTTCCTATTATTACACCCTGTTGCTGCTTCAAATTTTGGGATTAACACGCATGGACAACAATGCAAAATACGTTACACATTTATTTTCAATATGTGATCTTAACTCAGTACGAGATCATAGCAATCAGGCTGCATTCCTTTCCCCCCACTAAAAACGATAAAATTTGAGTGACAATAATAGTATTAAGCCGCTTGCACACTGGACGCGAAACTAATTTTCCGCACAACAGATTACATTCAAAGTCCATGCAAAGATGAATACACGCATGTATTCGCGTCTTTGCATTGACTTTGAATGTATTCAGTCATGCGAAAAATTCTTTTTGCGTCCCGTGTGAAAGAAGCTGAAGGACACATAGCCTACACACGCACTCACGCCCAAATGTACACATCTCTCTCTCTCTCTCTCTCTCTCTCTCTCTCTGGTCTGGACAATAGATATAGATACTAAATTTATGTGCTGATTCAGATAGTTACATTGAATAGTGGTTGCTGTAATTATTTATTGCATTGAGATGCGCCTGACATTCTGGAAACCTGCCTGTGAGGTATCGGTGACGTGTGCGCAGGGTGCGCCAGTCAGCCAAATTGCCAGTGCACAGAAAGTAAACCAGGTTGGAGCTGGCGAGCTCTCTGCGCACTTTCGGTGGGGCCTTTATCCACGAAATTGTCACGTCATGATGAATATGTGACACCTCCCCCTACTACGTCGCCACACTCATCTCAACGCACGTCCGTCTAGCAAATTACCTAAGTGGTTGCGCACAGTATTGCACCGCACGAAATTACCACTGCATGGGCTGCACTGGACGAAATTACCACTGCGTGGGCTACGCCTAGCCTCCATTGCAGATGCCTTATGGTGTTCGGTTAACTTCCCTCCCCCAACAACGTCTGCGCACTCAAGCGAGGTTTTGTGTTCCAGAAATCAGAAACTAGGAATCAGAAAATCCAGGAGCTAATTATATATGCATAAACATATAAATCCAAAATGGCGGGCGGTGGCGAACTTGTTTTCTCTCGAGCTTTGGATAAAATCTGCAAAACCTTTAATATTGAAAATATGAATAGCAAGAACAAGCAATAAACAACTTAGTTATCCAGAGGAAAGATGTCTACTTAAATTTGCCTACAGGATTTGGCAAATCGCTCATAAGCATTCTGATAGGCTCATTAAGCACAATCACATTACGTCACGGAACACAAAACCTCGCCAATATCTTGGCTTTGCAGTGTACTCAGTTGTGTATAGGTCGAAAAGGATTTGCAAATCATTGTATTCAGTTTTGAATCACGTTTTCTTCAATGTCCTAACCTCATTGGAGTTGGGGTTTGCACTTTTCAGGATTTATAGTGCCTTCCCAGATGTGTTAGCTGCCTACGCCATTGGCACTAATGCAACCCCAGACCATCAGAGATGGAGGCTTTTGAACTGTGCGCTGATAACAAGCTGGATGGTCCCTCTCCTCTTTAGACCGCACGGCGTTCGAGGTTTCAGAAAATAATTTCACATTTCGATTCATCTGACCACAGAACAGTTTTCCATCCTGCCTAAATCCATTTTAAATGAGCTTTGGCCCAGAACAGGACGGTGGCGTTTCTTGATCATGTTCACATATGGCTTCTTCTTTGCATGATACAGCTTTAACTTGCATTTGTGGATTGCACAGCGGACTGTGTTCACGGAAAATGACTTCTGGAAGTGTTCCTGAGTCCATGCAGTGCAGAATATACTCATGCCTGTTTTTAATGTTTAATGTTTTTAATTCAGTGCTGCCTGAGGGCCCCAAGACCATGAGCATCCAATATTGACCTTCAGCCTTGTCCCTTGCGCACAGAGATTTCTTAAGATATTCTGAATTTTTGATGATATTTTGTACTGTAGATGGTGGGATATTCAAAGTCTTTGCAATTTTACATTGAGGAACATTTTTCTGAAATTGTTCCACAAATTTTAGATACAGTTTATGCAGATTGGTGAACCTCTGCCCATCTTCACATCTGAGAGACTCTGCCTGTCTAAAGTGCTCTTTTTACATCCAGTCATGTTACTGACCTGCTGCCAATTAATCTAATTAGTTTCAAAATGCTCCTCTTGCTGTCTTTTTATTTAGTACCACTTACTTTTCCACCCCTTTTGTTGCCCCGTCCCAACTTTTTTGAGATGTTTTGCTGCCAATATATTCAAAATGAGCTAATACTTTTCATGAAATGGTAAAATGTCCCACTTTCAACATCTGATATGTTGTCTATTTCCTATTATGAATAAAATGTGGGTTTATGAGATTTGCAAATCATTGTATTCTGTTTTTATTCATGTTTTACACTTCATTGGAATTGGGGTTTGTGTTAACACACAGTTAAAGCTCCAGACCAGCAAAATGCCAAAACCTCTGCTTTTATAGGGCTGGTCACTCTTGCTGATGATTAATTAATCACGTGCATTTGATCAGCAACACCTGGCTGCTAATTATAGTCTTAATTCCTATGGAAGCACTAAGGGTGTACTTAGTTTTTCACACATGGTTTCCGCATTTTGGCTGAATTTTTGTAAAATAAATAATGCCCTTGTAGAATATATATATAAGGTCACATGTATTTTGAAATAGCTGAAGAATTATTTGGATCTGTTGGTTACTGTTTCAGGAAACAAACGGCTGCAGAGCAAGAACACTTGCTGGTTGACTAGAACATACTTATTCAGTTTGCTCATTGAAAATCTGCCTAATCTGGTGTCTTAAAATGATTTGTAAAAGTGATTGTATCAAAATAAAACTACCAATTTAGTGTTTCTATTTGTCATCCTAAATAAAGGCACATAACATACCAAGAAAGAGGACTTCTTGTTATTAAATGTTGTTTTCACGTCACTTGAAAAAATGGACACCGTTATGTGCAGAAAACACGCATCTCACTAATCATTGCAGAACTGTTTATGGAATACAGGAGATTTTAGTTCTGTCTAATATCTTTGTTCTACTTTCAAGCCTTGCAAATCTGAGCACCGACAAATCTAAACTGCCACAGCTCAAGAATAATTTGGATAGTACAGGAATGCATTCTGCACAGAAGAGGTACATCACATGGTAAGAAAAGGAACACATGAAATTATTTGTGACATTATATATTTTCTCAAGTTTAATGATAATTTCTTAAACTTAAAACTTTGCAACTGTTGTTGTTGTAAATTAAGTAGAAAGTATGTAACGGAGACGTCTTGTTGCATTTTAACTGCAAAGTGTAAACGCGTAGCAATGATGGGTAGGAACCACCACACTTTCAGAAATAGAAGTACAGCATGAGTCCATTTCTGTTCCCCAAGGCATTATGTACCCTTTAGGGCTAATTATAGGACTTCAAGGTACATGTGTGAACCTTTTTAGGGTCAAAAAGGTACTTTTATGTTCCAAAACAAATAAAAACCCACTTCCAAGGTACAACAGCAGTACCTTTGAGGGTACTGCCCAGGCAGGTACTACCTTGGGGAACAGATATGGACTCCTGCTGTACCCCTATTTCTGAGAGTGCAGGGTACACCTTGGGAGAGTTTTTTATTGAACTCAAGAAAGATAAAGCGTCTCCCAGAAGTCTACAAAAAAACAAAACTGTTTTTCCTCACTTAGCTCACAATGCCATGTCAGACACTAACAAACAATTCTGTGCGTAACAATGACCCTACTTTTGTAGCCGAGAAGGCCGTCCTTGTTCTGAGCAGAATGTCTATAATGGATGACACCTCGACCTGGAAAAGTTCTCTCAAAATGGTACAGAAATATTTAACTGATTAAAAGCTAGTGTACTAAGTAATAATTTGATGCTAAGGATGACAATCAGTGCCACAAATCTGTTTCACATGACTGCACATAAAAGGATATCAGACGACACCGTGAACTTCATCTTCGTTATGAACACCACGGATTGTGCAAAGTTGCAAAAAACAGTCGCTTTTCAATGTAAATATTCCATTTTATATGCGTGTATAATGAATCAAGTAAACCCAATAATTTGTTGCAGGAAGACATCAAAATTAAAAAAAAAAAAATGACTAAGAACAATATTTGTCTGTAGTCTGTAGGCCCAACTGCTCAATGAAAATCAGTAGAAATAAGCATTTACCACAAGGAGACACAATGATTATCAAAGGAAAAAAAAAAGAAACGTAGTAACGAAACCTTACCCTTTAAAGTGATATTCTCGCATTACAAGCGACAAAATCTTAACAGAATAATGATAGACTGAACATCCTCTAAGGCTCATTGCACCCACTGCAATATGGGGACACCATGACGTGTTTTGAAATCACAGGCTCTCACAAAACTTTGTTCACATACACTGATGTCACTCGCTAACGTCATCCAAGGTTTCCCCAGCGTGCATTAATATGGCTCTGCATGCTCTCCTGAATTTTTACCAAGGTCAATCTTCCACTCACATTGCACTGAACACGAAACTTACTTGATGAAAAAATTCAGACCACATCAAACATAGCGCCACTTGTTCATCACATACAACTCTGTATATGTAGAAAATGCTCTAGATTTGTACAACCCCCTTTCCAAAAAAGTTTGGATGCTGTGTAGAATGTAAATAAAAACAGAATGCAATAATTTTAAACTTTGCATTTGAAAATAGAACAGACACAATTTCTCAGGTGATGAAATTGAGATTCATTCAAAATGAACGCATATTTTCCAAAAAACAATAAAATATCTCAGTTTCAACATCAGATATATTTTCTTTGAACTATTTTCAAATAAATTCACACTTTAAATGATTATAAAAAAATCATTGTCTGTTTTTATTTACATTTCACACAGTATACCAACTTGTTTGGAAATGGGGTTGTACTGCATGGTCTGCACTGTAGCAGTTTTTGTTTGTTGTTGTCGGATTTCTCCAGTGACACGAAGCATTATGAGCGGGAGGGACAAATATTTGAACAACTACTGCATTGCAAGTAGTAACTGGAAGGTAAAACAAACACAGTGGACACATGAAAAATCCTAATTTACTTAGTTTGTAGCTTTATACAGCTTTTTGGATAAAGCAAGAAAGAAACATTTTCATATTGACGGAAGGCGGGTGGCTGTGTTGCCATTTTTTTTTTCAAATTGCCCATTTCAAATGTGCATGAAAATATCAGAAATGCAACATTTATTTTCGATTTTTGTAACATTTATTTTCGATGTTGGTCATGATCCAAAGTGCTCTGGATTTGTGAAGCATGGCTGAGGTGGTGTTATGACGTAGGCTGCCGACGAAAGCAGCAGGATGAACCCTGAATTGTAAAGGACAATGTTCTCTGCTCAGATTCAGCCAAATGCTTCAGAGCTAATTGGATGTGCAGTACAGATGGACACAATGGAACCCAAGTCTTTTTTAAGGTAAATCAGTGAGATGTTCAACAATGTCTAACTCAATCGCGTGACCTAAATCTAACAGAGCTTGCATTTTACTTGCTGAGGGAAACACTGAATGCAAACTGCACAAGACAAGCAGAAACTAAAGCACAGGCCTAATGAAGAATCACCAGGAGATAAACCTGCAACATTTGGTGATGTCACTGGATTCCAGACTTCAGCCAGTCATTGACTACAAAGAATTTGCAATCAAGCATCAAAAACAATAATTTAATTCATGATTGTATTAGTTTTAAAAATGGAAAAAATGGCTGTAATCCCTGCAAAGTTCATATAATATCCTTCACGAAACCCCTAAATTAAAACTGAAAATCTGCACTTCAAGCATATCTTGTTTTTTTTTCTTTCATTTCAAATCCACTGTAGTGGCATCCAAATCAAAAATGATGAAGACTGTGCAATTGTCCAGCAACCCCATGTCTAGAAAAGTTGGGATGCTGTATAAAATGTAAATGAAATTAATGCAATGATTTCAAAACCATTTCAACTCAACATTTAATTAAAAATAGTACAAAGACCACATAACAGATGTTGAAAAAGAGAAATTTCATTATTTTTTGAAAAATAACCGCTCATTGTAAATTTAACACCAACAACATTTTTCCAAAAAGTTGGGAGGCAGACAACAACAAAATGGAACAGTTGAATAATGCAAAAAAAAAAGAAAAACACTTGATGGAACATCTCAGAGATATTTCAGTTAATTAGCAACAGGTCTGTAATATAACTGGGTGTAAAAAGAGCATCCCAGAGAGACTGTGTCTTCCGGAAGATGGCGAGGACTTCACCACTCTGTAAAAGACTGCAAACATAATATCATTAAAAGATTCAGAAAATCCAGCAAAATCTCTGTGTGCATGGGACAAAGCTGAACATCAATACTGAGTGGCCACTATCTTCAGGCCCTCAAGCGGAAATACATTAAAAAAGACAGGATTTGGTGGTGGAAATCACTGCATTGGCACACGAACACTTCTGAAAACCACTGTCAGTGAATACAGTTTGTTGCTGCATCCAAAGTTCCGAGTTCAAACTCTGTCATATAAGGATTAAACCGTATATAAACAAGATCCAGAAACGCTGCCATTTTCTCTGGGCCTGAGCTTGTTTAAGATAGACTAAGGCGAAGTGAAGAACTATCCTGTGGTCAGACTGATCAAAAATGCTAAATTATTTTTCGAAATTATGGACGTTGTGTCCTCTGGGCTAAAAAGGAGAGGGGCCATCTGACTTTTTATCAGCACACAGTGCAAAAGCCAGCATCCATGATAGTATGGGGGTGTATTAGTGCACATGGCATGAGTTACTTGCACATCAGAGTAGACAACATTTATGCTGAACAATATATACAGGTTTTGGAGCAACATATAGGCTGCCATCCGGATGTCTTTCTCAGGAAAGGCCTAGCTTATTTCAGCAAGACAAAGCCAAACATCACACACTGCACGTATTACGACAACATGGCTCTGTATTGAAAGAGTCTGGGTTCTGAACTGGCCTGCCTGCAGTAAAGACCTGCCACCCACTGAAAATATTTTCATCATTATGACATGAAAAATATTACGAAGAGTGCCACAAAGTGTAGCTGAAGTCCTACATCACACAAGGATGGGGGAAAAAAATTTGCTTTCAAAACTACGGCAATTGGTCTCCTCATTTCCCAAACTCTCAGGGTGTTGTTAATAGAAGAGGTGATGCAACACAGTCCCGTTCCCACTTTTTTTTGAAAAGTACCAATTTCAAAATGAAAACATTTTCAGTTTCAACAACTAATATGTCATCTTTGTAATCTTTTCAATTAAAGATAGAGTTGAAATGATTCGCAAATAATAGTATTCTGTTTTCATGCAAATTTTAAACAATTCCAACATTTTCGGAAATGGAATTGTAACACCTGACTGTTTGCATAGAAATGTAAGGACAAAATGGTCTGCAGCTAGAAGCTCATAAGTGTGCCCCAGTATAACTGAGTGTGCTGCCCACAGCTAAGTTTTAATGTTACACCCAGCCAGTCATACAAGGCCATCGTATTTACTTCAAATTTCTTCCTCTGAATATTAGCAGATGTTAAAGGCAATGAAATACAAGGCAAGTCATAGGGTTTGTCTCTTGTGACATCAATGACATCTGTTTTCTCTGTGTGCAGTTCTTGAGACTTGTATGTTATGAACGACAGCAGAAATGACCAATGAAGTGCAGCACATTGTCCAGCCACCACAGAAGCCGCACCATGTGTTTTAACTGTCGTGAAAACTGGGTTTGGGGGGGGGGTTCAGGCAGAGTTACAAACCACATCATAAAAGCTTTCATTTAGTCCTCAAACTGTGTTCCTGAATTTAACACCGGTAGTCTTTTGTCTGTCAGGTCAGGAATAATAGCAAAAGACTAAAATAAGAATTGGAGGAGATCTTATTCCTCCAAGTACATTCAATAGTTTTGAGTGCCAGTGAAAGGCAATTTTATATTTGTTCTAGAACTTTCTAGAGGTTAAATGATAACAGAGCCCAGGAACCTACATTGGAAATGCAATTTCACATTCAATTTCACTCTAAATCATTGAAGCCACAGTGCCTGTTGAGAGGGAAAATAATTTTAGGTATCCCATGTTTACATGCCACACAAATGAGACTGGAATAGCTCTCCATACCTGCACTTTTGTACAAGACAAAAAGGCCCCAAGGACTGAGGCTGAGTTTAACCTCATAGGAAAATAAGCATTGAACAGAGACAGCTACATTCAAATGCATTAGCCAAACAGCCTTCTCTGCCTAGACGCTGTGCGCACCAGATAAGGGCGCCATAAGTGTGTAAGAGAGAGAGAGAGAGAGAGAGAGAGAGAGAGAGAGAGAGAGAGAGTCGGGTTTACATACACTGATTAAACCTAGCTCCTGACGAAATTCTCTTTGGAGTGATTATTGGACAGAGAATATATTGAATTTATTCAAGGACTAAGCTTAAATTGTGTGTGTAAAACAAGCCCATTGTGTTATACAAGGAGGGGCCTGACATAATTAGCTTAGATTTCCTACTACACAACGGTCAATTTTACTTTTGCCCTTCTGCCTCATGACGGACATGAAGGCAAAAAGAAATGCAAATAACTTGGCTGAGCTCTAATCAGCAGTAAAATGATACACAAAAAAGTATAGAATACGCTATAGGATGTGTCCAAAAGGGATATAACATACTTCATAGTTAAAACACTCAGTTTATCAACATCACACCCATATGAAACAAAGTCAAGACATGCTCTAAGAAAAGTCTGAATGCCTCATGGTAAAGCAAACGTTAATTTTCAACAAGGCTTAAACTTCACTTACAACATACAACATGGGGGACGGGTAGTGAGAGGCTTTTATATCTACCATTATAAGGCTTATATCTAATGCATAATAAACAGTTGCAGTGATTAAGAGGAAGTGCAAAGGTCATTGGATTGAGGTCCATGCGTGGGGATGAGTATAACCTGCTTGGTGTCAGGGAATTTGTGTGTTGCCCTTGCGCGGGATCCAAGGTTGCGTTTATTGCGTTGCCAGGGCAATTTGCGATAATGATTCAATGGGATCAGCTGTTTTTTGTACAGGCTGCGGGGAACTTTGGATTTGTTTATAAAACAGGATTATAAATTCAAATGTGCCTGCTTTCAAAGGCATATATTTGACTCCATCTGTGCTAAGATAAGCATTGATGACTCATTAAAGCGGTCACATGTAGGCGAGGGACTCTGATTCACCAGCATCAGTGCGTTTCCAGTTGCAAGGTGGTCTTGGTGGGCAGTTACACTCTGAACACCTGAGCAAGACTCGCGAGGCTGTGGAGTTTTAACCCTAAGAGGGCTGAAAAAAATTTTGTTGTGCTGTTGAAAACCTATCAAGCGGCGACTTGTTTAAAAGAGCTCCCCTGCGCTCTTTTAAACAAGTCGCCACGTGATAGTAAAATCAAAGCTGTTGAAAACCTATCTTACATAATTGAGCAACAATAGCTGCATTTGGCGCTCTAAGGGTTAAGAAACTGGCAATTTCACTGGAATGTCAACTAATTGCATTCATGTCATAATAATAAAAAATGATTTTCCAAAATGAAGTTTAGTAATCTGGAGCATTTGCAAGCATTAAAGCCATAATGGTACTCATTATAACTGTCACTGGTGTAAAAAAAAAAAAAAAAACACCACAGACTAACATAAAAAAAGGGCAAGTTAGAAAAGAAAAAAAGAATGACCACTGAGGTCATATATGAATGTGTTTGAATGAGCATGCAATAAGTAAAATTATTCTTGGACTAACAGACACATTGCTGGTTCAGACAGACACGTTGTTGAGGCCCTTCTTCATGCTAAAGTGAGGCAAATAAACCTGGATAGCGTCACCATGTTACACTGAAATATCAAAGGATTGGTTATCAGATGTAGAGTATTTAGGGTGACACAATGAAGATCTGGCCAACTTGACTATGAAAAAGAACAAGAACCCCCTCGTGTAATTCCCAACTCCATGGGTAATAGGGTGCACCCACTGCATACATTGTACCATTTTAGTCGCACTAAGTGCTGACAACATACACGCACACAGTCACTGGCTGGATACCGTTCTGACCGCAGCATGTATTTGGCCATACGGCCCTGTACAACGCTGAGTAAGAATAATTCTGGCTAAACAGCAGTGACGCTCACCTCTTTTTAGGCCTCTTTTGCCCCGGCATGGGTGGTGTGCTGACGTCACATCTGTTATGCCTTCCACACCTCTGCTCAACTTATTCAAAATCGCCAGATCCGGGAATCATGTAACCGGCGGGAAATCCGTCAGAAGAATGATACAATATGTAATACACGTTGAACGCAACTTCCTTACACAATTTAGTTCTATGCTATGACACAACGAAAGGTCTCAACAAGCATTGCAGTTCCGCGGAAACCTGTATTTTCAGGTTAAGTGCGCTGTCACATAATGTTTCCCAGGAAGGCTGCCAGCTGAAGGCACTGAACTGTATGGCTTTTGGCTATCAGACGAGCTGTTCGCGAACCGCACACTCCGAAACGCACTAAGTCGTGAAAATGTTACTGTCGCCCTACAACAGTGTGTATCCAGAGTCCAGGGAGTATGATTAGTTTTTTTTTTTACTATAACGGATACAAATGAATGGAGTCATCCCTTCCTCTCTGAAGCTGCAGGATATGTATGCTATACATTATGCACTTAGCATGAACCTTCAATAAGTTGCCGGGTTGCCTGCCATCACACCGAGTACCACAACTATTCTGCGTGGCGTTTTTAGATGCACGGTTAAAATTCTGAATGATAATGCCCGGAAATAAACGTGACTGGTTGACATCTAGCTTGATCGTTAACCTCTGGGAATTACAAGCACCCCTGGCTGGAAATGCTCTAAAAATACGTACTATACTGAGCAACAAAAGAAATGCAAGTTAAAACAAAACTAAGAATGGGTGTAATTCTAATTTTAAAAAATCTCAATTATTATTAGCACATGCAATTTACTCTAATTTCTTCAAATATTTTTTTGTTTTGCCGTCACTTCGATTGTGTGACCATGCAAGTACACTTGCTAACTTGCGTTTCCTGTGTCATGCAGTATGTTTAAAATAAATAACTAATAATAATAATAACAACAACCTAATGGAGACAAACTCAAAATGCCAAGATGCGAAAATAATTGTACTTTATCAATGTGTTAATGGTACCAACAAAATCATGCATTTATTCAACAAATAAGCAAATTCACAGAAACTAAGGTTTCATATTTGCTGTCAACCCAGCGCTTGCTTACTACTCCAAGTAGCGACCTCCTGCATGGAGTCTTTTCTTGCGCTGGTTGACAAGGTTCATTTACACATTCATTGGGATTTTGACAGTTTCTTTGAGGAATCAGTCACATTCTTGGGTTTGTGCTTATCAAATGCCCTCTTCAGTTCAGCTGGAATGTTTTCAATCAAACTGAGGTCTGGTGACTGAGATGGCCTTTGCAGAACACTGATTTGGTTGTCCTGGTACCATTTCTGTAAGGATTTTGAGATGCTAACTTATGTAGTTGGACCCATTGACTGTGAATGGAGGAACTATGCAAGTTGCTAATTTAGTTAGCAACTATGCTTTTGGGAAACGCGCACTAAATTGTCAACTAAATATGCTGGAGTCTTCGTGGAATCCATTAAGCCGTTGATCTTAATCAGGGCCCCTGGACCTCTGGAGATAAAACATCCTTTAATCTTTATTGTTCCCCCTCCATATTTAACTGTGGGTATGAATTCCTTGTATGATTCTCCATTTTCAAGCCAAACATGCCAATGCTATACCAGACCAAAACATTCAATTTTGGACCCATCTGACCACAGCACTTGTGCCCAAGCAATTTAAAAGACCTTTGGCTAATTTCAGGAGCTTGTTTCTGTGTCTTGGTTTCAGAAAAGGTCTTTATCTTGCAACCCTTCCAAAGTGACTGTGGCTATGGAGAGGCATCTGATGGTGCCTCTCGAAGATTGGTGACCTCAGGATGCCACGAAGGCCGGCATTTTTTTTTTCATTTCTATTTTCTTCTCTCACCATCCTTGTTCCTATCCTGGGGGACAAAATTTATTTGCCTCCTCCTCCTGTCAGGTTTTTAACTGTTGAAAACCTGTCCACAGTTACGAAATAATTGACATTTTCTTCAACCTTTCATGGATCTTCTCATAGCCTTTGGTAGAGTCATGAAGGTCCCCGACTATCAGCTGATCCTGAACTGCAAAATCTTCTGTTTTCTTCAAGATGCTGGATGAAGAGACTTTGCGTGCACATAACCCCATTTTGAAACCATAGTGAAACAGGAAGTGATGTAATAACATACTACTGTTCGTTGAAACTTTGTTAATCTTGAATAAGTCGTATTTCTCTCATGATCTAAATTTGCTAGATTTCATCCTCAATAATCTTAAAGGGGTGGGGGAATTAAACGAGACACTGGAATTTGGAGGAAATTATTTTTAATTAAATCATTTTGGTTGGTTGCATTGAAACGTTGAAAAAAAATCAAATTGATTGTCACTCATTGGCATTTAGACTTTGTCCGTAAAATGATAGTTTTTGTAATATGTTCATGCATTTCCAGCAAGGGGTACCGACCATTCTTGAGCTCACTGCATCTATCAAACAACAATACACAATGCAAACACCCAAGAATTGTCTCTGCGTCTAAGCAACAGTCCATGAGAAATTACCAGGCAAGCATCAGAGTTGGAAAACTAATGTAACTGACTGAGTTACGGATATCACGCTTTCGACAAGTCAAGGTTTATATGCAAGATTACAGCTACAGTTTTTTTTCATTACCGTGCAAACATCCAACAATACAACAAAATAACAAAGGCGGAAGACTGTGAAATACTTTGAAGTGACATCAACTATGGCTGAACATCACTGATAATTGTATTAATCCAACGTAAACAAATTATTTTATTCTTTTTATTTTCCTCCATTTCTGACTCTCAAGTTGCAAGTGAGTGCAGCAATGCGCACGCGACACACAGAGTCCGTGACGCTCGACCAATCAGAATACAGAGTTCTGAAAGTTTACCTTTTATGGCTCGAGCCGGGTGTCTGACTGAGGATAAAATAGTGCGCCCAATTTCAACTGATTCACTTTGAGCTCCTCCACACGCAGCTAGTGCGGGACAACGTCAGCTTGTAACAGTTTCTCTAAAGCCGCAAAACCCCCCACACCTAAGGTAAGAAGAATGGGTCTTCTAAGCAAAACTACATTTGAACAATTCCATCATAGAAGCGTAAATATTTATATATTTAAGTCTATACGACCAATATGGAGGAAACGTGGGTTTGGTGTCTTACTTTTTAGTATCGCATTTTATAAGATGGAATTTACTTCTGTCTAGTCGATTTATTTTTCGTGGTAAATTACGTTCGCTGGTGCAGGTGCTTTTGCGAATGAACAAGCTACGTTTGATTGAATGAGGTGCCGTCGGTTGGTGGAGTTTGTCCCAGTAATTGAATAAAATGTGGCCTTTTTTTTTTATAGACTTCTTATATAAAAGGCATGCATTGTTAAATTGGTTTCGCTATGATCTAGTTACATTGTAAAGTATTAAGATCTTTCTCGATTTATGCTTCCTGGTGCGATTGGGTGTGACCTAGTTTTTCTGTTGGCCGGTGAACCGGTGTTCTGACAAATTTTGCGACCTATCAATGTGCTACCTCCGGTTCTGCGCTTGCGCAAACCTGAATTATCGGGTTGTTTCCTCGCTCATTGCTTAAGTATCTTCAAAAATAATAAAATTGATTTTCAGTGCGCATGTCGACCTGTTGGCGTACATATTTGCATGTGCACGCTGGGTTTTCCTGGAAAATGCAGAAATTGTATGATAATGGCGTATATAGGCATATCCAAACTTATCCAACTCATTATAACAAAAACAAGATGTTGTAAGCTAACAAAGTTCCTATCGTAACCTGATTCATATTGCAATATCAAGGCGGAAGCGAAGACTACGATCGCTTTGCATTACGGTCGCATTTTTTTTGACAAGGAAGCTAAATTTGATAGAACATCGGCATTCATTATGAAGTGACTTTCAGTACGAATTCATTGTCAGCATTTCTGGGCTGTTTTTCTTATGACAACTTTTGAAGTAAATTACTTGCATCTGGCACACCTTCCTCGACCGATCACTAGACTTGACGCCTTTTTAAAGAGTAGAGTCCATTATGATCTTCATGCATTGCTTTGGGAAGAGCCTCTCAGGATGGATAAGGTTACGATTGGTTTAACAGTGCTTGGGCGTCTTACCGGTCGAGGGTGTGCTGGGTTGCCAAGGCGTGGTTCGAATGGATGATCGCAAGTGCAGCTCTGTCCGAGTCCTGGCTGCATTGTAGTACAGCGCCTGCGATCAAGACGTCCTGTCACGACAGTCTGGAAGTGTTGTTTATAAGGCAGGCTACACTTGTCAATTATAAAGATGGCTTCCCTGATTAAAATCTTCACAAACCAGTCTCCGGCCCAGTTTTGCGACATATGGTCTATTCTGAACTGCGGGACGTTGCTTGTATGGTTTCCTAGTCATATGCAAAACTTTAGGGCTCCCCATCATTGTAAGTCTTGAACAGAGTAGCCTGCTTCAAGATGGCAATTAAACCCTCGTAGGTTGTAGACTTATCTCTGGCTAGCTGGGTAACTTAGTTTTCTGGTTAAATGTGACGCAGTTGGTTTATAATTGAGCTGGATCTGCGGTTTAACGATGGTTGAAATCGTTCACCCAAGTGGGGGGGGGGTTGCGAACTGAAAATGAATGGAACAGGGAGTGGCCAGGGCCATGTTGAATTTCGAAATAAGTTCCCTTTTCCTGAACCTTCGCAGTTTGGCTGAGTGCCACGCCGCCCGGCAGCCGTAAAGCTGCTCAGACCATTGCCTTTTATGGTAATAATGAGAGAATGAAGCGGGACTTCCTTTGTCTCGAATATCTCGGTCAGAATGGTTGGGCGTCACCTCCCCCTAGTGGCCATGTGTGGAATGTGCAGCAGTCAAACCAGGAAATGAGACGGAGCTCGTCACGTGGTGCAGTTTTGTGGGCAGTGCGGGAACAGTGCTTGATTACTAATTTCCTCTTCTCTTCCCTCTTTGCAGTTGAACCATGGATGAGGATATTGCCGCACTGGTTGTTGATAACGGATCCGGTATGTGCAAAGCCGGATTCGCTGGAGATGATGCTCCCCGCGCTGTCTTCCCATCCATTGTCGGTCGCCCCAGACATCAGGTATTTTCAGCACTGAGCGGATTAAATGACAAACTGATTTTATTTTGACTACCTTTGTAATTTATGAATATAATTATGAAGAACTATTGCCATATGTCATGGTTCAAAAAAAACAATTTTAACTTCATTTCAAACTGTATGGCCAGGGTCAAAAAATGAAGTCTGCAACATTGTGCATTTGATTTTTTTTTTTTTTTTTGGCTTTTTGTTTAACAAACATACCATGTATATCCAGTGAAGACATGTCAATGTAAGCATACACATACTAGTTGGCAAATACTGCTCTTTGAATTTATCATCAATTTTAACAATTGTTACACTCCTGACATGTCAGGAGTGAAATGCATTTTTGTTCAGTTCAAAACCGTATTTGCACAGAGTACAATTTGCACATACTTGTATTGCCATGGATATCCAGTGAGAAGATGTTGTAGAATAATGGCAAAACAAATGTTATCTAATGTCACAGAGGCTTTTTTGACCCCAGCTATAGAACACCTAGTTAACCCTTTCAGTACTGTGGGCTTGATGCAAGTTGGGTTTTCAACAGCATCAGATTTTTGCCATCATGTGGCAGTTTGTTTTAAAAGAACTCAGCTGTGGGAGTTCTCAAAGTCGCCACATGATGGGTTCAACAGCTCAGAATAATTGCATTTAACTTATGTATTCAGTGCTCAGAGTTAAACTGCTCACGCTGGGAGAGGTGATTGCATTATTTTTCCTAGTAGTGGTTGTGGCCTTTACACACTGCTCTTAATCTTGAGGTTAAATCAGTATTGAATTGTTTCCCAGGGTGTGATGGTAGGCATGGGACAGAAGGACAGCTACGTTGGTGACGAGGCTCAGAGCAAGAGAGGTATCCTGACCCTGAAGTACCCCATCGAGCACGGCATTGTCACCAACTGGGATGATATGGAGAAGATCTGGCACCACACCTTCTACAACGAGCTGCGTGTGGCCCCCGAGGAGCACCCCGTCCTGCTCACAGAAGCCCCACTGAACCCCAAAGCCAACAGAGAGAAGATGACCCAGGTGAGGCCGCTTCGAAAGGGCGAACTGTTGACTCAAGCTGTCGGCCCATATTTTCCTCCCCCTTTGTTCATTTTCTTCCCTACAACTTCTTTCAGGAGCTCTTTCTCCAGACCAGAGTTTCTCCTAGTTCTGGAAACCTCAGGTTCATTTCCTTTCCCATCTCCTGTTTGCAGTTCCTTTTTCCTGCACTCCTTATCTTGGTTTGGTTTCCTCTTGCACTAAGCCTGACTAATGTTGCCTTTTCAAATGCATGCACTAATGGTTGGCTGCATGTCCCAGAGCCAGTTCTAGAAAGTAGTTGAACTGGCCAGTAAAACTTTGAACAGCTGAACCCTCAGTTCATGGTTCAGTGCAGTTGGTGGTTTTTGGTATGGAAGTGTTTGGAACATGGAATGAAGCTGAGTGGGGGGGGGGTTACTTCAAATTTTCTGATCTTGCTTCTTGGTAGAGGTGCTTTTTTGTTCAGAATTTTGTGCTTGACTAACTTTGTCGCCTTCCTGCAGATCATGTTCGAGACCTTCAACACCCCAGCCATGTACGTGGCCATCCAGGCCGTGCTGTCCCTGTATGCCTCCGGTCGCACCACAGGTATCGTGATGGACTCTGGCGACGGCGTGACCCACACAGTGCCCATCTACGAGGGCTACGCCCTGCCCCACGCCATCCTCCGTCTGGACCTGGCTGGCCGCGACCTGACGGACTACCTCATGAAGATCCTGACAGAGAGGGGCTACAGCTTCACCACCACGGCCGAGAGGGAAATTGTGCGTGACATCAAGGAGAAGCTGTGCTATGTCGGGATTGACTTCGACCAGGAGATGGGCACCGCCGCCTCCTCCTCTGCGCTGGAGAAGAGCTACGAGCTTCCCGACGGCCAGGTCATCACCATCGGCAACGAGCGGTTCCGCTGCCCTGAAGCCCTCTTCCAGCCTTCTTTCCTGGGTAAGAGGCTGTGGACTGCACCCTTACATGCTCAAACTTCAGATGTTTGGCACACTTGCATGGTCTATACAGTGGAGGTGGTAATGTTGCTTGTACCACTCTTCCTGCATACTGCAGATCTCTCCCTGCTCCAGCATAGATTCAGACTCAACTCATCAACCCTTAGAAGCTGATTTTTACAGTAAGGGGCTCTGAATCACCTGTGTTTGGAGCAGGCAGAGCACTAAAACATGCAGGCCAAGTCAAACTCCGAGCTTTGAGAAGCACTGATCTAATTAAGGTTTTGGATATCAGAAGTTCAACAGCTGTAGAACTTTGTATCAGTCTTGTTGATAAATCCACTTTAGCATCAGTGCTGTGTTCTGAGCGGAGGGAAGACTGATATAAATTGAAGGAGGCTAGGATGCTTCCATCTTGACCCAGACTGCAGTTTGCACGCAACAGAACTAGAGGTTAGAATCCTTTGACCAAAAACTGGCTCCTTTCTCCTCAGGTATGGAATCTTGCGGCATCCATGAGACCACCTTCAACTCCATCATGAAGTGCGACGTCGACATCCGTAAGGACCTGTACGCCAACACCGTCCTGTCCGGAGGCACCACCATGTACCCCGGCATCGCCGACAGAATGCAGAAGGAGATCACAGCCTTGGCTCCCACCACAATGAAAATCAAGGTGGGTGCTGTTAACATGTACTGAATGTTATGTTTGGATTCTTTGGTTTGTATCTGCTTGAGTGGTATCCGTTGCTCCTATGCTGACCCTTGGTCCTCAAATCGGTCCTTGAGGTCTGAACTATGGGTTGTCCATCCTCTGGAGTCTGGCCAAACTTTTAACCCTTGGTGTCTCAAAGGTTTTAATTTCATAAACTGGTCTTAGTTTTGAGGTCCAGATTGAGGATCCATGCTCTAGACTCAGTCTTCCTTTTTTCGCTTCCGCAGATCATTGCCCCACCAGAGCGCAAATACTCCGTCTGGATCGGCGGTTCCATCCTGGCCTCCCTGTCCACCTTCCAGCAGATGTGGATCAGCAAGCAGGAGTACGACGAGTCTGGACCCTCCATCGTCCACCGCAAGTGCTTCTAAACAGACTGTTACCAATCGACACACACACCGACTCGAAACCTGCGCAGAGGGAAAAAAACCAACAGAAATGACGACATTGGCATGGCTTTCTTTTTTTATTTTTATTTTTGTTTTGGCGCTCGACTCAGGATCTAAAAACTGGAACGGTGACGGTAATGTTTCTTGGCAAATGAGCATCCCCGAAGTTCTACAATGCATCTGAGGACTTAAAAAAAACAACATCTTTGTTTCTTTTTAGTCATTCCAAATGTTAAATGTTATAAATGCATTGTTCAGAAACTTATTTGCCTCTGTGAAGGCTGCCCAGTGCTTGGGAGCAGATACTTAAACGTTGTTGTAGTATTGCTTATGTAAATTATGTAACAGAAACAATGTCTGGGTTTTTGTACTTTCAGCCTTAAATTCTTGGTCCTGTATTTTTTTTATTTTTATTTTTATTTTTTTTGTTATGCGAAAACGGCTTTACCTTTATACCAAGAACATAAAGGTTTACATCCCCCTGGGAAAATGGAGAGGCGAACGGAAAATGGCGGTGCCAGACGTATTGGTGGGGCCAATCTGTACACTGACTATTTCAAATCCAATAAAGTGCACATGTGAAAGACATGAAACCTGTTTATCGTCTCAGCTCTTTGGTTCTTGTGCAGTGTGTCCATGTCTAACAGAGGGTTCAGCGCATGAAGGTTTCCGGTGTTTATTTCAAAACTGCATCCCAGTAACTGTTCTGTTGAAAACATTGGTTACTATTGATTCCTAGCTGCTTCATGATGTGGACCTGCTGCAGTCTGGTACACATTTTAAAACGGGGGTTGAGCGTTTCTAACTCAAGTAAAGCTGTGGGTGGTATTTCAGCTGCTTTTAAAGCCCTTTATGTAACTTTTGCTATAGCAGCTGAACTCAACGGGGATGGTAATTTGAATACGTTCCCAAAAACCAGCAATTGCGCCATCTGTGGGGAAATTTGAATCTGCAGTGACTTCCATTCTAGGTTGAAATTTGAGCAAACTGAATTGGGGCATTTATGAAATCTGTGGGAAGTTGCTTTTGAGAGTTTTGCCAACACAATGTTGGGCTTCAATTCTTAAAAGCCATGCAAATTCAGAAGCTCAATGGACTTGTTTCATCCACAGTGGTATTGAAGCACATCTTCTTGCACTATAAATTTCAGGACATTGAGTTTGAGTAGTCTCATTTTTAAAAAGGACTAGTATCCACAACATTTTACTGCCCAATTTAAGAATTTCCTTAAGTTTCTAATGGCCACTGTGTGCATGGAGGAGGGGAAACTCTGCTCAGTCCTTTTGAATGCTGTACAATCTCAGGAAAAACTTCTCACTGCAAACTCTCTAAAAATGTATTTCCAAAGTGCATGTAAGTTCAACCATTGTTGCATTGTTCATTAGGCTAGAAATTCTGTATCAAATCTCCAGTGTCACAATTCTAAAGGTGGACATAAATGACAAACTTCAAGTTCCAGGAAATATAGCCTGATCTACAGCCACTGAGGGGGGATCGGTTAATCACTTCTCTAATTTTAATGCACTGAAGAGAATATGAGATTCAATAAGTTTTGCCGTTTAACGTGTGACCGCTAAGTCTTCAAAAATGTCCCATATTGTTTTCAGAATGACCAGATCGGGTATTAAGCTTTCTTTTTAAGATTGGTCCAGAGGAGGGGGGGCCTCAGTTGTTCTGTGCCGCTTAAATATCCCTTGTCACAAAGTGGAAGGGGGATACAGGAATGTGTGCGGTCTGTCCGTCTTTTCCAGGCCGGAACTTCGAAACCGTAATGTATTTCTCAATGAAATTTAATGTGCGGACATCTTATTGTATAGATGTGCCTTTTCATACCTCTGTTTGTTCTGCCGTCCATCTGTCATCCCTCCATCGTGTGTTTCCAGGCCAGATATCAGCTGTCTCGTGGTGGGGGATGTGAGCATTTCATGCTTGTTTTTGTCTCTGATACACCCTGGGTGCCAGGATTCATTTGTGCTCTGTCAATCATGTATTCTCCCTTTTCACCGTACAGACAAGGCAACACTGGTTTAGAGAGATCTCCGTGTTTGACTGGAAATAATTTTTCAATCAGAGTGAATAAGTAAAGGCCTCCTTTTTCCATCCAGGTTGAAACCGAGATATCTCTAAGCTGAGATCTCTTGGGCTACATCTGCGCATTTGCCGAGTGAATCCGGTGACAAGCAAAGGCACTTGAGAGATTATTTTCAGCAATGCCTCGGTAATGACAGCTTTTCTCATTCTGTGCAATATTTATTAACTCTTTTACACAGAACATAAATAATGCCAATTTCTTTTTTCGTGTTATGCATGAGCCTATTTAGGATTTATAACTCAGTATTTGCGTTACAGAGACTGGAAAATTAATACAGTAAAGAAAGACATTTGGAAATTCAATTACAGAATTATTTAGGAGTTAAGTTTAGGAATTTATGGACGCCGGTATCTATATCTGCGCAAAGGGGTTAAAATTGGCTGAAGTACATTGTGTACCCCTGATCCCAGTGCTGCCCTAATCCCACCGCATTTTGACCATCCACTTTAATGTTTGTGTCACTGGCTTATCTTCGCTTTTTGCCATGGAGCCCTGACCCCGCAGCCTATCGAAAGCCTGTCCTCTCTGCATTACCACTCTCAGAACCATCTTAGGCCGTGCAAAAAGTGTTGGCATTACACAAAGACAGCCAATTGAATACTTGTCAGATACTCTAGAAGCAGACCCAGAGTTTGAACATCACAGGTACCAACAGAACAAAACATGCTCATACAGTATGTAGGAGTCCACAACAGAACATACAAGCTTTGAATCCTTGCTGGAGTCCCATGTTCGCCCAGGCCTGTGCTTCTGGACACTTCCTGTTCAGTTGAAAAATATGCAGGTTAAGCGAACTGAAGACTTTAAATTTCTAAATGGAGGGTGTGTTACCTGCCCTCTCACCTCGTCTCGGCAGGGATGGGCCTCCACCTTGATGACTCAGGCCAGGAATAAGGGGATTAGACAATGAGTGGATGGTCATGTATAGGACCAGTATGTTTACTCAAACTCACACTCATAAAGACGGAGATCCTTTCTTCACTCTTGTTGGCTTGTAAAGGTAGTCTCAGGGGGTAAACCAGGACTTCCTAAATCTGGCCCAGGAATTCAAATCCAGCCCTGGTTTTCTCTATTTCCAGGCAATAAGGGGAGTAACCATTACCAGTGATTGGCCAGGTTGTCTCCGCACCTGACACCTGGGTAAAAAAAAAAAAACCATGAAAATAAAAAAGTAAACCAAAATAAAAGTAGATCTCAACCCTTGAGGACCAAGACTTGGAGGGCCCTAATCTATGTACTGTGGATATGACATATAGCCTGTAAAATATCACCCCATCCCGAAGAAACAAGTGTATGATCTCCTCTGTGAGTTAGTCGCTTTCCTCTCAGTCAGGACATTTACATGCACAGTTAAGACGAGCTATGGTAATAGCTGGATTAGGCCATTTAATCAGACTACTGTCCTTGTCCTAGTTTATATGCATGGGGGAAAACCAATTGATTGACCGAAGCATGTCCGTCTCTGCTACAATAGGTGGCGATATACCCCTTTTCAGCTTGTTCATGTTGGACCTTTTTCTGGTTGACCTATTACATCACAGACCAAACAATCGATGAACAAGTTCGCTGGTGGCTAACTGGTTGCATATCGAGTGGCAAGAACACAGGCAACCGTACGGCTGCTTGAATACATTGCGGGGTTGATTGATCATAGTAAAAGAGACACTGGATTTTGGCAGCAGCGACAGTTACATGTATTGACATTGTTTATGAAAAAATATTGGAAACACCCTGGGCTTTAACTTCAAAGTGTCTGAACCGCAATGACAAAAGCATCCACATAGGTCACTCCACTGAATTTGAATGGTAATGTGTGGACTGTATTTACATGAATGCAGGGCAACCAAAGCAAGAGGAGAATGCTGGGAGTTCAGAGGAGGCTATCTACAGTGGCAAGCAGATGTTTATGAGTCCTTTGAAATACCCTTCATTTATGCATTAACTAGTTATAAAATCTACTCTGACCTTCATCAAAGTCAGAAACACAATATGGTAAGTAAACTGATAACACACGTATTTGGACCATCTATATTCATTGTCTGGATGGATAATGTATTTGAACCCCTTTATGAATCGCTGTTGCAAAACTGAGATAGTCTTATACGTTAGATAAAACTGGGGGAGGTGGGTCACAAATGCCCTGTTCCCCACAGAACATAAACAAAATGGTTACTGATAATTCACTCTACATAAGATCACTAGGTGATGTGAACAAGTCCCGGATTAAAAAACATTCACGATCTCCCCATAAGAAGTGGTGAGATGAATAAAGCAGGAGAGGGTCATGAATGCGTTTTCAAAAAGCCACAGAAAGACAAACTATCTGCGATTGGATGAAATTAGTAATGAGCCTTGATAGTCGCTTAACTCCCTAAAGGTGGGTATTCTTTAAAGATCACTGCAAGGGCGCAAACTCAGGTGCTCAAGTAAGTGAAAAAAAAAACTGTTGGATTACAGCCAAGGATCAGCCAAACTCAACTGAAATCTCAGAATCATTTAATTATCACTTTTTGTATCTAAGATTAGAAAAATCTAGAGCAAGAATGGTGTTCAATGGAGGACAGTACACACAAAAACACTGCTCGCTGTTGAATAGTGAAGTTGCACTGCTTAAATGATCAATCTGAAAGTTCCAAAATGCAACTGTGCCAATGTACTGAGGGCAAGCGACTCAAAAGTTGAAGGTCTTGATAGAAGCACCCAAACACTATCTTTAGAATAAAAAAGGCTCTTCACATCAGCTCTATGAACCCATGGCAGAACAAAGCAAAGTGACGGAATGACCATAAATTGGGGCCGCATCGCGTCCAACAGGCCAAGAGAATTCCTTCATTTTTCAAACGACGGTCCCGACCTGAGATCAAATTGGGATGCTAAGGCTCAATGTATACAGAGCCATTGGCAAATGACTTTTCAATAAAATTATTCAAATGAAACCATTTACGGGTAAAGAATGCTCTAAAACCTATCCAAACCATTGTACGCATTTCATAAGTATATACAGTAAACATTTTACTAGGGTTGATGCAAAGAAATGAGATGTCATCACCTTCTAAATCCAAGGGTTCCCATAGTTCTTCCAGTCAGATTTGTCAAAGATCAATCAAATATTGAATACATGGGTATAATTGTTTATCAATGGTGTGTGCGCCCTGCGATGGATTGGCAACCTGTCCAGGGTGGGTCCCTGCCTTTGCCCGTAGCTAGCTGGGATAGGCTCCAGCTCGCCCCATGACCCTAGTGAGGAATAAGCGGGTATAGAAGATGAATGAATGAATGAATGAATAATTGTTTATCTAATTATTTCTGGTGGATTGCAGTTCTTGATCACTGTGACTTATATTAAGATTTGAGAGTTTATTATAAGTAAATAACACAGAAATTCAGTCAATCCCAAAGGGTTCACATATTTTTTCTTCCAACTGTCGGTGGTGGTCGAATTACAAGTGCGGCATTTACAAACCATAGCAAAATTATCAATGGTAGCTGGAGGAACAGATTCAAAAGCATGGTAACGTGCCCAAAAACAGAAAACAACAGCAGCAAACAAAAACTGAGACCACAAACTAAAGGTCTCTGTCAGGGACAGATGGGCACTTGGGACAGTCTTGTGCAAATTAATTGGATAAAGGCGCTTGTCAGTTGAATAAGCTGAATGGATTGTAAATAGCCGTGCCAAGTGCTGGATGTTTTACATGACCACCTCCAAGATCACTGCATAGTACCTTTTAGCCACTTTTCATTAATTTCCTGGACTTGCAGGATGCAACTAATGTGATTGTATCATAAACACAGTAATGTAACTGTGTAGGACTGGCCTGGTAATTCACCTGACCTCAATCCCATTGAGAATCTCTGCTCCTTCATCAAGTCAAGGCTGCAGCAAAAGGACTGCAGCACAAAAGCCAAAGTCATAGATGCAGTTGTCCAGGTGTGGCACCACGACGAAGGAATCAAGGCAACCTGCAAAAACTTGGTCAGCTCCAAAATGGGTGGGACCGCTTATCAAGAACCATGGAGCACACAATGGACAGTTCTTAACAAATTTATTTGACCACCACCCAATGTAAGGTTTATGCCACTGCTGCCCTAAATTAACAGTGTTGGTAATTACCAAAATAAATGTTATGTTTCTGTAATGGTTAATCCAGCAGTATGTGCAAGCTCTTTAACTGAAATGATATTTTAAATGCTAACATGTATAATTATTGTTGTTATCCATGAATGTTCAAATTTACTGTTTTACTAAAAAGCAGAAAAAAAAAATCAGTTAAGCACATTATTATTTTTTTATTAAATGCCAAATAACAGTTATTGTCTTTCATTCCTGAACATAAAAAATTATTTTTATTGGTTGAATGCAAGAATGCAAGCTGTAATCAAGGCCAAAGGAGGCCATACAAAATATACATATATATATATATATATATATTTTTTTTTTTTTTTGGTTTTTATATGTGAATAAGGACTATTTAGTGGTTTCACTTCGTGATTTGCCAAAGGAATATCAAAATAATTCTTTGTTTAAAACAGGTTTTTGACAAATCTCTTAAATATTTGTGTTTTCTCATTTTTTTATGACAGATAGTCTAATGCATTAGTTAAGCCCTGTAGATGCTATTAAAGTAATAAAAAGCCTGAAACCCTTTGTTGTTTGGTTTTTCCCACTCCAGCCTGCTTTATCCAATTAATTTGCACCGGACTGCAGTACAGTTGCTAATAACCACAGAGCTTGAAAAATCACCACAGATTTGAATCAATCCATACTGGAAGCAATATCAACAAAAATAGTATATTTCGAGCTTCACAAAGCTGGTATTTACAGCAGGGCCGCTATTTCAAAACCATTGGCATCCAAGGGCCGGGCACAGTAGCACCAAAGACTGTGTAAGGAACATGAAACAGGGACCACTGAGAAGTGAAGAAAGGTAAAATGGTCTGATGAGATATCAGTCATTCTTTTCAACACATCTGGACCAGTTTATGATGGGAAAGAATCCAAATTAGGCAGCAATGTCTGTTGCAAACTGTGTAGCGTGGCGTTGCCTCTGAAATGGTACAGGCAGCATTTTCATATACCCAGTTAGGTCCAATGATTGCCCTCAGTGAATGTGTTGAGGGCAAGCAATTCATGCTATTCTGCTAGCAAAATGCACTCTAAGGTATTAACACCACTCTCTCACCATATCCCAATATTCCAACACAAACCTCCTCATTCACAATGATTAAACTTTAAAGAATGATTCCAAAAACACGGATAAAGGCACATGTCTTCCATGGTGTGTACAATGGCCCAATCTAAACATAAAAAGTTAATGGAACCTTCATGGAAAGTTCTAGAGCGCATGGTAAAAACTAGATCTCCACCTCTGTCGGCTCTCAAAGAACTGGAGAACGTCCTTCTTGAAGAATGGGCCAATGTCCCATTTTTAGATAAAAAAAAAAAAACAGTTCAAAAATCTAACTGTTTTCAAGGCAAAGCGAGGGCCCAGTCATTATTTCTAACATATCCAGTTTGTAGGTGTTTGTGATGTTTTGTCCCTCCTCGCATATTTAAATTCACCTAATCAGCGAGAAACTTGCTGCTGCATGATGGTACAGTGGACTTCTTGCCTTTGATTGATTAATTGCCTATCCTCAAATGACAATGATGTAATAGGCAGTTGATTATGTGAAATTACTGAATATTCTATGATGAACAAATGATGAATAGTTTGCCCTTTAGCAAGACACTTTCTTATAGGTCATTTGGAACAGCGCAAGATTGGAACCATAGATCAAATGGTGATATTACAAGTTTGAGCATGCAAGATAAACCTAAGATAAAGACAGGTTGAGGCTATTATGGCATAACCATGTGAAAATATTGGGGGAGCAGCATGCTCACTGACGACTGAATGGAAAAGGCTTTTAACGCAAATTAGTGCTTCCCATCAGTGTCTTGCACTACATGACTAAAACCGTGGCAGTCAGATTATTGCATGGACCAGGAGTAACCAACCCAGGAAGAGGTGTTAGTGGGCCAGTAGGTGGTGATCTTCCCTCTGGCAGGATAATCCCCAATGCCCCAGTGCAGTGACGGGGACACTGTACTGAAGGAGACGCCGTCTTTCGGATGAGACGTTAAACCGAGGTCCTGACTCACAGTGGTCATTAAGGATCCTATGACACTCTTTGATAAGAGTAGGGGGTTCCCCGGTGTCATGGCTAAAGTCCCAACCTGGCTATTTCGATCTGCTGCCGAATCATCCCCTGATCTAATTGGCTGTGCAATTCCTCTGTCCCTCCCCACCTCTTCCCCAGGGCTCCCTTGAAAAAGAGATTTCAATCTCAATGGGACTTCCCTGGTTAAATAAGGGTTAAATAAATAAATAAATTCCCAGAGAGCTACTATCCTGTAGGTCCTCATTTCAACCATAATTTAGCAAACCCGATTTCTCTTATGAGCTGATCCGAGTCAATCTTTAGCAGTTGAATAGGATAGTTTTTGTTAAAAACCTAGTTGGCCAAAAAACCTAGAGGACGATACATCACCAGGTCTCCCCTCTCCTGCGATCTGTGAAAACCAGCCCAGTCTCATTCGGACTTGACATATAGTCACGCTACATGACCGAGCATCGATATATACGCCGAAAAAGGAAACTTATTTGATGCCAATTTGAAACAAACCCTGCCCCCCAACCTCTAACCTCTAACCTGAACCCTGACCCTAAACATTAAATAAGTACACCAAAAGCCTCCTTTTGTGTCGTATATTGAAACTTGGTCAGGTAGCGTCACTATATGACGAGTCAGGATGAGAATGTGTTGGAAAAACCAAGTACTTATGTCACTTTTAGTAGAAGCTGAATTTGACCCTCATTTGCAAAAGTTACCAGTGGTGAAAATCTTAAAATACTAGCGATTAGTGTTATTTGAACTGCCAAAATCAAGTTTCTATTTCTTTACTCGATGAGGAAAAGTCCAGATTACAAGAGTTTTTGTTGAATTGTGCGTTTTCACACAAGGAATTTTGTTCCTTGCCACTGATGAACTCACTGGGTTTTTCCCAGATCACGGTAGCCCTGCCATAAACAGCAGGTTCTCAATCTAGATCCTGGGGTAGCGCGGCGGTGAATACTTTTTGTTCCAACCAAAGCTGCAATTTTAAAGAGCTTTTAATTTGTATTAATAGCACTATTCATTTTTCTGGAAATTATTTTTCCTTTTCAGCCACATTGTGTGAAAAATAGAAATGCACACCATTAAGAATATAGACCTATATTTATATTGTAATGTGTTGGAAATTACGGTTCATGGTCATTAAGAAGGAAAACCTGCAACTAGTGAAATTAAGCAATTAATTGGCTTTTATCTGGAAAAATTGCGGGCAAATGGTCTCTGCAATTAAGAAATTATTGCATAACAAATTCAAACACAGAAAATTATGATTAAACAAACCTGGGAACTTGCATAAAGTCCTTAGAGGAACATTTTGAAAGAGCTGAAACACTTGTGTTTGCAAACCTAATAAGCTTCTCATTGATATGCAAAGGTCTCTAATATGTGGAGCTAAAAAACTGACACCTTTTAATTTAGTTGCAAAATAAACACAAAATGAGCATTGGGATTTTACTCTTCATAGAATATGTTTTTTTCTGTGGTAATGTAGTTGAAGAGGTTTAATAATGCCAGTAACCATGGAAGGACACTTACTCTGAAAAATGAACGGCTAGTAAAAATTGTGGAATGGTAATTGCGGTTGCAGTGAAAACCATATTCCATATGACGCTCAGGTAAAGGGAGGGTGGAAAACCAGCAGTTCATGGACATCGAGGACTGTGATTTGACGGTTCCTGGTTTAACAAATAACTCAGAAACAAAGTCTCAATATGGCCGCTTGGACCATCCTCATTGTCTCTGCCATTTTAAACAGAAATGTGCTGCTACTAATGCTAATACACTGATAGGGGAAAATAACTCGATGTCTGCTTAACACATTGCGTTCTGAGGCTTGGTTACGTCACAGTGGATATGCCAGTGCAGTGACTGAGTTAACTGTACTGAGGGCCAGGACACAGCTGGTTTTGACTGGGCCCAAATGAGAGGCAACAGATTTTATGAGCTTTACAATGGGTGAGGTCGCGTTGACTCAGAGCTGGACGCCATCAGCAGTTATCGCCTGCAGAGAACTGCATGATGTCAGCCTTGTCACATGCACCATGAACTACCGCCAGGACGCCGGCCGGTGGCCATCTGTTGCAGTTCTTCCAGCTGATAAAAAGTAGCCGCCTGCAGGGTAGCCCTGACCAGAGCTGATGACATCATCTTCACCCTCATAGGTTGGACTCACTGTCAATCAACATAGCGTTGTTGGTTGTCACTGGTGAGATGTTGTTCCATTCCGACGGTTGATCTCGAATGAGATTGCAGTTTAGTAGAGGGCGGGAAGCGTTCGACCAAACTGCCATCTTTACAGCCCCTCCCAATGGCAAAATCACACTCTTCTTGCCGCTGCAGACTCTTGCAGTCACAAGTCAAACAAGCCTAATGGGTGGAGTTCAGATGGGCTGTCCATCACTGAGCCTGTATGTCAAACCCAATCAAAATAGGTTTCTTTCCAAAGCAAAAGGCACTGGTGGATTTAAATCAGAGGCACTAACGGCATAGGGCACAGACATCAAATCACAATTCTCAGGGTTCAAAAACTGCTGGTTCCCCCCTCGCTTTATCTCTGAATCCAGTATAAAGACAGATTAGCCAATGAGAAACAGTAAATTAGTTAATTTTCTGAAAGAACAGAAAACAGGGGTTTCATTTGGTTTCAAGGTCCATATGTGCTAATCCCTTGCATATGGCAGTCCTAACTATGTATGCTTTCAATAAGCCTCACACCTTCGTCCCATTACCACTGGCTCATTCTCTCCTACTACTGCAGTTGCATTGAGCCCTTTTATGAGCTGGCTAAAAGTACAGACTTCAACAGGTAGAAAAGGCGGAATAGTCAATCCAAAAAATACATGATAGGAAGTTAATGAGAATGAGTAACATACAAAGCTGCAAGCAAAATGGGGAGGTGTACATACAAAAGTACATTGAATGGTCACATACTGTGCAAACACTAGCTTATATTTGGTCTGCAAATGGAAAACAGCCCTGCCTCCAACATTTTTAAGAACTTCTCTTGGGAGAGAAGGATTTCTTTTTCTGTAAGTATTCGGTCCCATTCAAGCAAGAGCTACCTACAGGCAAGCATTGTCTTCCACAAGTGAATGCCAAGAGGCACAATAAGAATCATACCGAGTGTGTTTAACCTGTGATTGTAAGTTTATTACGTGTGTAACTCACAGTCGTTTGGAAGTTTTGTAGCTCACACATGCAGACTCACATACATTTCTGTTCCCAGCCAATCCTACATGATATCCCTCAGCAAAAAGTAGTATACTTGAAGTTCATTGTATTAAGTATTCTTGAATATAAGTATAAGTATAGCAAATATACTATGGACCATGTACTTGTAGTGTACTAGAAAGTATACTAATTTAACACTCCTTCGGGCTAAATTGCAACATTTTTAAGTTTATAATAGTATACTCTTAAGTATACTTCAAGTTTAAGCAAAGTAAACTGAAAGTACCCATCTAGTTTTCATCTAAGCTTTATTCTATACTGCAAGTACACTACAAGTGAACTTTTTAGTATACTGAGTGAACTAGTTGTATACTTCTAGCATACTTTTCAATCTATGAAAGTATACATCTAAGTATACTGCAAGTTAAGTAACAGACGTAATGACCACAGTGAGTCAAGACAGGTTCACGTCTCATCGGGCAGATAACTTCATCATCACCTCACTGGAGTATTGTATATTATTCCACCTAAGAGAAGGTCCCAACCTACTGGTCACCAACACCAACTTATTTTCCCAGGTGGTCTCCAATCCAAGCACAAACCAAGCCTACACCCACTTAGCTTCAACCACACAGCTGGTGCAGATCAAGTTGTGGTATGGTTGCTAGTTTTAAAACTAATACAGACATTTCATTGTCACTATGTCAGATAGCACTGACGTTCCAGTCTTCTTAATTTCATGTTTGAAAATCCTGTGTAAATTTATCTGTGAATCTGCACATAATGGCCGGCTAGATTGAACTGATATCTCACCTTAAACACAGCAATGTTTGGTACAGGTACAATATGCAGGGCTTTGATGTCCATACTCTTGTTTCAAAATTATTAAATGAGAGAAGGAGGTATTTTGTTTGTTTTGAATTGGGATTTCAATAAGAGTTGCCATTGATGTGTTCTTACACTTTGGCATCCAATACAATATTGTGTTTGAAAATGTATTTTATAAAGGAATCAATTTTGTTCTCAATCCCTGTAAATTCTTATAAGGACCTTCATCTGTAAATTAAAGCAGAATGCACTTAAGCATTGTCTAGTAGTAGAGTACATGAAGTAACCTCTTGTCTACTTACATTAAATAATATCTGAATAGCAGCAGTAATATGTTTTAGATTGCAATAATTATAAGATGTGAGAATGATGTTAAGTTAGCTTAAAGACAACTTTGAAGTATACTTGGAGTTTAAAAAAAAAAAAAACTTTTAGGTCCCTGAAAGTTTAAAACTAAATTTAAACTATAGAGGGCTTGAAGTATATAACTGGTGGACTTGTAGTCTACCTATAAGTTTACTTGCAGCATTCTTCAAAGTGTACTTTCATGAACTAAAAAGTTGGCTTGAAGTATATAACAAGTTGTAGTACATCTGAATTTTCTTTCAGTATACTTCAAAGTATGCTCTTATAAATTAGACATTGTGCGAGAAGTATATAGCTAGTGAACTAATAGTTAATCTTTAAGTTTATTAGCAGTATACTTTCAAGAACTGAAAAGTTTACTAGAAGTATATAACTAATAAACTCACAGTATATCTGTAAGTTCACTTGCAGTATACTTACATTCATAAATTGAAAGTATGCTAGAGGGATTCAACTAGATAAGTCACAATATAGTTAAAAGTATATTTTTTTTAATTTATATTTTGTACTGAAAATATACTTGTAGTGTATTTGCAGAACAAAATAAAACTTAGATGTAAACTAGATGGGTACTTTAAGTTTATGTAGCTACTATTTTTTGTAAGAGTATATATCAAGTCTGTCAATAATGGAATAATTGACAAATTTGTTCTCAAATAAAATCAGACAAATGTTCATCTGTTTCTGTGTGGGTTAATAACACTGCATAAAAATCAACCTCAGCTCCACCCATGTGCTATTTACTCTGCTATGCTGCCTCAAAGTTGACTTGTTACTGCAAACATACATGTGGAATATATAAGTCTATGGCATAGTAAAACCTGAGTAAAAATATAGTGCAGTATACTTCAAAGAAGCCAATATGAATGGTAAAAATATTTTAATGTGCTTATTTGATAGTAGCCTAACTGCAAGCTAGTATACTTTAACATTAGGCATGAATATTTTAATACTTTGAGATATACTCAAGAAAAGTATAATAATCAAAAGTTTAGGTACAAGTATTATCCAAATATACTTAGACTCTTCTTTGGACTTTTCAGTATAAGCTAAGTATACTTAAGTATTGCTTTGCTAAGTATATCTCTAATAAGTACATCAAAAGTAAACTGAAAGTATTCTCCCTTATTTTTTAGTTTGGAAGAAGTATACTAATAGCACAACTTGAATAAACTTCTTTTTCGTAAGGGATATACAGGCGCTGTTCAATTAACTGAAAACAGAGCCATGAATACCAATGTTGTTCAGGTCACAACTTGCTTTTTTGAGACTATTTCAGATATATGTTGATTCAACGATGCGTTGATTTACCCCCAATGAAAAGTACCAACAACTTAACAAAGCCCGTATTTATGACATTTGCTCCGTATTGCATAGCGAAGTCCTGTTTGTTATACCTCTGATAAGCAGACGGATGCTCCCAAATTCCATTCAAATGAATTGCAATCGCCTATACGGATTATTCTGTCATAAGATGTTTCTTTATTCTGCAGAAAAAGTATAATTTTGCAGTAATAGTTCAGCAGATTTCTTATCGCTTTTAACGTGGGCGTCCTGTTGCAGCTCATCATTAAATACGGCAGATGGCGACGTTTGCCTTCTTTGCGCATTTGGTTTCCACGAGAGGACTTCCTGATACATGAAGTCAGAGTAGCGGGGGCAAAAAAAAAAAAAACATCTCGGGCTGGGAGCTGCATTCAGTTTGTATTAGGCTATAATTCGCCTTTGTGTCGTTAAAGGGCTAATGAATGCCTGCCTAACATTAAACAAAACAGATTAATTATAATGCGAGAGATACAATCACCCCAACGTGCTCTGCGAAGGGCATGCTTCTCAGCAGCCTTGCCTGCGGTCCGCGTACCGAGTAAACAGATGGACAATCTGTTCCCGATTGTGAAGATATGGTTGCCCTAGTTGCATATGATTTTCAGCGTCGCGCGTGATGTTCGCTGACTCGCTTTTGTAAAATATGATCAAGAGATAGCAACTGCGGCACTTCACTGGGGGCGGGTTTGGGGAAGTGCGCGGGTCCCGTCTCTCAGTCCTCCTGCTTCAGGCAGCCAGTATTCGGTGAAGAAGTTAAGGCAGATATCTAATTCATATATAATCAAAAGGCGAGAGCCAGCCAACACAATAAGCATTTAGTCAGAATAGCCGTAGTAAGTGCAGTTTTTATTGACCATGCGCCAGCAGCGCAAATCAGCCAGATGCCTGTCACGTCATCGGTTGTTGCGCCTTAAGAAAACCAAAAAAGCTCGGAGATATTATATGCTTCCTGACGTTGGTCGAACCCCTGTAGTGAGGGTCGTTCCTTGAAGGAGCATCCTTGGAAAAACCTGGCCGGGAAAATAAAGGAGATTCAAATTCTCTATTCATTAAATTGTCTGACACATAATGTATGCGCGTAGTCATTGAAATGCATTGGTCTGCTGTAATCTCCCGCGACTACCCGCCCTTTCCCCCGGAGAGCAGTCCTTACTCAAATGTTTCAGTTCTCAGAGTGTGGAGGGGCAATGTTAATATTCTTCACTCTACAGCCGGAACTGAAGGCGTTGTCACCGCCGCGCAGTTGGAACATTCAAAGAAATTCCGCATGAAACACCAATGGCATTTAGCATCGATAGGCTATATCGAAGCCCACGACGTATGAACCGCAGTAATTCAAATTTGAGTCGGATCTTTTGAATTTGGGTCGATTTTTTTTTTTTTTTTGCTGCGGAATTCGCGCGCATTCGTGCGTTCCTCGGTTATTGCTATCCGCATGTACTGTCCTTGCGATGGCCAGGGTGAAGAGTAATGTTTCTATAGTAAGGACTTAAGATCATAAAAACGAAGAAGGGTGGTTGCAATATGGTTGTTGCAATCTGTCTTTTTTTTACCCGAAGGATGACCTGAACCCGTGTGTCATTAAGACCATTGTATAAAATCAGTCCTCCTGGGACTCGGCAAAATGAGATCTGTAGGTCCCTGAACAACATAAGAGACCTGGCAGGGATTGGATGCATGGAGGGCGTGTCCCCTCCTCCCGTTTCCTATTGGCTATTCGTGCCTTCCTAACGACCGAGCCTCCCAGCCTTTAACCCATTGACTCCCAGCGGCTTTAATCCACATACCGAGAAGGGAGGTGTCTCGTCAAACACCATCGTATGCCTTTGAGCAACCGCTTTTTCCTCCGAATAGCCTTTATTAAAAGAACTCGTTGTTCATAGGCGTGAATGCAAAGGAGGAGGTGCACTTTCTTAATGCCGATTTTCAATGTAAACCTCGTAAAATTTGCACGGACGATATTGTGAAGAATGTTCTTGTCAGTGTCCATGAGAGAACGCACTTTCAGTGTCAGAGGTACATGAAGCGCTTTGAATGCAACGAGGAACGATTCCTACGTTCGATTTACAACCACGCAGAACGCTATTCCGCCAGTCTCCTGCTGCCAGGTGCAACGTCCCTTTCGCTGCTCTTAAGATTGCTAGTCCCCTTATGTTAGGCTGAAAAATTCACAATAGTTAATATGCCAATCAAAGAAAATCTCCCTAACGCTAACTCCTGCACACGGGTAGACTTCTATAACTAAAAACAACCTGGACACAACAGGATTTTCAGTGAAAAGCCATTTGAGGTGTAAAAGCCCATTAGTAACCTTTCGTTGTCGCGCCTGATTACTTCAAACCGGTTCCCATTTACTTTTCCTAATTAGCAACTTAGATAGGAGAGCTAAGAAACGAACACCAGGGTTGGAGAGGTGCTCCCAACAGTGAATAAATGTGAAGACGGGCAGTCAAATGCTTGAAGAGTTTCGACATTACTATTCTTAAAGGTAGTCTATTGAATTATCCCCCAGTGCCATGATGAAGACTTTTGCTGAAACTTGAGTAATACAAATTAATTACACGCACATAATGGCTACAAGGGTAGGACTTAATTAGCAACCACACATTCATTCACTCAGTTGCAAAGATTAATCAGTAGAATTAGCAGTCAAGTTCTTTTTAGCTGGCAGTATTGTTGATTTCATCACAAACATAAGTGGAATTTTCCGTTCCACTTTAATAATGACATAATTTGCCAAACACGTCTCTCAACAATACATTCTCATCCCGACTCGTCATACAGTGACGCTACCTGTCCAAGCGTCGATACCACGCTGAAGGCTTTTGGCGTCTTTAATTGACGCTTCAGGTTCAGGGTTAGGGCTTGGAGGGTAGGTTTTGTTTCAAACTGGCGTCAAATAAGGAAACCTTTCTCGTCGTATATGTCGACGTTTGTTCAGGTAGCGCCAATATATGACGCTTCAGGATGACACTGGGTCCTCTTCATGTGGCTCAAAAAACAAAACCCATTTGTTATCTAGGCTAAATGTTTGATAGGGTTTGATATGTCAAAGAAGATGCTTCCCAAATTAAATTAGTACAAAAAAATTACTTTATAATTTGAGACTAAATATTTCTTTCTGCTGTTTTCAACTACATGGAGGTAGAATGAGAGTTGATAAATCAGTTTTGTTCTTATTTGCATACTGTCACAGTTATGTGGAAATGAAGTTGCAGTTAATACATTGCCGTCCCAATAATTTCGCTTTGGCATCTAGTTGTCTTATTGTCTATAGCGCTTCTTAATTATTAGCCAATTGTCTACGTTTTGGCTTTAATTATACAGTAATTTGCGAAACAGTCAATCAGGAAGACTACCACTAGAAGACTGTGTAGATGTTGGGAAGAGCATTACAAGCGCCACTGTCGATGTTGCGTTTCCGTCCACAAATGGGTGGGTGGCGTCCCTGGTGGTTCATATAATATTTGGTCAGGAACTACATTGATACCTACAAATATGATGATGAACAGCGCATTTCTACGGCTTATATCAGGGCAAAAGTACACTGTCGAGTTATGAGCAGTAGAGAGGGAGCCCACTGCAGATCCGGTGAAAAGAGCAAGGGCACTTTTGATGAAAAATTCAATTTAGCAGCAGTTTGTACTTAAACAGAAAACATGAACTGGAGGGGCATTAGGTTGGAGAATAGTCAGGGGTGGACCGAGTCAGGCCAGGGGCGAACCGGAACATTAACGATCAGGGAATTTGTGGTCAATAGCCAGGTCTGAGGTGTGCAGGGAAGGCAAACCATGGGTGACATGGCACGGTGGAGTGAGCACACTCTGAATACCTAAGGCTTGAAGGAACTGAGGGACTCCCCTCTAGCTACTCGTTTTTACTTCAGCCCCATAAAACCTTAGGACTCATTTATGGGTCTGTCAGATACAGCTGCTGTATTTTTTTAGCTGTGGAATTTCAGGACTATTCTTAAATCTAGGGGAGATCCCAACGTTTCGAACAAACCCAAATATGTCCTGCAGGATGACAGGAAATGTGTATAAAATGACAAACAAGATCCACTTGATGCAATGATGTGGACATGGAGAAGAAGAAAAAAAAAACACGGCATCCTGGGTTTGAATATTTCTCTCAATATCGATGTGATGCAGTGAAGTGCTGCAACCAGCAGATACAGAATGTGTCTGAGGCATTGCCCTACAACATGAAAAAAAGTGAAAAGTTAGAGTTTAAGAGGTTAATGTTATACCAAAGATGGAAGGTTTTGAAGACAAACTCAATGGGCTTGAAGGGCAATGAGGAGTAATAATCCAGTAAAGGGGGAAAGAAAACAGAGGAACTTAAATACAGGCAAGCCTGAGGAGAAACACAAAAAGAGGGGAGAGAAACGTGACAATTATTAATCAATCGAGGAAACAAGACTGAAACAAACACAGATGTCTGGGATACAGGGAAAAATCGATTTCGGAAACATTGAGGACGTGACACTGCTGCTGCCGTCGACTGCAGGGGCTGTACAAAAGCTGCAATCCACCAAAATGCATGCTGGAAGGAAGTTAGCTGTGCTCCAATCTAACCATCAGGCAGATGTAGCAACAGTCAGTGACCACCTGTCCAGCTCCATTGAGTTGCTTCACCATTATGCTTGGATTCACATTGAGGCAAAGTTCTTAGCTATTCCCTCCACAGAAAAACGCTATTGAGCGCCCACAACTGACACATTATGGAGTTGGAGAGAAGTGATGAGGAAATCGCACCTCACTGCGAGTCGCTGGTATCCTTCAAACGAGGGAAGTAGCTTAAGTCCAGCCCATACAAACAGATTTTTGACATCTTAAGCAATGTGAGAGATACCACATATAAGAACACAAAATTGGGAATGTCATAGTTTTGGGTCCTCCGGTGTGTGGAGAGCACAGTCACTTAAAGGGCATCTAAAGCAAATTCTCAGACAGGATGTTGAACGCCCAGTGTTTATAAACAAATCGCTTGCTTTTGTTGACATCTTGCATTGCCACATGACCAATTTCATTCATCAACCAATGTTTTGTGTACAGGCGTAGATAATCCTTCTATTTTGGTTTGTTTTTGCAGGTGCGGCTCGCTGATTGGCCGATAAACAAAAACAATGGGAATTGACTTTAGATGCCTTTTAACAATTTGGACCTCACACCACCCAATATTGGATCATAAACATTAAACAAGTTTAACAATTTCCTTCATGAAATTGATGTGGTCCTGCCTGATGTGCTTCTAAGCATATCTGCCAGTGTAAAATGTGCTCTTGACGGACCTCACTCCTCAAAAGAGATGAGCAAGATCACCTGGAGAGCTATTGGAAGGGGGGAATTAGCCAAAAAATCAGCTGAATTGTCCTCCGACGTGAGCCTGGCCTTAAGTCACAGTAGCAGAAGGATCCTAATTTTTGGATATGGTACTGGAATGCCCCCTCCAGGGATCAGATTCATGATGAGTAATTAACCCTTTGAGGTCTTGCCCATATGACGTTCTCAACGGAACATTGACATGCCGCTGCACCAATCATTTGAAAGCAGTGGAGTAGCCCAACACTTACTCGGAACTCCGGGGTTAATTCTTGTCCCATGCATGCACCTTAATGCAGGAGTGGTTATGTGCCAACGAGCTTGTGCATTTGTATGTATCAATAAAGCGGCGTAGGTAAGCCTCTCAACGTCTTTTAGCAGGCGCTGATTTGCACCACCTCTCTTATTTACTCAAAAAGCTATCGCTCCATGTGTTGACGGTAGGCATGAAATATACATAGTTAAGAGTATGTACAGTGAATGTACGTGCCTGCATAATTCATTGCAATAAATTATGAATGATGGCGGCGAGGACGCAGATGCGCCGAGTGTGTTTTTCAGAGCGTCTGAGGATCTTAGACTTTCGCGCCTGTTACTGAAATTCTTCGTAAGCTCAGCTTCCATTACACATCCAATTTGTCACACTCCTCCAATTGCTGCAGCTGACCCCTACTCGCCCTCGGGTGAGGTATTGGTGTGTGTAACCCCCCCGCCACACACACACATCCACCCCCTGCAGCACACACACTCGCAACCTTTGCCACGATGCCCTTCCATGTCTTCATACATCTTTGAAATGGGCTACTGCCTCACTATTTCAAAGGTAAAAGCCAGAGGAATGAGCTTTAAACAACCAAACAGAATTATACAGACAATATGCTTAGCAAACACATTTTTTCACTCGTGCTATGCGCAGATAAATATGTATGGCATGTATTCATGACATATAATGACACCCACCAATATATTTACTTGCTTTCTGTGCTCACAGTCCATTTAGGAGTATGCTGCTGAAAATGTTCTGACAGAGATCTTTAAATTACTCTGCAGTGCTGTTCTTTTTATATGCAAATATTGCTTTCAGGGGCAGAAGCACTGCACACACAACTCTCGCTAGCCTGCTCACTTTGATCTGTTTTACTTCAGGCACTTTTGCCGCGCCATAACATCTGTGTGTGCGTGTGTGTGTGTGTGTGTTTTTCCCCTTTTGTTTGCAGCTAACCCCTCAGGCTGAGAGTACAGTTCTCCCATAGTTATGGCTCTCTTCCAGCAAGTGGTTACCAGGAGCTAGCTGTGCTCATTGCATATGATTTTGTAAGATGTGGGACGACCAAGATTGACCAAATCACCCATCTGTGGTTACTCTATAAAGGCTGCATTTCTCAGCTCTTCAGAATACCATTCAAATCTGACAGGGAAGCAGTTTGAAATTGAGAAAATGACTTCAGATAAGTTAACTGGTTACACCTAATACATAAGCACAGTGATATTCGTTTGTCGGTGTGACCGTTTGCCTGTCAGCAGTTACCACAAAAACGGTTTAATAAAATTATTCCAAATGTTCAGGAAAGATGTGCATTGGTTCATGCATCACCTAATCAGATGTTGGATAGAATTGGGTCAGAGTTAAGGTCAAGGTCACCCAAAAAGTGAAAATTGTTTAAACGTTCCTCGGGCAGGGTATGTAGTGCCTGGCACCTCTTGTTCACAGATGATAATCTACATAGTCAAATTAGATGTATTTGATAATGAATGTCCTCTATATATGCGCCTTTTTTGTGAAGGAAGAACTTAATTACATTTTTAAGAAGTTTCTGATGGTCATTTTGCTTTGCATAATGTTAGTGAGAAGGCCGGCAGGGGCTTTGCCATCTAAAGCAAAAATACTCTGTTCAAGCAACTCCAGAAACTTCAAAGCAGCTTAAAATTCCAGAGGCTGAATTAATTTTAATGCATTTTGTCCACAATTATAATCAGAAATTGTACATTATTGTATCCTGCTGGTAGTTCTTCTTTGTGGCATGGGGAATTGAGCCAAACTAAAATAATATTTCATGTAATTAAATTCTATTTAAAATAAAAAGCAGTCGATCAATTATATTGTCTCTCTGTGAGCACAATTTTGCTGTACGAGTTGCTTTGAAGCACAAAGTATTGGTTTTAGACTTGAATGCAAAAATAGATTTCAGTAGTCTACCCTCTATTCTAAAACTAGTCGTTCATCTATGTCTTCGTTTCTGGGTGGCTCAGTTCCGCACGTGGAATGAGAATAAACTCATTAAACAAGTTATAGATTTTTCATTACCAGCCAGTAAAAAAATTGTCACTTGTATATGGCATTTGGCAATCTTTTTCAACATTGCATAATGCTCAAATGTGATGTTTCAAAAACTTCAGCAATGAATAAACTCTCATAATTTGTACTGCCTTGAATCATAGCGGATGCCCACAAACATTAAAAACTCAAGTGCTGTGCAGAGAGTTCAGTGGTCCATCCTACCACTACCTCATTCAAGGGTTACAATCCAGTTCAACAGTCTTTCTGCCACGGTCAGTGACATCAATATCAGTCAAATGTGTTTAGAGGTGTAATGTGCATTGGTGTGGAAAGAAGGTGCTAATGGTCTGGATTGGATTAAAGTGACAAACCTCAGACATGCACCTCTCTACAGAGAAAGAGAATGCTTTAATTCCACATTTTACCTGAATGATAAGCTCATGTCGGTGCAAAGTTCATTTCAATCCAAACACCGTCCTTAGCATCTCATCAACTGAAAACATTAAGGACCCACAAGAAGAAAACCTCCTGATACTACTTGCCATTGCCAGCTGTAGGGAATCCCTAGGATACTATTGTGGATTGATAAGTTGATTCGATTGCAAGAGCGCAGGTCTGAGGTGTGCTTTAAGAGCTCATGGTAGGAAAGCCACTATCAAACTACCCATCAAAGTCATCAAAGGAATCCCAAAATGGGGGGTGGGGGTAATGTAATAAAATAGCATTTTTCTTTTTTCACACCCTCATCTGGTAGCCCACCGCTGGAGACATCAAATGAAATCGTTGTCGCCATTTATTAAACTTCTCCACATAATTATACGCGCCCACGCTCCTCATCAGCAACCATCGTTTCCCGAACGTGAGTTATCCAGTCCGGTAAAGACATTCCCCGAGAATGCAGCTATGCGTGCGAGTGACTCACTCACTGCTACCGTCGGTTCGCCCTCGCTGTCGGGGGAACCGTTTTCCGCGCTCCAGTTCCAAAGAAATACCTTTGCTCCCCTGACACGACAGTCAATTATGGATTCATTCCCCTCTTGTTTGCCGTTATGCGTTTTAGGAAGAGGTCTGCGGTGAGGCGCAGCGGAGAGGGAGCGTGGGTGTGCTCGAGGAGAAAGCAAGCTTGAGCTGCGTGCATTTCTTTCAATGGCATGCCACAGCCTCTCGGTCTGTCTCTGTTATTCTGCTATTACGTGACCGTGCGCGTGACTCCCGCCTTGGTTTTGTTTTGCTTCTGCGGAGGCAACGCAAGTATAGATTTGGCGAATATCGCCTACTGTATAGTACGGGAACAAAATGCCGTCAGTTCAGGAGGGATGTAAAGGCCTTAAGTGTTTTGAACATTCGGAGCTTTGCTGTTTTGGGCAATTCAACCAAAAACATACAATGCGGGCCTTGTGGCCTAAAAACATTCGCTAACAAAAGTTTGGCATTTCTCCTTTTGCCTTGAAAAAAAAAAATGTAAGTAACTTCCACGAAGCTGTTTCTTGTGAAGGAAAATGTGGCTTACTATTCTTTGGCACAACTCATAATCAAATGGTTTCACCACTGCACAGACAGTTTCTATGCTCTTATTAACTGGCACCTTTTTTTGCCAGTTATTTCAACTGTAATCAATTTATGAAAGAGGTTCCGTGTCTGTTAACTGTAAACCACAGTTAAATGCCTACAGGACTGGACTTGCTGTTAAAAGTACATGGAGACATGCCCCAGTGGCTCATCGGTCTAAGTGTGTTCATCATAAAGGCTGTGTCCTTCTCGCAGTGACCAGGGTTCGATTCCAGCCTGGGTCATTTGCTGCATGTCTTCCCCATTCTTCTCCCCCACTTTCCTGTCCATCTCTGTCAAATAAAGGAAAAAAATTACAAGGAGACAATGCATTAATTTAACTGTTAATTGCTGTCAATTAATAACAGTGCAGGCATCTTAATCAGTATGCCTAAGTATGTGTCGCTATCAAATAAATGTTTACAGTAAACATTGAGAAATAAAAAAACTGGGCGAATCACCTCTACGAAAAGCTTATGTCATGGAGACGATGAATACGACAATTTCTGGACACTCACTCAAACAGGAAGAGAATACAAGTGGCATTTTGAACTCCCTTTCAACTCACGTATATCCCCCCAAAAACCAATAAGTGGAAATAGCCCCTTTCTGATGGTGTAATTCGTGGAAAACAGGGACACATGGTAAGGAACTCAAGTGACCATTGTCCTCTTGTCGTAATTTGTTCACTTCTTGGTGTTGCTTCATTTTATATTTCTAGCGGAATAGATTTATGACCGTCAAAAATTATGATATTGTTTGGCTACGGGGTTAGCTTACCCCATTAAGCTGCCCCTTTGCAGAGAAGTAGTGAGCACGAAAACCTGGGTTGGAGGCTGGGTCGCGCAAGTACCCAGTAGCCTTTTTAGAGCAGTGTACAATTGGTTTCACGCTGCAGGGAAATAAATTGGGAGGGAAAGCCAATTTGGGATTATAGGGTTATAGCATTGTTTATTGCTCAAGGGCCGCCCGTTTGCCAGCCTGGTGCTCGTCAGTGAATTCTAAGCTTGTACATGTTCAGGTTTCCTCTGCCCTCGCTTAGTGGTAGGTTTCCTAAAAGCATAGTTGCTAGTTTGACCATACACAGTCAATGGTTCAAACTAAGTTAGCAACAATGCTTTAACGCACTCCAGAGCTTGTTTCCCACTCACTCACTCGTGCCCAAGGCTACGGTTCGTGCTAGTATGCTTGCGGTAGCTGTTGGCGTTCAGCTGCATCCCTATCGTTGCCGATTGCTTCCGCACTTCCCATCTCTCCTACCATCATCAATGTCGCTAGTTGATGAACTTGCACTGGAATCACCCTCCTCAACTTCGATGTCCAAGTCAAGTAAAAATTCTGAAATTTTTAATGGATTTCGACATCTTACTTGCGATGTAAAATACACATACGATAGCCTGTGTGTCACAATTGCTCCGACAAGTGACATCACAGCTCCTGGCCCGTTTCACAGTGCTGTCCAAGAGCGAAATCGGGGTTTGCTAAAAGCCTGTTTTACATCTATGATAACTCTATTCCACTATCATCTCTGGGTGAAAAGTAATAATAGTTTGCTTGAGTATTGCATGCCCTTTCGGATGATACCAAATACGATAATTTTTTATGAAGTTTCAAATCAGTTCATGTCTACTTTATATATTTGTTCTGTCTCTAATGTACATTCTCTCTGTGAATAACAGATTTGGCTTTTTCTTAAATTTGTAATGCTCAGTTCTCTCTTTTTATTTGTTATGTTTTATATAGAATAATGAAAAACTACTTTCTTTGATTATGTAATTCAAATTAGCTACACCCAAATGAAATCCAATTAGGCTATTCCTTAACTGATGAAGGTGGTTCATCTGTAAGCACAACAGATCAGAGGCTGGTGACGGTCTGTTCACTGGTGCATACAACTTTCCCTTTCCCTGGAATATTCATTAAAACAAAGAATAGAATGAGTGCTGTTATGACTTGAAAATCACTACAAAGAAAACCAGCAATGACGACCTAAAAAAATTATTCTTCACTGAATAAAAAAAAACTTCTACAAATAATCCACTGTTTAATCTTATAATAACACTCTAATGCCATTATGTAACTCTGTGGCCAAAACAAAAACTTTGCCTCTGTTGACCAAAATCACAGCATTTATATAAACTAGCATCATTCTGGAAAGATCTACAGGATTCCTGTAGATGCCAGAAGTTTCTAGAAAGCACCAGTCTATTACAAAAAAGAAGTGATACTACATCAGATCATGTTTTGCTGCAGACACACCACCTGAGGGAGCTGAAGAACAAAATAAATAGCTGACCAGCAAGGCAGCAAAAACAACATGTAACACATCTCCATTTACAAGTGATATACAATGCTTTATGTAAAATACTCATACATAACAGTGTATCTAATTGTTTTTCCCTTGTGCTAGCGGGTGAAATACTGTCATCAATTAATCAGGCATTGTTCACTCCTTTTAAACATGCATATATATCTTTATTCCGTACTAGTACAGGATACAGAACATACAGTGCAAACAAACAAAAAAGTTACATAGAATATAAGAGAAATAGAAAAAAATGTAAAAAATAATGATGAGAGAGAGCCGAGAAGATCCATAAAATTTCAGCATGAGCCATACCCTGTCAACTTTGATTGATGACCAGTAGCTAGGATGCCCTGACCAGTTGGCTTCACAGTCACCTTGGGAACAGCACTTGGTTGTCCAATGACTGTTGCTCATTAAAAAAAATGCTGCAGAGTGATGGCCAGTTTAAGATAGACTGAAACATCAGTGAGCAGGGTCGACGAGTCCTCCCAGGAAAGCAGTGGCAGTCTTTAAAAAAAATTACTACATCTGGAAGCTCATTTTTAAAGTACACTTGCAAAAGGGTTCTGAAACCCTGCCGAGTTGCCAACAATGACTGTAGATAACAGTCATTAACAACAGGAGGGAAACTCACCAGAGGGGATCTACCTTGGGCTAGGTTTACATGATGACGGTGTGAACAGAAGACGCAAAAGTGGCGTTGCGTCTTCACTTTTTATTTCGCGTTCAGACGAGCGTTCTCGGGAGAATATCTGTGTGCATACGGTGACGCAAAAAGTGTGTAGAAATCGATTGGGTATGCATGCCAGACGGCTAGGTGGCGCTGTGATACACTCACACAAACTCCGCCATGCCTACGAGCATGCGTAGAATCTTCCTTCTTCTCGTCACTGTGCCGCGAAATCACAAAATATGGCTACCGGTAACAAGAAGAACTTCGTCTGGTCAGACGAAGAGGTCGAGCTATTGCTCCAGATTACTTTAAACTATAAGAGTTGACAATAGATCCTCCTCTGTTCGCCAATAGCATGTGTACAGATTCTGTACATTTGTAGTAACGATTCCTGTACATTAATTAAGGCTGCCAGAGTAGCCTGAAGGTCCGAAGCATGGATGTAATCCGACATGTTTGTTTACTGCGTGACGTAAACGCCTACGCGACGTGAGCAGAACAGCAGATCTGAGCCAGTTTTGCGTCTTGGCCAGTTTAGACGGAAACGCTACGCCGGAGCATATTCAAGTTTTCCACTTTCAGGGGTGGTTTGAGATTTTTGCGTCTTCAAGCCCAAAAAACGCCGTCACCATATAAACAAAAGGCACTTCCGTTAAAATATTTTGTCATCTTTACTCGCAAGCGTCTTCGTGTAAACAGGGCCTTAGTTTGCACTGAAAAGCTGTAGCACACATGAATGAAAAGCTTGGACATGCACAACTGAATTACCTCTGACATACACAGTTGAAAACCACTCACAGATTATACACCAATATTTTTTGTAGTAAGATTTTGGTTGTAGCTATGTATTAATGGATTTACTAGTATGCGTATACTGTATGATTACTGTTATAGTCCAGACCAGGAATCAAGTGCGGAGTCAAACATGCAGCTCATCTGCCAATTTATTGATAGCAGTGTGGTAATGACAGGGACAAAACCCCAGAGAGGATAGGCCGGGATGGGACCCGGAGACAATGAGAGTGAGTTCAGCACAGGTGTGAAAGGCAATTCTTGGGCCGCTGTCGCCGACCACTGGCTTCCGGGATGCTGCCAGATGTAGTGGAGCCGGCCGGTACTGAATTACCCACAGAGGGGAAGGTGGTTGCATGAGACTAGAGGAACTTGGTCCCAGTCCTGTACCCGGAACAGGGTCGGAAGCCTGTTCCTGACTAACTTGATAAAGAGAACAGACTTGGATGGGTTAATAAGAACGTGTGCACAGCTCTGGACCCTGATTAGGATTGGAAGCTTGTTCTTGAAAACTGGATTTGAAGTTCAGGACTGGCTTAAACTTACTTGAACTCTGTCCAAATCCTGAACCCTGATTAAGATTGGAAGCTTGCTTGAACAAGTGCACGGCCTATCGGCCAATGTCGTATTGCTGCGCAATACTAGTCCCCTACCGGTGTATGCATATTATATTTCCTAAAAAGTAGGTCAAAGTGACCTGAATAGAATACATGACACACCCTCTCCCCAAGATGCATCCACACACGAACATTGATGTTCCTAGGTCATACGGTATTGAAGTTATGGAGCGGACATGAATGCAGACGGACGGACTGACGGACGGAGACCCATTGGTTAGTTGTTTTGCTTAGAAAAGAAGACTATTCAATGGAGAAATTGAAAACTTAAAATCATGTTGTCAACTACTCCCTTCAGAGAGCAGCACAAACTGGCACTAACAAGGACAGAAAAAGGAGTGGGAGGCCCCGACGCACAACTGTGCAAAATGACAAATATCTGAGAGCGTTTAGTTTAAGACAAAGACGCCTCACAGGTTGTCAACTAGCAGCTGCGCTAAATAGTTCCCGTCAAACACCAGTTTTAGTATCAACTGTGAAGGTGGTTTTTTTTGATGAAGTCAAAGTCAGAAGTACATATTCATCATTTTCTATTAAAATCATTATTTCTAACTCAGACAATGTCTGTTCTGTTCATTTGCATGTTCTGTTCATTTGCTATATTTCCTATTCAGACTAATTTCATGTGTGTTTCCATGGAAAACAAGAAGATTTCCAAGTAATCCCAAACTTTGGAGCGGGAGTGTAAACCAATCACGACACACGTACACCTAATAGGCACGGATGCTGCTGAACTGCAAAGAGACACACTAGGTTTAATAGGGTTGTAACAGTTACTGTAGCTTGTGTGCACAGTTTTACTTGTGTCTGCATGTGGTTTACGTATTATGGGTGCATAGTTTTACTAATACATTTGAGTGTGCGCGCAGTTTCAGTATGTTGTGTGGATGATAGTATTAGAATGCGTGTACAGTTTCAATAGTATTTGTTCACAGTTGTTCTAATGTGTGTGTGGATTTACTGGAGTGTTTACATGGTTTCAGCTGTATGTGTGTGTGACATCACTGGTGTGTGTGATTGTTATAGTTTGCATGATGTCTTTTGGGGCTCCGCATAGGCTCTTAACTCTCAAAGAGAGAATGGAGAGCTCCAGAACAAGGGTACCCCATGCTCTGTGAGGAGCTCACTTCAGGGAAGAAGCCATTGATATTCCTCCATTTTGTTTCAGCTCTGAGCCATTGCTGCAGTTTGGTGAACAATGCCTTTTGTAATGATGCAGTCATTTTAAAATGACCTCGCATCGGCATGAGAATTACACTCATTTGCTTCCAGATTAACATCTGTGGACACAGCAGGATATGAGAAATTAATAAAATTATAGCAAATGCCCATATCCCTGATGCTCGTTACCCTCGTAGCTTACCAAGGCTTTTTTTAAACGCCATGACAACGGCATCCCATAATAGCCTATCCCATTGCGTCTTCATCGTCATTCCTTTTGGCCAGATGCCTGCAGGCACAATCATTTTGCAATAATTGGATTTTTTTCTTAAAAAAGGAAAGACCCCCGAAAGGCGTTTAGCGCCTCGCTAATGGGAGGCGGAGGGAGGGCAGATGAGTCGGGAACTTCCGCAGCTTCAAAGGAGGCGATTTGTTTTTCCTGCGCTTTGACGGCGAATCAATCTGGCCGAGACTTGTGGGAAATGGAAATGCGGTGTAGGAGGAATGTGGCTAATTAGCTTAGCGGTACCACCCTGTCCTCCCATTAGCTGCTCAGTTTGCACTCTGGTCTCGTTACCTTCGCTCGGCCACTTTCCCGTTCTCCTCTGCTGCACTCCTCATGCAACTCCTGTCTGGAGCTTCATTTTGTTAAAAATTAAAAAAATTGAATTTTTAATATATTAACCGGTGTTCAGACAGGCAGTAATGATCCTGTTCTGGGCCTTACTGTGCCACAAAAAAAAAAAGACGATGCATTCAAGCTGTCGTTGCATCGAGTGTTTTTAAAAATTACAAACAAGGTATTTATAGGCCTTGAAAATATTTTGTACTATTAGTTACTCCAGAGAATTCTTAGTTATTGTGTAATACACAGAAGAAAGATTAGCTCTCGCTTCGAGGTCTGAAATTTATACTTCAAGTAACATTTTTTTCACCCTGAGATCACACGTTCAGCTTGTTATTCACAGGCCATGTTTTTTTTTTTTTTCCCCCCAAAAAATTTCATCCAGGTGCGGGTGGAGAGGGCGAAATCTTTCGGGTTCTGCTAATAGAATCTCCCGGCTGCTGACAGGTCTGTCACCGGCGGCAGTGTTATTAGACGGAGGCACACGTACGGCGCAGCTGGTGTTCCCTCCATCCTGGTGTTTAGAACGAGCTGCACTGCCTTCATCCCGCCTGTCACCAAATCTCAGGTGGACTCAGCTGCCCAGGTGTGGGGCCGCACTGGCCTGACTGCGCATCCGTACGTGTGTATGCGAGAGTGTGTGTGTGTGTGTGTGTGTGGGTGCGTACGCAAGAGCGCGTATGTGTGTATTTATGCGGTAGTGTGTTGGGATACCTCTCCGAGTGAGTAAGGGTGCGTATGCACGATTGTCAATGTGTGTGTGAGTGTGTGTGCGTATATATATATATATTCGTGCATACATCAAAAGCGTGTGTCCGGGTGCCTGCGTTTGCATGTGTGTGTGTCACGCTTTTGTGATGAAGGAGAGTCCTCAAACCTTCCAGCTGGACGTGATCAAAGGCTTCACCACATGAATCTAAATTAAAAAGTATATCATCTGTTAACAGCTTGTAGCTTGGGGAATTAGTTGCGATCACAAGGCTCTTTCTTGTCAGTTTGTGTTTGGTGCGGCAGATGACTTCAGAAACCAGTATCTTCCCTTTCATGTATTTACCATCATATCAGCACCCACCCAGGAGGGAAGTTGGACACTATTATCAAGCTGAAATCCACAATTTCACAGCTCTATCCCTCTTTTACCTTCATGCATTACTTTTCTCTCATGAAGCGTAGTATATGTTTAAGTAGAAAGACCATTGAGAGTATTTCTGGTTGAGTTGCATCTTCACTCAAATGTTTTATTGTGCTCATTTATTTGTTAAGGCTATGTACCAAGCCGTTTCAGCTTTCAGTGTTATCAATGCTGCCATAGGCGGGTCATTTCGGAGTCAGATTTCAGAGATTTGTTTTCACTGAAGTGCTTCACTGTCCTTGATAGTATGTATCTACTTTTGTACACTGCCCCACCAAGGCAAAAGGAATTAAATCTATTTTTTGTCGAATTCGATCCAAAACCATAACATACACCTACTTGTGGTACTCGATATAGTAGAAGCGTGATCAGGACGAATTTCGCCCCAGTTGCTGAGATTCGGCACGTGCAAGTGGAAATTCTTTGAGTAAAGCAGAAGCAAAACCAAACTTTTGGCATTTTTCTGAAAATGGCTGCTGATGGATTTTCTTCCTTTTGCCTTGATGGGGCAGTGCAGTAGATCTTAGTAATTCTAGATTTTGCGACTCCCTCAATTATCTCACATCACAGTTCCCTGATCCTAAAATTGTAAAGGAATCATATGGGTAAGAACTCTAAGATCAAGTAATTATTTTCATATAAAAATTAAAAGCGGAATAATCCCGTCGAAGTGTTTACAGAGCTTTTTTTTATGCCAAGAAAATAAGCAAAAATGTAGTTTCCAGGACTAATCATCATTTCTACTATGATTAAACCAACTTCTAACCATTATTATTTTTTTAAGAAAATTACGAGAGATTTGTATTACTAATTGAATAAATCTGCACTATTTTCTCTTGATCTGTCTATGAGCTCAACCTCATTGAGTGAGCAGTCAACTTCCTGGGCTTCAGTCGAAATGTCAAAAAGTTACGTCCTATTGCCTAATTCCGTTTTAGTTTGACCCTGTCAAGTTTTAGGTTGCCATGTAAATCCTTATGTCATTTACAAGGAGTTGGGGACTTTCATTAACAAAAAAGACTCTTTGAACACCGCCCTACCCGCATCTGCAGCTACAACCCCCACAACCCCCAGCAGTGCAGCATAGTGACATGTTCATGGTTACAGGTCAGAAATGACTTCCTGGTCCTGGAGAACCACAACTTATAATGAGCTGCCAAAATGTAAGAAACAAAGTTAGGCAAATTAACTGTGATAATTAACTGCCTTCATTTATCAAAGTCACAAAAACCAGCGGGCACTTTCCGGGCTAAATTTGGTGATGTACGGCCCTCAGTGGGGTGTGGATGGAAGGGGGGCTCCACTACTCCACTACTATGCTCCACTTTGAAGAGGCAGAGCCCTGTCACTGCTCAGCCACAATATGCTTCAGAAACAAACCATTCACTGGTATTTTCTTGCCTTCAGAGCAGTGAAGAGCAAAAATTCAAAACCCAGTGAGCACAAAAAAGGATTTAGAGATCATTTTTAATGCAAGGTTGGGTAACTGCAAAAAAGGGCCAATAATCTAATTTTTTTCCTCTCGAGTCAAAAATATGAGGTTGTTTTCCATTTTCTCACCCCCTTCAGCAAATGCTGTAACAAGTCCTAAAGCAATGTCTTGCATCGGTGGTCGTATTTCTCATAGTGTTATTTTTATGACTATTTTATACCATATAAGATGAAAATACGCTTGTGGAAATAACTGAAGTTGCTATCGAGGTTGACTTACTTCCTGCAGGGTTGATTGCTTGGCGCCTCAGCTCTCCTGTCTCTGTTACATTACGGGCACAGCCTGATGCCCGCAGTCAGCTACTGTAAGCTTTTTCCTAAGGTATTCTGTGCTCGATGACCATTTATCACCCAGGGCCGTGACTGGTCTATGCCGACCTAGATCTTTTATGTGCCTGGTAACAAACGGCATTTCTTTGTATTTCCATGCGTGCACCTGCCCCGGCTAGTAGTTGGAGCTGACAGGGTAATGTTCACATCCTGGCTGGAGAAAAGTAAAGGAATTTCACCTTTCAGAGAACGCTGAGCATTTCCTCTCCGCTGCTCCTCCATAAACCGCCATAAACCAGAGGTACAGCAAGTGCAAGGAGAGCTAGAACCAGCCCAGTGTCGTGCTTTCTTTTTACAGTTTGAAAATAAACGAGGATGTTGACTCATAAGACCATGCTACCGTTGGTTCCCTGCTCCACCACCTGCGTTGCGCTGTCAGGAGTGTGACTCCCAGCCAAAGAGCCCGCTAGATATCCTGCAGATTATGAGCCCACACTGGCGACCGACTCGCGGCAGAAGTGGGACATCACCGGATGGTCTTCTTGCCACGGCAGATAATGGTGCCTCTTGTTCTCTTCAAGGATGCACAGGTAATGGAGCGCTTGCCGGCACTGCTATCTGTCTCCCTGCAGTGGCTGCAGTCGCTGTAATTGGCTGAACTCTGTATGAGTATCAAAAAAAAGCAGCTTAAGGGGATAGTCTAAAAAGTGGTAACCTTTGCCTCACTTCCTGTTTCTCGCTTTTCTCCCCTCAGACATCAGTTTTATGGCGCCTGATTGTGAAACTGTCAAACCGTCACAGTCGCCAGGGTTATCCAAAGGCGCGGCGCCATTTTGTTCTTTTCAACATTTATTTTAAATTTGGGAAAAGGCAGCTGTGACATCGTCACACAAATGAAATGCAATGAACTCAACCGTACCGTGTGTTGGCAATGACCCCCGGAAAGATATCAAAACTGACTGACAAACTTCTGACTTACTGGCAGGGTGGCCTAGGGGTAGGATGCTTTTCTCAAAACTGAAGAGTTGCTGGTTCAAGCCCTTAGTGGGGTTTGGGATTCTGCCTTGCTCTGGGGAGATGAAGCTGGAGAGAACTCTGCGCTTGGGCTCCTGAGCAAGGCCCTCAACGCAAAATCACTCCCGGGGCTCTTTCTCTCTGGCCCTCATCACTTGCAATTGTTCTATCTGGCATTTCTTCCTGGGCTCTCTTGAATAAGAGAAATGTGTTCTCAATGGACTGGCCCTTGTAAAAAAAAATCTATGCTAATACTCACTGGAAACTCAGAAGAATAGCTAGAAAGCATCCACCAATCAGAGTCTTTGGTTGCTACTGAAATACTCACTGATGAGTGATGGATCTGTTCTCTACCAGAAAGATGACTGAAGACTTATCCTGACCGTTTTGTTCCTGCTTGGGAGAATCCACCTTTGCTGGGGTGACCCTTGTTTTATTGAAGTCGGGGAGGCAGTGCAACCGTTACAATCCTATGGAATCCATGTGCTGTGATATAAAAACCAATTCAGAAAAATCTGGCCCACAATTGAAAATGAAAATAAAATAAAAAATAAGTGATTTGAAAAGTCCTATAACCCTCTGCAATATTGAAAACACAACAAAGATGTGTTATTAGATGTTCTAACATGAAATAAATTGTTTATTGAAAATGCACAATTTAAAAAAAAAATCTGATGATGGCAACAGACTCTGGAAAAAAGTTTCAGCGGAGGCATTATAGGATAATCAGGGCAAAAAGGGAGGGCGAAGCGACTAACCACTTCTGAATGCGTGTGATCTCCAATCCATCAGATGTCACGGTCTTACCCCTATAATGCCCAGACACAGACATCATTATAGGAAAAATATGACCCAGTAATATTTTTTGAAGTACTGAAGGGTAGTGTTCAGATCCACTGTTGATCATTAGGTTTTTTGACAGCATAATATACTGTACATTGCTGAACAAAACTTCTTCTAATTCCAGGAGTATCATATCAAAAAATCAGCACCCCTCCAAAACTCAACACTCGAAATTTCAAATTATTTATATGCTCTCTACTATCTATAGCTATCCCTTAACATGTATAAGAATAAGTTTTTGTGTAATATTTACCTTGGAATTCATGAATTCCCATTCACATGGGAGCTACTACCTTGAAGTGAGTGACTAGGGGAGAGACTCCTGTAATCTCACTTCTCCCTTCCAGGAGGCAGCACTGTGTATCAGATATGATACAGTGAACAGTCGTGGTTGTGTTGCATCTTATCAGGTGGACATGGTCCTTCAGATTTGGTGTATGATATATGATACAGGGGGCATAATAGGGTTAAGAATGGTCCGGCGACTTTGAAGCATATCACAATACGGGTGCCCAAATATTTCTGCCAAATGTATGTCAGTCAATATTGTCTGCTGCTGAATCCACACAAGCAAGTATCAGCTGTAATATGCAAAGCGAAACCCTAATTTCAACGCAGTTCAAGAGCGCCGCCAACTTTGAGGGGTTTAGTGTCATCTGAGATGGGCTGGAGCACATTAGAGGAGCGTTTCGTGGTTTAACAAGCCAACATTTCAAGTGGTTTTTGGGGGGGGGGGACAGCCACTGCGCTCCCTGGACAACCCAACAACCCAAGCTGTTACCAATGTCAGGTCCAAAAGCCAGTGTCTGTCATGGTATAAGGGTGTGTCAGTGCGCTTGGCCCGGGTGACTTGTACATTTGCAAGGCACCATTAATGCAGAAAAATACGAATGCCATGAGGCTTCTCTCATACAAAATTGTCTCTGAATGTTTAGTAAGATGTCACGTAGCACTGAGTTGCTTTAATGCAGCCATCGGCCTATAATCACGACATTATCCCCCTCACTGATGAACAAATTGAAAACGTGTCAATAGTTCCGAGCTCACCTCTGCAACACAACATGTAATTTCATGTAATTAGGAGCTAATATGGATAATGCAGGTACCACGAGGCACTGATTGTTTGAAATTGAAGAACAGGTGGCTGTATAATCTCCTTGTTGCCGGATGACAGTGGTGGCTGGTCGGCTGAAAACACTGGGGCCCTACTTACAGCCAGATGACAAACGCTGCTCTCTCAATAATACTAGAATGCAGTGGCGGGCCGTGCATTTTACACCTAGGCCTTCAGTAAGCCTCCTGCAATTAACTTAAATTTCACCTCGGCAACAGCATGACAATTCCCAGTGACAGCATTCACACAAAAAGCACTTTGCCATACTGTCTGCATTAATCAATCACTTTACCAAGAAACAAGAAAAAAAACTCACCGCAACCAGTCACATCCAAGTAGACTACCTAGGAAAGACTACTGGGACACTAGCCAAGCTGCTGTGCATAAACACACACGTGCCTCACTGTGCAGGGGTACAGCCAGACACACACCAGCAGTAACGACCTAAAACAAAATCCAAAACTCGCCATGAATAAAATAAAAAAATGTATTAAACTCACAGCAACTGCTGCTTATTTGAAAATGAACTCCATCCTCCTCGCTTTCTTACAAAAATGATGAATGACGCGGTCGTACAGCTCATCAGTCCATTTAAGCTCCAATAAAAGGTCTTTCAGGATTGCCACGGAGGCCAGTCCTGACAGTTGAGCCCAGCTGCATTTCGCGAGTTAGTTTTGATGCGTTTAAAGGGCTGAAAATGACTGCTTGACAGAGGCAGTAGACACCGGGATGATCACCACCAGATATGCCAGTGCATGAGGCTGACGCATGCTCTCACATAGATCGCATCATGACTAAGTTCACAGTGAATTTTAAAACAGCAGCTAGCTAACTGCAAATTCAAACGGGAATGTCCGTGACACAAAGACTGTTTGAGTACCATTGAAGAAGTCAGCTCAGTGCTAACGCTAAGTAAATTTTGGGTTTATAGCTCGCTAAAGCTCGAAACAACCGCAAAATTCACTATAGTTATTGCATTACTTTCATAAGACACGCCCACTCATGTAAGATCTATAAACACTGTACCGTTAGTTAACGTAACTAACCTGTTGTCAGCTCGTAACGTCCTGACGTAGGCAGAGGCCAGCTAGAAGGCTCTGCTGTGTCAAAGATTACGCCCCACTTGCCATAATCGCAATCTGATTGGTTAAAAATATGGCAATCAGCTAAATCTTCCCGCTCTTTTACTGTAAATGGGAGAGGGAAGCAAACTACATTCTGAAGGCCTTGCTAGCCTGCGTTGCCGGCGGTCCGGGAGAAAGGAGAGGAAAGACCGCCTGCACGATAACGTAGGGATTTTGAGTAGCCGCCCACTTCCTTGCGCAACGAGCCGCGACGGACCACCCCTTTTTTAAACCAATACGTACTTCTTGGTACGTTTCGCTGTTCAGCTCTGCAGCAGTGCATTATAAAGATTGTAAATCTAGTAGCTGGTCAGAGATGAGGCTTTTCAGAGGAGAAATTACGAGAATGCTTTCTGCCTTTCGTGTTGACGTCGATTCCAAATTTTTGGACAAAACAAGTACAGTAAAAATCATGCATTTACGGAAGCCAGTCGGCAAAACTCCAAGTACATCTTTACCATCTTGATCGACTGTAGTTGTTCGTTCTTTAGAGTAATCTTTTGGTCGTGAATTTCAAGATATCCAAGCGATTTCTTTATCAAAGCGTCGTTCTCTACATTTGCCATCTTTGTTCTGGCAGTTTACGGCGTAACTATGCGTTGCGTTACATTCGATGACAGTTCAATTTTGATTGACACCTCTTAAGCCAATCAGTAATTATCGTTCACTGGTGAACGGACAACTCAAAATCCCTACGTTATCAGGCAGGCGGTCTTTCCTCTCCTTTCTCCAGCCAGACGCTGACCGCCGGCAATGCAGGCTAAAGGCCTTGCTTGAGACCAGAGCCATGTAGAGAGAGCAGCTTTGACCCGAAGACAGCAGAGAAAAAAATCTGACTGGGTAAGACGGAGCTGGCCTTAAAAAAGCTGTCTGCATTGTGGAAGCTGCGCAACTCGGAGTTAAGCAATGAAATCACTTAGATATAATGATTGAGGATTTTGATTGACTTTCTATTAATACATGTAGCTTTAATTAAGGTATTTATGAAGAAAACATAATTCTTCCAATTTATCTAGGCCAGCAGAGAAGGCCTTGCAGGCCCTGACGGCACACCACTGCTAGAATGTTCTGTCTGTAGCATTGCAGCATGACGAGAATCCATCCATTATCGACCCCATTTATTACTGACCCTTGTCAGTGTGGCGTGGGAGGGGGCTGGTGGACATTTTATCGATCAATCGATCAATTTTGATGCCCTAGGTGAGAATACGATTTGGAGCACCCCCACCCAAGCCCATCAAAGCATTATATGGATAACTGCCATCGAGTTTCCAAAGGGCCCAACTCCAATGAATTTGAGGTTTGCATACCTTATAACAAAAAGGGTAACTTTCTAGTAATTTCAGCCAGATCAATCCCAATGACAATCTTTTGCAAATAAATAAAAGAAAAATATATGGGTCATAACATATAGGCAAAAAAAAAAGAATCAATTTTTCCCTTTCTTGAAAAAGAGTGCTCCTTGGAGTTGGGCCCTTTGGAAACTCAGGGATTCAATTATTTCTCAAACAAGCAAATAATAACTGTGCACTATTTCTATACAAAATAAAATCTAAATTCCATCGCAGATTTTATGCAACTATTTGTTACCTAGTCAAGTCATAGTGACAGCTTCCACAGCATCCATTGAGAAGGTGCTATGTTCAAGCAAAACAACGGTGCAATGTATATAAGAATTGAAAACAAAATAGAAAATATTCCTCTCTCCTAGTGTTTTTTTTTTGCATTTATTTGGATTTTTCACCATCCTTACAAGGTTACTCTGTGGTGCATCTTGCCTGATTCACGTCCTTTAGCCGTGTCTGTATTCAGAATTTGGAACGGTTTCTCATACTATATTGCTACAATCGAAAATACAAACACTTGACAGTCATTCTACCAATTAGTCGTAGCAACTGATGCTAATCAGGAAAAGTGAATTGCGAGAGGACTGGACTGACTGGATAGAAGCAGCAGTTAACCAGATAAGTTTCTGGCTTGACATTCAGATGATTCATAAACATCTTTCAAACCTTAGCAGCTATCATAGCGCCATTATCCATCTCTCTCTGACCTGACGTGCGCATCAGTCGTCCATCCCCATGGAAAATTTACTGTCTCTCTTTTTTGAAAAATTAATTTCTTTAGTTTTTTTTTTAGGGAAACCAGTGGTGCTCCTCCAGCATGTGGAGCTCTGGGCAACTGCCTATGTGGACAAGAGCCGGCCCTGATAGGGCACACACATTCGCATGCAGCTCACATACTCACAATTATGGCCAATTTACTGTCTTTGATTTACCTGCTGTGCATGAATTTTGACCTTTGGAGGAACTCAGGGGACCCAGAGGTATCCCATGCGAAAACGGAGAACAAATACTTCACATAGAATGGCCCAGGCCGGAAATGGACCAATGTCCTTCATACTGTGGGGCAAAAGTCCAACCCAATGCACCAGTCAGAGCCACTGCATTGTGTGAATGTCGTGTTTTAACTGAGTGTACTTTGTCAAAGAACACCTAGCTCTGCTAAAATACTTGGTGAGGCTATAAGCAACAAGGGTCTCCTTTATAAGAATTTGCATAGTTTCCAAGCAAAAATGCTCCATACATTTCAATTAAGTGCTGCACTGTAAAACAAAAAATCAAATTTCTGAAATCATGGTTGCATGAAACTGTTTTCAGTTTTCACATTATTAATCGGCTCGCAAACACGCATGGGCTTATGAATTGAATGTTTTCTTTTATTGAAGTTTAGTGCATAAATCCCAAATCCACAGGTGACAGTGCTGTCTGTGTCTTTTCTGGTTGTAGTCTGTGTTTATAAATGAGGCCCAAGGCCTTTCTCATTTAATCAGTTTGGTCAGAGGTCAATCAGCTGATATCAGTGTAGAGCTCATATAGTCAGGTCAGCAAAAAACACTGGCCACTCCACACAGCAGTAACAGGGCATGGCAGCCATGTTCTTATCCTTTCAGCCGCAAAGTAAATAATGTCAGATTGAACCGATCTGTAAAAAAACAAAGCTGGACTGTTTGCACTGGCCTGTGATCATCATCATCACCTCCCTATTACATACATCTCTTTTATTCTTTACAGTTACAATATTAATCAACTGATATTGAAGCCATGAGCCTCCCTAACCCAAAAAAATCCTTTGTTTGGAATTATTCAGAAATAAACAGGCTGTTGTGATAAAAGATACATTTTTGTACTGATGCGAGCATAGTCAGCAGTAGAGAATTACAGGTTTACCTTAAGTTGGCATTTTAGCCAGTGGACATGATCTAAGTGCATCTAGTTTGGTCTGTTTAGTCATTGCTGTAATGAAAAGTATAAAGAGGGGAAGGAAGAGGAACATGGTAAATTGCAGTGAGTCACCCGACATCATCTATTACACTGCCATACGTTTGCTTCCCCAGTCTGGTTTTAGCTGCATAAACATAACCTAATTGGATGGAAATTTCCGCGCTGGTTTTGTTCAGGTTGCTGATAAGCCTCAATTAATATTTTGAAAAGTACTTTTTTCTGTAAAGTTTTTTCCCCCCACATGAACGTAGTGATATTGAGCGCCATTGCTTGCAATTACCAGTTGTGATTATGTCATTGGCAACGGTGGTTCACTTTACAACAATCTGATCTCACATTGGTGATACTACACCACAGAAAGCTGCAGCCCCACTCTGGAGGTGAACCGTCTGGGCTGCCAATCCGGAGGCATGATACCAGCTCACTGCACTCCTGAATCACATAATGAGGTACACAGAGCAGGCCGTCTGACTCATATCTCCTGCCGTCACTCATCCATGCAGCAAGGGCTTCTCTTGGGAGCACCAGACTAGAGGCCAATGCAGAGTTGACAGGAAGCGCTATTTTACCACTCAAGTAGAGAGCTTTTCATTTCCCCACCTGCTTATTTCTGCACAGGGTCACCTTTATTCTTTCGTTTGTACATGTGGGCAACTTATGTTGCATTCGATTTAGTTCTGAAATTGGAAGTCGGTGCTGGGAATAACGTTATACCTGAGCAGACTGCATTCTATTAAGTACGTCAGAAAACTCACTTGAGGTCAGTGCAGTGTCCTCTAGCCAGGATAGCCTTTATTAGCAATACTAGTAGATAACAATGCATTAATCAGAATTTTTCGCGAGCAACACCGTAGCTGCAAGTCCACCAATAAACTCTATTCAGTACTCTGTGTGCGACTGATTTAATGAAACGTGAATTACCCAGAATTGCCAACATCACAGTTTGTTATTACAGCTTTCGCTTACTGTTGATTTACGGTGCAGCCATCTTGAACTCAGAACTTGGGGTACGTGAGGAATCTCGGACTTTCCGAGTTGGAAATCCGACTTCGGGGCCATTCACATTGAAATTTCCGACTTGGAGCTCAGAAATCCCGACTTTCAAGTACAAATTTTACGCAGCATTAGAGTCTCCTCCTCGCCTATACCATGCATGTCTTTGGACTGTTGGGGGAAACCCATGTGTATACTGAACAAACACACAAACACCATAAAGGTCTGATTCAAATCCACAACCTTCGTGCTGTTGGTCCAGAAAGCTGTAAGTGTAGCTCATTACTGGGTGTGTTGTTTTTGTTGAGAAGCATACCTGTGGCTATTTGCAGCGGCCATCTTGCATACAAGCACATCTGAAAGTGATCCGTCTGCACGCTGGTGCACCTGATTCTGATCATGGCAGCAGTCACCTGTTTTTAGTATGAAGACAGGAGCTGCTGGTACTCGGGTAGTTAAAGACGTGTGTGTGTGTGCATGTGTACATACCTACCCTTACAAGAGGTGCCATAGTAGATTTCTTAACCTTATGGGGGCATTTACAGCTCCCCAAAAGGAAACGGAGATATTTTAGGGATAGGGGTTGAAGTAAAGTTTCAGGCTGGAATTGGATGTACCGTTTATGGTTGAGGAGAGTAAAAGTGGTTAGGGGATAAACTTGAGTCAATGGGATGTCCCCACAAAACATGAAAACGTGTGTGTGTGTGTGTGTGTGTGTGTGTGTGTGTGCGCGCACGCACGTTTACATGTACAACATAGCACTAAGTGTTTGCCTTGCTTTTTGTTGTGTTGGTAGAGATAAAATACTTTAGGCACTGATCTCATGCACCGATAAGCAGGAAATGCAGCATTATTCTCGTAAAATATGGCTCCATTCCCCACCCTCCCACCCCCAACTACTGCCACAGCGTCTTCATTTCCTCCTTCTAAAAACAGACAGTGTGGAAACGACAAATGGGTCATGTGCAAACATATATGGAGTTTTTGTAACGATATGCGGTGACAAAGGATTTTTCAAACCAGATTTTCTGCTCCTACTTTAATTCTGCCTTAATAATGCCACTGCATGCCTGCGGCAGAAGCTTTATCAAATGGCTGTTTTGATGGGTGCCGGGAATTTTTACACAACCTTTTGTGATTTGGGGATCATGCAGGGAACAGAGGCGGCAAACGGAGTATTTCAGATACACTGCGACAGGCGCGGTATTACAGCAGCACACTAATAATGAAAACTTCATGCTCCGTTGTATTAATGAATGCAGATGTGTCTGCACTTCAAAACAATGTGACATCAAAGCAAAGCCGCACCAGCACGTCTGTTGTTTGTGTGAATCTCCGCGCCTGCTTGGTTTGAAAAATATTCTGCGTTCACTCAAGAGATATGCAGTCCTTTCAACTTCGCCAAGGATTTTGGAAAATTCTGTGTAAACTTTTCACACAAATGTCTCGCTTGACGAGACTACAAAGAATGTAGTTGTTCATTGTTCCATCTATTGGAACTCTTGAAAGCAGCGCCATTGTCAATTTGGAGGACATAATCTCGCAAGAAATTTTATTTGACTTGCTGCAATTTGAATTTCTGGGAAAACAGATCTGAAACTTAAATAGCTTTTTGCGTTGTGTTGGCTGCTGGCAGCGTTACACAGAAGTAATGGCACATAAAAATGGCACATTGTCAATTTGGAGGATTTGAGAGTGGCACAGAAACTATTTCATAAAACTTTAATTTGAGTTTGAATTCAAGTGAGTATATCAACAGCTTTGTGTAACATTGGATTTTGGCCGAAGTCCCTTTGGGGTTCAGCACTGCTGGACCCCCTAAGTGGCAAAACAAACTATAACCTTGATCTAGTATCCTGTCAAAGACCAGCACCCCCCTTCATTTAAACTGTTTGAAAAATATATATTTGAATCCAAGAACATAGTGAAATTATACTGAATAATCATAGTGAGGGTTGACTAAGGTCTGCTGGACAAATTCACCCCGACCGGGTTCTCTAAATCCAACCACCACAAGTGCCATCCTTCCTCTATGCAGTCCCTTGTATTAATGTGTGAACGTGTGCATGTGACAGAGCAAAAGAGATCCATGTAGATTTATGTTTGTATTGGATCTCTTACAAAGTGGAGGTTTTTGATGATGCGATACACCGCAGGTCTAATGCGGTACTTAGTCAGGTGGTGATGAAAGGAGTCTGGCCACCTAAAACACCTGCATCTGAGAATGTTGCCGCTCACATACCAAAATCCCTCCAAATGTGTGCCTTAACCTTGTCAAACAGTAATTGTTTAATTTGATCCTCATTAGTTGGTACTGGTGTAGCAACTATTCTTCCTGGGGTCCACATATTAAAGTAATACAAAAATACTAAATACTGTAATACAAAAATTATGCCCTGCCCCCCAACCCAATTCCCTCCCACCCCTCCCCTCTAAAAATTTCTGTTTGGGAAAAGTACTACAAGCGGTTATAATTACCCCATAGTTGCACCGGTTATGCTTACCCAAAGTGGTTGCACCAAGTACTAAATTAGGGATGCCATTAATTGTGAACTTTGATTTTGAGTAAACATTAAATGAACTGATATTTATTATATAGTTATATATTATATAGTTATTTTAGCACACATTTTCAGTTTTTTAAATTCCTTTAATAAGAATAACGCATCAGTTTTATGTAGCGCTTTTCTGGGCGCTCAAAGATACTTCACAATAGACACAGTATTCATTCACTCACACATTCACTCTCTGATGGTGGTAAACTATGTTTTTGTAGCCACAGCTGCCCTGGGGCAGACCGATGGAAGCGTGGCTGCCAGTATGCGCCTACGGCCCCTCCGACCACCACCAAACATCCACACACAGCCATACAGGAGTGTTCCTATATTACATGTTTTGTGGGTGGGGGTAACCCATGCGAACACGAGGAGAACATGCAAACTCCACACAGAAAGGCCCCAGGCCTGATTCGAACCCACAACCTTCTTGCTGTGAGGCAGTAGTGCTAACCCCTGTGCCAATTCAAGACTATTCCTCCTGGATGAACTCGGATTTTTATTCTGAATGTGTGGCATAAGGAATTTGTTTTACAGTTTCAAATGGAGCATTCAAGCAGATTACACATTTTCTTCAATAATCCATACTTGCCTTTTCAGGTTACCATTTCCCAAAGCAGGATCATGGGTTTGGTTATGCAAGTCCACTGAATAAATCCAAACAGGGTGTATTTTCCTTCACTCCAGACTTGTTCCTCATTTCTGAGGTTCTGGGTTCTATACAGCAGTTATCAAGAGAACCATCAATCCAGCTTTGTATAATGCCCATCGGGTGAAGTGAAATGATGCTGATCGCATGCATGCTAAAACAGAGCCGTCATAGGGCTGGTTTTACAGCAGCAAATTAAGCATAGTCCAAGAGTCAATAAAATTTTTTTAATGGAGATTCTCCACACAAAACTCATTTTAATCCGTGTTTGTGAAAAAGACACCCCCTGTACTCAAGAAGAAAAGACCCTACAGCAGAAACGATATCTTACCGTGATTTATTGATGAATAAACTCTTTAAAAACTCAAGATAATAAAAAGATTTAAAAGGAACACCTCGTGAAAGATTGCAGTGTCGGTAAAAAATAAAAAGCTCCACATACGCAATTTGTATACACAAGTTACACAGCCATGTTTCATGCTCATTTAGGGTTTCTGTTCCGGTTTCACTGCCATTGTGGTTTCTAAAAATGATACTTATTACACAACTAAATTCATACACAAACTAACAGATTCATAGTTTATCAACCACCTCTCGAAAAGGATCATTTACAAAACCTTGATACTTGTAAAATTCCAAAATAATATTTTATATCGCTTACATATATAGATATATATTTTGTTTTAAACTGGACCTTCTCAATGCTGAAAGAATGACAGACAAAGACAAGTGAAGGACCAGCCTCCAATCTCCATCTTGCAAACCTTGCTCACTCCTTGTCATCTCCATTCACAGAAAAAACGTTATCCGTTGCCAAACTAGCAGCTACCTCAACAGAGCGCAGTCAGCAGTATTGCACATTAAGCATGGAGAATGCATTACAGGAAGAGCAAAAACGTAATGAAATAAAAGACAAGAGTTGTTGTACAAAAACAACATTAAAAATAAATTGCGTTACACATTCTGAAAATCCAATTCCCATCCCACAACCATAGATGATGGCTGGTCATGTCATATTAGACTCTGATAATAAATTTTTCTCCAAGAGTGAAGAGAAATTGACAGCATATTAGAATTGAAATGAGTGTCAAGGAAGATTTCCAAAGCTAACGGACCATCATGGTTCATCAGTTTGCTTATTTGCGAATGTCAGTTAGGAAGGCAACATATTATTGATGTGGTCATTATGACCGAGGGTAAAGTAACTAGCTTCTATTGGTACAGGCTTAAGCTGTTTTTCAAATGAAATGCAGAAATAATTTATCCAAGGGCCTGCCAGCTACCAACTGGTAACCCATTCCAAACTCCAACCCACAGCCACTAAATATTGGCACGGGGACGACTAATGAGCTTGGGCTTAGATGAAAGGCAAAAAACTACCAATAAATGGCAATTCAATAGCGATATTCCTCACTGCACCAACTTTTTACCCTATTTAGAAAGAGGTAACCCCTAAAAGTAGGTAGAGGTGTAACCTTACCTGATTGTTCTGTTAGTGGGCTATTCTTATGGTTTTTCGGTGACATTACCAGCTCACTTTCGAAGAAGACAAAGTAAAATGTAAAAAGTGCATTCAACAATTCCTCAAGCTTTGAGAAAACATGGGGCACTTCAATTTGAGACCTAAAAAAATAGACTAAATCCTTCACGGAGAAGCAACTAATCATAACAATAGGCTTAAATCTTTTTACAACGTAACCTTTCATCTGTTCTGTGGTTATGAATACTTTGGCACCTCTGGGTATTTTTATAGATTTTCTCTTGGCAACAGAATAACTAAAACAATTGACGCTCTGACAAAATATAATCTTTTATTTTAATAATATTGAAAATATAAAGTTTTGTATTTGAATACAGCATTTATTCCAAATGAATACCCACGGGATCGTCATCTCAAAGAACAATGCTAAAAGAAATGTACCTGACAGAAGGTTTTCAAATAAATACCTGGATGTCAGTACATTAAGAGATTCAGAAATACTGAAAGTATTTGCCACCAACCTCCTGCTGTGCCTCCCTCTACATCAGTGGTTTTCAAACTCTGTCTTGGGGGACCACGGTGTATGCTGGTTTTCATTGTCACCACAATAGCAATCCCAGAATTTTTTTAAGCTGTTCATTTGTCAGATCTGAGTCAGATCTATTTTTTTTACTCTCCAACTCCACATTATGAGTGAAATGCAATGTCTGCCATGGGAAATGAAAGCCCCATGTCCATATTGAGTTTATAATGCTGCAGTACAAGTATTTGCACAAGGCCCAATATATTTACTGATCCAAGTCATACAAAAATTAATTATCCTATACGTTGTTGCACACAAGCTTTAAGTTCTTAATTTTATCCCCACTATATAAACACAAAACAGGTGTGAGCACTGTCTATTGCTTTGCCTTCATTATCAAATAAATGGTTTAATTTAGTGTCCATGCATCAATAATTACACCAATTAAGAGCCTACTGATATTTTGAAAGATATTGGTACATATGTTAAAATTTCCCATATATAGCATGATGTAATTGTGAAACTTGAATTTTTCATGGCATGCATACCTATTTTTGACAATATTGCTTAAAAGGGTAATGAAGAAAAATGAATGACTCATTAAAATCCCAAGGTTGAGTTTGTGGTTGAAATGAAAACCTGCATACACAGGGGTCCCCCAGGAACGATTTTGAGAACCACTGCTCTATATGATGCAGCAAACAATTTTATTGAGATCGTAATAAGACAGGGTCAAAATCAAAAGCAGAAGCCAGAACAAATGCGGAGTCCATATTGGTCAACGCAAGTAAACAATCCGATCAACACTGTTTCCACACCATGGAAATTGAGGCTTTTGCATGGAGGGGGGGGGAGCAAGTCGGCTTTATTTAAAAGTTATTTTGGTGAAATGACTAAGCATTTTTGGAGGGGAACGTTTACAGCATGTGGCATTATAAAATGGGCCTTTAAAACCTGACAAATAAGATCTACTCAAGCAGGTGACAAATTCCCTAATACAGCTAACATTCTGTCATTTCAATCAAGTCTCATCTACATTTGGTAGAATTGACTACACCGTTCGAATACATAATCAGCAGTCAGGCAATTTGACATTTTTCTGCAAGACTTTGGGGCTGATTTGAATTCCATGTAGTTATTGTGGCACCTTAACTGCTGTTAGTGTTTATTCAAAGTGACTGGTAGCCAGTATTTTAGCCATAAGCGCTAAAACCAGCAATCATAGTGAAGTTGTGGTTAGGCACATACTGAGTGAAAATAAAAGACAAAAAAAGCAGCATATATTTAAGCAACTGAAGATCCTGGTCCTCACAGTCCAACACAGAGACGAGATTCGAGGAGCCATCTTTGGATTACCCTTTAACGCATCTGAAAAGACCATCAACTCAATCTAGAGATGACCCTCTGGTACAAAGACCATATCTATTAGCTAGGTTTGCTATGAGTAGTGTGGGCGCCATTTTACAACAGTTAAGTGCTCTATTTAACACAGTGGAACTTGCAATTTAAATAAACAAGACCTAAGGGAAAAATGATATTTACCAAAGTCTCCCATGAGAGTTTTAGAATCCAACCTTTCCACCATTCATAGAGCTTAATAAAATTTTCTTCTTTAAAGACTGGTCAGATATTGGACCTTTATGAAAGTGCTTAACACAGGAGAGAAAATGGCAAAATTCAGGATTTTAGATGGACTTAGAGATACAAACATGTCCCTGGTCTTTACGCCATCGAAAATGCACAAGGTGACAACAAGCACTGCGACAAAGTCGCATCATTCAGCACTTTCTGTGAGCCCCGCATTAACAAAGGGAGTAAATACAGACACATGATATTAAAGGAACTCATCTTCTACAGCCCCCAGATTGTCCTAGAAATTGGGTCTTGTTAACATTCAGCAATGGGTAGTGTTCAGTGATCTCTGGTGTACAGAAGCCTTTGACAGCCATGGCCATGAGACACAGTAACTATTCCAGAACTAATTTTCCCTGTATTCCGTTGTGTAATACTAATCACTCACTAAGCCTAGTGCGCAATCAAGTTAAGACGCAGCGACAAGATTAATCAGTCCTCGATATCATGGATCCTGATTTTTTTTTTTTTCTCTGATTATATTCACAGTTGTATAAAGCTTCTCTTTTATCTTTAAAAATAAAACTTTTACAAAGATACAGTACATGAAAATAAAACAACAACCTGTCTAAACATATACTGTTTATATATATTTATATGTAATATACATAAATTGGGATTCCTTCTACACCAGAGTAACTCAAGTGTTCCGAAGGTCTGTTACTTCTCCCAGTTTTTGTGGATTTGAAAACTGAGAAACTTGAATTTTGAGAGAAATTTGGTTTTGTCCATTTTGTGGAGTCTCTAAATGAACACTTACCGCTTGCATTTGTGTGAGCTAATAGACGGCTGAAGGTAGGGGGCCAAACACCGCATCAGTGCTGGATTTCCTACTAGCAAAGGGAAGATATTCTTCCTGTCACTTTTCTCATCATCGGTTTACTTTCAGTTGATGCGTCCTCCTCAGTCGTATAATGAAAACTCATGCTACAGTCTCCAGTGGGACGCAACGTGACCCTGTTGTGGTGGTAGCACAGCTGGTGCCAGAGCGTTACCGTGAAGCAGAACACGACCCGGTGTGTCAGTACCAATCTGAAATCCCCCTATCTTTTCAAAGTACCATAAAGATTTAACCAATCCCCTTCCATTTTCCCCCTTGGGGTTGCCAGGCAACATGTAGTGTGTTCTGTCTTCTCCTGGTGGGAGTAATTTTCCATTAGCTGTGCACTGCTGCCAGGGATGGTAAACTGGGAACAGGCTGTGGAATAGGGCCCGGGGCTGATGGAGCGAAGCGCCCAGTGACTGAGCTTTGCTGGTGGAGCTTAAGAAGCAGGTTGTTCGGTTGTTCATGAGACCTGGACTTGGAGAGAAGTTTGAAGGTGCTCTGCCCATCCCCTCCCACCGTGGCTAACAACTTTCAACAAACAAACAACCGACAAAGAAAAATCCAAGGGCCTCACATTGCTATGTGTAGCCTTCCAAATACCATACAGCCGAATCAATACGACCGACTCTTACCAATCCAAATTGCTCCCCAAACAAGTGAGAGTGATAAAAAACGTCACCTTGAACATCGTCATATCAGCAAGGGCAGTTCAACCACGGTATCATGCGCTGTTGAATCAGTTTCAAGCCAGTCAAATGCACTCTGCATCCCTATTTATGCAATACGGTGCCCCAAGGACACATGGGTGGCATCGAATGCTCAACCGGAATCACGAGGTGGGTACCTCCCTGAGCCTACGAGCTTCGCTTCACCATCTTGTGAGGCTTTTCAAACCTTCCGCCCTCTACGTCAGATACCAAGGACACATTCACTGTTGTCGGGATCCCTGAACGACTGAGAAAAACAAAAAAAATCTTCTTTTGTGTCGACAGGGCAGGAATGAGAAAGTGGTCTTCAGAATGACAAAGGTTGTTTTTTTTGGGGAGGGGACAGGGTGGGCAGAGTCATAATGGTGGTCGACGGTCAGGTTTCAGCAGATAATGGGAACTCCGTCGGTATTAATGATCATTCCCGTCGTGGGCTCGTAGGTGCCCGCTAGGTAGTAGAGGTCCTCGCTATCCTGGTACTTTTTTGTCTTGATCATCTGTTCGTACTGCTCCAGGCTGACCACCAGGCACTTGTGAGAGATGGTCTGCACGTCGTTCTCGTCGATGTGGGAGGACTGGTAGAGGGCGCGCTGCAGGCAAAGTCAAATAAAACAAAGTCAAAATTTTTACCAAGCATTTTTTAAGGTGCTGTCACAACTCACATCACAGTGAATCCTGGTCTAAAAACTGTTGTAGCAAGCCTATGGCAGAAGTTTGAAGGAAATGGTTCCAGCAATATACTTTTCCACTGCAGATTTTTTACTCCTTTTTTATGCTATAGCCACATTTGGGGTTGAATTTTGAACTTGAACAGCATCAAAGGCAGTCAACCACAGTTAGCTGGGATCGGCTCTGGCTCCCCTGTGACTCTTGTGAGGAAACACTCCGACAATGTATGGATGGACAGCACCAAAGGCTTTTCCCTCACCTCCATGAAGTCCTTCCTTTGATTGGAGGCTTGCAATGCTGCATGAAGGCCTTTTGCAGATTTCGGATCCCAGGCCTGTGCAGAACGAGAGTCATGTTAACCCTTGGCAACAGATGGAGACGTCCCTTTATTATCCTCAACTCCAAGCAAATTTTACACCAACCAAACTGTACTCAATTCCTGTACCCCCTCTGCCAGTCAAGCAACTTCTTAATTCTTTATTTTGCATTATGCGATTTCCAAATAGGTTCTCACGACAACATTCTGCAATCGGTCAGAGGACTACGGTAGCTTTCAGCCACAAAATTAGAGAAAAAAAAAGAAAAAAAAAAAAACTTGAGTTCAGGATACTGAACAAGAGGCCAAGACATAACTACCAAAGGTTATTTCCACTCCTCTTAAGCGCGAGAGGAGTACGTTTCCTTCTGAAACATCTCCATAAAAATTCTGAGACTGAGACCAAATTGTTTTTTTTTTTTTTTCCTACCAGCATCTAGAATGTTCAGATAATAGTTCCTAATAACATATTTGCGATTTTATGCCATGAAGTTAAAAAGTATTTTGTGGACATAACCACAGTACTACAAGCATGACAAACCTTTCCATCGTGCAGTTTCTTCCCAGGGTTGGTTTCCTCCGGGTGATAGAACCACTTAACTCGGACCACCATATTACTGCCCCAGGACTCCCACATGCTCTGGATGTGGCCAATGTAGGGCAGGTTTGGTCGCCCGGCAGACAAGAACACGGCACAGTCGCCAATGCGAATCATCTCTTTCCCTCGCATGATAGCTTTGTAGAACAGCTTTTTGGCCTTGCCCTTCATTCCTCGCCTCTGCAAGACAACGATCAGGAAAAAAAATATATATATATATTTGTAGCCGAGGCCCAAACTTGCATGAAACGGATACTCCCTGCTGAGCGTGTCTCCACGGCAACAAAAAGCCTGGCATGACTACAGATTCAAAACTGGAGGAAAAAAAAAAATGAGGGAAAGACAACACCACCATATAACACATATAACTCAAAAATCCTTTCACTTTATTGAGCTATAACTTGACAAAAGATGACAAAAGAAAGAACAGATACCACAAGAATCAGTTAACCCTTTGAACGCGGAATACATTTTCAAGGAATTAAAAATGTAGTTATCCCAAGCTGTTGAAAACCTATCATGTGGCAACTTGTTTAAAAGAGCTCCCCCGGGGGAGCTCTTTTAAATACGTAGACACATGATAGGTTTTCAACAGCGACTGGTTTTGATGTCTTACATCACTGGGCAACCATAGTTGCCCGCGGCGCTGAAAGGGTTAAGCGTTAGGAATGCAAGGCTCAAAAATGCATCCAGAAGTGGGTGAAATATGAATTAACAAGTGGTGCCAGGCATATCACACTCCGCCCCCCGCACATACTTTGGCCTACTTTTCCAAAATTCAATAGGCATCTATTCTGGGTCAGTGGCAATCCCTAAACCCAATTCGGGGTGAATCTGGCCATTAGTTTTGCTGCTAGCGTGTTAACAAACGAACACACACAACAAACGAACAAACCAAACCAAAAACAATACCCCTTGCCCTCCCCCTTGGGGTGGGGCGGGGTAATAAAAAGACAAAAAAAGACAAAAAAAAAAAAAAAAAAAAAAAAAAATCAGAAACTCACCTGTGTGGGCTTCCCAAACCATTTCCAGAGCTGCCGCGCGGGGAGGAAGGCCGAGATCTTGGGCCTGTTCTCCACCGAGGGCAGCCTCTGACGCTTCGCCAGCTCCTTAGTGGTGGGGAGGTGGATGCCCTCCCGCCTTTTTGGTCGACTCTTGCTTTGCTGCTCCGTCAGCTTGGCAGGCTGTCGCCTCTGGGCTTTGGCTGGGACGGAGGAGGGGACTTCTGCTGGGACGGACGGCTTGTTATCGGTTTCTGGGGGGCTCTGGGAAGAGGCGGCAAATGAAGGGGAGGACTTCTGAGTCGAGCTCGTCGTTTCCTCGTCGGAACTACAGGGAGAGTCCTCGTCGGTCGTGGTCGAGGAGGATGAAGATGAGGACGACGAAGAGGAGGAGGTAGAGCCAGAGCCACACGAGGAGGACGGCGAGGAGCTTTTGGAGGAGGAACCAGAGGAGTTGGTGGAGGTGGGGCTGGAGGCCCTGGAGGTGCCGGGCGTCCCCTCCTCCTGCGCGGCCTCCTCCTCCGCCTCCTTCATCGGCTCCTCTCCCTCGCCCTCGGACTCAGAGCTGCTGCTGCTGCTGCCGCCCAACTCTTCCTTATCCACTTGCGGAGCCGCCACCTCCTCACCTCTCGCCAGCTTCCTGTAGGCGGAGACGGTGCCACACTTTGAGTCCTCCTTTGGTGCTTTGGCCTTGACCGGCTTCTGAGCCACCTCCACCGAGGGCACAGTGGTGTAAGCCACGCCCATGACCGCCTTGTTCTGCCGTTTATTGAGGCCTTGGTCTTCCATCATCATCAAAGCCTTGGTTTTCTTAGTCTTGGGGGACATGACACCCTCGTGGTCCAGCTTGATCATGACCTCGGCCTGCGGCGGCTTCCTCTGAACTTTCGCCGCGGTATCGTGGAGCTCCTCACTTTTCCTGGTTTTTTTGGCAGCCTTCCCCAGTGTGGAACCCGCGCCAGATAGGAATGAACCCAGAGAGCGGCAGGGATCGGCGTACAGGTTTACCGAGAGGACTTTCCCGTAGAGCGCCGAGGTGTAGGTCGTTTGTGGCAGGGGGTTGGCTTTGGTTGTGGCCTTGGTTGGTGCTGGCTTCTTCTGGGCCTCATTAGGAACTGTGCTGGAGGAGCTGGTCCCGTCCCCCTCCTGCCGCTGTTTCCTGCCAGGCCGGGACGCCGTCCCGCTGGTTGGGGGAGGGGCCTCCTGGGCTTCGGTGGTAGCAGAGATTTCAGATTTTTCCCGCTCCTCTGGAATTATCTCAGAATCTGCCAACGACAACAAACAGACATCTTTCACTTCTGCTCTTGGCTGATATCAAAATGCTATAAATCCACATTCAAACCTGCTTCTTCTTATGCGACATGTTCTATTGAAGCTATTCTACTCAAAAGAGAAGCATTTCCAAAACGGATCAAAATCTCTGTCTGAACATTCAATACAATTAGACGCACTTAAGCAGCGACACTTTCAAACTTGAAATGGTCCATCTTTGTCCATCTCAATTCATCTGGTCTTCAGCCGCGGGGTAACATGCAGGAAAAGGAAGCCAGTAATCTCTAACGATTCCCATTTTGAGATGCTGCAGACTCAGACATTACCGGGCTTTGGTTTGGGCTTGCGTCCCCGACCTCGGCTTTTGGGTGTCGGCTCTTCTGTGGGCTGAGGGGCTGCCTCCTTACTCTCTGGCGCCTCCTTGCTGGATTTCCTGCCACGTCTCTTTGTACTGGGCACCAAAAGAGCTGGCGAGGGCTCAGCACCTGTGGGGGGGTGGGGTACAATAAGCCAATCAAGGATTAGAAAGCCTCCGCAGACCCCCCTACTCCCTACATCCATCTGTGTGGGAGGGATCGTACATGTAACGCTGCCAAGCTAAGCAGGCACTATTCCGCCTTGCCTCAAAATGAAAGGGAGGCATTGTCCATTTACAAACTCATTAAAATTAGCTTTCAGAAAGCTTTGTCAAAGTAGAAAATTAAGATGGTAAAAGTAGAAGCGCTGCAAGCTATAACTGAGTAAAAACACAACCTTTAGGCCATCAGGAAAAATTTTGTTTGCAAAGAAAAAATAAGTACCTAAGCAGAAAACCATTAAAGTGTACTTGAGTGTTTGCCTCTTTCATGCTCAGTGCTTCAATTTAGCAAAAAAAAAAAAAAAAAAAAGACTGCAAAAATGACGAAAAAGGGAAGTTTGCAGAATTCACCACCTAAGTTCAGCTAGTAGCCAGATTCCCAGTTTGGAGACTGCAGCACAGGAATATTGAAACAGCTTCATATTCACAGTTCTTGCCCCATTTTATAACAATGGCCTTTGCCCACTGCTTGAATTGCTTACACTGAATCTTGTAGTCAGGGGGAAGAAGTCGAATGTGTGACAGCGGGATCCGCCCCGTGTCCCCATCATCAAACTCCACCGTGATCAACTCATCATCCTCTTCCACATCAGGATTCCCTGGTGGACATGAGTGGGAACAGGAGGTGGGGTGAGGTTCTGCTTCATTGAATCACATCAAATCAGGTTTTAGTTTTAGCGGTGGCAACAAAGTTTCTGGCATGTGTACGAGCGTACCAGAAAGACCCTACATTCACCAGGAGTGCACTCTTTATAGTAGATCGACCTTCTAAAGACTACTTCCATGTCCACGTATAGTAGATGGAACTTTTTACTTACGTTTTATTTCAACATTTACTCTGCGTACATATTCAGACTCCAAAATAATGGCATTTTCAGCAGTCAATTTATGGTTTCAGAGATTTATAAATGTGCAAAAACATGCAAAGTGAGAAGAGCATCCTTTTAACCTCAATACTCAAACACTGACAAAAAACAGCCCAGGTGAGAGACAGTTTTGAGAGGCAAGAAAATAGGAGTTTTAAAACAGACAAACTCCCGAAAAAAAAAAGTAAAATCCTGTCCAGCATTCCCTTCAGTACCGGCATTCAAGGAAAACCTCAGTTTCAGCCCACTGTGCAAACAAAGCTCCCATAATTTGGGAGTGTTCTCTCAGTACACACGTCCTGCCGTCCTTACAGTGCATGGTAGTGTCCTCTCAGTACACGTGTCCTTCTGTCCTTACAGTGCATGGTCATGCCCTCTCAGTACATGTGTCCTGCTGTCCTTACAGTGCGTGGTAGTGTCCTCTCAGTACGCGTGTCCTACTGTCCTTACAGTGCGTGGTTGTGTCCTCTCAGTACATGTGTCCTGCTGTCCTTACAGTGCGTGGTCTTGTCCTCTCAGTACATGTGTCCTACTGTCCTTGCAGTGCGTGGTTGTGTCCTCTCAGTACGCGTGTCCTACTGTCCTTACAGTGCATGGTCTTGTCCTCTCAGTACATGTGTCCTACTGTCCTTGCAGTGCGTGGTAGTGTCCTCTCAGTACACGTGTCCTTCTGTCCTTACAGTGCATGGTCATGTCCTCTCAGTACATGTGTCCTGCTGTCCTTACAGTGCATGGTCATGTCCTCTCAGTACATGTGTCCTGCTGTCCTTACAGTGCATGGTCATGTCCTCTCAGTACATGTGTCCTGCTGTCCTTACAGTGCATGGTCATGTCCTCTCAGTACGTGTGTCCTGCTGTCCTTACAGTGCGTGGTCTTGTCCTCTCAGTACATGTGTCCTACTGTCCTTGCAGTGCGTGGTTGTGTCCTCTCAGTACGCGTGTCCTACTGTCCTTACAGTGCGTGGTTGTGTCCTCTCAGTACGCGTGTCCTACTGTCCTTACAGTGCGTGGTAGTGTCCTCTCAGTACGCGTGTCCTACTGTCCTTACAGTGCGTGGTAGTGTCCTCTCAGTACACCTGTCCTACTGTCCTTACAGTGCGTGGTTGTGTCCTCTCAGTACGCGACGCGTGTCCTATTGTCCTTACAGTGTGTGGTAGTGTCCTCTCAGTACACGTGTCCTACTGTCCTTACAGTGCGTGGTTGTGTCCTCTCAGTACGCGTGTCCTATTGTCCTTACAGTGTGTGGTAGTGTCCTCTCAGTACACGTGTCCTACTGTCCTTACAGTGTGTGGTAGTGTCCTCTCAGTACGCGTGTCCTACTGTCCTTATAGTGTGCAGTAGTGTCCTCTCAGTACACGTGTCCTACTGTCCTTACAGTGCGTGGTCGTGTCCTCTCAGTACATGTGTCCTACTGTCCTTACAGTGTGTGGTCGTGTCCTCTCAGTACACGTGTTCTACTGTCCTTACAGTGCATGATAGTGTCCTCTCAGTACACGTGTCATACTGTCCTTGCAGTGCATGATAGTGTCCTCTCAGTACACGTGTCCTACTGTCCTTACAGTGCATGATAGTGTCCTCTCAGTACACGTCCTACTGTCCTTACAGTGTGTGGTCGTGTCTTCTCAGTACACGTGTCCTACTGTCCTTACAGTGCATTATAGTGTCCTCTCAGTACACGTGTCATACTGTTCTTACAGTGCATGATAGTGTCCTCTCAGTACACGTCCTACTGTCCTTACAGTGCGTGGTCGTGTCCTCTCAGTACATGTGTCCTACTGTCCTTACAGTGCGTGGTCGTGTCCTCTCAGTACACGTGTCCTACTGTCCTTACAGTGCGTGGTCGTGTCCTCTCAGTACACGTGTCCTACTGTCCTTACAGTGCGTGGTCGTGTCCTCTCAGTACACGTGTCCTACTGTCCTTACAGTGTGTGGTCGTGTCCTCTCAGTACACCGCAGCAGAAGCCATACAGCAAGGCAACAGCAGACCTTTCAGAGGAGAGTATAAATGAGTCTCTCTGCTGCCTCACAGATTCATGCTCTGCCAAGGCGTAAGAGGCTTTTTGACCCTTTTCCAGTGACTTACCTCAGTGACGCAGCGACTATTTAAATTATAAGACGGAAAGGTCGACATGACTATTGCCACAACCACACTGTCCCTCAGCCCTGTTTCATCGCAATTTAGTCAAAAAACCAAAACGTAGTCTCAAAAGCCCTGCGCATTTCAGTTGTCTCTGTTCAAAAGAGGCCTTCGTCTGACAACTAAACCTCTAAGTGAAACACAGCAACCAGAATTAAAACTGAAGCTATAAAAATTGCGCTACATAGGTGCTAGCAACAAATCAGTTTTAAATTATTACAGCCAGGATGTGGTTCTCTGTATGAATCCATGGGCAATTTAGAATGGCCTGAACCCAAACACTCGCTGCTGGCAGTGGGGGGGGGGGTTAAGAAAAGCAGTGAGAGAAAGCATAGAGAAGGAAGAATAGGTAAAATTGTAGAGTCCATTGGGAAATTAAGTTTCTGTAACAGGCTCGCAGACTTTCCAAGTGGTCAAACAAGCTAGAGCGATGGTAGCATTACCTCTAACTACAGTCCCTGGGTACAGGCAGCGGTACTGCTGGCTCCAATAGGCCGCGATCCTGGTGCCTTCTGGGAGATATTTCACTGACGGAGGCTTCACATCTACAATCTGGAGAGTGAAGGAAATGAGAGTGAAGATGGGGTGCAAATTTATCACCCCAGTTTGAGAGGCCAAGAAATTGGCAAAACAGTTTCAACGTGGATAAGGACAACATATGTGCAACAACCAATCAGCATTAAAGCACATGGGGGGGGGACAGCAACTCAGCTGTTCAAACCACTATTGTACATGAATCACCGCCTTTGATGAAACGACTTTGTAAATCTGAGGCGAGGTGACCCAGAGGGGATGAGGCCGTTGTTTGCAGGAGGAAGCGCTTTGGCTTTCGGAGAGATCAGTGCTCACCGCTTCCTGTAGAAGCTGTTCCAGACAGTAGATGTGTGGCCTGTTCCCTCTCTCGCCCTCCACCATCACTCTGTATCTGCAAGACACCAGCCAAAGTCTCAGCGCGCCCCAACACAGCTAATGCTGCACACAAACAAAGCAAGTGGGTCAGGTGAGGGAGCATGTGTGGACATGTATACAGATGTTCGTGGTCACAGTCACATGTACGCCAAACAAACTCAAGCCTACATACCACGCATTCTCCAAAGATTATAGTCATGGAGTAGTAACATTGGCAGTACATTCCAGTAACGCTGTGAGAACCACTAATATTTACCAGACATTGGGTAAAAAATTAAACTACTGGTAGCATAAATAAAAATATATGGTGGCACATTAAGGCAAAATTCCAGAAATTTCCAAAGACTGCCATTGAGGAAGAGACAGTAAAACAGAACAAATGTTTAGAAAAGCCTCCTCAGGATTTTGGGGTGGTCACACAGACTGACCGTCCTAGACGAAGTTGTCCCAGCCATTAGCCCCGCAGTGACATCGCTCCTATCATGGAGGTCCAAGGGGAGGTCGCCCCGCCCACAGGAAAAACATGCAGCCTGACTAGTCCCTCCGTTTGAATAATCATCTCAGTCCCCCTTGTTTTCCGGGAGGTTGGAATGATTGGGATTTGCAAGAGGATGTCAAAAGCTCCATTTGTAGCACATTCTTCCCAGTAAGAAAGCCTCCAAATTAATACCCAAGAGCTCCGGTAAAAATGGATCCGGCTCGAGTCAAGGGAAAAAATTAAGCTGGAATTTGTCAGGTTGAGTCATTGCATTGCCCTGAGAGAATTCTATACTTAGAGAGCCGTTTTTAAGTTCTCTTGGATACTGCTATTGAGGCATGATGCATTATGCCTATCAAGAAGAGTGCTTGAGGCGAGAGCTGCCATCTTCCTTCACAAAAATAGTGGTCACACCAGACTAGATTAATAGACTTAAGTGATGTCATTTCATATGCAATCCATCTCATGTAGGGCATTAAGAGGCATCATTGTTGGGTTGATCACCGTGAAGAATCACTCCAGAAAATGCTTCATATCAATTTTAGCCAACAAAATGGCTGTACTGGAGCAAGAGGAAATCAAACCCCAAAGGGCGGGAAGAGTTATGGACCTGATTACTTTGGGAGCAAACAAGATTGTGCAAACAACCTGAAAAACAGCACTGCTTACAACGCTAGTGCCAGAAACTCAGCAACAGAAAAATTTCGGAAAATTGCCACACGAGGAAATTGGTAGGGGCAGTTCAATAAAAAAGGCAATGCATTTGACTTAGTTGCGGTGAAGCTCCTTCGCAACGAGAGAAAATGGTTGAAGAATGAAAACAAAAACACAAAAACGGAAATGAGGTCATCGCAACTTCGGTGACAATGCTGAGGGTCTTCCATGTTTGACAGGGTAATTCCACACTGGCACGACTGGTCACATGGTGTAAGCAGCAACCAAACAGTTTACTTCTGTCTAGCAAATTAAGAACCCCCTCCTACCCTCCAGTTCAGAGTCATGGGAACTTTATATAAATACATAATTACACCTGCATTTTGAATCTGATATTCCGGAACCACAGAAGGGAAGATCAGCCCTTGGTCATACAAGCCTGGGACTGGGGTCAGGGGGAGTGGTGCGTGTGTGTGTGTGTGTGTGTGTGTGTGCGCGTCTAAGGGTGAGTTATGTCCCCACCTCCAAATTGTTTATTTTTCCCAGTGTGCTCTCCAGGCAAAACAATTCGCTGTTGCTGCAGTGAAATTCTACCAACACTGACAATCCACCAATCCACAAATTGTCTACTAATTTCTTTACTAAGGGCAAATAAAATTCTACGAGAGGCTAAGAAAAAGAAAGCACCGAAAAATAGCAATTCCTCTCACATTGAATTGGAGCTGAAGGCTTCTTCTTTAATTTTCTGTAACAACAGACATTTTTTTTCTTCTAAAGTTATAAAACGGTGGCTGACTTTTTATGAATAAAGCATGTCTCCAAAGGCTTAAAAAGATTGCAACTTGAAATACCCTCTTCACGAAGAACAGTATTTATTTCAAATTTGTATAAACCACATAGGAAATGCAGCCCTGTGCACAGGGACAGGGACAGGGACTACTGTCCAAATACTAACTTGCACTACAGTCCAAATACTTACGGCTCTATTTGCTCCCCCCCAAGTTGGTGACGTCAGCCTTGTGATTTTGTTACCACGCGCCCGTTTTCAGTTTCTCTAATTGGGTCATGTCCTCGAGCATTACTTTTATTTTTCTGGGCGCAGAGCAGCTGATACTGAACAGCGCTCTTCTCTCACACAAACCACACGGATTACTTTCAGCCAAACAAATGCGCGTGATGTAATCATAACTGTTCAAGAGCGGGGGAAAGTAACCAGGCTCAAAAACAGAGTGGGAAAAAAAAAATACAATGGCTGCTCAGTGGCCAATGGGTTATTTTGCCCTGGGCAAATCACCTTTGAGATTTATTGAGAGAAGAAACATTCAAAGTGGTGAAAATAAAACAAATGAACAGGAACTAAGGCCTCTTTGCCAGCAGGGCCGGATAAAGCACCAATTCCCAGTGCACTGCTGCACCTCAAGGCACAGAGGCTGGCCCCTAAAGTGCTCGAACTAAAGTGGGTTTTACTGAGCAGAGAATTTACCGTTTTGCCCTTTAAGGCGTACAGTGGCAAATGTGCGATTAAGGGGGGTGGCCCCAGAAGAATAGGCTGAAAATTTCCACCAGCTTCTATTTAATAAAATTTTGCTTCAAGAATATTCACTAAAAAAGTAGAAGAAGAAAAAAAAAGCTGCATTGTCACGCTCTACATCTTTACAATTAATTCTGCAATCATCCAATTAAATATGAGCTCATTTGAATACCATACAAAAACAATGTTAAGTTGATCAAGTCAGAAACCTTTTGTTTTAATATGATCGGTGTACCAATACTTAGCAATTGACATAAGCTTCAGCTACATTATAGTTAATGAAGGAAATTACAGATAATATTACATCAAATGCCTTAAAAATCATAATTTTGTCTTTTTGGGATAAATTGCCATATGAAAGAATTGAAAAAGATACAAAAAAAGTACTTACTTGGCCAAAAAAGTAATATTATAGGAGGAATTAATATCTTTTCATTTTGTAAGTTTATTCACTCCCTTATTACTGTGGGCCTGCTGGGAAAATGCAGCAAAGAATAAACTTCCCACTGATAAGCGATATAACTGAGCTGGTTTCACATGTTGAGGCGAATCATTATGAGAGATGCTAACTCGTGCTAACTTGACATACTGTGGGCAAAAGTCATATTGTAGGCCAAGGTAGTATAAAACCTTTATATTTACCATCGAGACTTATTAGTCATCATTCCACAATTTCAGCTCTGAAATTATGGAAGCAAAATGGCACAGAAAATCCAAATCGATATTCTGGCCTCATATCGCTACTTTTGTTGGTGGTGCGTCATCTTTACACGCTAATATTGCACAAAACTGTCAGCTACTTGAAAAACTAGGACTGTTTGTTCAAAGCAAATTTGATATGTGGAGTCATAATTCTCCTGACAGAAAAAAAAACCTCAAAAATTTTCAGAGAGAACAATCTTTTGAATGTACAGAAATTCATTTGAGAAGCTAAGGTCCATGTGTCTACTCCCATGTAGAGCAATGGTATTGTATACAATCCAATTAAGTATTCACACTGTGGAGTTCAGAGGCTTCATAAGGGGTGTTGGGTTGTTTTGAATTCCTTGTACCTTAAATCAGTAAGTGTCAAAGCTGGTCCAAATCGGAGTCATAATTTTAAAGTTATTGAGAATTTACAGTATTGAGTAAAAAGGACTCACTTGGCCCATATCAATTATTTATGAAACCAATACAAATTTCACAAAAAAAAAAATTAAAGAATATTTCTTTCATCAGTGTACACCATCTGAACAACATCTGAGATGATGGGTGTCAGGCCTGGGTGATTTGAGACAGAATTACCCATTCATAGGACAAAATTATGCGCAAAATGCCCCCTGCATGGTTTAAAAGTGGCAATAAAATTAATTAAAGCCTCTCATTTTGAAAAAATACTCGTCATTTCGTAGGCAGTTGATACAGTACATACGATAATATAAACAGCAGGAAAATAAGTGTTGCAATTTAATGCAAAAGGTGAGATTTACAAAAAAATCAGACTTCCAAAGGTCCTTTGTATCACAAAGGTCCTTGGTATAAACATAAAAAGATAGTCATACAAGCATCTCATCTTCAGAAAGGAAATGCATGAAATTTCACCAACAACCAGGACCTGTGTGCACCAGCAGTACAACATACAGTATAATTCTCCTGGTAAGGATGGCCATTCAAACAACATGGTGAAATAAATTTAAAGCAGAAAAAAAAAAAAAAAAAAAAAAAAAATTATATATTTACGGGAATTCAGATGAAATTAATTAACCTCCGAGGACTCAGAGCACCTATCTCCACTTCGAAAATGCACCATAATGTACCAAATGCATATTGAAATTAAGCCCAGAGCAGTCTTGGCTGAATTGTTGATCACGGTCCCATCTATGAAGCCAAATTAAACTAATAGAGCATTAATAAGAACCAGAAACTCACTGAGGGGCAAAAACCTCAAATTATTTTCCCATTACTCATTGCTAATGGGAGAGCGCCATTAGCACACGAGGCACGTACACCGCGAGCGTAAATGGCCGGCAACTAAAAGAGAAGACGTGGGAGGGCGGAGGAAGTGTTGTTAGCTTTAGTTCCCTATTGATCTCCATTCTCTCCAATCGATCGCTTTTAAAGCCAGTATATAACAGACTCCAAGGAGGGGGGGGAAGCAGATCAATGACTCATATTTCCATGACTGCAGATGTCGTAATCTTCCCCAGTAGAGGAGTGTATGAGAGCCCCTGTGTCAGGAGAGGGAGAAGTAATAATCTCCAGTGTATGGATATGCACAGCCTTGCTCAGTCCAGCACATACATGCTCAGTCCAGCACATACATTTACTATATCCAAAATTATTGGTGAAATACAATACAGCTACAATTTTAACGGCCCAAAATTCCTACATGGTTAACCCCACCTGGACTACAATGGCCAATGATGGTGTGGATTGTCAGGTTTATTTTGAGCATCTACATTCGTTTAGAGTGAAATGCACAGAAATGAAAGCCCGTTAAAACAATCTCATTGTGGAAACACTTTAATACCTCACTGTACGTCCTACGAAATTTACAATTTTGAGATGATCGACTTGCTAAAAATGCAAAATGGCATTACGAAGGCTCCCACACGAGATGAAAGAGCTTGCTCGTGATATGTACAATTCAATATCCATTATAATAAAAATCCAGGCAGTTTTATCTCTTGAATATAGGAATTTTTCCTCCAATGGAAGTGCTAAGGAAACTGCAATAATATAAAAAAAGTCATCAGGGCCAAACAGGCCACAGTTTCAAGGAAAAGAATTGGCATCAGAAATTTTCATTAACACCTCCAGTAGAGGAGTACAAACCAGGTACTTTTTTTTTTTTTTTTTTTAAATCTGTGTCAACATACTGGTAACCTTATTTACGGTTGCATTCGCCAGTTTATAATCTTTAGAGCAGAATACATTTGATGTGCTAATAGGTAGCATGGTAGCACATTATGAATGTGCCATATATGATCATTCTCTCTGATGGATTCCAGGTCTGTAGTGCCCTAGCTCAGAGCTTTTAAAACTATCTGCATTCATTGCACGTTGGTCAGTAAAACAGTCAGTTGAAGCTGCCCGAAGCAAAGGCAATGAAGATAAATAATAATTATTGAATAAATACCAGGGAATTTCACACCACAATTCAGAAACTTCATCGAGCCAATTCATTGCATAAAACTGCACAACTACATAAATCATGCTTTATCACAAACGCGTAAAAAAGTCTGGTACAATTGAAAATACACCCAAACTGAAACGCTATCTATCCATTTAATATGCCCTCATGAATAATTCATTGTTTATCTGCCACAGCATAAGTGACCTTCAAATAAGCGCTTTCATTATGCACGCACTATCACAATTAAAATCACATCTCGCTGATCTATTCATTTAATTCGTACTGATTCAATGTCACGGTCTTAAAATAGAACACTGCAACCGCAAGCATAGTGCGTAATCCAGTCTTCAACATAGGTAAAAGGAGCTCTGTTTTCTCTAGAATGAATTCACCTTTACGCATCCAGCAGATTTCTCCCAATGTATCAACGATGTGACACTCTTTTCCCAAGGCCTTGTAAAAATAAAAATCTAAATTCAGAAGCATTAATATTAGACCAAGACCAAACGTCCTTTCACAGAGGCTTTAACAAGCCATGACAAAGACAGGTTGCTCCAATGAACAAAAGCCTCGACAATCAAAGCCAAGCCACATGCCAAGACGTAAAGTCACTAGGTCCTTCTGTCCATTCCACTTAATGGGAGGGTGCCAAAATTTACAAGGGACTAGAGTGCTAGCCGACGAGCAGCCACACGGATCTACCCATAAATTTCCTGCAGCCCGGTAACAGCCTGCAAACCAGACTGAACACATACCCAGATTGGTGGACACAGGGCTGGTTGCCAGTTCTTTACTGCTAAAACAGTTCATCCACTGGCAATATTCCTTTCCATTTAAATCATTCATTTTTTCCATATTCTAATACACGAGTAATGACAGAGGCATCATTTCTTGGATTTGAATGAATCAAGCAAATCATTTGAAATGCATTACTATTTTTCAGAGAAGTTGTCAGTTGAAGGGTTTCCATTTCCAATATGAAGCATTTTTCCACATCCCAAACTAGGAACTAAACCCCCGTTTGTGTAAATAACCAACACAGCCAGTTAAAAAATGAATAGAAACCCAACACATGCAGTATTCTCACACCATCTCCCCACCTCCAAGGCATCCTAAATAAGCGGGAAACGCCTTCTGCTAGTTAGGAGGGGCTGAACTACTTTGCTGGCCGTGTTTTAAGCGAGCGGGACCGCAGCTGTGGGTCAGAGAAGCCGAAAGACGAGGACCCTAAGGGCCAATTTATGCCCCATTCTGCGTTCACAGTGCTCGCGGAACGAACACTACAGCATGATGTCCGCAAACAGCCAGCCATTCAGGGCTCCTGTAGTTTTAACAGCTTAAACAAACGCAGAGCGTCTTGTACCCTCCGGTGCAGTAGTTACTACAACCCCTTCCAAGACAGCAGCTATCATCTGTTTATCGGATACGGTCTCCACGGCAATGTGCTATGTAGTTACAATAACTGAGAGGTGCATGGCATGGCTATGCTGACCACCATTGAGCGCCATTCAGGGCGTAATAATCATTCTGCCATTTGGACCATAGACACCGTGTGGAGCGTGAATCAGCCTTTAGCAACAGCTCCATCTCATACGGAGATTCAGGGGAAAAGGGGAATAAAGGAGGTTCTTACATGTCGGGTGAGTGGACTGTGCTGACGTGCCCAGCATACAGGAGCTTGTCGTCCATGGGGATGAGGACCCGGAGTCCGTCCTGCAACTCCTCCTTCTCAATCACGCAATTCCGCAAAGCTAACAAAAAAAAAAAAGGAAAAAAAGTGTGGGATAAGGGTAGTGTAGGTGATGTAATTTATATATTACATTGCTAATTTCGCAGACTCGCATTTCATTTTCCTCTAATGGCTTTGCAGGGAAATGTGCAGATAGAAAACGGTTCTGATTATCTGCAGTAATGCGCAACAAGAGTTCTGCAGACCAGATGCTAATGAGGGCCATTTTCAGGATGCGGTACCAGGCAAAAGCAAATTACATTCATTATGAACAGGGGAGGTGAGAATCTACGGCGGGTTTAGCTCTGGCAAGGTTAAACCACCGAGTGTACATAAAGATAGACAACCTAATAGTTCCCCAAAAGTAAGGCTCAAACATCTTGAGCGCCCTCTAGTGGCTGGCTGCAGTACAGGTTATAAACTTGCCCCCACGATGTTAGTGGATGGGACAAGGGACACAAAATCTTAAAATATGTCAAATCATTTTTTTTTTTTTTTTTTACAGATATGGTTTCATTTTAAGTTCTTAACATGCTGATCTATGTTCAGTTGTTCATTTTCTTCCTGATAAGTTTGGTTTTATTTACTTATTTGATACAAGTCATGATTGACAGCTGTGACTGACCGCTTCCCTAAGAGAATTACTTCGGAGATAGAGTGCAATCACCGAGAAGAGACAACGTTAACAGTACAAATGCATAGAGTTGCTAGGTCGTCAAACAACTGACTACAGCCAACTGTGATTTTGAAAGTCCAATGAAAATTGACAGTTTAACAGCCTTTGCTTTGAATATAGTGTCAAACTGTTTGCAGCGATGTTACTGTAAAAAGGTAATGTTAAAGCAAGCTAACTAAGTTGATGAAGATTCTATAATCCTCTCCAAACATAATCGCTCCAAACGTAATCTTGTTGTTAACAATGACAATAAATTCATCTAATCTAATAACAGGTCACTGTAGATAGCAATGGTAATCAATGGTAAAAAGCTCTTTACTTTAAACTAAACAACTGTTCGCAGCAATGCTTTGTTCAAAAGAGCTTTTACCATCAATATTCACAGCTAGCTTCAGTGAATCAATTTTGCTAGCTCGATAAAAACTGTTAGCTAGCTGGCCAACATTAACTAATGTTAGTAAACAGAAATTCAGTTGGGTCATCCCTGTTAGCCATCTAGCTACGTAGCTAGTTAGAACTGTCATTAAAACCCATAATAGTGGAGAGTATATTTACTGATAGACTATTTACCTTGTTTTTAAAGGTTACCTCACTCAAACTTAAAGTACTTTGGTATGAAGTAACTCGCTAGCTACTTATCCATAGTCAATGTATTAGCTACCTAGCTGGCACCGGACATCTGCATGGGACCCAAGCAACAAACCGCCAATGTTGAGGAGAGCAGCTAACATCTTTCAACCTAGTACCATTCAACTTGGGGGGGGGGGGGGGGAGACTATATGGATGCACCTACGCTTTAGCAAGCCTTTAGTCACAGTGGAACTGGCCTCAAATCAAGTCTATGTACAATTGGCGGCTTTAACCACTTTACGCTGAAGCGGCAAAGCCAGGCTACAAAAGAAGTTCAGGGGATGTGCCTGCAACCAAGTCAGACGGATGTATGGGTGGAACCTTGATGCCGCGGCTCAACACCTGATCACTACTGTGCAGATTCTGGCTCCAAATGTACAAGATGGCAGTGTCCACAGGAACAACATTTTGGCTCCATTTTTGTACAGCATTATGAAGTGGAGAGGCGTTGTCCATCTTCATACAAAGCCCATGGGTAAAACAGGTGGTGCTAGCTGTGGCAGGTGGGATTAACGGAGTGTTGTGACTTTACTCAGCCCTGACAGTTGGGGTAAAACAGGCAGAGCTGGCTGTGGTAGGTGGGCTTAAGTGTTGGCAGTTTACACAGCTCTGATGGGCTGGGTTAGACAGGCGGTACCATCTGTGGTGGGTGGGGTCACGTGAGCATTGGGAGTTTATTGATCTCTGATGGGGGAGGGGGGTAATGCAAGTGGGTGTCGGGAGTTTACTTAGCGCTGGCAGTTGGGGTTAGAGCAGGTTTCGGGCCTCACCTGGGGTACTGGGCCGGTCCTGGGGCCCATTGAGTGGTATGTTCTCATCTTCTGAAAAACTGCTGTCCTGATTTGGCTCAAAGTCCTCATCGGCAGCCATGCTCTCCATAAGCTTGCTGACAGCCCCACCCTTGCCCCGAACCTGCCCCACACACATGGACACACACAGACTGAATACATCTGATCATCTTAGACACAATTCTATACAACAATGCCCAAATATCTGTTCAGTTACAGCGTCTGAAAATGAAAAATTGTGACAAAAATCACAAATAGTCATCTCGATACCCTGAACGACGCAGTGATGAGCAAAGCCAAACAAGCACTTTCAGAGTAACTTATGAGAGCGAAGAGTTCATCCCTCTATTCTTAAAAAGGTCAGACAATCCCACGCATGCCTTTCCGGAGGCTGGTTAAAGCGACAGACCGCTAACCGCTAACAGCTTGGTGTGAGGAGAAAGGACGCTAGGAGTCTACGTGGTATTTATGAAACAAAATGTGGGGGAGGCTGACGTGGAGACAATGGCCTTTCTGATGAATTCGGGCTGCCACCGAACCTTCAGACTAATTACAGTTTTCTCTCAGCTCCCAGCTCGGGTCAAAGCGAGGCCGGCAGTCAGACGGCCGGTGCTGTTGGCTGGGGGCCTCTTACAGACGGGTAATTTAAATGCATTGCTTCTACCCATGGAGAAGGCCGGCTGGGGCCATTCCTCTTCTCAATTTTACACTGCCACTACCTTAGACCATTGGCAAAGAAGGAGAAACATGCTTAACTACCCCATACATGAATGGTGAGAATTATCGACGATTTTAAAGGCAGCTGCTTGTGCTTTTACTTGTGTGGGTGCACTTGTTGCCACTTTGCAGTAAAGAGCAAAGCATTCAAATCTGACAGGGCTGCCACGCTATACACAATTGTGTGCGCTCTCAAGTGAGCGAGATTGTTCGTGGTACATTGTGTATGAGCGTATCTGTGTCTAAGGGAAGGTGCATAGAATGGGAATATTGGGAAGCTGGGAAGTGTAGGACAGAAGGCATATATCTTACCTCCTTCTTCACCTCTCGGGGCTTGGCTTTAGCTTTGCCTCGGCGCACAGGGCTGATAGGCACGCAGTGCGGGGCTGAGCGGCTGTTTGGGATGGGGCAAGATATCTGGTGGGGAGAAACTGGGCCATCTTTGATTTTCTTCTTCTAGAAGATTCAAAAGGCACAACAATACACGGTCAGCTCGTACGCGCGACAACCAAAAATTCTCAAAAGAAATGTCTCCTGTTGCCAATGAAAGAAACAATTAAGGTTTACTAGGATATTTGAGAAATGCCAAACAGCAGAACACTGAAAGGGATTCATTAGAGACAACAAACAACAAAGGACTCAAAATGGTGCCTGAAGAGGGGACTAACCCTGCTAACATCCTTCGTCTCCTTTGGTTTGGCTGCCTCCTTCTTAAGGCAGCGGGCAGATTTTTGGGCGGAGGTGGGGGTAGTGGGCGACAGAGAGGTGGATGCGACAGCAGCGTCATGGAGGAAAATTCGCTCGCTCCTTCGGCGGGCCCAATGATCCTCGTCGCTCGCCTCCAACGCCGCGTCCAGGCTAAGAGCTCGGGCCGGCCTAGTCTTTTTTGGTTTCCTGCCTTGCTCGGAGGCCCTGGGCCTCCCGGGGCCGGGAGTGGGAGCGGGACCGGGGTCTTCCCGCGGTGCGCTTGCCGGGGCCAACAGGGGGAGCTCTGGAGCAGCCCGCTTCCCGTGAAGTAGAGATGGGAACTTCTTACGAATCTTCACGTCGTTCTCAGAGTCGGTGTACTCGAACTCGGTACCTGGGACACAATACACACAGTCCAGAGTAAAACCCCAGCATACAGTAAAACCCACACTAACAAAAAACACTCTCACAATGCTACTGGAATGTTTTGAGAATGTTACATCATTGCCACAAAATGGCAGCTACATTGCAAGAACATCTGGTGCCATCTGATTGAAATAACTATTTGTGGTTAATCTAATAAATGAGAGAGGTTGTAGGTTCAAATCACAGGTGGAGGCTCCAGTCCTGTTAGTTGGAAAAATGCGAGGAGTAAAATTCAGAACAACCAAATTTGAAACCTATTCTGAGGTACTGCTTCATGCTCAGAGGAGATATGCAGTCAATTCAACATCGCCGCTCAGTGAAATACCCCACTGAACAGTAACCCACTGGCCCTGGCTCTGTGTTCATTTTTTACAGTGTATTTGGATAGACTGGAGTTCTGTGGCTCAGCTCTTATGACTGATTGGTGCACACCGGGAAATTCACAGAAGGTAACGCGAGTTTGACAGGAACTTTGCATGTGCTCCTGACAAAAACAAGGCCGGCTGCTCAGACAACGGTGGGCATACAAAACGCCTTAATTCGATTTCCACTGTTTTCAATAGAAGCGTGATCCAATTCAATCTTCCATCTCCAGCGCAATAAAACGTAGAGTCCGTCAATTCTGAGACGGAGAGCATGGCTCAGCGATTTAAAGAACAAACATTTTGATGATGGTGTTGCATGCTGCCCGCGTACAAATGGGAGACAAGCAGTTGCCACAACACAAGCACTCTCCGGCTACAGCTGGGCGTCGTCATCGTTTTATTTTTCCCTGAAAAATTCTAAGCCGGTGTTTTGGAACTCTATGGCTTTCATGAGAGATCTTTACATCTGCAGTAAAAAGTTCATGAAAAAGACAGAACTAGAGCAGTCTAATCACAGAAGTGTGATCTCGCACCTGAAAGGGATAAAGGAAAACACACCAGCAGTGTGAAAGCTGTGTTCAGCAGCCGGAATGTTCTCGCATTCTCACATGCACTTTTGCAATTTGGGTCATCATAACACTCTGAAGCAGGAACCAGGGACAATTTTCTCCCAAAAAGCGGCGGTTCTCAAACAGTTAACTGCAATCCTGCAAAACTGCAATGTTCGTCTACATTTTGTCAGGGAAAGAAAAGTTCTGTCCCTGTATCACAGGCACATTTTATTGTTTGTTTTCAAATCTTCAGCATGTTTACTTGCTTGTCGTTTTGAGCATAGCTGATATACGCCTGTTGAATAGGCTAGTCTACGTGTTACTTATTCACCAGTAAGGTGACTGACGCCCTATGTCAATTGTATCTTGTGTAGCTGTTTCAATCGCAAATTGTGATCAGTTGATTGGATAAACGTGTCTGCCGAATGAATATAGTGTAAATAACTGCATATGCCGTGAAGATCGTCCAAGATTCAAAATCGTAGCTAGCGTGCCAACATACAGTATATTGTAAAACACAAGAACGTGATTCCAACTAGTCAAATTAAATACAAATTAATAAGCTTGACAGAGGAAAGGGAGAATACCAGGCTCCAGGTGCATAAATAAGTATCCAAAGACAAAGTAAATGATAAGGAATCAACCAAGTATTGTGTTATCTTTGGAGGTGAAGAGAATTAAGGAATAACTTAAATGGGACTGCAGATGGAAAATAGCTAGTAGCTAAATCTGGTGCAAGAGTCTCCTCTCTTTGTTCAGATTAATGTATTTTTGCACATGTTCCCCATTACAAATAAACTTAATGAATGTGTTCAATCAATCTAAACTGAGCAAAATACCCACAGCAACAGAACAGGCACAGTCACAGGCCCTAAGGACTGAAACTAAAAAACCGCTGCCAGTGAGCAATGACTGGGGCGCCAATTAAACGTGTGCTGTTCAGACCTCATTATACAACACTGACAACTCCCCAGGTGAAGCAGTATCTGTTTGGAGCGCCTACAATACCCATAAGACTTTGCCTCTCCTCTTTCTTCCTGGCCTTCTGCTTGGCCTCAAGCTGGATGACGGAGAGGGGGGCGGGGCCAACCGGGCTGGGGAGGGCGCTGGCGGCAAATCGGGCGAGGAGGCCCAGCCCGCTCTCCTCCAGGGAGGGGGAGCACAGTCCGTCATTCCCAGCATACTCATCTTCCTCCTCCTCCTCTTCCTCGTAATCCTCATTCTCCATGAAGTAATCTGTCGGACAGAAATAAAACTGCGCTTGTGAAAGAGCAGTGGCTTCTTTGGAAATTGAAATGTTGGCAGTGAAACATCCACCTCTTTGGCACTGTGTCATGCTACTCCTTGCAGAACGCGAGCATATTAACAGCGGTGATGTATCTTAGCAAGGTGTTAGCGCCTGACAGCATTTACCGGACATTTCAAATGTGTTTCATAGATATGCGCTAGACCTGGTACCGTGGCGATAATTAACATTTGTAATGAGAGCAGCCTCACAAGGAAGACAGCAGCCATCATCCAGCCACAAAAATCAACATACATTGACTCTCTTCCTCTCAAGTTCATACACGCACACACACAAGCTCACTCTGGCATTCATCAGCAGATTCGAGACATGGGAAAAATACAGACAGAGACACAGAAAATCGCAGGGCAGTTAGGATCAGGTGTAAAGCAGAGTGGCATTAGTCAGCAAATATGAAAAGCACAGGGTTTAGCTTGCGCATGCACATTGCTGGGTTAGTACATTGCAGCTCTCAGAGCAGAGCGCAGAGATGTCAAAAGCAAACGATGGTGGAGGTTAATGAGCCGGGATCTGGCCTTGTGTGCATGAGACAGGCCGTGCAGGCTGGGCACACCTTGGGGGGTCCCAGAGGGGGCTCTGGAGGGGCCCCGGGGGGTGGGTGGGGGATATCGGACATGCGCACAGCAATGGTACTGGCTGGAGAGCCTTTGAAGGCATTTGCCCTGTTCAGCCAAGGTTATGTCTCATTAAATCCCAATATCTACAGCCAGCACCACCCAGGAACACTACCCTTACAGCACAATCCTAGCAAATGCTCAGTTCTCCTCTGAGTAGATGTGGATCAGGGTTGGGTTCAATTACTTTTTCAATAACAATTACAGTAATTGCAATCTTTCGTAATTGTAATTTAATTGTATTGAATTTTGTATTGAAAAGTAATTGTAATTGAACATTCTGTCCAGAAAGTTATCGTAAATGAAAAAAGTAATTGAACCCAGCTGATGTGGACAGTACAGTGTTGGGACGTTAGCACAACTTTGACCTCAGTGAAGTCATCATTCAGTGCTCCAGCTCACTGAACTGGAGAGCAAAAAATGGGAGGTTTAACTAAAAGCTTTTATTTGCATGTCATTACATCTATATTGTTTCCTTCATGAAGGTATTTCAGTGTTTTTTTACTGTGTCAGTGCCTAAATGCTTAAATACAGCACTGCAATTATTGAACTAGGGCCTTCTATACCTGCAGCTGTTGGTCTTATAGGTGACTTTCTTGCACAAGTGAAATGAAATTTTAAGCATTTTAAGCTTATATGAGCTAGCAGTCTGTAATCCGGCTGAAAAGACAAGCACAAAATCTCGGCCGAACCAAAAAAAAAAAATCACTTTCAACACTCGTAAAAAAACTAAATATGATCTTCCCCACCTTCCTTGCACATATTCTCTCATCCAGCATGAACAAAAAGTGTTTAGGCCCAACTATAACAAAAGGTTCCCGCACTTGCGCCCTAATGCCATACCACTCAAGTGCAAATTGAAAAGGGCTTAGGGATGTAATCCACAAGCATAACATATGCGGCTTCACTGAACCAACACGATTAGCACGGCAGAAGTGTGTAAAATGACAGCTGTATGCGCTACAGGGTAGTTTAATTACCCACATGTTTTATCGAAAGCAAAAATACACAATGAGATCAATGCCGATATCTTACAAATAAACCACCACATCAACAAAATACAACATGAAAACAGACTTTTTGGGCTAAAAAGCCTATTCTTTAACCCCCGTTTTAGCAGATTTACTAAGAAAATAACCATGGCTGACAGACACAAACATTAGAAAGATGACATATTGAATAACAATAATCGAAAGACAAACACTCTGAAGGGGTCTGAGCGCTACAAAGTAGAGTCCCTTTCTCTTCTCCATTATGGAGTTCATTCCCAAATGGAAACACTGCGCAAGTAATTAGTGACAGACGTGATCAAAATTTTGAAAAGTGGTCACACTGTAAAGAAGACATGGTGGCAGTCCTACTTACAGAGCATTTGGTGCTGTGCCGCTGACTGCCCTACTCCCAGCCAATCACTGTGCTCCTCTTTTAATGCAGCAGGACAAGCCAATGCACAAACTGACAGACATGTAAGCATCATGGGGGGGCGGGGGGAGGGGGGAGGGGGGAGCAGAAATGGAGGTCGTTGCCAAGCAGCTGCAGAGAAAGAGCTTGCAAACTAGAACAGCTAGGTTATTCATTGTTTTAGTTTAGCACAAAGGGAGTACTTCCATTTTCCAAATATCCCTTACACAAATTGCCACTGGAACATGTAGGAGAATATAATTTATCATCAACATAAGTGGACAATGCGTGCTATTTATGTTTAAACACCTGCCAGAGTGAGTTTCGGATCGACAAAAGAGTTCCTCTGATTTAACAATTTTCAAATTTTGGGAAAAAGTATGCATGGGAATGCATTTAAATGATTTGTTATTGAAGGATGCATTGTAAATCTGCCCAGCACTGCCGGCAATATCGGTTTGCTCTTGCAACAAGGCTATTATTAGCTGCCAAGGTTGTGAAACGGCCTTGCGCCTTTTTTGTCATTTCTCAGTTATCTTTTATTCACATGGCATTGGAAACATTTTTTTCTTCAGCTAGACGACATAATTAACAGTCGGGTAGAGCGACTTGTGTGTCAGACTGGATATTAGCACATCCAAATGAAACAGTCAAACACTGCGCGAGCCATTTTCGGGTTCACTCCAAAGGCACCAGATTCAAAGTCTAACAGTGGAAATGTAACCTGCAACAGGATTTTAAGGCCCAGAGCACTGACCCTTATGTATTGCCAGGATATGTAAGGGATATTTAAAAAAAAACAGAAGCACCCAGGAATGAAGTGAAGCCACCTAATGAGCGGACAGCAAAAGCCAAAGACAGAAAGCACACAGTTTTCTTTGAGCAATAACGAAATCACCACGTTTAATAAAGCCCAAGTTCCAAATTCAGTACAAGCATTTGACAAGCATTTTTCGCAAGCAGCCACACAATATTTTCCCCATCATTCACAATTCCACTGACACCTCCATGGAGGAAGCGAATAAAAAAGAATAATTGAAAGGGGACTCCAAAAAGGAGCCAAAGCTATCGCAGGAAATGATACAAGAGAAGACAAATGGCAGGCAAAACCGCCAGAATCAAAGATGGCTGCTTTGGAAAGAGGTGGCCCTCAAAAATGGCCACCGTTCGTTCTGAGCTGTACGCGGTTAGAGTTCGGACTAGTAACCTTGGTCGAAAGAGTCTTCCGAGGAGCTGTCGCCTGCCTCCGTCAGCGATAAACCAAAGTGCTTGTGCGTTCTCTTTCCTAGCGCCTGCTGGAGGCGGGCACTCCCAGATTCTCCGCCCCTCTTCAACGGAGGCCAGCTCTTATTGGACACCTTGCTGCAGAGGGCGGGTCTTTGTGCCCGGGCGGAGGTCGCGCTCAGAGCAGGACGGTTCGGCCACACGTCCGTCAGCTCGTCCTCCTCTTCTTCAGAGTCTGTATCTGCGTGGAAACGGACGCATCAGCTTTTGCTGTTGAGTCCCTTAATGATCACTCTTCCATAGCACAGTTTTCCAGTAAGGAGGAGCACTCTCCATCAGAGGCAATAAGATGATATGCATCACAAAAACCTGCATTAATTAGACCTTTAGAAAATACCCTTGCCTCTTTTTTGACTAAAAATTGTTTTTCTATTATTTCATAGCCAATTTAGACAGAAAGCAAATGAGGTGAGGCCAAATCATTTCAAGATTTTCCAGTGGGGTAATTAACTACAACTTATCAAGTGAACAGAAACTTCAAAACAAGGCATTATTCTTTGAATGGAAAAAAGATGCAAAGTCTCTTTGAAAGACCAAAGCGTTCAAGAGACTTTTATGGAGGGTTACAATACCAAAATTAATTTGCCAAGTTGCCATAGTAACAGCATTACAATTGAAAGGCAGGAAATTGGAACAGTTACTATGATTTTATACCAATTAATAAGCCTGGCAATGTAATTATATAGCTTTATAAGCACAAAGTCATTTCAGAGGGTTAAAACTGACCAACAGCTTTATCCAGAAAGAATGAATTAAGTGCCCAAATAACAAGGAAACAAAGATAATGAACATATGAATGAGTTACTTACTGTTGGAGTAGCTGCTGACTTCAGATCTCACTGGGGAATACAGCGCTTTTTGCTGGCCTTTCATGTTCAAGCAGGATTCCATGTTCTTTGTTTTGGCGGCCATTTTGTTTTTACCTCCTTTAGAAGACTTCTGAAATAGGCTGAGGCCCTTGGAGAGGCTTCGTTTCCCTGACTTGGCCTTGAGCTCCATTTCTCGGAGCCCTGAGAGCCTGCCGCCGTTCCCAGAGCTGGACGCGGCTCTCCCGCAGGGGCCGTCGGCAAAATGAAAGGGGGCTCTGTGGAGTTTGCCCAGTTTGGTGAGCGAAAGGGCCTGGTCCAGTTTGGTGGCCAGCTGCTCCTGCTCGCTCACCCTCCTCTTTTTGCCGCTTTTCATCTGCATCTGCACGGAAGAGCGAGCACAGCGGAACGGTCGGAGGAAGTCACTTTCAGCTCAAAAGAATAGAGCAGGGCTGTGCCACGACAAACAGCAACCCACCCCCAGGAGGCAAGCCCATCCCAACACAATCCCCTCAGGACCTGCTGGCGTTCAGTCTTTATAGTACGCTGACACAAAGCATCAAAGCACTGGTTACAAACTTCATTACAAAAAGCCAACAACATACCTTAATGTTACAAGTGAGTTTTTTGTCCAATATTTCACTTTAAAAATGTTAGCGCTCAAGCTAAACTAATGCTAAATGAGACAAAAAGACTGCATGATCGAGACAGTTCGACCCGATTCAAGATTTGCTCCAGCAGAACAACAATTCCATTACACAAGCAAAAAAAGTAACTTGAAGCAAGCAAATTTCCTGCTGGAGAGAGAACAGATTTTAAGGCTTTTTTTGTATATAAAATTAATCAGCTTTTTCTCAAGAGAAAGCCCAGTTTCCTCTCTGTACATTCACTTTCCATCTCCGAAGGTAAAAACAAAACCCAGTAGACCCAGATACTCCGCTGAAGTAGGGCTAGCGTCCTCTTTCAGACTTACCTCCTGAGCGAAGCTGGAGGCGGCCTCCCCATCAGCCCATCGCTTACTTTTCCTCTTCGCCTTCATGGCTCTCTCTATCTCTTCATCCTCTTCAAGGCTCGGCCCCCGAAATCGCTTCTTCAATACCTCTCCGACCTCAGAGTCCTCTGAGAGGGGCAGGCTCTTGCTGAACCTAACACCACAAGGACATGGCATAACAAGGGGGCATAAAGCTTGGGACATCCATAGAAAAGGTCCTATGCATTTCTACTATACCCTTCATTAAAGCAGAATTCTGGTGTGAAATTGACTTGGGGTGTATTGAAACATGATAACGAGTACTAACCTTTGTCGAATACCCCACCTCCGTACACACGCAAAATTTCGAAATAAATGGCTTTTTAGCCGAGGCTCCCCAACAGCCTTACAATAGTAGTGAATCGGGCATAGCGTTGCCATGCAAAGAAATTGCTATTTTTTTCATCATTAACAAGGCTCAAAGTAGCTCCACACTTCATCGGTAGAATTCCGAGGGCCCTGACATTTAAAACGAGGCACTGAGAACTTTGAAAATTCACAGGTAGTTAATTAAAAAATACTTTAATGCAAACAGTACCTTGAGCTAGTTTCCAGTCGCCTCCATCTTGAAAGTCATAATAAGTCGATTGACGAGCACGAACGAATAGGAGGGCTAGGGGAACAGATTGCAATCTATTTGTTTGTGCTCGTCAATCGACTTATTGGGACTTTCAAGATGGAGGCGACTGGAAACTAGCTCAAGGTACTGTTTGCATAAATAATCTTTTTTAATAAACTACCTGTGCATTTTCAAAGTTCTCAGTGCCTCGTTTTAAATGTCAGGGCCCTCGGAATTCTACCGATGAAGTGTGGAGCTACTTTGAGCCTTGTTAATGATGAAAAAAAATAGCAATTTCTTTGCATGGCAATGCTATGCCCGACTCACTACCATTGTAAGCCTGTTGGGAGCTTCAGCTAACAAGAGTTGTCAGAAAGACAACAAAGCTCGCCGGGGCAAGGTTTAAGTTTTTCTGCACGTGGACGGACGCGGACGTCGGGGGTACTACAATAGCTCTCCGGACGTTATTCGTCCCAGCGAGCTAAAAAGCCATACATTTCCAAATGTTGCGTGCGTACGGAGGTGGGGTCTTCGACAAAAGCTAGAACTCATTATTATGTTGCAATACACCCCAAGTCAATTTCACACCGGAATTAAGTACCTAATGGCAACCGCTATACTAGGGAACTTCCATGATGACCATTGATTCATCAACGAACCAAACAGCTTTCCAGCTGTAAAAGAAAATTAGTATTTAAGCATAGATTGCTTGGAGCCCTTTAATTGTAGTCCAACCTCAACTGTCATAGTCATTCCTGCACTGATATTCAGTACATTCATTTCATTTGACTAGGGTTTAATTTGCATTACAAGCCTACAAAACCTGCTGCAATCCAGTACGTGATTATGTGTCAATGCAGAATATGGGTTTGCACATATACTTCAGTATGAATATACATGTGTAGATTCTTGGCAGTAGTTGATAACAAATGTCTCATAACTGGTTTCAATAACAACGAACGTTTTAGGTTATTGAACGGAGACGATCCACAATAACACATAATGCGAAACTTAGATTGGAGTAAAGCTAAAAATCCTGCAATCAAAAAGGTTTCCTCCTCTCATGAACCCAGCCCACATTACTCACTCACTCATTCTGAACTCAGAAAACAAAGGCCTCGTGTGTTTCAGTTCTCACCTGGCGGTCCTGGCCTCCGGTTTGCCAGTGGGTGGGGAGGGGGTGGCGAGGCTGTGCCTCCTCTTGCGGGGCCTCCCGGGGCCCCTGCGCGCCGCGGCCCTGCTGCTCTCCTCCAGCTGCTGCTGCTTCTCCCTGCAGCCGAGCGAGAGCGTGGGGTCAGCTACTCCTGAGCGAAACATGCCGCCCCTCACGGCCTCAAGCAGCCATGCCGCACCAATGCCCGCCAATGTCAAACTCAGGAAATGGTTACATGAAGCAAATCCGCCTGGCTGGCAGCATAGTCAATTCCACAGGTCTGAGTCTAGAAGCCTTCTAGTACATTCATTCTACGTTTCACACAATTAACTTCAATTAGTTTTACCGACTAGCAGAATAATGGAGATTCAGGCGACTTCAGCAAAACGCTAGTGAGGACTTTCATTTCCCAGATACAGAATTAACAGCAAATAAAGCACAAAGCAGCAATGTACAGTTGGAGAGCCCTTTCAGAAGGCAGCTTTGGCTGTGGATACCATCTGTGGAGTGTGTGCATTTGGAAATGCGTAATTGGCACTTTTCCACTACACAGTACCGGCTCGACGCTACTCTACTCACCTTTTCAGCTTTTCCATTAGGAAAATAGTACCTGGTACTAGTAGGTACTTTTTCTGGTACCTGCTCTCCTGGGGTTCCAAAAAATGGCTGACCAAGTACTAGAGGGAACTAAAATGTGACGTGCAACACAGCAGCCCACTGATTGGTCAGAGAGAATCGTCTCTGCAAAAGACAACTCACTTCCGCATTATCGCTAGGAAACTGGCTTCACTTGCAATCATTGAAACAGGTCCTCAAATTGTGTTTTTGAAACGTGTGTTGTTTTAGGCAGCTTGATAAATACAGTATACTGTGCGTTGTCTTACCTTTCAAACAAGGCTGCGTTTGTTCCCCAATGCTGCTGCATTTATGAAATGTGTTACTTTTTCTGTGACCCTGTTCAAAGCGAAATTGTGTCCACTTCTGTTCCCCTAAGTTATCGTGCTGCCCCCATTTTACGAAAATTGCGCGGAAAATAACTTTATGGATGCTGATGAAGAATTTTGTTCTGAGGAAAGGTATCGGATGAGACGACGCATCGTAAAGCGATAAATTCTAACACTTTGCTATCTCCTGCAATTTGCTTCACGTTTTACCTTCAATTTCAAAGTGAAATGTTTCATGAAGCCTGAATATGTATATTCCATGCCTTTTACGTATATCATTGCTTTGCGTTTTTAGGTGGTACGTCATTAATGTGCAACCGAACTGGACACAACACATGCTGCTATCCTATTCATCAGGACAATGTCAAACAGAAATTACGGTTAAACACTTTAGTGCCATAACATGGTGACAGAAGTGCGCGTTCCCTGATTTAAAAACACAAATATTTCACAAAACTGACGGAATAAAAGTAAATTCGAAATAACTGAGGATGCCGCTGCAACAACGAGCAGATACCCCTGGAGGCGGTACTATCCACTCTAATGGAAAAGCAACCCCAAAAAAGTACCCGGTGCCAAGTAGAGTCGAGTACAGTAGAGTAGGGCCGGTACCATGTAGTGGAAAAGCGCCATATGTTTATATCAGTCTTGCCTTTGCCTTCAGTCCTGATGTTGGACAGGTGAAGGACACTCTTCGCTAGAAGGTGCTTACTTGGCTCGGCGGGAGCTGGGAGTTTGCCAAATGAGTGAGCTGAAGTGGAAAATGCGCTTTATAAATAATGGTATAGGGTGAGAATTTTGTCGCTCGGGCACAACATTATCACAAGCAGCAGCAGGGAAGGAAAGAGAACCAACAGGGACGGAAGGTAAGTGCTGCCGCAGGGTTTGGAGTCAAAGACAGTGGTAATTGAGACGGACAAACAAGTAATGGGTTTGAGGGACACTGCAGATGGAGTGATGAATCAAAAGTTTAGTCTCCACTTTTGGAGGTAAGAGGGGGGGTGGGGGGTGGTGTCACTCACTCGCGCTCCCGGTGCCTCTGAAGCTTGGCCAGCTCTCTCTGCCGGTCCTTATACCTCCTCTGGAGCTCGGCCAGCCTCATGCGGTACTCCACCTCCATGATGTCCATCCCTTCAAGGGCCGATTTGGAGAAGAGCTGAGGAGACACCAGGAGACTTGTTGAGATGGAGGCCTTTGCAATCAAATGGAGGAGTACTGCCACAACAACAGACAAGTGTGCTGGCACTGTTCTTCCACACCTGAAATACACTGAATTATACACTAACTCAACTTCATAAAGCATTAAAATAAGGGCACTAATTTGGGATCAGCTTTGGCTTTTTGCTGACAGTGGATACGACACGTCCATGGACAAGAAAAAGTTGATTCTAAACATAGCTGATTCAATGCTTCTTCGTTGAGAGGTTCCATGAATATGCTCCACAGGTCTTTGTACTCAAACATTTTAATTAAAATCGGTAAGTAAAGTGTTACAGCATACTTGAGGACACACACACATACACACATCCCATAGACTTCCATTCATTACCAAACCCCTTACCCTGAACTTAACCCATAAACACTAAATACCTAGCTCTAATCTAACCTTAACCATGATCTCTAACCCTAAAATAGCCAAGTTGCCTCCTGAGGATTAAAGAATGTCCCCACAAGGATAAAGAAATCGGGTGTTCCATCACTTTTGGGGACATCTGGTCTCCAAGAGGTAGGCATAGACACACAGACACAAACACACACACGCACACACAATCCACATCACATTAAGCGTGTGAAAAAAGAAAAGGAACGAACAGGCCAATGGAACAGCTTGAGAAGTGGGTGGGGCGAAACTCACAGGCTCCTCCTCCTTCTTGTGCATCCAGCTGTACTTCCTGTTTGGGTTGAGCTCCCGGGGCAGGCGGATGGTGACGGGCGGCCTGTGCAGCTCCTCCAGAAGCACCTGCTCACCGGCCATCAGCAGGGCGTCCAGCCCACACGGACCCCCTGCTGCGCACACAGTGCCCTCATGAATCACCACCCTCAATAACTAAAGAGCTGCACAAGGCAGACATTACATTCTCCAAAAACAAAGCAACTACGAGCTTTACCACCAGGTTCATTGTACGCACCACTACTACGCAAGTCAACGAGCATCAGAAAGGAAAAATCTCAGCTGCCTGAACCATTTAGCTTAAAATTCAAAGCCACCATATGCTAATACACTCTCCTAAATGAGAGGCGGCTAGGTCAGCCATTCTGAGGAAAAGCCTTTTGCTTCAATGGCTTTTTAGTGAAAACATAGTTGATTCATTGCCTAGACTGAAGAATAACATCACAATGTAGAATATCAAGTTAGTGCAAGGGCGAGATTGAGAAAGAGATCATATACCAGGTTCTCATTGTGTGTGTGGGGGGGAGAATTTCCCTATCAGGTTTGTTCTGTTATATGAATTATTACAAGCTGCAGCCATGTTGATCTGAGACTCACTGGCATTTTATTACCCCAAACCAGTTTGTAAAGGGACTCGTTTTCCAGGATATTCACATTATTGCAAATGTAAACTGCAGCCTTTCATTGATTTGATTTGATTTGATTTGATGAAATAACCAAAAGAAGAGTGGGTAAGGAGCGCAAATTAGGGATCTCCGACTGGGGGTTTTGCGAAGGCGGTCCGCCCGACCTCGAACGGCCGCCCGGTGTACGGCAGCCGCCCAAATAAAAACCAGATCCGTTTGACCTGTAAAAGTTAAGAAAGTTGCTTTGTTGTGTAGTGGGCAGCCCAGCCACTGTGGGGCAGCACCACGCTAAATGTACAAAACAAGGCTATACAAGTCTGGTGAGGGAGATTTGTCAGTGCATGCATAGACATATTATATACACAGACGCCGCATTAGACACTGGAACGTATCTCAACATCACAGCCATATCACAGAAAGCACCTTGCCATCAACCCACCATAACCAGTGTGGAGACAGACAAGAAACAAATGACTTACTCAATTGTTGAACACTTGAAGCCTGATGTCCAGGAATTACCTCTCTTGAGTAAGTTAAGCCTGAATATTTGTTTCCAGTTGCATCGGTCAATTATACCTTTATGTCAAGAGCGAACTGGCTGTCAGACAGTTAAAGAAAAGAATTTTGTATTCAACCTCCACCAATATCAAGTGAAATCAGTACTTTTTTGGCTCAGCTTGTCAAGCATTCATCCATTCGAGAGAGTTTAGAGTTTTATTTCTAGTGCTGCTAGACGTGGTAATGTCATATAATGCTGCTGATAAAACACCAGGTAGCTAGGGGAAGCTCGGCATGCGAATTCACAATATTAAAGTTACATTATAAACCCCCTTCTCACTAATAAAGCCCCCAACAACAATATATTGGTATTGGCGCCCCGTTTTCAAATAGTTCTGCAAATTAAAAAACCGAAAAAGTGGAGGTTGGATATGGAATTCTTTAATAGCTAAGCTAATGTCATCAATGCGGGCAACATTAGCTGGCAATGAAAGAAGAGACTTTTAACGGGTCTCGAAAGTATTAAATGGTGATAAATACAAATCGGATGAACAGGCATGCACATACCAAAAGGCACCACTGCAGGACCTGAGTAGTAAGTATGCAAAGTTTCGTTAAGATCATGCAAACGGTTTTGGAGTTAGGCTCCAAAAGGAGGTGGGAACGCCAATGCAAACGCAAACTGGAACCAAGGCTAAGATAATATGTCTCCCCTCGCCCTTTGGGGGGGTGGGGGGGGGGTTGGTGGGGGCAAACATAATTGTAGCGAAAACTAATGCTCTTAAAGGCATTAAAAGGCCATTTGTGAATATTGGTCTCGGGTAACGTTAACATTATTATTTATTTATTTACTTATTTTTGCACTCTCCTGCCTTCAGAAGACAGAGGCTAGATTCATGCTTAAACGAGTTTTTACAGTTCCTTACAACAGTGAATTATTTTTCATCATGTAACAAATTCAGTTCATTTTACCAGTCTAACGTTGATACCATAATCCTCTCTTGAGCATCCAATAGCAATCATAGCTTAACTAACTTACCAAGATTCAAAGTTACAAAGTTGAAGATAAAACTTTTTCTCCGTGCTCCATGTGGATCATAAACCCTATAAATATGGCTTGTTGAAATCGGTTGAGAAGTGTAAATGTTATAGATTTAGAAAATCCACCGTTTACTTGCATTTGATTACATGCAGGCCTTGCCCTCCCTGATATGGCAGAAGCTCTAACGTATCGGAGCAATGGGCCAAAGCTGCTAATGTGGTGTCTACGTATATATGTCTATGGGTGCATGTGCGTGGTGTATATAGCAGGTGTCTGTATTGTGGCCAGCCAGATGATTTTATGAATTGAAGTTGAACAGAATTGCTGTTCGCAAATATACTAGCGGGCTAATGCAACAAATGGCGAGTCTCTCACAAAGTTCTTCTGTTTTAACACAAGAACATTTCTTATGAAAATAAATGAGTATGCTATACTTCCAAAGAAAGCCTGATACCCATAGATTCAGAATATATTGGATAGTTTGAACAAACTGTGAAAAATTGACTGTGTTCCCCAGTAGAAATCAAAGTTTTGCACTGGCCAGGTGGCCATACACCGTCCATTAATAGACCGCGTGTCGCGACAGTATGTCATATGATCAGCTGAGCGTCAAGTGTCAGCGCCAAGACTTCAATGAAACATCATCGCCTTGCAGTCTATAGTGTAGTTCGTTTCAGATTTATTATCACTATGTCACTATTCAATTTCAATTTTTCTGAATCATCTCGCCAAAAAAACAAACCGCCACCGATCCCGACACCATAACTCTCCCCACCGAGAGCTTCACGCTTCCGCCCGACCTTGGCAAATCCATTGGGGAACACTGCAAATCAATAGAAACCATTTCCTAAACAACATATTGAAATAATTTTCCAAACAGCAGCAAAGCACAAAGGCAAGAATCAAAAAACACTAAAGCCCCCTTAAACAGGAGGCCTGTTAGCTCCCCCAACCCTTATTCTTCTTTGGTGTCTTGAAGGGAGGTTTGTAAACCTTTTAGCAAAAAAAAAAATAAATAAATAAAATTCCATTTTTGATATCTAGGCCGTTTGCTAATGGCAATGAGCCGAGCTCTGCACTGATTGGCCAGCTAACAGAGCTAGACGTAAGTGCTCAGAAGGACTGTGAGGCGGATGGGTGGAGCAAAGCAGTGAGAGGGGGCGGGGCACACAGACAGGGCTGGTGGGTATGATTCATAATTCCGTTGTGCATTATGCTGAGCAGGTCTGTTAAAAACAGAGAAAACTTAAGTGGAAAATGAAGCAAAGCATAGTTCCCAATGACAGGTGTCATGGAGGACCACCTCTTGAATCATCACACAGCACACTGTTGTGTTGTTCATCTTCCACAGAGTGCAGTTTATTCAGCCAATTAGCCCGTGGATGCGTCACTACTTATTTTACTTTGACAGATAGCACAATTTTAGTACGGCTGCCTGCTTCTAAACATGGGCTCTGAGCTAGAGCAGAGGACGCAGGGACTCTAAGAGAGTGAGATGAAAAACGTTCATCTGCTCACTTACTCTCAGCCCGAAGCACAGAGCAAATAAAACGCTTTCAACAACGCATCAACCCTCTGTTTTAGTCTTGCAGTATTTCAGTCCCATCCTTTCTTCCGCAGTATAAAACATTTTTTTTACTTGATTTCAAATTCCTAATTTTGTTATTGCCCACAAAATTTTCCTATCCCATTGCCAAATCAAAAATGAATTGACAATTTTTTTGTAATTAGGCCAAAATGTGTTCGAAATCAGGTTTAATACTGGAGGAAAATACTCGTTGAGATTTGCTTTTTTGTTATTGGCAGAAAGGAATGAAATAAACCCCCAGCGGTACTAAGTAGCTTTTAGAGCTGCAAAATTTTACCACTCGGCACCAATTTCACGCTAAATTTCCAGACCCAAAATTAGCAGCCATTTTTGTTTTTTCTTCCTTCAAATTCCAAAAGCCTTCTAAAGCAGAAATAAACACAAGTACAGCAGTTATACAGCAGTTATTATCAGTCTTTCCTAGAATAAGTGATGTTAGACTGTATTCGCTTTGTCTTTTGTTATTTAGTTTCTCTGCCAGACTCAGAGTCCAACTGGGTTGAGATTTAAAAATTTGCAAAGCATGCTGAACCACAGTCTGCCTCAAAGAATATGATGCATGACCCATGTCTGGGAGAGGCAGAGATTTTGGTCAATATTCCCCAGAACTCTGCGGTTCTTCAATGTTACAACTCCAAAAAAACTGATGTAAGGCAACTGGAAAAATAATTAATCTCCAACTGGGATGAATTACTGTTATCCATCTCAGCAAAAAGAGCTCAACGGGTCGGACAAAATTCTACCATATTGTACAAGAGGCACTTACGCTGGAAACTGGATCGCTGTCTCTCCAGCTCGAGTTCCGCCATTTCCCCCAGGAGCGTCATCCCCTCGAGCCCCGCCAGCTCTGAGGAGGCAAGACCCAACAGGAGCTCCCCGGCGGAGGTCGACAGGGGGCAGGCCTGCGGGAGCTCGCTGGCGGTCACCAGGGCGATCATGCCAGCCATGGGGTCTTCAGGGATGATGTCAGCAATGGACAGGCTCGGCCGGTGCTGAGGAAGGAGGCTGCGGGTCTCGCAGGGAGCCTCGTCCACTTCTGAAAACCCATCAGCCGGCTGCTCAGGGCCCAGAACCAGGTCTGCTGCCTCGGGTTGGGGGGTGACGGGGTCCAGCGGGCGAGACCTGCCGTCCAGCTCGTGGGGTTCAGCGAGACACGTTTGGGGGTGGTAGACTAGGGATGCAGGGCTTGTTGACGCCTCCGGGGCTGGGACTTCGGCCTCTGGGAGGACGGGTTCGGCAGCAGGCCTCGGGTAGGAATCTCGGCAGCTCAAGGGGGGCGTTTCCTCCAGCTTCACTCTCCCTCCTGACGCTGTCGTCTCCATCGCCTCCCCTCCTGCAGGTGTGGGTGTGATGGCGGAGCAGCGTTCTGCCTCCAACTCCTCTTCTGTTCCCGTACACGTACCCTGAGAGAGGACGGCAGGCGCAGTCGTCTCGCCGCGGCAGGGGACCAGGCTCTCCGGGTCATCCCTGCACTCCTCCAGCCCAGGCTCCTCCTTGACCTCAGGGGTGCAGGGCGTCTGCAGCTCCTCCCGGGGCAGAGATGATGACGGCTCTGCAGCGGTCGGAGAGCGTAGCCGCCAGGGCTTGACATCAGCCGAGGCGGCCGAGCGTTCTGGAGTCTCCGCTGGCAACGGTACATCTGGAGCTAGCCCGTCTGCATCCGCTGCGGCAGCCGGCTGGAGTAGATAGGGGTAATGGCTGCCGTACGGACCAGGCAGTGATTTGTATGGGTAACCGGGAGGAATTTCTACAAAAATAGAAAAGAGGAAGCATTTTAAAAACACTTTCAGCGAAACGCACAGTAATCCATAAAGCGCAAATCCACATCCGTGCTCGGTAACTCCACCGCAGCAATAGTGACATCAGCATTAGAATGTTCAGATATAGATGATCTATTACTAGCTTACCAACGGCAAAGAGCCCGTCTCAGGACTTGCCAAATATCATGGATAAGAACTGTGTTTCAAAAAACTAGAATACGCAGGCAGCCACCAAAACAAACTGGAGAACCGTTGCTATCGGCAGATAAAGTAGCTATCACCAGCCCTACCTTCAGACAGATCAGTCAAAACAAAAGCTTGGTAAAAAGCAAGGAAGCACACTGCAGCTTTTTGGATTCAGCCGAGAATTAATCAGTAATTATAGGTAGCCATTAACTTTGATTAAAGGTGGCCATTTTCAAAGTCAAGTTCTCATTACTTGCCCGCCCTCTAAATGTAAAATTGAGAAATGTAATGAATGCTCTGGAACAATTAAGACTGAGCACCTGCCGTCATGCGGCAATATCATTTTGTTTATCGCTTCAAACTTAGATAAGAGCAAAATAGCTTATTGCATCTCTAACAAAACACGAGGTTACATAACAGTGCACATGCAACACTAAAAAGCTCAGATTATGCCCATTATGTTCTGCACAACTCTGCTGCAACTTGTTCTCTTGTTCTTTGGTTTTCCTCCATGGCAGCACCCCATACTGATCTTCACAAAACCCTCTAGATTTGCTCTCAGAGGGAATCATTTTAGCTGACAAAGAACACTTGTTCAAGGTTCTAGTTCGGAAAAAACATTTTCTGAGACTGTAGAGATGCACCGAAAGGCTGAAACGTGGATGAGCATTAGTTTCTCACCAGGATATAACGCACGGATAGGCGTAGAGACATGGTTCTGAAGGTCCGGCTCTTGGCTCTCACACACATCCACACACTCTTCTTTGGGTGGGACGGGGGCTGGCGGTGCAGGGGCGGGGCTCACTGGGCGGGGAGCAGGGGTTGAGGGGTGGGAGTACGACGACTCTGGCAGCGACTTCTCCGCTTTGGGCCCACATTCCGACTTCATGGAGGTGATGGGGGAGGGCAGGGGCGGCAGGGGCGTCAGGGCCTTGCTGTACGAGGGCGTGGGAGTCGGGGAGCGGGACGGCAACTTTCGGGACGATAGATTTGAGCCTGCCCTGGCCGAGATACCCTGTTTGCCACTGTCAGCAACCCTTTTAGCCAACTTGTCCTCCATTTCGGCTCTTTGTTCGCTTTCCTTTAACCTCTCCTGTAGAGCAGACAGAGGAAACTGAATAATGAGAAGCGAATGCACACCTCCATGACAGAAATCCAACAGAGAACTTCTGCACTTTGTTATGAGTACACCAGTAATATAACAGGAAGTCTGATCACCAGGATACTTCACAAAGCTCGATTACAGTCTGCTGGAGGGTTGTGAAGACCTGAAACTGATCTTTCTACTTTGGAGGGTCTCAGGTTTTACTCTGTAATCCTGCTCCGTAAAACAACTAGGTTTTCCCCGCGCAAAGATGGCGGGTGTTTTGGCGCCTGAGGCGGCGGTGCTCACCGCTAGCTGCACGCTCCTCTGCAGCTCCATCACCTGAGCGGCCTGCTGCTGGATCAGGAGGAGCTCCTGTTGACGAAGGAGCTGCTGCTGGGAGAGGAGGTGCAGCTCCTGGGCGTGATGGAGGGAGGCGCCGCCCGCCCCCGGGTACAGCCCCGGCCACAGCGGGGGGCTCCGCTCCATCAGCTCGGCTGCTGTGGAGGGGAGGACCAAAGTTAGCGCTGCGCTAACTTGCAAAGCAAGACTAACTTAAAGGTCCCCCATTATGTCACCAGGTGCACAGTTATTACAAGCCATTTCAAAATCTTTCCCCCTCCTGACATCACATGGGGAAGCAACTAACCGGAGACAAGAAGAGCTGATCAACTTCAGCCAAGTAGTCAATCAGATTTCATTATTCTGGATGGTCACTCCTGCTTGTGATGTCAGGAAGGGGAGCTTTTCAATGGGCTCAAAATGGCTAATTAGCTGTGCATCTGGTGGTATAATAGGGGACCTGTAAACCTTCATGCAAAGCTGAAAGATACTTCACCACTTAAAACACAAAACCAGCAACTGCATAATGTTAAATGTATGCCTAGCGCCATTAAAAACGCCCTCCGTGAAGTATCGTGGCGCCATTAAAAATGCAACCGTGAGGCATCTTCCTTGAGGCTGCGGTGGGCAGGGGTCGGTCACCAGCAGCAGTGCCCGTTTCCCATTTCTGGACACACAGCCAATTTTTGACCAGTGAGTGCTGTAAGCCTTGTCATTTTCTTGAAGCTGTTGAATTTTGCTTTTTGGGCTTTTAATGGTTATTGACCACAGCCAAATGAACAAGAAGAGCACCGCCAACGGTGCATAATACGCCCGTCATGAACATGGATCAGGAAGTGGACAGACAACATGATACCAATATCTAACAGACAACAGCCCAATGTGAGCTTTGACCTTTGTCCGTGACCTTGACCTTGGAGGGAGGGCCGTAAACATGGTACGCGACACTCCGCTCAGTGATGGTACACGTGTGTGTGAAATATCATGGATGTATCTGAAGCGGTTGAGAAGTTATGCTCCGGACAAGCCCCATCTGGGCCCCATGTGACCTTTGACCTTTGCCAGTGACCTTGACCAGGTGAACAAAATCATGGTGCGCGACACAGCGCCTAGTGATGGTGCACGTGTACGTGAAGTATCACGAATGTAGCTCTAGCATAGTTATGCCCCGGACAAGAAATTGCTAACAGACAACAGACAGACGGACGGACGGACGAGGGTGATGACATAATACGTCCCGTCTTAAGACGGGCGTATAATAACAAGTCAAGTGGCACTGAACACATCACAAATTACTCAATGTCCGTTATTATTGAAGTGTTCGGTGTGTCCACACTTTTCCTTATTTCAGTCATATCTCACTGGAAAAAAACAATAAAAACCGCTTTGTTTCTTCACTTTGCAACAAATACAGTAAATACCTCGCGTGTGTTTTCTCAATGGCACCAAGTATACCAGACTATGCAGATGTAGAACACAATCTTGGGCCATAGAGGGCATTGGGTATGCAGGTTTTAATTCCAACCAGTTGCTACTTTTCAACCAATTGCTGCGGTTGTGTTCAACAATTAGTTCTCTCATCTCTGTTTGAGGTCATTAATTGGTGCAGTCCACAAGATTAAAAAGCACTACTCACACTGACAACAGCAGATGATTGGGAACCACTGCTGCGCATCATTACAGGATTTAGGAAACCATACCAGGTTAGAAAAAAAGCCAATATTGTTGGTGATGCACAGAAACGAAAATATAAGTCACTGTGGGGGTTTAATGGCAATGGTTTCGAATGGCTGCAAGGGGAAAGAGCAGGTTGTACCGTAGTGTGGGAGGTGCTCCGTAGGGATGACCACCAGTTGACCTGACTGGGGGTCCTGTGCAAACTGGTAGGACGGGGGTATGGAGCCAGGGAGGGCTGGGGGGTATCCTGGGGGCAAGCCTTGGTGGAGAGAGGATGGGCCCAGTCCTGTTTCGACAGAAGACAGATATTCACAGATATCCATCACTTGTCCAAGCTGAAGGTCGAAGGCCCAGTATGACAGACCATGATTGAAACCTAGCTTAGCCTTGTTACAGACTAAATTCATTTTGAATAAGTATTCAGTTCAAGACAAAGCTTCATTCGCCTGTGAAACCAGTCTTTAGTTAGTTTCACCATTTTGCAGCGAGAGATCAATGGACTTCTCGTCTGCTGAGAGTTATTGCGGTTTGTGTTTGAGCAAAAAAAAGTCCTTCAGTTACATCTAGATGGAATTCTGAACAAGGGAACAACTGTACAGGGAAAAGTATTAGAACTGAAGTCCCTGAACCATTACCGGCTTTTCCAAACTGCTCCGCAGATGAAATCTCTCACAGATTTGCCTACTCAAAAAAGGGCAATCAAAGCAATTCATCACCCAAGCACTGCAGGTAACATCAGATAAGTCGTTATTAAATTACCTGTCCAAGGAGAGGCTTATTACACATTTGAAAATTAACCCGCTGTCAAATAGTTCAATAAATAACATTAATTGGTTCACACTCACATGACCGAATTCAGCATAAAACTGAAGAGACTCACACTCGCATTAAGGCCATGTTCAGATAAGTTATTATTCAAAAGGTTATTATTCCTGATAGCTTTTAACAACACTGACGACATTTCAATATTAAAGCAAGTTGAATGTAGAAAACGAGATGCCCATAAAGCAATATCAAATCCACAAGTGGATCATAAGGAATTGCAATGAAACCATCCATCCATACACGCTTAAATCATTTTGCAATAAGCTTCTACATGTGAAAATAGCGAGTCAATGGAGCCAATTAAGCAGATTTTGAGACCATACAGCCAGGAGGCATTGGAGCCAAGCATTAGACAATCAAGCTGACAGTGAAAGATTGGAGTCAAGTGGGTTGGAGCTAGTGGAGTCTACAGGAAGAGATTCAAGTCAGGTGTGAAACAGTGAAGCCACTGGCGAAAGAACGGAGGCATTGAAGCCGACCAGCGGAGCCGATGGATAGTCTTACCATAGGGAGACCCCGAGAGGGTCCACATGGAGGGTCCGCTTGGACGGGGCAGCCAGGGATGGGACATGACGTGTGAGGTGGGATCGGGGGGCCACCTGCTGGCGCTGGTCAGGGGCGGACCTCCCGTCACCATCAGATTGGGGTTGAGCCGACTGGGCTCCGGCAGGTGCATCTGCGTGTAATCTGCCAACTCCTTATTCTCCCTGCAAATGCAAAAACCAAAAGAATTAAAATAAAGTTCTCACACCGAGATATTAGAACATAGGCAAATCCAAACTTGCAGTCCAAGATTCAGGAGTCGTACAGCACGAAGCTAAATAATTATACAGACTCCAGGCAAAACGCAGAACATTCCGCGTCCATTGGGGCAGTGAAATGCATTCTCATCAACTAGTCATAGTGTCGCTCTAGAAGACGCCCAGCTCAAATACTGATATACATTCCAAAGACCGTCCTTTAAGGTTGTTATCTGGAGCCATTGCAAAACAAAACCAGAGCTAGGTTTCTGTGCTACAATATAATCTCCCTATAATCTCTGCAGACGGCAAATTATGTTGCCAGATTAGATCGAGTAAAACAGTGAAGGAACCTTTCAAATAAAACAACTGCGCTACAAATACAAGCTGCTGGCACAAGACAACAGAACTGGATTTGCAACTGAAAGGCTACACATGTCATTCCTGGCCAAGAAAATCTGATGCAAAATGCTACACCCACATCTTGTTCTTGAGTGTCAAACGGGCCATTTCGAGAGATCTTAAGGGAGTGAGTGTGCAGGAGAAAGCAGGTGAGACGAGGAGAGATGCGGGAGTTCGAGCGGGCCAGGTTAAAATTGAGGAGTAAAAGGCAGAGACCTCCTTATAAAAGCTCCGAAGCTTTGGAGTGCTCCGTTCTAACTCACAATCACTCTCTATGGTGCAGGAAACCGACAAGACAGAGGCGCACAAGCTGAACCACGCACTGGCGCCTCGTTAACAGAGCGGCCGCCGGGGTGCAAGCACCGTATTACGAGCGTCGCCTGGCAGTTTGGCACCAGGTAAATTGCCTTGCGGAAAGATCCGTGCCTCACACGAGAGGCATTGCTTAAATGTAGGGCCCCACTGAGATAGAGACAGGCAGTTTATTAGCCACCAATTTCCGCAGTCAGGGTCCTGCCATTTCCCGCCACCAGTGAGCTTAATGCTTGTAAAGGGGAAGCAAATTGAGACAATAGTTAAAAATAAAATCTGTCCTTAAAAGAAGTTAATGATGAAAGAGAAAAAGGAATTTTCTCATTTTTTATGTTGATGTACTTATTTAAGTCGACGATGGGAACTGAAGGAAAATAAATGAGCAGAAATCAACTGGTTTCTTAACAAAACGGGCCTTCCCAGGCCTTTGACATAAGAGCGTCTTTTGCTGCAAAGACTCAGTTCATGACAAAAGACAAAAGCTTTCCCATGGTGCAGTCTGGGCAAGCCTTGGCAAAGTCAAAATTGGGCATCCATTTTGTTGCATATGCTGAAGGTCCCCTCCCACAGCCGCACAATGAGCAGTGTATAAGCGCCTGTGGGCAGGCATCTTTGGACTTGCACAAGCTTTGAAGGTCTTCCCGGGGAGCCTTGGATAACTGATGGGAACTGAATTCCTTTTAAGAGTAACCTTCAAAAAGACCAACATCCTGGGCTTTATTGAGCCTTATCAGCAACCTCCACATAACTGCTGGAGAAAAACCTACAACCTCTGGCAAAAATTATGGAATAACCAAATGCAGACGACATTCATCCAGCCTTTTTACTTCATAGCAAATAGACAGAACGCAGATGAGACAAAAAATTTTTGTTTTGTTCATTAACTTAACATTTAGCCTGCATGAAACAGACCTAAAACAAATTAGACTGAATTATATTAATTAATGACATATTTTTTCAGAATCAACTAGAGGATAAAAATATGGAATCCCTCAATGTTGTGGAAAAAAATATGGAATACTTAAGGGAAAAAAAAAAAAAAAAAAAATTAGTACTCCTCTCAATTAGTTGCTACTCCTCAAAGGCTTCTATGACGGCTTAAATTATTTGTGGCATGACCTTTACTAATAATAAAAAGAAGAAAAAATACTCTCCATCAAGCTGGTTCCATCCTTCTTGAATAGCAGTTGACAGATCAGCTTTGCAGATGGGTCCTCGTCATTGAACTTTTTTTTTTTTTATTTCCACCATTAATTTTCAATTAGATTGAGTTCCAGACTTTTTGCTGGCCATTTTATTGAGTTGATATGCCTTTCCTGAAAAAACAATTTTACACTCTTTGCTCTGTGGTTGGATTCATTTTCACCCTGAAAAATGACTTCATCAACAAACCTATTTTCTATTAAATCAGAAAATGGTCCAAAATTTAAATTGACACCTGCACATTTAGTGTTGAGGTAATGATTGCCATTCCACCTGGTCCTTTACCTGATATGCAACTGATGTTATCAATGAATGGGGAGATTTTCATATCTTCATATGTTTCATTGGAACATCAGACAAAAGTTCCAGCAACATTGCCGTGGCCAATGCAGTTTTGGGATTCATCACTGAATATCACTTTCATTTAATCATCCACACTCAATGATTGCTTGTCTTTATCCCCCTGCAACCTTGCTATCTTCCTTTTAGGCGTTAGTACTGGTTTTCGTTTTGCTTTTCTGTTTGTAGATCATTTCATTCAGCCGATTTCTTACAGTTCTGTTGCAAACACTGACTCGTGTCTGTCCATTTGCTTTTCATTCATTTTGTTGCACGTTCCAAAGCATATTGCTTTGAGTTTTCTGTCCTGACAGTTAGAGGTCTTCCGTGATCGATCTGTATGACGTTCCCATTTTGTTTATACTTGGACTAAACTTTAGACACATCTGACTGAGAACAACCAACGTCATTCGCCACTTTTTGAGTTGAATTTCCTTCTTGGAGCAGTATTATTATCCATTGTTTCAGTTGCCAGCTCTCTTGTTGGTGCCATGCTTCTTCTCAATTAGCAAAGTCCAACACCTCGTTAAGGTCTGGTAGCACTCTTTGAAATTCCAACTAATTTGCATATTCAGATTTGTCCCGGTATTTCTTTTACAAATGGCAATTACAGCATGACTCCATGTTTTCCACAACATAGAGGAGAAATTTGGGAATCACTCAATTTGACTATGAAAAAAATATGTGATTAATAAATGTAATTTAATATAATTTGAGATGCATTTCATGCACCCTAAATGTAGCCTCTCACCCAAAGCGTTCTGAGAAAAACTAGGACTTAGCTTTGACCACTTCCTGTTTCATGGTTCTTCCTGAGTGTTTGAACCAAAAATTAGCACATGACTGCACAGCTGACCTGCAAGGGACTGAAGTCTGCAGACCTTAAATTATGCAGTTAAGCAGAGAAGCAGAGTACAATCTTCGATTCTGATATTATAAACCCAACCAACAAAAAAGCAAATTTAGACCGAATGACCTTCAACTTCAGCGCTCAGGCATCTGCCCCAGGCGTTATACAATAAAAAGTTACACTGGGGGCAATGATCAAATCCCTGCAGTGATCCAAAAACAACAGCCTCCCATTCTCCCTCAAATTTCAGCTCTGCCCCATTTTGGCTGCACTTGGCTGAGAGAATTATTGATGCATGGAATCACGTTGCCAGGGATAATGCAGTTACGACCCCAACGTCTTGCTCAGAGGAACAGAATGTATTGGAACAGACTCGGAAATACGCGGCCCATGAGACACAAAAACATTGGCTTTAAGAGGCTGGGAAGCTGTCAGGGGAAATTGCTCAATTTTCTTCCGAGGACATAAAAACATACCAAATGTGTAACAGCATTACTGCCTGGGGCAAGAGATTTGTTTGACAAAACGACAATGGCCAAGTATGAGGATGGTCTCACCGACCGGAGGGGGGGCGGACGCAGGTACATTTTATAGTTCTGACAGTTTGCACATTCTTTTGGGTATGTTTTAACATCTGCATCTAGTTACACGTGACATTTTCCATAAAAATGTCAGTCTGTTAAACCAGATGCAAAGACACAAACACACACACGCGCACACACACACACTCTGTTGTACCGCAACAACTTCTCCTGTTCACGTTCCAGTCGGCCAGGCAGGAGACGGTCCTCTCGAACACCCTCGTCGCCTCTGTCCTCCTCCGTATGCCCTGATCCTGAAAGGAAAGATGGGTAGTGGGGTGATTTTGGAGGGAGAGGTGAGAACTCTCAAAATCCAAATATCAGAAGAGGGCGGGTTCCAGATGAAACCTGCTACATGCATTTAGGGTACATCAGCTGTCTGACACTCATATTCCATTCAGCCTGCTGGAATCAGGCTTCGCTATCATTTTTTCCACTGCGTTAGGGAGGAAACGACACTGGTAATCTGCCAAAGTTCACTGACGGGAAGAGAGTCACTTCGGCAGAATTCGGGAAGCGATTACAGTCTTCCACTCATCCCAGTTGTCACGCTCCTGCTCGGTGGGCTCTTGCAAGAGACTCTGCCTATAGACTCCTCAAAACACAAGCAACTGCTTTCCAAACTTGAGGCACTCCTAGAGTGCAAACCTCCGCCAAGGCCGCACAGTCCAAATCTTGGAGAGCATTCATAAAAATAAATAGATAATTAAAAAAAAAAAAAAAAAAAAAAATCTGCTGTTTGAACGTCTCATGGTTTTGGCATTGAGTTCCAGAGGGCAGTCATAATAGACTACACATCCCAAGGAAATGTGGTTACATGTAGTAGTAGTAATAATAATAATAATAATAATAATAATAATACATAAATAAATAAATAACCAACAACAACCTGTCCTCTTATCTTAGAAAAAAAACAACACAGCAATTTGTCGTGGACAGAACAATGCCACATTTCATATGTCAGTACTATGAGAGGTAGACGATCATTTCACATTTTATCATTACAAAATAAGTAAATCATGAAACCAAATCAGGTTTTTGCGAGGAAAGTGTGTTTACCAAGCTAACGGAAGATAAACAGGAAAAAACAAAAAACAGCCTTGACATAGGTCTTCCTTATGCAACAAAAAAAATCAAGACATCCCTTTCCTTCAAAGCAAAGAAAAGTAACAACAAAATCATCAACAATGCTATGATTACAGTGTGAACATTAACGTATAATTTGGCTATAATGATCATTACAGCCTCTTTTTAACATCCAGCAACAGTAGTGTCGAATCGATCATACTACTCAGTCTTCCAATGGAATAGCTAAAAAAGGTCTATTGCGAAGTCTTTTTTCCGATATTTGGTAAAAATTAGACCAAGTGGCAAATTCTTTTCTTTCAGAGACATTATTCACACCGACTCGAGAGAACAGAACTCGCTCTACCTACCATCCTAGATCAGCATTCGCATCGTTTTTGTTTTTTTTTTAAGCATCTTTTATTTGTTATTTTTTCATTGTGGCAATTGCTGAAATTGAAAATTTTTAAAAATTACAAACTTAATTTCAACAAATATTGATTCTCCCAAACATTTAGCCTCTCAGAAACATTCACAGGTTTAAAAGGAACAACCCTAGTGCAAAGATTGATGGGTGGATGGCTAATGGAACAGAACTGCACTGAAAGACACGTATACACTTATATTAAACCTAAGCCATGATGTGAAATTACAAATGATGTCAAAGCTACTGAAAATGCAATATCTCTCAAGTACAGATTTCTATGGTTGCAGGCACAATGAGCGATGTCAGAGTGCCCATGACTGAGGCAATTTAGGGGACAAAGAATTCAAGCTTTTAGCATATCAAGGCACAGCTCCGGTATTCACTAGAGACTTTGCTTAAGTATATCGAAGAGAGAGAAGAAACAGTCAGCAGATCACCAAGACACCAAGATCTGCCTCTAGGTCACCAAAAAAAATTCTACACACGAGCCTAATGCCACACAAACACTGCAGCATAATATACAGATAGCCTGCTTTCTAGATTCTAAAGACTCAATTCAAATAGGCTGACAGAATTTTACCCCAAATATACACTAGGAAATGCTTGAATAGCCTCCCCCACCCTGCCCACCAGTTTTCCTTAGGCAGATCCCATTGCTTAGCAACAAACCCAAAGGGCCATTAGAATTCAGGGCTTGTTTGAAGCTCTTATTTCTGCTCAGTAAATTAAATTTAATGTAGCCGTGCTGTATCTTGGCGGAGGGCTCAGGCTGTTGTCTTCACAGGGAAGGACACTGTTGATTGGCTAAGGGAAGCTGGTAGTGAACACGGGCCAAGATCAAGGTCTTACTTTCACCAAGGTCACAACCATTCAGGAAATGCCACTAGGGAGGGCAGGGAAATTATCTTCACTCCATTAGTCTCTGGTAATGCTTTTTATTACGTGATTGAAAAATGAGCCAAGTATGAAAGGTGAGCATTTTCATGGAAAAAATAGAGTATACTTGCACTTATAAGCGCAACACAGAAAACTTCACACCAGGCACTGTCAACGAATTTTTGATATTCTTTGGAGACTCTGTTAAGCCGCTATTAATTCAAAGACTGCGTTGGGAAGCAAGGGTTGGCACAGCTACAGATAAGGGAAATTTGCTATTTATCCAGCGAGCTCGAAGTTCAGCTGGGTGGGACACTGCTAGCATGCCCGCCAGCAAAACACCTGAGCAACACCTGACTTGCCCCAGTATATCCATCAACTCTGTTAGTCACCCAGGAGACGGGATGTGCACTGCACTATAGCGAAGTGAAGTAATGCCACTCACTCACCTTTTATGCTGCCCATCAGGGGGCGCTCTCTGTCCCCCAGGCCCAAGCCAGGCTTGCTGCCATTTTCCCGCTGCCGTGCCACTGCGACAGCTATCCCCACCGGAGGGTGGCGGACCTCCACCTCCCCTTGGGAGCCGATGCTCTCCCGGCCGAAGGACTTGGCGCTCTCTGGACGCTCGGGGTCCCGTTTCAGCTGCTTCCCCAGCTGATGTGGCGGGATGTGCAGGGTCTTAGGTCCCCCAGGCTGGCCACCCTCAAGTTTCATGCTGCCGAGGCCCCCAAAGGGACTTCTGCTGTCCGACCCTGGCCTTGAACTGGTCCCCTTGGCAAAGCTGCCGCTGTACTTGATCAGGCTCTGCATGGCCGACACTTCCCTGTGGGGTTCCGGGTAGAGCTCCTTGGGGCTTCCCTGGGAGCTCCCACTCGAGGCAGTTCTGTGTACCCCCGAGTGATCCAGGTAAGCATTCTTGCCATCTTCTTCCCCCCTTAGGGCCTTCCCATGCTGGGCCACAAGGGCGGACATCTGGCCAGAGGCGTATTTGTTCATGTCAAGGGGTTTCCACTTGTGTTCTGTGGATACGACGCCCTTGGGTGAAGGCTGTTCCGGATGCAGCCAGGTAGGTTCCACACCTGCATACTTTAAGCCACCTCTCATCGGCGCCCTCTGGATCCGGTCATGGTCTTGGCTACCGTTTTCGGACTCAAGAGCCAGTTTACTAGGCTCTTTGGAGGCGGTGCTGGACAGTACAGAGTCTGTGTCTGGGCTGCACCCCAGCTTGCTTGTATGCGCTTCCGAAAGGGTCGGCCTCCTTGCGGGCATACAGTTGGACCGTATGACCGATCCCTCTTCTCGTAACGCTTCAGTACTATTGCCATTGTAGGAAAAGGGCTCGTGGACTGCGGGAAGCCGAGCCAAGTCCATGTGTATCCTTTCTCTGATTGCCTGCCGATTCAATTCCTTCTCCCCTTTCCTGCTACTCTTATTTTCTCGGGTGGTGATTTGAGCAGGCCCCAGTCTTTCCTCATAAACCTCAACAGAAGGCACGAACGTGGGTGCAATCACCCTGTGTTCTCTCCCGGGGTCTTTTGCGGCGGGGTACAATGGGTACAAGCTGGGCGGAAAGTGTGAGGGAAGATGGGGAAGCGGGAACGCGCCTGCAGGTACCAGTCGGTGGGGTAAGTGGGCGAGGTGACCATGAGGAGGGGGGCTGGCTCGAGACAGGTGCTGAGTGCTGACTGAGGACATTGCCTCTGGGTCGCATTTTTTCGCCCTTTCCCCATGATGCAGGGTACTGGGCCTAGTGTTTTCATCTTCATGGCTCTGGCTCTGAGGAACCCCATCCTGCTGGAGTCCTGGGGGCCTCAGTGGGGGGGCACCGCTACCATTCCGACAGTTGCTGAGTGAGGACGTCTGCAGGGGTATGCCAGGCCTTAGCTCCCCACCTCCCGGCCCCGATGAAGGGTCACTGATGAAGGGTGAGGCTTTCTTTGAGGGCCTAAGGGGGCCATTAGATCTTCTCTCATCATCCGTGAGGTCCACTACACTGCGGGGCCGAGACTCTTCTTTTGGCCCATCCTCATCTCTCAGGCCTCGGGGAAGGAGCTCACCCAGCTCAGCCCTGCAGAGCCTGTCCTTGTCCCGGGTAGTGTCCTTCGTTACCCTGCCATGAGGTGGGGCCTCCCTTTCTCTGGACAAAGTGCTCGGAGTGTGGGCTGCAGGGGTCCTGGAGAGGGCCGACTGGGAGTGCAAGGTTGAAGGTCCTCCATGACCTGGGAGGTAGAAGCCCTCTGAAGAGAAAATTTTGACAAATCATCAATGAACTCTCAGAAAAAACCCAAAGGCATTGATGAGACCCCAGAAAACTAATACCCAGCTTCCACTGGTCCCAAACAAGGACAAGATATCAGCTAAAACAATAGGCATTCACAGTTCAGACTGTAAATTTTCTGACAGTCACACAATTTTAGCTTTTTTGCTCCAGTGCTTTGGGTTTGAAAACATGAGGTTTAAGTACAGAGTGCAAGCTTTAATTTAGGGTACTTACACCAATGCTGCATGAACCACATAAGAATTTCAGCACATTTATATAAATAACGACTGTCCCTATTGAGAGCAATGTACATTTTTAGCTTTTTAGGCCATTTTCAAGAACTTTCCCTCTGAGAATCATTCCTCTTTCATTCCATCAAGCCTAACCGCATGATGTATGCCTGCATGGGTCACCCGACCACCGAACGACCCACACGAATGCCTCCTTTTCGTTCAGCGCCAACTGGAGTAGAAACAGCTTTGATAGCAGGAACCAATAACCGTTGACCCGAATAGCACTCCCCCAACATGAGGTCTCTGGGGCAGAGTTCTAGAAAAATCAGGCGATGCAATAAAACCTTCCATAGCGTACTCCAATTATGCAGTGAATGGACAGGCGTGTGCAAGCACACATGACCGAACTCACACTTGGCTGCCCGGAGCAGGGAGCGGAACATGAATGCATTAGAAATAAAAAAAACTACACATACATGCAAGAAAAGGAGCAGTCAGTTTAGGCTGGCGTATACTCGCTGCAATAAAACGGTTCATAAAGCCCCGCTTGCGTATCACCACTTTAACCTTTTGGGAAATGATGCAAACAAAAGGAGGGAATGGAGTAGCCCACTTGACAGCGGGGGGGGGGTTCCGCGCTGCATTAGAGGAGGAGCTGGAGGCGGCACACTGACCTTTCGGGGGCTCAAAGAGAGGATGCGGGCCAAACTGGGCATGGAGGGAGCTGCTGCTGCTGGGGTGCTCTAGGTGCCCCAGTGGAATGTAGGAGCTGGGGTACAAACTGCCGGGCAGGTGGGAGAAACCTGAGGACATGGATACCGCAACACTTCAGTAAATTGCCAGCCAGAGACCCTCGTCCAATCAGCAATCCCACAATGCCCAGCCCCCGCAAACTACAATACAGTTTCAATGCGTAAATTAAAAGCAATCGTTGCGAAGTAATGTCCAAATTGAAATGCATCAAAAGCAGTCAAAATACGCAAGAGAATACACACAGAAACCTGAGAGGAAGTTTTTACTTAGATTAAGACCTTTAACCAAGTTCAACCTCTATCCTCCCTAAAGAAATTTTGCGGCTAACTTAAAGCAAAAGCATTAGCAGGTCTAGCACATTTTCCCTCCGACACAGAATTCTTTTAAATTTACTTAAAGATAGAACCAGTGCCTTGAAATCATGCTCAAAAATAATGACACAGAGTGCTTCAACTGCTGGAAAGATCAGAAACGCGTCAAACACCCTAGCTGGAGGCAGGGAGTGAACTCTGAGCGACAGCCCTCAGGGAAGCGTGGAGCCTGCCCTTCGACATCTCAGAGCTGCTGGTGCTGCCGGCTGTGGGGGGTTTGGGTGGGCGGGTACGTCTGCAGGGTTTCACAACTGATAGCGACAGCAGGGGTTATATGAATATCTAAAAGAGAGGCCCCAGACAAAGGAATTTATGCTAATAAAAGGAGGGGCGAGACAAAGCAACGACACCTGGATGGAATAGTTTCTCCTCTGTGTTGTTTGTGTTCTCGTCCAGCGACAGAGCCGGCTGCGCAACAGCACCTCACAGGTAATGGCAGTTTTACCCCAGAGGCTGGGAAGGGCGAAGTAATCATACAAGAATTTCGCAAAGTTGAGAAGGTCAAATGGCCAATGCCCCTTTCTCTAAGAAATCAAAATAAGAAAACTGTGGAATATTGTAACTGATCCACCACTCAAACTTACGTCCAGACAAAACAAAAAGGGCAAATCAACATAGGAGGCTAAAGTGAGCATCCAAATAACAAACAAACTTGTTCCTGGCACAAAAGTGAAATGATGGAAACAACGTCACGCGGCGGAGACATATTATTTTAAGCTCAAATGCTCAGAACACAGTTATTCCCCCCCAGCCCTCCAAAGATTAAATATTTAGGAGCACACGAGTCCAACACACATCGTTGATAATGAATTAGTCCTGCAGTTGGCACATATGAATTTTCAGCAGCAAATGCTCCTAAACTGCAAGTACGAAAAAGCCCAGCGGAGTATTTTTGTGGAATATCACCCTGCGCAGAATTCCGCATGAGAAAAGTAGGGAGTATCGATTCACGAAGGTGAAATACCGGATTGCGAAGAATAGACATTGCAGCATTAAATTCTCACCTTTAATCGCAATGAGACGATTTAGTTCTGTCTAATCTGGTTCAATACTGAAGGTCCAAACCTGTGGTTACGGCAATTCATTTGGTGGGGGGATGGGGAATCGAGTCAGTCAATATAGCATAATCCCTTCCAACTGCAATTGACATCCAATGTTCATAAATTTCATTACTGTCCGGCAATTTCACCCAAAATAAATTGGGCCATGTGTCAAAAGCTGTCAATTGAAGACATTTTGCAGCAGTTTGGAGATAATGGTAGGGAGGTCCTCGGGGGGCAAAAGTTCAAAGGTCAGGTCACCTTAATGAGTGTTACCACATTTGCATGGTGGAGGCAGAGGGGGGGTTCAGGGGAGTGGCAGTTATTCTGAGGAAGGGATAACAAACACACTGCCCCAGGGAGAGGCACAACGCAAAGATAACTTTACACTTCTGCCTGGAGCATATAAGCTCTGCGGTGGCGACAGAAATAGATCTAACACGAGTTAGGAGCGCGTTCAGGAGTCTAACCTCATCACTCCAAGTGTGAAAAAAGTTCTATTATTATTATTTTTGTCTAATGACATCATAGGCTGTGCTCATTTAGAGCCGCCAGCGTTCGTAAAGCGGTGACCAGAGCAATGCATGAAGAAGCGAACGCTCAGCAACTTCTTTCAACAATGAATTTCCATTTTTCATAGACCGTGCAATTTTCCACAGCCCGTGCCCACATGCTTCCTGCAGCGTTAGCACTGATGTGCTGCTGATTTCTCCCAGTAGCATATTACTGATTTTATACAATTTTCATTATTCTACTTTTGTGGAGTTCCAGTGAACCATTTCCATGCAAATTTCTACATTGAATAGTAAGTGTACTATATGGAATTTGCACCATTAAACTTCGAGGTTTAAAAAAAACTTCGAGGGGGGGGGGGGGTATTTTTAATATTTTTTTGACAGCTTACCTTAAATTGCAAAAATTGAATAATAGTGTAAAAAAATACAAGTAAGGGAAAAAAAATTCTCAATGATTTGCTATTCACCAAGCATGTAGGCCAAATACAACTCAACTCTTCATGGGTTAAACTTGAGATATAACCTTTTGAAGGGTATCCTCAAACTTAACTGGTCACAAGCACCACCATCTAAATATTACTTCATGTTATCAGCATACCTAGCACTAGAAGATGAAGGAGTAAAGCTGTGTGAAGGTATGCCACAGAATTGTTCCCTGTACTTGATCTGTGTGTGCGCGTTCTTGTACTTGCTATGTACTGAGGACTTGAATGAGTTTTTAACCATCAAAGTGAAGTCTTTTTTGGGAAGTAAGGATATTTCAGCCAGTCCACACAACTACAAAGGCAAATTGTGACTTATTGGTTAAGGTTAGGGTAAGGGTTTGGGTTAGGCATACATTGCTTATTGTTAAGATTAGGAAAAGGCAGTAGAGACGCAGGAAGAATGAATAGAAATCAATGTAATGGCCTCACAAAGACATTAGTACAAGGATGTGTGTGTGTGTGTGTGTGCGTCAGTGAGTGAGTGAGTGAGTGAGTGAGAGAGAGATGGGGGATATTTGGAGAGAGAGAGTGTGAGAGCGAGATGGAGATGGAGAGCGCACAAGAGAGCGAGAGAATGAGAAATGGGCTCAATGCATGATACCATGGAGAATTGCGCTGGACACAGTAAAAACCAGCACAAGCCAAAATAATGAAGGATTGTACAGCACACAAAAGACAGAGTTACAGCCAGTTTTACAGCAAATTTGGGAGACGTACAAATACGCTGGAGGCATGGATTCATTATGGCTGGAACAATCAATTCTAAGGATGAAGGATAGGAAACAGGGGGCTACTGGCACAGAGCCAGGAGAGCAGGAATATTTGGAACGTGAACTAAACTTAGTAAAACCTAATACTTGACAAAACAAAATTTAGGCGACCGTCCTTGCTAATTCAATTTTTAAATTAAAGCTGCAAGCAGCGTTGAACGGGCCCTCGCACCCTTGTGCACTTAGGGGGTAGTGGTGAGATCCTGATGGGTGCAGGTGTGCTTGGTATCTAGATGATCTGTTCCAAATTTGAAGTCAGTCGGTCGAAAACCCTAAGAGGAGTTAGTTTTAAAATTCAAAAATTCAAATCAAAATGGCCAACTTCCTGTTGGGTTTCAGGCATGGCTCCAATGAGTTTTTTGTATATCTGGGTATGATACATATGTCTATCGAATTTCGTCGGCCCACGACAAAGTAACCAAACTGCTCACTTCCTGTTAACACCAGGGGGCACCATCAGTGAAGTGGGAAATTATTATACCCTGACGTTCAGGGCAGAGCCATCATCATTTCCAGCAAGTTTTAAGCTGCTACGATCAAGTATGTTGGCGTGAGAACATTTTGAAATTTTTCGGCGAGTTGCCAATTTTTGTCACGCCCTAGCAGCCACGCCCTTTGACCAACAGACATGCAGAGCACAACTCTTGATCAGCTTGGTCTCTAGATGATCTTTAGTAAATTTGAAGTCAATCGGTCGAAAACCCAAGGAGGAGGTCATTTTAAAATTAAAAAATTCAAACCAAATGGGTGACTTCCTGTTGGGTTTACGGCGTGGCTCCAATGAAATTTTTTGTATGTCTGGAGATGATACATGTGTGTACCGAATTTTGTCTGCCTACGAGAAAGTAACCGAATTCCCCAATGGGAATTTTGAAACGTTTAGGGGGCGCCATTTTGGCATTTTGCGTCGACCATAAACAAGCACCCAAAAATATCGAATTTTGGATCTGGCCGGACAAATGTGGAAAGTTAGACGCGTTTTCACAATTGGGAAAGGGGCGAAATTGGCCTTTGAAATGTCGGAATAATAATAATAATAATAACTAGGACTGCCGCGGCAGTACTTAGGTCTTCAAGACTTCCGCTTTGACTCAGACCCCAAATCTTATCATGTAAAATTCTTCAATCAAAAGAACAGTAAACATATTCCCTTTTTCGGTGAAGTAGAATGTACAAAAACGGTGAAACATGATCTTGTATTAAATATATTTATTTAAAAATAACAAGCCAAATTGACTATGGGTTTAAACAATTTTCAACAATATTGTTAACAATTTTAAACAATAATCATGTGTAAAATTGAATTCAACTATCTCTGACTGGGAGTCTCTCTGTGCTGCCTTGCACTTGCATGGGACTGGCTCCCAGTCTAACTCTGTCCCATTTTAAGAGCTTTCCTGTCGCAAGTAGGGTACGCATCGCATTTTGCGCCTTAACTTTCAACTTTTATATCATATGGTTCTTAAGGGGATTGTAGATCTCTCCATACTGAACAGTTTGCAACAAACGGATTTGAAATCGGGTGTATTTTGGCTGAGATATGACTCTTTGAACGTGTGCTCTCCTTACACTTGCCAACTTCAATGTCAGATAACTCAAAAACTATAAGAGATATCGTTCTGAAAAAAGTACATGAAATGTAAAATTGAATTCCCTACAGATGTTATGTAGAACATAAAGTTGTCCGATGCATAATTGTGACGCTAAAATTCACGAATCGTGAAATTCATGAAAAAAATGAACTTTTGAGTATAAAATTATTTATTAAAAAACCTAAAAATTTTTATATGATAATGTTCTTAAGCAGATTGTTAAACAGGACGTCTTAAACACAAAGAAAGAATCAGTTTCAAAATCGGTTGAAAAATGTCCGAGTTATGCCCCTTTGAAGATGTAGCCGAAAATTCGAATTTTTCCCGTGGGTCAAGTTCAAGGGGAGATAACTCAAAAACTATTTGGATTTTCAAAATGCCTTACACAATTTTTAAAGTCCACTCAATGTAGGTTAAAATGATATATAATAGAAAGCTGTATGTATTGCGGTTCTGGAGAAGAAGATTTTTAAAGACGGGTGGGGTCAAAACCGGGAAGTTCACTCGGAATTTCAGTTTTTATTTATTTACGGAAAAATGAGCATACCGGCTGAAGTTGGTCATATGATAAAAGTTGTAGAGCATGAAGAGACCGACCTGAGGAATTTTTCAAAATATTTTTATCTCTTATAGTTTGAGATATTGCCATTGAACGGTTTTTACGTTTTGGGTTATCTCCCCTTTTTGGGGCAAAAATTCAAAAATCGTGCCCTGTTATGCACAACTACATCATAAAAGCTATCATTTCAGAAAGTTTCATACAAATCGGTCCAGTGGTTACTTCAGAATTGTCCGGACAAAAACGAGGTAGCAAAATAATAATAATCCAAAATTTAAAACCAATAACAATAGGTCTTCAGACATTCGTCTTGAAGACCTAATAATAAAAAAATAAATAAAATAAACCAGTGCGATTTCAATAGGGCCCTCCGCAGGTGACTTTCAGTCGGCTTGGGCCCTAATTACACGCAAATGGACTGTACAGTCCGGCAGCCACACTCTTAAATGCTGCACATATGGTTTCAGGACTTCTGACAGGAAAAAGAAGCTGCAAACTGGGTAAACTCCAAGCCAAATGCAATCAAGATTTTGAACCCCGAATGGACAAAGAGGAGCTTGAGAACGGTTCCCATCGTGCGCCTCTTCGCTTTGTTCCACAAGAGCCAGGTGCGCCCTTAAGAATAAACACAAGCGTTCAAATACTTTCACAGGCAGTGGGAACACAGCACACTTCAATGTCAGCCATTCATCACGCTTCAATGCCTGTCGAGCTAGGAAAGCACTTTGAAAACCATGACAAGGATTTATTAAGAATTCAGACCGGCCCCCACCACAGCAACTGCAACAAAGGCCTGGTGTCTACAGGCGCTCCCAAAAGCTCTTCTAATGAATAATGCATCTACAGCTACTCATCTCTCACCTCACCCCGCCGCCCTCTTGCATGATATAGGCCTATATACAAACATGCAGTTAGGTCCATAAATATTTGGGCATGGACAACATTATTATTTTAGCTGTTGACAATAGAATATTGGCGTTAAGATTAGATCATAAATAGGAGTACATTCAGCTTCAGTTTGAGAGTTAACACATCAGAAATGGGGTGAAGGGAGCAGGAGTAACAGCATTTTTTAGAGAGACCCACCCTTTTTGAGGGACTGAAAGAATTTGGACAATGGGATGCTCAGCTGTTGCATGGCCAAGTGTGCCTTATTCCCCAATAATTTCATTTAAAAGTACAGAAAAGGTCTGCAGTTTGTTTCAAGGGTTTCATTTTAATTTGGAACCTGTTGTCATTAACTCTCAATGTGAAATCCAAAGACCTGTCAGAGCAAGTAAAGAAAAAGTAATAATTGGGCTGAAAAATAAAAAGAGAAACCATTAGATGTGAACGCCTGAACCTTTTGTATATTCTTAAGAATGAAAGAAAGCACCAGTGATTTACGGAATACAAAAAGGCCAGGAAGATCACATAACTGTGGTGGCTGACAAAAGATTGCTCTCCCTGGTTCATAAAACCCACTTCACAACAGTTGGCGAGATGAAGAACATTCTCAATGAGGTAGGCTTACAAGGGCCAAAGTCAGTAATCAAGATAAAATGAACTCCGTCTTCTCTGAAGTTTAGCATAAACTACTGAAAAAATGTAAGATTCCTGTATAGTTCAAGAACAAAACCCCATTGAGAAATAAGATTGACCAACACCAGAAAGACTGGTGGAAGGAGGATATGGATAACTACTCATGATCTGATAACACCTCATCTGTGAGTGGTTATGTATGGGCATGTATAGCTGCTAACTGAAATAGTTCTCGTGTATAGGGCTACATCACATGCTTAGATTCAGTCAAATACATTAGAACTAATTGGAAAATGCTTTACAGTGCAGATGGACAGTGACTTGATTATAGCAAACTGCAAGAACAACCCAACATTCTTTCAGGCAAAGAAGTTAAACGCCTTTGCGCAGATATAGATGCTGGCGTAAATTCCAAAATTTCATTTCTAAATGTCTTGCTTCACTGGAACAATTCTCCAAATTCTTTGTGACGCAAGTATTGAGTTATAAAACCTAAATAAGCTAATACACAACAGGAAAAATGGGCAAATTTTTGTATTCTGTGCAAAGGGGTTAGTGGTCATCCAAAGGCAAGTCAATCACATGACTCGAGTCCAATTGAGCGTGCATTTCACTTGCTGAAGGCAAACACCCTGACAACAAGGCAGGAACTGAGGTCAGCTGCAGATATGGCTGGGCAGAGCATCAGCAGGGAAGAAGCCCAGTGTCTGGTGATGTCTATGGGTTCCAGACTTCAGACAGCCATTCAGCAAAGGCTTTGTCACACAGTATTGAAAATGGCAATTTTATTATTGATCGTCAGTTTGTCAAAATACATTTGAGTCCCAAAATACTGAGGGGGCTGTGCATGAAATGGGCGTAATTCGAACATGGTTCAGAAATTATTTCTGAAAAAAACTCTTAAATTGAAGATGAAATTCTGAACTGCAAGCACATCTTGATTTTTTTCTTTTAAAATCCATCATGGAGGCAAAGAAAAAGGTGTCTCTGTCCAAATACTTACTGGCCTAACTGCATGTATATATCCCCTCTTTCTTTGGATTACACAGCTTAATTTCCCTTAATTTCCTACCGTTTCTCCGCTGCATGCGTGTTCTTTACACACCAAGACACCACTCGCCCCATACTTGCCTTAATGGTATATTATGTACATTTTATATCTGCCCACCCTTCATTTGGATTACAGAAGTGTTTTTTATATAAGTACATTTTTATAAGTACATTTATAACCCTCTCAGGGATACTGAAACACCTGGGGTCAGAAACGAATGCAGGGCAGATTGAGGGCTCAGTGGCGTGGCCCTGCCTTTAGCGATCTGCCCAAAAAAAATCCTGTGAGACTGTCCCTGCCAGTACTGGGCCTTCAGGGGGCACACCCCACAGCCAAACGCAAAACCCGTCAAGAAGAACGCACCCTGGGACTCGCAGCTTGCAGGGTATTAGAGATGAGGTGCAGAACTGAAGAGACACAGCCCGGGAACCCTTCCCAAATAAACACTGAAAGAAATGGGGGCAGCTACCAAAATCCCAAATTTGTAGCCCTCTCAGAAATTGCTCGCTCAAAACACATGGCCAAAATGTCAAACGGGGAGCATAGCAAACCAAGGAAATTCATAAGGGTGCTATTTTTAAAATGGCCGAGTCAGAATGATATTCGTCAGCAACATTTGAGTCCTGTGCAAGTACTGCATAGCATTGTATTGACTGGTCAGACAGTTTGTCTTTGGAACAGAGACTGGTAACCGTAGAGTTGGCGGGTTCAGTACACAGTGGGGCTTGGGATTCTGAATCGATCAGGAGAGATGAAGTTGGGAGGAATTCTGCTTTTGGGCCCTTGAGCAAGGCCCTTAACCCCCCAAAAACACTCCAGGGACTTTACCCCCATTTATCTTAATTTGACCTCACAATTGTACCACCTGACATTTTCTCCCAGTGCATTCACATTCTCAGTGGAACTTCTCTGCTTAAATAAAGATTAATAAAAAAAATTAAAAAAAACCTTCCACAAAGCTGAAGCAAAAGCTACCATAGTGTAATTGCTGCACAGTCATTTGCTTCTTATAATCTGCAGGATTTTGCTGACACCATTACTGCCATAACTGCTCCTCCGACAGTCCGACTACCCTCGTTCCTTTTTAGGCCAATATCTATGGAGATTCCCAATTCAAAAATTATTTTCATCAAGGTCTAATGCCAAACTTGCTCTGCTAAACCTCTCCCAAAATGTTTCCAACAAGCAGGACTAAGTCTCTGCATGGCTTCACCATCATTGCAAAGACTTCTGCAAAACAAAGTGATTGCTTCACGTAGTAAAGCCCTTTTTCCACCCCTAAACTTGTACAAGCACATCTATTCAAACTCATTTCAGCTGCAGAAGAGCTTTCTTTGCGCAATCGAAGTAGAACAAGAGCCGCCATTAGAAACCGTTCATTACAACCGATCCAAATCCGAAACAGCCCATCATTTCTCCTGGCATTCACATTACCCTCATCCCAAGGCCCTGGCGCTCTGCTGACAATAAAACCAGCTCGTTAAATTTAAAACGCTCAGCAGTCCTCCCATCTGCAGGAGCCACTTTGCCTCCTTTTTCGAACTGTGACACACTTTCAAACTGCCATGGCTCGTTTGATACACAGACAGGCGGGGCGAGAGGTCGGCAGCGGACGTTACCCTCGTGGAGGTGGGAGGCCCATAGCTGTGCCATCTGCAGATTTGTGGGGTTGGGGGCTCTGAAGGAAGGGTCAGAGGTCATGGGAGCAGGTCCTGCGTGCGGATTGGAGGAGCCCACGTAACCGCCGAGGAAGGGGGAGGAGCCAACTGGAAAAGCATCGCCTGAGGACGAAAAGGGAAGAGAAGCCAGATTAGATGACAGGATAGCGCAGCGGTTCGGCAAACAGAAGTGCCGGCCGCTAAAGACGCATCACCTCGAAGGCACTTCCTATAAAATCATCGCTGCTCTTGCTCAACACATACCCGTGGTTTGACAGGCGACTAAGCCGAAGTCTCAAACCAGTTTGGGCTATGACACACTGCAATTATTTTCTTAAAAGCAAAGGAATGCATTTTTTTCAAAAGAATTTCAAAAAAACCCACATGCGTAAATCGGTCCCACTTGTAAACAAATGTCAAGACTAATTACCATTCACCGTCAATGTTATGTTAAGAGTCACTACAATGGTCACCAGATGTGCAGTTTCAATAACAAATGTCTACATAGAAAAAAAAAAAAGTCTTTCATTCCTCAACCTTGACATTTGCACAGCGAGGGAGGCAAATGCCTTCCTTTCAGCTCGCAGACCAAAGAGCCCTCATAAAAACGGACACGATTGTCATAGCCATGTCATCCAAAGGAAAAGTAGCAGACCATTCAAAAATACTTGTAAGCGTCAGAACAAAAGGCAATAGAGGTGCGGGAGGGGGGCAGATAGACCCATTGACGACCATTTTTTTTTCTTTAAAAAAAAAAATCTCTTCCCAAAAAGCAGCCACACAGCCACACACAGCCTCCCTTTTCAGAGAGTGCATTTGTGGGCTGCCGGGCTCGTAGGAACTCTCCTCTCATTTTGTACGACAAATTAAGTTGTCAGACCCATCAACCCAACCGGCCTAGTCTACCATTACTGAAGGCCTTCTGAGCAAGGGCTTCACCCAAAAAAGAATGCAGCAATTTCCCCAGACACACAGCGCACACCCCTTACACAAACCCTTGATCCTGCTTCTCCAAACACACTTTCCACATCAAGGAGCAATTTTGCTGGCTCTAAGTATAGAGAATAAACCTGCCATTCTGCTATAACGCCGCTGCCGATTACCACCGCAGTGCTCGATCCCCTTGACAAAATCGTCCAGCTCCGTTTCATTTCATTAACGACAACTGTCCATCGCTGCCCAGCCATGAGATCAGAAAGCTATTCAGTGCGAACAAATCGAAAAGGTTGATTTAAGCCTCACAGTTCTGATACAGAAGCACAATAATACAATTGTGAAAATCTACAGGAGCCTCCTTTAGTCCTACAGTTGTCTAAACATTCCACTGCAGCCAGCAGGGGTGTCCAGACCAATATGGTTTTATCTTAGTCAAGCATGAACACAAAATAAAAGGCCTGTAATCAGTATTTATTAATGTGCTTGAAATATAACCAATGTCTGGATGATTAAAAAAAAAAAAAAAAAAAAAAAAAATATCACATTCAGGGAGGCATTTCACTTTGTGAACAAACTCCATTTTAATCAGGATTTGTTAACAAGCAACAAAAGAATTGCAAACCACACTCTGTTCAAACAGGACCTTTAGTGGCCTACTACTGACGTCAAGATAATTTGCCAGTGAGGCCCAGGTTAAGTTAATCAATTGCACATGAAAAACGGGTCAAATTTCCAGACTTTTTGAACACTGGGACTGTTGAGGGCAGTAAAAGGGTTACCTAGAATGAGAAACCAGAGATGAACACTCAAGCCATAGTTTTAAAATGATGTTGGACTTGTACATATCTCCCGGTTCCCATCAGTCACAAAAGACACCTCTTCAACGAATCCCAGAATCTAGACATAGCTACTTAATAGGAGCACATCAAGTTCTTTATTTTTCCTGGATAAACCAGCAGTACTAGACCTGAAGAAAGAGAGACTCTAATGTCGCTTGACATTGTAACATACAGCAGTAATCTGAACCATGTTCTCTTTGAGACACAGCAGCTTGATGAGTGAAGCCCAGAATGAATGACTGCTTTAGTCCATAAAATGGCAGACCATCCACATTCTCTATTAGGCAGCTGGATAGCCGGTGGGTCAATATAAGGAGATCAAAGGGATTTAACACCTTTAAAGTTAAATATAGTTATTGCAATCTACAAATGCATTTCCTGTGAAGTAGCAGCCAGGAAATCTTTAGCATACGTAAATACTGCATTAGCACAACAAGGAGGTGGAGTTGCAATCTATGAATAGTAACTAGGGCCATTGTCTCCAGAGGGTCAACAGACAATTAACCCTGGGGGGAGAGACTGAGCAGAGATAACCAGGACCATTGAATTTTAAGTAATGGTTAGCAACAGCTTTAAGACTGTAACAAACTTGAACTGAGAGGTCGGTTGTGCCTATGCACACGAGACGTGACAGGAATAAAATGAGTAGCCATAAAACCGGACTCAAATGGTTGCAGGTACCCCGTAACTGGAGTTCATGCTGGTGACACATGGTATTTTGAACAAAGTGCTGACTGATTATGCCACAGCGGGAAGAGTGAACCGCCGAACTGGTCATTTTATGCCTTTTTCGCGGACACCGGAGCCCCATCTGTGAATAGGGTTGGAAATGGTACGGCACGACTGCAATTACAGGGCCCGCATAAGCAAGCAAATCATGCCGACTGAGCCCTCTGCTGTAGGTTGAGAAATATTTCTCTCTTCCCACTGCTAGCCAGCACATGCAGACACACAAGTATATTAAAACTGATTATGAATCTGCACTGTTTTCATACTTAACCAGGTCCTGACCAGGGACAATAATAGTATGATTTAAGATAATACTTCCCCTCAATACAATTAATAGGATGGAAACATTTTCAAGCTGCTCTTCTGCCAAGAGGCCTGGAAAAATGTGATTTTTGAAGTGTCCAACAGGCAAAATCATCAAAATTTACATCCAGGAATGGTTTCACGGAATACCCCTTAGCCCGATGTCGAAGTTTTTGGAGACGCCCGCCCGCCCAACCACACGAAGGATAGCAATACCCAGTCAGCCTTTAGGGCTGAGGGGTAATAATAATAAAAACTGCGGCAGGTGACAATGTAACCGAAGTTCAAATCTGCAACGCCACATTTACTGTGCATCACGTCGTTCACAATCTGGTTGTCACCTTCCCTTTCCAAAAAACAAAAAGCCAAACAACCCTGAAACAAGTGGCATGAGCACATGCACATATTGATTACCATAATTCTTTATTTAAACTTAAACAAATCTCAGTCAAGGGAAGACCTCTCCAACCTACAGACCTGTTATTCTGGCCTTTGAAAGAGACAATTCAGCTGTACCTTCATATTGTTGCACCTTTAGCCTTATTTTACATTCTGTAAGCAAGATGCTGATGGTCCCAACCTCAACAAAGGCCCATTTCGGGTTTGAAGGGGGGGGGGTTAGCCGTCCCTTCGATATAAACAAAATGAGTTTTCAATGTTGGCATTGTCCACTGTCGTCTTCTCATTCACACTGCACAAATGACAATAAACCCACACTGCCAGCACCAGAAACAGCACTAACCTCACCCTCTGCTCAAATGTGCAATGACCAAAACCAAACAGAATCGTCGACCACGTTGTTCCACTTAACCAAGCATCTGTGAGTGTTTATAGTTCACCAACACCATAGTCTGTGTTCACTTGATATGAACTAAGAGCCAAAATACTCAGCGATCCAAAATCATTTTCAAACCGTCTTTTAAAATCACAGAGCAAAGCGGGTCAGGTAAAGTTTGGGTCAAATCACAGAGTGGGAATGAGCAGCTCCCCTCAAGGCAATGGCCACAGGGCACGGCTGCAAACTGCCTGAAATGGAGAGCCGGTGGGAGAGGAATGTCCTAATTGCTACCCCAGAGGATCAGTGCTGAGCTTCGTCCAATACGCCTGACAGCCACATAATTAAACACAGCTCAGAACCAATGTCTGAATCGTAACAGCAGTTGTATAATTGTGAAAACACAGATGCCAATCAGTGAAAGACTTTCAGCAAAACGAACCATAAATGGGGGCCATTGAATTGCTCGGACCCGCTGCATAAATATCCTACAATCCACCATTTCTGCTCAGCCTCATTTGTTAAACCTCACAGTAATGACACTGTGGTGCAAGACCAAACCCAGGAAATGCACGGCTCTTGGAGAAAAATATACGTTTCTCAGAGCAGATGGATCTCACAAGTATGAGTGCAGCATTTATTCCACAGCGTCAGCAAAATTATGGAGTCAGTGCAACAAATTTTGATGCTTAACCTGGAAAACACAAAACTCCCATGTGTTAGCCCATAAAACAGGATGAAAGAATGGAATTGAACCAAGCTGCTGGCATTTATCACACCAAGGGAAATCAGACATTTGGCTGAGGAGATCAGTTGAAGAGGATGCATATAAATTGAGGTTAAAGTGTTTTTACAATAGTTGCAGCGCCCTAGAAGAAAATTACCGTTTTCTTGTGTGGTTGTGGCTGATAAATGTTGTTCCAAACTTGCCAAAAAGCTACTTTTGATAACTGATCAGAAGAAGCATGAATCTGTCAAATATGCGGGGACTTGCAGTCTACAAACACCATAACATAAAGCAAATAGCATACAAGCAGAACAGATATTCAGGGCTGCCAACTTTCACGCATTTGCCGTGAGATTTCGTGGCATATTCACATTCTGGTGCTGTAGTCTTCAATTATTCAATTAATGCAATGCATGAGTTTCATGATTGTTCAAATAGTTTAAATAAAATAAGACAATTGAGAAGTGTTTTTATGCTATTCCATTGCTTCCAACCCCTGATTAAGGGAAAGCGTGAAAAGTCCGGAGTCATAATTGATTTCCATCTTACTAGTGGTGAAATCTGCCGTAACGCACGTGAAACTGATAAACCTCCATGCACAAGGACTTCAATTCCGCCAGAGAATCTCTTACAAACGCACTGATTGAATAATTGCCGGCAACAGCCCAGGAACATGAATATGCCACTTAAATACAAGCCGAATACATGGAAGTTGGCAACCCTGGATATTGCCTGGTTTTCCAATGTAAAATGGGCATCTGATGCATGTCACAAGCCAAAAATCATTCTTGCATACCAAAGAAATGGCCAAATGTTACAAGGCAGTAATATCTTTTGCATGACTGAACAATGGGACCAGGCGCTTAAATTACTTCAAATTTAATAAGCTAGGATGCAGATCTCGCAGGGTACACAGTCATTCATTCAATGAAAATGATAACAGCTTTCATGCCCGTTCACTATGATGTGAGATCGCCACATGTCTCAAGGACACCTTGGTTTTCCCTCACACTGACAGTGAGGTACAGTCAATAGTAGAGTTCTCTAGCCAGGCAGAGGAGGTGCAAAAAACAAAAGGTTTCACTTCTTGTGTGGAAAGAGAAGCGATTACTTCAACTCAGCCACACAGTAGATCCGAATCAAATGATATGGTGTGCCAAGGCACAAAAGAATAAATGTCCTAATCCATTTAAAGGCCACAAGCACTCAAGCTCAGAAACACAATGACCCCACTATGTGCTAATGAAGTATTATCCATTGATGGATTTCCAGAAAGTTGACATGCAACTTGCCCTCCAAAAGCTTAGATCAGTTGCAGTCAACCCCAATTGTCAAGAACTACGACATATACTGGTTACTGTCGTGACTCAGCATTAAGAGGTCAATTACAGCAGTTGATTATACAGCTAACTCTCCTGACCTGGCTTTCTAGGGTCTAAACTGAGTGGCAAAAACAAAAATCAGCAAACCCTGTGGTTCTCCAGTACTAGGATTGGCCATTTCTGGTTTAGGTCTATAATAAGGGATGTTTTTTTTTCACAACAGTACAATTAAGTGGCTAGGGAAATAGGGAAAATATTTGTCCATCTCCTCCTTATTTAAAGTGGTACTGGATGACCATTAACATCAGGGGTCCCCAATCTTTCTCAGAAAGGGCCAGTGTGGGTGCAGGCTTTCATTACTACCAAGCAATTACACACCAGATACTACTAATCAACTCCTGGACTCTTTGCTTATAAACTTGATTAGTAACATCAGGTGCTTAGCTGCAATGAAAGCCTACACCCACACTGGCCCTTTCTGGGAAAGATTGGAGACTCCTGATTAACATAATAACAAAAAAAAAAAAAATGGCAGGAGAAATGCCTAGCTTCTGAGCACTAGCACAAATAACTTTCTACAAAACCTCTCAAGGTCATCTCCCTCTTTTGTCTTCCTTTTCTTTGGTATCAAGTTATGCACTTCGTAATTTGGAAACTTGGACAACAAGCCATAATAGCAGAACTTGGGGAGACTTGGTCTTCAATTCTGACAACAACAATAATTTCTTGATGCTAGTTTTCACAGCCATTTTGTCAGCAAGATGAGACTCGGGCAATTTCATTCGTTCCAGCTTTGCAGGGACTTGTGAAGTCTATCATATGACAGTTTATCAAAGGAAGCGATGGGGATGAACTCCGCTATCACACTTAGGACAACATGAAAAGAAGGTTGTATGGGCTAGTTGGAATGCAGTAGTGACAATTGGTCAGCTAGTACAGCACTAAGAGAACAGATGAAGTTCAGAAGAGTAAAATCAACAGCAGATAAGATCCAATTATTTTCATTTGCATGCGTTATATTTCCATATCACTCTCTCCAACTCAGAAGACTCAGACTCTTCAGAAAGTATCCAACATCACAGTAAATGATTTCTGAAAGTCAATCTCAGTCATGAATGATCCCGCTGGGTCAAAAAATATGAACGCAAAAGAGCAGTCCAAAAAAAAAAAAAAGAAGAAGAAAAAAAGAAAGAAAAAGCACACCTGCAACAAGTGTCAAGCTAACCAAAAAGCCTTCAAAATTTGTTGTTTCACTGCCACCTTCAAAAAGGAGCACCCAAAAGAAACTAATATAGGCTGAGAAACATACTGGTGTGTACACCATTTTACAACCAAGTCATACAACAGAATTTTACTCAGAATAGAAATATACCAATGACTTCTCATATGGGCATACAACAAAAACCTGGATAAAAGCAGTATTTCAGGTTAGCAAGCATAAGTAAAGTTTAAATAAACTTGTAACAAGACCTTAAATTAAGTTTTTGCGCATCTCTGTGACCTACATTAAATGCTTTGAATGATAAAAAAAGCTAACATTAGGCCTTAGACTCTTCCTAACATGAAGCACTTATAGTGGTGTGTTGGCCCAAATACACCATTTAGATGGAAGCAGCACATTTTATAAGTCAGGTAAATGTGCTTTGCATGCAAGTATTGCCCACATAAACAAAAAAAAAAGCCAAAAACTAGACTAGACTAGTAATTCTGCAAAAGTTTACCTTCTTGCTGATTTGTACATTCACTCAGGCTTAATCCCACTGCCCTGCTCTGGTGCAATACTCCGTCCATTCTAACCACAAGAGAACAGCAGGAAATTACTGCAGACGAGAGGCTTCTGTAATAATGGCTACATGCAGTAAAAAATGAAAAAAAAAAAAAGAATGTTTTTTTTTTTTTGCTGATGCACTGCTTTGTAACTTGCGCTGCGAGGTGGAAAATCTACAGTTTTGCAAATGGTCTTACAGAGGAAACACACTTCTGCCATAACCACTTTCCTCGGGTATGGCCATGTGTCAGGATTGGTTAATGTTAGAGTAATGGTTTGTGTGGCCTCTGGCTTCTGTATCAACAAGTCTTGTAGCAACCAATGAATAGATCCTGACCTGGTATCATAATTGAAGTTGGCAGTCAACTGGTTTGAGAATGACAAAGGCGTGTGAGACCACGCATCCGCGAGCCAGCGAAAATAACAAGTTCACGACCAAAAACTTGCTGGGTAGCAGTTTGCATATCTTCCTCCCCATCACTGAACAAAACACAGTCAGCCGTTCTCTCCACATTTGGTAGAATCATTATAAGAGAGAAGTGAGGACGAATTTCCTTCGGTGTCATCGGTACTGTCAGGCATGCGTAGATAAATTCACCCGTCCAGACAAGCCAATGTGAATGAGGAAAGCAGCACAGACATACCTGCTTGGAGAAATACTGCAGGGCTAAAACATAAACAACTTTTATTCCATCAGCTTGGCAGGTGGCAGTAACAACATAATTGCAGTGGTTACCGGGAATTTGTCAGTCAGGTGCCATGGGTGCGCTGCTAGAGTGAGCTTGTCGATAATGGCAAAGCCAATAAACCAGTTGAATATTTTAGTGTAAGAATACCCTCTGTGACCACTGTGGGTGTTTGTGCTGTGAATATCCGTTCAGAACTGAATTTAGATGAGGGTGAGGCTTACTGCGACAGGGAAACTGGATAATAATGTCCTAATGTTTCTGCTAAAGTTTCAATCATAGACCTCACAAACGACAATAAATTGTGGCATGAATTACTATTCAACCATTCAGTTGCACAAATAAACTAAGTGCTTGACACAGGTACTCAGAACTTACTGCACGAGCACAGCCAATTTTGTTTTTAAACGCAAGCCTACCATGCGCCATGGAAACCAAACTTGTCCGGGCGGGCACTTTGAAAACAAGGATTAGCACCACTGCTTGATAGATGAAGCAAAAAGGCTTGACTTGCATTCTGGGTAACACCCTACCAGATGAGATGGCTTTTCCATGACATGAGCAGGTGAACAAATGCTGCATCTGGCCAACTAAACTGGAAATTCAATAACGATATTCAACACCAACACTTGCAGGAAATTTTGACTGGTTTTGAGAAGATGGCAAAACCTCAAAGGAAAAGGGAAGTTTAACTCGACAGATGCAGCACTCCCACGCCTCACATTATGTTTGTTATTGGCTCTGCAAACAACCATACCGCAGGGCAGCTGACAGCCTCCATTTCACAGATCAGCCATTTATATCCACCCAGAGACCTATCCAAATGAAACCCAGAGGCCCGACAGAATGAACCACTGACACCTTCTATACTGACCACTATATCTGCACAGAGCTGGTTCCAAAAGGTATTTGTAGCATATCAGAAGACCTCTCAGCATTTGCATTGTCCATCCAAGAGGTCTGGAACAAATGATCCAATAATAAGTGTGCGCTGCTATCTGTTCCCATTCCCAGGCCCAGATGCTGTCAGATCAACAAAGTGTAGAAAAGTATTTGAATCTAAAGTAAACACTATATGAAACCATTTTTGCATTCATTACACTAATTGTACCTGCCTCCAATGTATAGACCGCAAGACCAGCATCCATCATCATGACCAGTATACCCATCTCGGTCATAATGACACCTACAGGCTCCTCATTCAAACCAATGTACGCATCTTCCCACCTGACAAAAATTACAAAAATCTGCAGCACTGGACCATGAAACACAAGCCAAGGCGAGCCTGGTTAAACTAATGTAAAAATAAAACAAAGTCAATACATTATATTGACAATAGCTTGCCTTCGAAAATAAGCCACGGGGAAATGTTAAGCTGCAATCTACCCATTTAGAGAATCGTTTCCAACTTAAATGGCCTGTTTTCTTTAGCAAACAAACTTAAATCGCATTTAATCATTTATAAATGGCAGTGTTAGATACACAGTAAAGGGTCAGAAATGTTCATGTATTACTCCTCATTCTCAATGGCTAAAAAATTAATTCCCCAGTCAAGGGACAAGCCACTTTCGCTATAGAGGGAGGCACACCAGAGTTCAATCTTGCACTGAGAGGCCAACAGAACTAGTTCAGCTTACAAAACTAAAATTTCCTCTTCATTCTTATTCCCGCATGCATCTTGGCTATAACTGGGCTAACACTATATCGCTATACCCTGAATTCAATGAAAATGAAGGGACTTTCTTCATTATAATTTATGGGGAAACTGCAGTCATAGCACACTGGCGATCATACTGGGTCCCGCAAAGTCTCACTCAGAAAGCCCCTCCAGATGTGATTACTGTTGAGAAACGCCTCTGCGCAGCCCTCTGATGATGAATGTGGATGATTCAGTCTGCTTTCATTCCACTGCAGGAAATGGAGTTGGCATGGCTCTCTCTATAGGCTTCAGCAGCAAGTACGTATGTGCACTGCGCATGCCATCTAGTGCATGGGCATTACAACAAAAGTAGGCCAGTCAGTAAGGGACATGGTCACGTAATGTCTAATGAATATTGGCTAAGGCCATAATGGCTGGGAAGTGTTGGCCAGCTCTTCTGCTCACATAAAATTTGCTTTAATGGTGAGGCAATTTGATTTTCACTGTGAGGTATTTTATACCCCACTGAAGTGCAGCTTCAACAAGAAAACCAAACAGAAAATGCTGTGCACAAATGTACCATAAATTTTGCGAAATAACAGCTTACAGAGCTTATATGCTTTCGCTTAATGCACCCTGTTGATGTTTTTCTGGTTCCAAAAGAGGCACTTCAAATTCAGTACGAATATCCGCTAGAGTCAGAACTCAACCCAAATTATCCTCCACAGCCAAGTGCTACACCCTCTACATTCACTACATCACATACAGACAAGCAACCAGTTCCTTGGCATCCACCCACTCAAAAAATTGCAGCTCATTCAGCAGCCAGAGATGTTGAAGAACTGCTCATGTTTGGAAACTGAGAAGTCACATTATGGCTGAAATGAAAACCTACAGGACAGCCCATCTCTAGGAATAGGCTTGGTTTCCAATGCAGTAAAGCATGACCTGCTGCAGCGCAACACAGGCTCAACCGCATAACAATAGCAGGAAACGTCTGAGGAAAATTAAAAGGCTTGTGTAATAATGGTCAGTCATAGTTCTTTATATAGAAAGGCCACATATTTAAACCAACAGAACAGTAGATTCATTTTTGCTAACGCACTGCTTCATCACCACCTCCGCAGAGCAAAAATAAATAAATAAAATCAACGGTTGCGATGCACAACAATCATACAGACGGGTGGTGAGCTAATCTGGCAGTAAGCAAAGATTTCATTAGCATTTGACTAAATGTTAGTTAGGAGATATTCACCAAATCGGCCTCCCCATCAGTTAATAGAAAACACATTCATCCTGTTGATTTCCCCCCTCAAAAAAGAAATTTCTGGAAGGACCACTTGGTACACAAGCATTGGGTGCATGTAGTTTAAGAGCCTCCCTGGATTTGGCTGATTTTTTATTTTTGAGATGGGTATAGTACCCAAACCTCAAAACCCAAACCATTCTTCTGTTATCGCCTTCTGTTCCAAGCCACAGCGACCCCATTTTTTTTTTTTTTTTTTTGCCCTTTTTGGCCAATTTAACAAAATTGCAAGTTCCCACCTCTAGAATTCTGAACTTCAATGGTGTCCCAGCTCAAATTTATTGAAAGTAGGTCCGTACGGAAGGCAGATTCCCAAAATGTAGTCATCCACCTGGGGCACCCTTGAAATTTGCCAATAGGGGGCGCTCAAAATGCTCCAAACCCTTTTTTCTTAAGTTTGTCAGGGATTTTCTCCAGACTTCAAAAGGTATCCCAGTTGCCTTTTTGCGGAAATCTTTTAGTTGGAAGGGCCTTAATTCAAATCTACGGTTACTTTTTTGGGACACCTTTTCACAATATTCACAAGCAAGCAGAGCTCCAACGCAGTTTAGAATATGGGGATGTTCTCTCCACTCCGTTTTTCACAAGAGTTGCATGAATTAAAATCCTCAGCTAAGCCTGATGAGCAAACTGTTCAATATCCTTGCCCATAGTATCAATCCAGCAGTTAAAAAAAAAAAAAAAAAGATCTCCTGCTACATAAAAAAATAAATAAATAAAAAAATCGTTGTCCTGTGTAGCAACCACTCTAGATACAGTGAGCCAACGGTATTCCATTTAGTGGTTCCAAAAAATCAGTTTCCTGGAGCAAATAATTCAACATGGTATTGATTCTCACATTCTACTGTCAATTAGTCATCACATACAAAAAAAGCGTAGTTCCTTACGTGGATTTACGTGTAGATTCCTTCATTGACAAATTAAGTGCTTCCTTATATCCACCCAACTACTGGTGTTGATAGCCAATCACTCAATCATGCACTCAGGCTCTTCTGCGTAACTGCACAGTTATACGTCACGCCCTCGTGAAACTTCCCCGGTAACAATATATTGATTGGCTCATTTCTTATCCAATTCCCGAGTGTTTAAAAGTTCCAGAGTAAGTGAAACACATTGATTGGACAAACACAGAGCATACAAGAATATGTCTACCAGCAAACTCTGTTGCATCTCGTCTACGTTGCGTACATTGCACAACTGAAATAGACGCGATTTATAGAAAAAAAGACTAGCAAAACTGGCCTTGAAGTGTTCAGTAACATTTACAGGATTTAAATGAGATAATTCCCATTGACCATGACCTTATTTCGGATGAAACAGGATCAGTGGGTTCCTTCTACTGGACACATCGGTCTCTGGAGGAGGGATTCAATGAAAAAGGTTAGGCTGCTACTTTTGCTTTTTGTTTTGGAATGTGTACTGTATTCAAAGTCGAATGCCAAGTTTTTTTCCTGTTTAAAACATGAACTGCCCATGCATTTGGGTGGATGCCCTGGTATGTTCATTGCACCGTTCTGTTGAATCTAGGGAGGCATGTAATGCTTGATCTTCCCTGAAAGTGGAATGTCTGTTCTGTTAAAATAAGGTATATTTCAGAATCCAAATATTACAGAGTTATAAAGAACAAGTACAACTTGCTAAGTGCTGAAATGAGTTTGTGAGCTCAGAAGTAGGAAATGATAGCTAAAATCATTGCAGGGTGAATGTTGACTGTTTAATCAGCAGTTTATTTAATGATTATGTGTGCTGGCCTGGGGGACTTTGAAGAAAAATGGACAAAACTCTAAACTTTATTATGGAGAAAAGGCATGTTTTGTGTTTGAGGAGGTCACTGGCGACCACCATAAGCGCCGATTTTTGTGTTTGCTGGTGGGTGCTCAAAACCTAAAATAACTTTCTACTATTAAAAAATAACTAATAATAAAAAAAGCAGTAAAATGCAAGTGTTTTTGCAAGCTTTGACCGACATGAACACCGCACACACACACACACACACACACACACACACACACCGATGATACACATCACACAGAAAGAAATAATCAGTACCACCTAATCAGCTCGAGAGACCTGTCTGAATAAACCGCGTCAACCAAATCCACAATCCGACACGGAAACTGGTTATACAATATGCCTAGCCAGGGACTATATGGAAAACAGGGCTCCTCGTAGTGCTGGAAGTAACTGAACCATGACATTAATCATTCCCATTAATCACTCCCTGATATTCTGCTGTCAACGATCAGCAGTGCTACCAAGCTTAGATGAGACAGATATGATTATCAATTAAAAGTTCAACGACACACACCTACAAAGTAATGACCATAGCCACCAAGATTGCATTAGTAAAAAGACTCATATGAGCATAAATCATATAGCAAATCCTCCATCCATAACAAATCCGACATCACCTCATTTGCACAGTGCTACAGAACACCCACCAAAACACTGCGTAACTGTAATGGTTAAGAGGCCAAAATATAAACACGTAAACAAATTATTGCATGGTAGGCTATTGAACGTCACCCTACATCACAGCACATGCAATCAAATGCATTTGATTGACGATCAATGCATAGGCCCACACAGCTACTACATGTAAAAAAAAAAAAAAAAAAAAAAACTTTTTGTTCGCTCACCGTTGATGTTATTTCTTAATGAGGAAACTGTGGCTCCTTCTAACCATGTGCTTAATGAAATAGTTTGCGATTTCATCCAAACGTTGGCCAACGTTAATTAGCGCATAAACTACGTAGCTAGCAAATGAGCTAACCAGCTTCACTAATGTTTTAACTGACTTAGCTACGCAGCTAACTCATGACCACTTGCTAATCTGCGAAATAATCGCGATTCGCTGTTTTATTGGTTTAATGTTATATGTACCAAAATTAGCTAGCTGAGCAGGCGAGCTAGCTTGCTAGCCTAGCGTGTGAGCTAGTTTGTTGGTTTCTTTAGTCAACGTTAGCAGGCAAATTTTATTTTCGATGCCTATTAGTGCCAGCTAGCTAGCTGAATGTTCATTGTTAAATTCTAGCAATGTTAGTCTGCGAAATAATGGCTATTCATTCATGTTCTCTTGCATTAAAAGCACCAAATATGACTGTTAGCTAGCTTGGCTTGCGAACTAGCTACCTAACCAAGCAAGCAATCTTATGTTTGCTCGCTTGCTAGCTAAAAAGTTCAGAGCACTTCAATTGTGCTGACGTGAATACAAAGCATTTATGTTTTTATAGTGCGTTTCTCCAATTGAAGGCGTTTTTGGCGGTTCCATTGCGTTTAAAGCAGTGATTCTTTATTTAAGATGGGGCATGTTCAGTAGTGATGTTACCCCTGATACCAGGGCTCTGAAACTCGACAGGGTATTTTTCTGAAGCACTGTGCCAGAGATTGCTTCATATAGGGGAAAACCATGTGACTGATGACATTCACACCACTTCACTGCTTCATTCAGACTGAATCAGCTGACCAGTTTGGTTTGATAGACAGAGCTTTGAAACATTGGCGGATTTGACGCAATTCAAATTTATTTAAGATGGATGAAACAGACCTGTGTTAGGCATTATTATTTTTGAATAAAAATGCCTAAGTTGCACAAAAACACCCAGTATACACCAAACACAATCAAAAAACATTATACAATATCGGTGGCCAGCTGATAACAGGTTTTATCTCCAATTTGATAAACAAAAACTCGTATGTCCACGATATTAACAAACATAGCAAAATACAAAATTTGTACAACCTTTGCAAGGCTGTACAACAATCTCTGTGCCAGCAGATATCACCCACGTGCTCAATGAATGAAGCTTCGAGTAGTGAACCAATTTTCAATAAAACTGTCCAAAAGGGTCAGAAGCTTCATAAAGCCACATTTGGACATCACTAATTCAGGGCAGCCCACTTGGAAAACTCGCAAGCATTCAGGAGTCGTTCAAAACTTCGAAGTCTTCCCTCGCAAGAGAGAGACTACGCCATAACGTGTACACGCACAGAGCTGTAATGATTTCAACTGGATAATACGATTCAAATAGATGCAGTTTTACCATGAGTTTCTGAAATATAAAACATCCTTGGTTTTAGTTTTATTCATTCTCTCTTTTTTTCCCTTTTTTGAAACGACCATCCCGATTGGCAAGTGGGTGCTCAACCTGGTCAGTGGGTGCTCGAGCCCCGGAGCACCCACGGGATCGGTGACTACTGATGTTCAACTGCACTGATATTGATAAATTCATGCTAAACTCAACCAGAAAATCATTAGTTCCTATTAAATTTCATGCCTCAAAACTTTGTGTTAAATACATGATTATTTTATGATTTGACAGTGTACCATTATGAGGGATCTCAGACTTTGGGGAGCCACTTGGATAGCTGCATAATTTGACTAATACATTCTAGATAACCTACATGCTAACGTTGAAGATGAATTTTACTTGTGGTCAAGGAGTTTATGACCCCAGAAATGTATACATTTAACCCCCAGCAGTTTTTCAATTCTCAGTATTATTTCTTTTTGCAATTTCAATGGTGAATTCTCATGAAGATTTTTTACGTTAGCAGCCTATTTTCTCCATGAAAATAAACTAAAATACGAAATAATTCTAAATGCTGTGAGTGTCTTTTCTGAGTTGAGCCACATTTTTCCTCTTTGTGAAGCTTAAATCTTTAATTATAAAGCATTACATTGGCTTACCCATAAATAGCCAAATTTGGCTTCTGCGCAAAGGGGTTAACAAAAACAAAATTCTAAAAATAGTTTCTAGTTGTTAGCTCTGTTCATCTATAGTGATGCAGTTGGGCCTCGGCACACCAAGGCCTAGACACTTTCCCCACTATGTGTTGAGAATTTCAAACCCACTGATATTGCTCTTTTTTAAATAGAATTCGATGTGGGTCAGTGCACTTAAGTCAACAAGTAGGTCACAGAGTGCAAATGTGCCAACAACCCGCCACACCTATTTCATTCACCATTGGTCATTTGTCATTTCCTTGGAAGCAGTGATCGTGACCACAAGCCTTCTTCATTCTCTGAAAGGGACAACCAGGTAAGTATACCCCGTAAATTTCTCAATTTTTTCTGATTATAAACATGTGCTATTTTTACCACTGGAGGAGCATACATTCCTGCTTGCTCTCATTCAGAGATGGAAAAGAGGACTTCTGAAATGTGGCAGAACATTTTCTTTTCACTCATTTGTCACTGTCATGATATAAGTTTACTGTTATTCTGATCTGTGCTTTATGAGCCTGGCCATGAAAAACCAGCAAGTACAATTGTGTAAAGAACAAATTCCTGACTGCACATGTACGCATACATGCATCTTGTCACTACAATGTCACTACTATATAAATGTTTTTCAAACATTTTGCTGCCACCTAGATGCTATTTTTAGAATTTTGGTTTTGTTAATTATAAGCAAATGAGACAAGATCCCAGCTATTTCGTTGATATTTGTAATAAATAGGTCTATGACTTTCATGTGTAATTATCAGCATTTGGCAACCTCTTCGAAGTTTTGAGAAAAATGGTCCCAAAATGACCCCTTTTTGGCCCCTTTTTCTCCAAACTTCGAGGTTGTTCCACAAAAGTAATTCAGTAGATTAGAATTTAGGTCCTTCCAATTAAAAGATTCATGCAAAAAGACAACTGGGATACCTTTGAAGTTTGGCGAAAATCCGTGACAAAGCTATGGGGGAAAAAAAATGGTTTGGAGCATTTTGAGTGCCCCCTACTGGCAAACTATAAGGGTGCCCAAGGTGGATATCTACATTCTGGTAATCTGGTAAACCTATAGACCCACTTTCAATATACAACGAGCTGGGATACCACTGAAGTTCAGAAATAAAGTGGTGGGAACTTGCGATTTTCTTAGACTGGCCAAAAAGGGCCAAAAAAAATGGGGGGGGGTCACTGTAGCTGGGGACAGAGGGGGTCGACAGAGGAGCGGTTTGGGTTTTGAGGATTGGGTACCATACCCATCTCAAAAAATAAAATGTCAGCCAAATCTAGGCGGGGGGGGGGGGGGGGCAACAATTCTTGGCTCTTAATTTGCCTGTCCTGACAAGCCTGCCTGAATGGACATACGATAGTTGTCTCAATAGAGACAACTAAATTTGATTCAACTGAGCCATCTCACAGGCAGTAGCCTAGTGCCAGAAGTGTTCCAATAGCCTCTGCATGTACATGTACGTGGACTTGATTGTGTTCAAAAATCTTAAGACCTTCAAGCAGCTGCACAACAGACTGGTAGAGCTCCAGCCAAAAGGACAAAACCCATTTTGATTTAAATCAAAATCCCAAGCATAGAGCAGAATTTCTTCGGGAATACTGAACATAGCTGGAATGAACGTGCCCTATCTGGAAATCTGAACAAGCCACGAAGTTCTGATACAGTTCTTTTGCAGTTTGCTTAAGCCATGAACAAATATGTCAACAGTCTTGACTCGGCCATCTGAAGAGTAGATTTTGTTCCCCAAAATTCCATCAGCGCTGTAGAAATCTACTTCGTGACTCTGCATTCAAATCCCTAATTTCTGATCTTCTTCTTTCAAGAGTAAAGGTTTAAAATACCAGACAAGTCTTCCATGGGGGTTGGACTCCAGTAGGCATCTGGAGGAGTAGGTTCCCATGTGCAGCAACTTTCAATGAAGATAATTTAACCCGCATGGTTGAGTCAGCAAACACTGATATCTATGGGTTCATAAAAACAAGGGAAGAACCCCCCTTTACTGGTGTTCTGGACAGTGAAAATCTAAAGCCAGCCCAATGCCCTTCTGGAGTTTGTCTGACAGACTGAACGCTGGGGCTGCAGTTTAATAGCCTGCCAAACAGCATTCAAATTAATGTAAGTGACCCACATGCAGTGATGCACACAGCTCTGAAGTTCTGCGCACTGGAAGACAATTGCATAGCAAAGGCTGCATAAAGCTACAGCCAAACATTCATGCAAAGATAAGCAGATGCGTGCATGTGCAGGCTAATGCAATTGCATTTCTCAGCAAGGCTGACGTGCACACAGGAGTACTCAGACAAGTTCATACCACTCATAGAAAGAAGTTACTTGCATAAATACACTTTGACACAAGCAAAAACACAAGCATGCACGCCAATACACATACACGCAGACCTGCACACACACACAAACATGCAAGCATGCTGGAGCACAGGATTATAGATACACCCACATATTTCAGGGAGATGCGTGCACGCACCACCAAGAACACACTCACAAAAATGCCCACAGCGAGTGCAAACTTGCACAAACACACCCAAAGCCTGGAAGAGAAAGACATGAACACCCCCACAGTTGAGCACTGAAACAGTTGCGCATATGTGCGCACAGGCAAGCATGCTTTCGCGCACAGACCGACACACGAAGGCTGCAACCTAGCCTCACAACTTGAGCAAGATATTTTACCACTTTGCAGCAGGCAGTGGGGGGAGGGGGGACAATGGTCCACGGAATACCCTCAAGCTGACAAACACCTTCATATCTCTGCAACTTCATCTGCCATCTGTTCAGAGCATACAGCAGCATCAACACAATGCGCAGAAATGATTTCCCCAGTCTCCAAACGGGCGCTAATGTAAACAACACGCACCATGGTGCGCTTCAGGAGCTCCACAAAAACGGGTATCTTTCCATTGTTTAAAATAACAGCTTAGCAATGCATCATGAAATTAAATACAATGGCCTATTCCGCAGGTTTGAGGGGAAAGGAGGAGGAGAACAGTGTCTCTGGAGATCTCACTGGCCTGATTCACATCATGCGACTCAATTCCAAACACGCCATGTGTATTCTGATACACAATGGAGTTTTTAATGAGGCTTAACAAAAAATCAATCATTTATAAGAAACGAACACTGAGGGCACTAATCCTTCAGACAGGTTAATGGTTTAACCGCCTCATGCTTTCAAAACCACAGGCACAATGGAAAACAAACCACTCGCCATCAATCCACTGAGCACGTGTATTTGAGCAAAGACCAGGCTCAGCATTCGAACCAACATTTTCTTCAAATAGACTCCGTTGGAACACCAAGTCACCGAATCCAGTTGTCGGCCTGCGTTTTGCCGGTTTTCGTGCAGCCGTAAGAATGTCATATCAAGGCGTAATTGCCTCTCTGTAGCTGAGAATAACGGAGAACAACCAGCATCGTTCTAAATTCCCGTAGTTTTAAAAGGACTCGTAAGAAGTGCGCAGTTCTGCGTGCCGCTCCATCACATCCTGTGGCCTGCGCTCTTTTTGAATAAGGGAAAGCGAACAGAAACCGCAAGCCTCAAATATGCACTGCCCTTTGATGTGCTGTAAACCGTTCTGGAGAGAAACAGTTGTTGAAGTCTTGTTTCCCCTTTACGATACTGCCACAGTGGAAAATCCGGTAGAAGCTTCACACCTGCAAGCTTGAAATGCGCATCCAGATTGCAAAACTACAAATCAAAACTGTACAGCTCGAAATCGTTACGCATTATAACCCACTTTCTACTCTCACAGAGCAACATGGGCTCCATTCTCTCGGCGGAAAACAACAGTGATGGCCTTGCCGGGTACACCCCAATAGTAATTTTTTTTCTTTTTCCATCTGGCTACCCAGCTTATCCGGGAGGTGAGCTGCAGTAACAACTACGCTAACTCCCGGTTGAACTATACAATAACAAGTGCTTGCCAATAATATGGCAATATCCCCCGCCGCCTCAATTTTGTGTGTCCGTACGGACGGACGGACGGAGCCCAATGCTACATCCCCCGCTTCGCGCTAATCGCGCGGCGGGGGATAATTAAACGGTAACCCCCTTAAATTGCAAGGCAACACACAAATCGGTTTGTAGGCGGGTGACGCAATATCACTCGCGACGACTATTTTGTTTTTTCAAAACAACACTGTCAGGGTTACTTCACCGTAACTGGATGACATGGAGATGAAATGGCATTCATTTTACACACCATATTTTGCGCTCGTGTCCGATCTAAATACGCAACCGTTCACAGCAATTCATGGCCTCTCGGGTGCATCCGAGCCATTAATTATGTGCTGATGTCCTCGCAGCATATTTTCAACTAAATGTCAACGTAATTAATTTTTTTTTTTTTTGGAAAAACTAAAGCAATCTACTAATGTTGCTGTTGACAAGTAAAGACAAAAAATAAATAAATAATAATGAAATAAAATCTAATGATAATGAAATAAAATCTTTCCCAAGCCAGCTCATTTTCCCGTTTGTAATTAGCGTAACATTTTCTGCAACGATTAGTGGGAACTGGAATCAAAATGCAACATGACATTGGCACAGCACAGCCCATTTTGTAATGCCTCTTAAAAGGTTAGACGAATAGACACAGAATGCGAGAGAGTAAGACGACATTGGTATGGACTCAGCTCTCCGCTATGTCATCGCTGGAAATTACAGCGTTTGCTTTTCAACCCCCGCTCCCAGAACTACAGGCCATTGTGTGTGTGTGTGTGTGTGTGTGTGTGTGTGTGTGTGTGTGTGTGTGCGCGCGCGCGCAAGCACGCACGAGTGATCATGTACGTATGCGCACACAGGTTTAAATAAATAAATAAATAAATAAATAATAACTCCATATGGAACCAGGCCCAAACCAGCAGCCTCGATCAGCAAGGAACATATAAGTGCAATACAAATTAGTCCATGAGTCAACCAGGCTGTCAAAAAGATGAACGCACACAAGGAAAAACTAGAAAAATCTTTCACAGGTGACAAATGTTCACTGATAGACAAAACAACAAAGGAGTTGAGACAGATCTGTTATACATGTCAAAGCTGTAATAAGCCTTGTGATTTGTGGCAACTGACACAGGAGATCCTCAAATAAGCAGTGGGACATAGAGGCCATTGAGTATGAACCTGAAGGCCTCTAGACAATAAGCAACATGAAGACAGCCTCCATACAAGAGCAACGGAATAAGATTTTACAGCAGTAGCCTGGTGTTAATTGCGCCAATGCCATTATTGCATTTGGTTTATAAAGACTAAACTTTCAACTTGCAAGCAAAGAAATCAACAACTCAATTTGCCTCCTTTGGTATGCAAGCTAGGCTCAGGAAAAACTAGCCATCCCTTTGCTTACAGTGCAGACTCTTTCTGCAGGCAAAATTGCTGGCACCAGTCCGATTGCTCAATTGGTCAAAAGAGCATCAGTTAGAGTTCTCTCTTTTACTGAGATAGCCACAGGCTTCAACAACAAGGTTGTGTTTCACATGAATTTGCTACAGGACTGCCAGCAATGTAATGGGGATGCACCTATAAGTACAGTTTCAAATTAAGTAGCCTATAAACAACTTGGTATGCGTAACAAACAGCTAACATACAACACCTCTAACAAAAATGTTCACCTATAAACACATAAAGCACATTTATGCGCAGAAAGAATATAATGTTGGCTGATATATTTTCAAGTAGCAGGTTGTGTTTGTTGTTGAACTGAGGTAAGCAAAAATGTTGCTTGGAATGTCACTCCAGTTTTTTCGATAGCCTTCCACCAAAACAAAATGCTGTCATGCTCCAGATTTTTTCTTGAACAGTATGTTCCAAGATTATCTTGAAATGAGCAAGCAAAGTATACCTATATCACTGATCTTAACTCAGTGGCAAATCTTGGGGTACAATTGAAGTGCACATTCATGTGCCTATAAAAGGGATACAGTGTAGCCATGAGAGGGGGTGTTGCCCGTTGGTTTTATATATACAACATTTATTACAAAATGTTGCTTTTATTAGTTTCGCTGCTTTATTCACAACATATATTAGACAATTAAGGTAATATTTAAAAGGGACGACAGGGTAATTCCATGCCAAGTGGAAACACACCTGGGCCATCATGGTCATGGATTTCTTTTAATTTTGTCTATATGTTCATTTTGGCCAATATAATGGATATTTCTGATTTTTTCACAAACTGCCCTCTGGTATTGGTTTTATGGACCTCGGAAGAAATGGCCTGTGGGGGGCGCTTTTCAAAACATGTTAAAAAAAACCCTTTATATCTCCGGCCCTGTTACTGATACAGGTCTGGGGTTTGGATAGATTTGTAATGAGGCTTCCTCTAGCACCACCATCATTTACAATGGTTGCATCTGTTGTTCTTTCCGTGGAAACTGTGAATTTGGACAAATGAGATTTTTTCCACTTTTGGACCCTTGTTACTCACCAATTGCTGGTGATGCTGAGGAAGTGACAAAAGAAACTTTTTATTTCAGATAGATCGTTGACACTTTTATCTAAAAATTAAAGCAGAACATAATAGTTTATCAGATTAACTCTTTCAAAGTTGCTTACATCTGAAAAAGTCAAGTTCAAGGGGTCTGTCCATCCCTGGGGAAAAGTCGCATCATTATGAATTTGCACCTGTTGCATGTCAGATGACCTGAATTATACTGGAAAACACCATTGGTCCAGTATATAAACTTTTTTTTTTCCACCACAAAAAAAAAGGACACAAAAAGTGAAAAACCTCAAATTTGCCCAAATTCAGTTTCCATGAAAACCACAACAGATACAACCATTGTAAATGATGGTGGTGCTAGAGGAGGCCTCATATTACAAATCCATTCAACCTCCAGACCTGTATAAGTAATATGGCCAGAGATATAAGGTTTTTCTACACCATGTTTTGAAAAGTGCCCCTACAGGCCATTTCTTCATAGGTCCATAAAACCAATAGCAGAGGAGACAAAAAAAAAAATCTGAGACATCCATTATTTGGGCAAAAATAAAGAAATAGACAAAGTTAAAGTAAAATGCAAGACCTTGATGGCCTAGGTGTGTTTCCACTTGGAATGACCCTAATTAGGTCACTACAATCGCAAAGAATATCAATATCAGGTTTTCAGCTCAAATAAAAGTAACCCACATAATGTTCAAGTGGGTTTGTTTATTTCCAGCGCATAATAGTACATTGCCATGTACATTTCAATGCAAAGAAAAACAATGATTTTTACAACTTTTTAGGCCAGCTTTTTGGTGGGAAACAAGCCTATATACTGGATTTTTGGGCCATAGCAGTGCAATTCAGGTCATTAGACACTGCTCAGGTGCAAAGTGGTGTCAGAGCAACTTTCCCCCAGGGGCGAACCAGGCTCTTAAACTTGGGCTCTTTTCAGCGGCGACCAACTTTGAAAGGTTAATCTGAACAACTACCAAGTTTTTGATAGAAATGGCAAAAATCTACCTGAAATAAAAGGTTCCTGGCATCAGTTGATCACTCCCTCCAACTATTAGCAAGTAATTAGAATCGAAAAACTGGAAAATATTTTTGCGAACCCCAAATTTGACCTTAATTTCCGTGGCATTCACCTCTAATACAAGCAACCTTTAAGATTAAGCCTATAGCAAGGTTCATGTCAACGATCAAGCCACCTTCCAGTTCTGAATGCGTCATATCTCTTTGATTCTAAGACTTTTTCCAACAGCATGTTTTGAAAACCAAAAGGTACCGTAAGCATTTTCACTTGGCATGGAATGACCCTACAGGCCTAGTTAAGAGTGAAGGACAGTCACTCCCATACGTGCAGCATCCACAATGGATTATTCTATGGATTTGCATTATTTGTGTTTAGTCCACCAAAACACAATACTAGTTGACAGAGAGCCCATCAACCAAACAATCTACCAGTCAACCAAAAATGGGGTCAGCCCGACTAGAAGGTGCTCATAATTTTGAACCAATGTAGGCAGTCAACTGCAACAAGAATAATAAAAGGAAGTAGCAAGTTGCGGCGCAATGATCTGTCCTGTCCAAAGCCATTTGCCCCAGCAAGGAGGCAAAGCGGTGGGAGGATTTGGTTCACCTAATTTCTCCTAAGAGCTCTTGAAACATTTTAGTAAGCCGAGGCATGCATTTTTAACAAATATCTGCATTAAAAAAAATAAATCACTCACATGCTTACCAATCATTTACTGACTGACACTACTAAACACCAGCAGCAGGATGCAAGAGCATAGTATGTGTTGCACAATATTAAAACTCGTCAGGGGGAAAGTCAAAACACCAGTTGCACGTTCACAAACTTGGTTAAAACTAAGATTCTCACGATGTCATTGAAAAGTTTTGTATGCGTTGTAACATTGCCACAATGTTACAGCAACATGGGAGAAGATTTTGTATTGGGAACCTGCTAGCCATAGCAACTCTCATGACAGTTGCCATGCCGCAATAAAGTTGATCCTTAAGAAGAAAAAAAAAAAAAAAAGTGAGAGAGAGGGGAGTTGCGGTTTACAGATGCGAGAAATCCTTTTGACTGACTTGTCTGGTCCACTGTTTGATGGGATCTGTCAGAGCCTGTAGCAGGTTCCCACAAACGACACTCACTGACTGGCTGACTCCTGACTGACTGAGCACCAAGGCCCAATCACTGGGGCAGCACCTCTCCTTCAGCTCTGGAGTTGCCAATAATGCAAACTGTCTTCACAGGAATTAATATAGGATAAACATTTATCTGTAGAGAGTGGTGGCTGGGAGTTTGTTTACTCTGGAAAGAGCCGCTTGTCGATAGACCTGTGCAGAATAGAAGTCACCTAGCTGCTGGAAAATACATTTTCCTCCTACATGGGCCAGAAATTCTGGTCCTGGAGTGGAAGTGCGTTTTGGGTTTTTGCTCTTGCAGAGCTTGACCTCCTGACTTTGATGGATGATTAAAGTTGACGCGTGAATTTCTGAATTTTCTGCACAGTGTAGCTCAGATGGATTTGAGGCATTAAAATTAAATTTCAGAATAATGTTAGAAGCCAAAAAAAAAAAACAGAACAGCAGATCTCCCATCAATTGTGTTTCTCTACTCCAGAACTTTCAAAAGAAAAAAAAAAAAAAAAAATCTATTTTTTATTTTTTTTACATAATTCAAAATGGATTATTTTCCCACTATTCTTGGATAATGGTGTAAAACGTGCACTACAGCTAAGAACTGATCACAGCAGACGAACAAGGAAGCTTACAAAACATCTCTATAAGCACCGTGAGCTTAAACGTTACCTAGTAGGTCAGGGCAAGCCTAGACTACTGCATGGCAAGGGGTACAAACTGTATGAAGAATAATTTGGCTATGAATGGGGTTTCAATGATTGTGATGGGCTCATTTTCATAGAACTATTTAAAGCAGAAATGAGTTGAGACAGCTAAAGGGTAGACATCAAAGCCATGCAAACTTGCAAACTTCAAACAAAAAAAGGGTAATGGGCGGAAAATTTGAACTCCTGCCTGAAGCAAGTATCCAAAACCAAAAACTTACGACAAATGCCATATAGCCAGTCTGTATTAAAGCGAAACATTAATATAGACTGGCTCGAATGTTCAGCGTCTACCTGCCATCACTGAATAAAAATACAACTTGTGATTTTATTGAACAGCAACAAAAGCAGAAATAACAAGTCTTTGCCTCTAACATGGCAATATCCCCCGCCGCCTCAATTTTATGTGCCCATATGGACGGACGTACGGAGCCCAATGCTATATCCCCCATTTCGCGCTAATCGCACGGCGGGGGATAAAAACACAAATTAGAGCTGTATTTTTAAAAAATAATAATTATGCTGCCCAACATGACGTTAATGCGTTCAAGTCCCACCCCTTTGGAATGGCCAACAGTATTTATGGAGTTTACAGGCAAATATATCATAAAAAAACAATATGAACCAACCTACATAAAAATCAGATTCAAAAATATTTTTAAGAAATTAATAACTCAAAAACATACTTCTGCACATGAGAACAAACATCGCAGAGGAATTAAATACTCCGTTTCAAAACACTAGTAAGGTCATGAATTTCACAATTTCTCAATATAACATACAGAATCTGCACCATCCGCAGATTTTAGGCCGATACACAAACTGACAGGTTCTATATGCAGGTTTGCCACCCAACTGAGTTAACTCACATTTTAACGCATTGTTTCAGCAACACCCATATAATCCCCCGCATCACTGCTCACATGAGCCTAGTCTAGCATGCAGCTGCATTTTTTAGTGGTCAAGTAAGCAGTCTAGAAGAGCAGCCATTATCCGTTGTTCAGCTACCACACCCACCTCCAGATAAAGACCAGGATTCCTGTTTTTAAATAAACAGTTGTTCCGATGATAACGTTGAAGGCAACAACAGAACACGCTGGCATTCGAGATAACAGCAGAAAAATGGTCCCACCCACAAAAAAAAGAGAGAAAAAGTTCCCCTCAACTCGATATCAGGAAGCCCCAAGATCAGCGTTCCCAAAAGTGAGTGGCTGGGGTGCTACAGTTCAGCGTACAGCGAGACAGACCAATTACACAATACACTGCTCCATCTACTTTCTTTTGGGTGGGGGTGAGGGGCCAAGGGAAAAATTGCCAGCACAGAACATTACTGAAGAACACAGGCAACAATCATTAACCCCCATTAGTAAGCATCTGAATGCAGAACCTTTAAAAAAAAAAAAAAAAAAAACACACACACACACACACACAAACAAACAAAGCACCGATTGTGCAAATCCATTTGACCCTGGCAGATGACAGGAAATCTAAAAACAATCAACTTCGCAAGCTTCAGAGCAACTGATTTCAGTGAATCATTTCCTTCAGGAGCTATACAATCTGCCCACAGATGAATGCAGATCAACGGGCATTTGAAGCAACAGAAAGAATGCAATTGCGGAAATTTCTGCAGCAGGTTACACAATATTACCACTGCCACCCAGATAGCCTACACACGCTGCTTAAACTCCAAGAGACGTTTTGTCCCAGAGGCCAATCTGAAAACCCTGAATCTAAATTAATTGGGTTTTTCTGCACATAAATTGCCCATCCAACTCCACCCACTCTTCATTTGTTATCGCTCTGTACGAAAGAATACTCAGAAAAAAGAAAATCCGAACAGGCCGGTGAAGTCCATCAGGCTGCGTCATGACCTTCGCCACATCAGAATAGTGCTACAGACATTAAGCGCAAGACGTACAGAAAAGCATTTTGACATGCCTGCATTGTGAACTAAAATCTGAAATCCACAAAATTCGGGAGCAGGGATAGGGCTCAACAATGAACCCTCTTTAAGACATTTTATACAGAAAATTGATGTGCGCTGGAAATATACTTCAGGGCCGCATCATATAATTGGAATGCATTAGCATGCTCCGAAGAATGTGCTCCTGGGAGAAGTTGTTTACGTAGAGCCCTTGAGGCCTAAAAGACTGCAGGACTGAACCCCATGAGAAAATTAATGGGCTAATTCTTTCTATTATGAGCATTGTGTCTGAGGTTCTTTGAATTCAGAGTATGTCCCCAACATGAAATACAAGCAGTCATCACAGCAGCTCTGATGCAAATCCATTCCTAGGTTCCGACCAGCAGAGACTACAATGAATGTGATCGGGAGATCAGTGCTCGGCAAAGCAGAAAAACGGCATTATTATCGATCTGATAAATGGGAAAACGCAGACGCACATACAGTAAAGCTGAAAAGGAATGAAGGATTTTGCCTGACGAAGACCAGGACGGTCTACACTTTGCAATAAATTTGGTAGCACTAATAAGTGCGCGATACCTTAACGCCTTTTCAGCTTTGTTGAGCTTATGGTAACCGGTGTTCCGTCAAATTTTGCTCCCTACTCAAAAAATGCTACTTTAATGCAATGCGATCGTAAAGTCTTTGTTTTCGCCTTGATATGGCAATATGAATCAGATTGCAGTAGAAACTTAATCTGTTTGCTTGATACAACATAAGCAGATTTTATAACGAGTTGGATGAGTTTGTTCAAAGATATATGCCCAATTACGCCATCTAATTCCTGCATTTTTAGGAAACCCCAGCGTGTACATGCAAATATATGTACTCTTACAGTTACAGGTCGAAATGCGCACTGCAAATAAATCTATTTTTATGATTTTTGAAGATTCTTATGAGTGCGGAAACAGCCCGAGAATTTAGGTTTGCGCAAGCGCAGAACCGCGAGGTAGCATATTTCGATAGGTAGCAGAATTTGTCAGAACACCGGCACCTGTCCCCAAGTTGGGTTGGATGTGCGTGTCATCATCACCTGCCTCTTGAAAAATACACGCATAGCACAGACAACCACAGACGTACACATGAACTCACACGCTTGCGAATTTGTAAAAGGCACGAAACTGGTACCGATATACGATACGGAGGGATAAGTGTCCAAGCAGAAACGTGAAAAGGAGAGCCATGGAGGCAATAGATTGAAATAGGGGTTACTTATTAGCAATCCATTGCGTACGTTTTACCAAGGGTGAGAGACGGGGAAATCGGACAGTCTTGATGCAACACTGCAAGGTGGTATTTACGTCTGATAAAAACCACGGTCATTCTACGTTCAGTCGAAAGCAACTAACTGCGATAGCCTTGCGACAGCGGATAGTCCGCACCCAGTCTCCGACATAGTTTATTTCTAGGCGAGGCATGTAGAACGCACTATGATGAGAAATTATTGCCCATTAGTTGAGAAAATAAACAAAATTATACGCTTAGAGAGGGTGAATGCGGTTCGGGTAGAAGACAAGAAAAACCTCATTGCTGCGAGCAAAATTATAAAGGAAAATAATCGTGAATCATCATCACCTTCTAGAAATGGCATCCAATTACAGCGCCTGTCACAGTTAAAAAAAAAAAAAAAAAAAACGTTGAGAGAAGCAGTTAAGTTCATGGATTGCGCCGTAAGCGTCATTCTAATGATTGTCATTTCCCTACAGCATTCATTGTGCGAGGCGCTCCACCAGTGGGGACCACAACAATGCTTTCCAACAGATGAAGCTTAGATGAAACGAGAGGATGATGGGGCTTTGTGCGATATAGGCCCTACAGAAGGTGTGCCTAATCTCCTTTCAAATTCTGGACAGGGGCATTGTTGATGATCTCACGTCTGATGAAATGAGACGTGAGGTCCGTAAATAGCAACATGCCCCATTAACAGACGGACTTCAAAGCGACAGTCCAGTTAACTGTCTCATAACATACGTTCTTAGCAACCTACTTCGAGTGGAGTCACAACTTTGTTAAGTAGGCCTATAGCCACTATTCTTGACCGCTGATGACGTAGCCTATATTAAATTCATGTACTATACCAACGCCGAATGCAACAGAGCGAGGGATCTTATTTCTTGGGTTCTTCCATCTTAGCGGAGTCTGATTCCATGAAAAATGTTCTGAAACACACACGCGCACACACACACACACACACACACACACACACACTTTAAAAAAAGACAGGGGAAAACTTTGAAAACCTTTAACACCGACACTACTGCTCAAATAGCCTACAACTAACAATATTCATGCCCTGCAAATTGATGTGCTTTAATAAGATCACATTTCACCACCCCTGTACTCAGAATTCAAGTAGGCTACCAATGAAAATACAGCAAAGGCAGAATTAAAAACGAATACAAAACAACCCATAATATACTCCTTAAATATAGGTAATTTTATCAGAGCAAACACGGAGAAACCTCTCAGTCAACTCAGATTGCTAGATCCCAGAGATTTTATAAACTGCTCCACAGCAGCCTTATATTTATGAAAGCAAACAAGTCAACTTTAATGACGGTTCTTGAAGCTCATACATAGGTGGGTTATTTGAATCCCCCGAAGGCCTTTGCAGCAGCTAAACCCACGCTTGCTTTGGTTTGACCAAAGAAAGCATAGGCCTACGTCATGGCTGTAAAGTGAGTTTAGGAAGTATGCCATTTTCTACCGTTTGAGGATATTGAGTCATTCCATAAACACATGCTTCATCGCATCGAAGTGCCTATTTGAGTCCGAGAACATTGCCCTGTCCGCCACGCCCACCCCAACCTTTCATTTCGCTATATTCGAGGCAGCATTTTGGACACAATATCGTTCTCTCAGAGACAGCGACAGGGCATGGGGCAAGAACAATTTCAGCAATTAAGGACGGATATTGCACATTTTTTCGTCAAGCCTTCCCTGCAGACACCAAAAAAAAAAAAAAAAAACAAACAACACAGGGCAAAATAACGGTTTAAACGCCAAAGCACTGAGCGTGACCAGCAGGCAGACTTAAAATTAGGTTGGCAAAAACATCCCTTCAAACTGATTATAAGGCTTGTCTTCAAATGATAAGAGTAATCCGTTGGCAATTAAACACGCAGCTTCCTCCGTAGTACAATCCGATGGCGATTACATAGGTTAGATTCAATTCAGAGCGAGAGAGAGAGATACACAAAGGGGACACTTTAAAAAGAACGAAGACTACCATGGAACTTCCACGTTACCATTTTGACACATCTTGCAATGCAGACGATCTAACTTGAATTTCATTTTTTTTAATTAAATCAAAGAAAACAAAGATCTTAAACACTTAAGAATCAATTTTTGGACGCACTTAAGTGCGAATCGTCACTTCGTTTAAGAATACACAATTCGCACGTTCAAATGAAGCTTAGTAGGCGATTTCTCGCCCTACCTTCATCAGAACGGGCAACACCTGATTGAATGGAGTGTTGTTGGAGGGAATGCATTGTTAAGAAAAATCACCGAGAACAAGCTTGGATAATAATTGGTTGGAAGGGGTGTTCTGTGTCCGCACTATTTTCAGACTCCGCCACTGCCCCCATGAAAAACAGAAGTCTCCCGTTTCCAAGGCAGACACCACGTAAATCGAGACACAGCGCTCCGGTTTAGTTGTCCCACCAAATGGCACCGCTATCAAATGACCCCATGCGTCAGAAATAATATGCACTTTCCACCCAGGCCCTCTTCAGCAGGTTGTAATCAGTAACACATTTCTGGAATGCGCTTCAGCGAGTTGCTGTATTTTTATTTCCCAGTGCGCGCCTGTTCGGCAGCTGCTGCCCCGAGCGAGGATTCTTTGATGAAACGGGAGCGAAGGCCTACGCGTCGCTCAGACCTCTCTCGGCACAAATACGCTCTCTCCCGGGATAAAAATGGGTTTGAGTTGAAGTTGTGAGGTGAATGAAAAATACCACGCCTCGATCAGTTTTGCCACTGCCATTCGGCACCCAGTAGCGGGATATTAAACTGCACCAGACAGGTCAGAAAATAAACTATAGCCTAGATCTCGTTGACTGACAAAAATACAAAAAAAAGACAATTATGTCTCTCGTTAATTGCTTTACTAGTGATATAAAAATAACATTTTACAGAATAAAAACACTCCAGAACGGAGTGTATTGAAACAAATCTAGCAGTTCAATTCAAAAATTCAACTTTACATAATGACAGACATTACTGCCACACTGCAAGACGGCACGGCGCCTTTGTATGAGCACCAGTCAATGGGCATGAACCGCCCATTATTAACAAACAAACACTCGGCCATTACTGGAGTCCTTTGAAAAGCACCGCACTCTCTTCCGGTTCCAGCTGTTCCATTGGAGTTAGGCAACAGACTATTTGGTTCTACCCCTAGTCCAAGAAAAGGGGCTTGCATAACATCGCAATCTTTTAAAACGATCAACATTGATCAAAACTGTCGCAAGCAGACGGCGTTCTCATAAACCCAAATAGGCATATTTACAGCTCTTAACAATTCGTTCAGTGATTACAAGTGGGAGGTGTGGTCACATGACCCATATCCATAGAAGGTAAAAGAAATATATCGTTCAAGATATTCAGCGAGAAACGTGAGACACGCAATGAATTTAGCCATATCGTCCACACCGGCAAAGGACATAAAATGTTGCGGTGTACCTCAGAGGATCATATCAAATTTTTTTCACAGAAAATGAGGCTAGACACCATATAGGCCCACGGCTGCTATAAAATTGGTTAAGGACATCGGACTGGTTTGACACTGGCCTAAAAGAGCAAGCACCCCGACTGTTAATGAATACTTGTAGGCTCCTCCTTTAAAGGTAGGCTACTTTCTGTCTAAATTTTGAGGAAGAAGTATTCTTGATCTCCATTGCAGACGTTTTATGTGGTTTGCTTCCCTCACACACCAACGTCTGCGCACTCAGCCAGAGTTCAGTAACGTGATGGCATTGTGCGAAATGGGCAAATCAGAATGTTTGTCAAATGCTAGTTCTTAGTTTTACCCTGTCAAATATTAATAAACAAAAACGGCGGGTACAAACACTCCTAAAAACTCGATGATAATAACATTTGGTTTGTATGTAAAATAAAAATCAGATCAAAGAATGACATGCATGTAGGCCATTTGGTAAAGGAAGAGGCTATTCGCCCTGTGGTGGCTCATCGCGAAAGATCAAAGCGCGGGCGGATTGTAAAATAAAATCTCTTATTGGCCCAACTGCGAGGCAGAAAGCAGAAGTGCTTCTCTTATCTGTCCCATCGCGGAGCGAATAGGAGAACTGCTTCTCTTGTTGGCACAGTTGCGGGACAGATAGCCGATCTCTTTCCCCCAATTCACCCCGCTGCGGGGCGAATAGACACTTCCTTTGGTGAAAGCCAAATTGATGTTCCTGCAATTTTAGAGGTGTTCTTTTCGTGAATACTACTGCATATTCCTAAAGTGAATGGTCTGCGTGCCGTACGGGATACTACAGTTAATTAGAAAAGTTGCCAAGAAAAAAACTGAATGAGAATATAAAGGAAATCAATCGATTTAAACCATGATAGTGACCAGCCCCGCATCAAACGTCGAACACGAAGTGTGTTGCTCAGTAAAGAACTTGTATTTGGAAAAACTTTAATAACGAGGAAGCCTGGAGAAATTCTACGTTTAGAACATGTCTGTGACGGAGGCTAACCAACATCTTAGATGCATCACTTTCTTCCCTCAGCAGTATGCGCCTATAGTCTCGAAATTTTAGAGCTTCTGTCTGATTGGTTGAACAAAAAAAGTCCCGCTGGAGTGCGCAGACATAGCTGTGTAAAGAAAGCGACACAAGACGTCTGCAACGGAGGCTAGTGCACTCTGTGATGTAGCCTATATCATTATCATTCAAAATATATCACAATGAATATTTTAACCCATATTACCCAGCCCGACAACAGAGAACTCAAACTCAAAAGAGGAAGCATTCGCCCATGAAAAGTGGGCTTGCTCCAAACATTTTCCATTCTGCCAAAACAAAATATGGAAGATTGCAAAGGCCTCGACAACATAAACTTTTGAACTTCCTCATTGAGTGACGCCACAAAGTGGAATGAGAAGGCTCCAGTGAGCTGGAAAAACATAGGGAGATTTTCAGTGGCAAACATCTTGCAACTGAACAAAAAAACTTGGATTCGGCACTTCCCAACTAATAAAAATATAGTGTTATTTGAACTGTCAAAATCAAGTCTTCGAGCGAGTGTAAATCAGGGTCTAACTCAGTTTCTGCCTGAAGTGTCATAAATACAAGGTTTTTCCAGATCACCTCAAAGGCAAAGACCTCGGCTTCCATACTGTGGTAAGCATTCTCACCAAGCCTCACCGGTTTACATAAATTGTGCAGTAGCCTATTTGGCTGCCAGATCTCTTGCCATTTAGCAGCACTGTATTTTGAGAGATGGTTGCCCTTCACTGGGATCAATCCGGCCGCACTATCATCCAAGCACATTATCTGACACGCACGGGTAAAATCCTGAAATCGGACTCCGTGTGATAGCACTGCGCTTCGGGAGTGTTAAATGCAAGCACTGAGCAGTACAAATGTTATGTTTATAAAGACGCGTCAAATCACTATCGCATAAACCCAGAGGCTGCAAAAAGCTCAAGAGAAACACAGCAGGAAATATTACGATCGCACAAAACCATCATTTCCCTGAAAGAGGGCTGGCTGACAACGCTTCGATTGTGTTAGGAACAAAATGTTGTTTTTTCAAATTTAGAACGGCCCGCAACAGCCAGCTACAATCATGTTTGACATTTCCAGCACAGCCGTTCCGCAAGCCTTTTTCGTGCTGCTCCGAGGAGCATCGGGAAGACCAGACGCTCTTAAAAAAATGTTAAATCAGCTCAGCTGCTGACCGGAGATAACAAAACATTTCCTTGACATAACTGGGCAACCCCCAACTCCCCGGATATGGAATAAGCCTTTTCTATTCCATAGTAAATCAAGCAACAGTCTATCAAGTTCTGGAGTGCTTCTCAACCGTATTACAAGATCTCCTCCCATCCTCCGACTCCCACACTCCCCATGTTATGCAATAACGTACTCTCGTTTGTTTATTCAAGATGTTCTTCCACTGGGTTAGCTTGGTACTTAGATTCTTGCCAGCTTGTAAACATATTTTCCAAAAATTGAATGGTTTATTGTGAGGATACAGTAAGACTGCAGTAGGCTACTACTTCTCAGCCCCCTTGACTGAAATAAAATTAAATCTCTCAGGCCATTACCCCTTTAAGAGGCATGCATGACCACCTATGCAATTATAATATTTATAAGATTATAATAATGCTGATTAAATCACTCCTTGGAATAGAACATTCTAGAGCATCGAGTTGGTAACATAGAGGAAATTAATTCCCCCAAAACTAGAGTACTCTGAAAAAGGGGTGTCAAATGATAAAACAAAATTTTGAATTGAACACAATATGCAAAAACCCAACAGACCGCACGGACCATAATCAGACCCTCAAATCACAATATCATCAAAACATACCAGTGACTTACATTTTTTAAAATAGAAAAAAATTTCAACCCAATCCCTGCTCGTGTCACAAACTTTGGTATAGCCTAGTATTCGGCAATAGTCCGCTTGGTAAATACATCAATTTAAGTCACCTCAGTGAAAACTACTAAGTCTAAGTGAGCGTAACATATTAAGTTCAAAAAGATTACGGGAGTAGTCATTCCATTTCACAAACTGTACTCCTTATGTAAAAGCAGTTAAATGATTAAGTTTATACAGGCCAAAATAGTTAATGGAAATCCTGCAATGTGGCGGATCCCTTATTACGTCAACGACAAAATATCGAAGTAGAAGCAAGTTTGAACGTGTCACTGCATCAACATTCAGAGCACACTAACGCCAAAACTATGTAGGCCTAGAAGGAACTGATGCAAAACTAGCCAACAAATCAGAATGGACTGAATTCATCAGACGTCTAATTTGTGAGCTCCCGTTATTCAACTCAATGAAGCAACACCAACACCAAAGGACAAAAAGATTGGCATTATCTGCTTCCTCGGATAGATTCATCCTTGTTATTCCCGACATATAGGCCTATAGGTTAACCTATTTACAATGGAAAACTGACACAACATGTGAGCATGCAAACGATCTTGAAACGATCGACTCCGTCGTCAGGGAGGTTATTTTACAACTCACAAAATCAAAGTTAAATTAATGTCTAATTAACGGAAAGTAATCCTTCCGTACAGATGTTCAACATTTCAAAAAATTTACAGCCCGAATGTGACAAAAAGGCTTACCAATGAAGGAGTTTTATCGAGAAAAAAAATATGCAAACGACATTCTTCCATTGGCAAGACTCGGTAAACATTGACAGATGTTAGATTTTGGTCGGCATACGTCTGCACAGGACTTGTGATATACACGCCCAGGGACCCCTTTTAAACCCAAATAGGCCTACTCGTGAATTCACTTATTATTTAGTTAAATGCTTTACATTGTATGGGCCAACTCCGTAGGCTATGTGCGCTACAAACGAGGCTACGGATTTCTAAAGTATAGCCTAAATAATTTTTTTGTGTTTTTGTGTGTGTGTGTGTGTTTTTTTTTTTTAATACGATAGCCGGAGCATTCATTAGAAAGCGCAACCTACGATTAGGCAATTTGCATACTCTGAAATGTTGCGAGTCCATTGATTTGTCGCAGTTTGCGTTTCCATTAAAGGCTACATTCATATTTACTTCGTTTACACATCTCAGTTGCTCAAAACAATCAACCATTCACAATTAAATCCTTAATTCAAAAATAAAGCGACACTCACCGTGATGAGAGCGAATGTTAATGGCCGATGATAAGTATTTTCCAGTATGGAGTGACGCCGAGTGTCCCGCGCCCAAGTGACCGGCGGAAGGAGGTATTCTGCCGGCTGCAGCGGCCGCTCCAAGTCGGTGAGACTCCATTGCCAGTCCGGTGAGTAACGGTGGGGGTAAATGAACAGATCTCGGGGGTCCACAATCTCTGCCATCCATTATCCAAAATGGACAGACTACGTGTTAGAAACAGTTCTCTACGGAATTCCGAGAAAGCCAGACTGTTAAACAGTCCCTACATATCCGATCAAATCAGCGTCTGCATCAGGCATTCTGCTGACCTAAAACACAAGGACACAAGCGTTGAAAGCACTCTGCGGGGAAATACCAAAATTGTTTTTTAAAGATGATGTTGTTTAAGAAAAAATAAGCGAAGCCAAGAATTATTACGCCAATTCAAACATCGTCAATGACGCATATGCCATAATAAATCAAATCATAATATGCAATATACCATCGTCGAACCACGCATCAACTATTCAACGCTTCAAAACAACGTTGCCACCGTATTACTATACTTTTTTCTCGTTCTTGAGACGGTATGTAAAGTGAGCAACGTAGCTGTAATTCACAGCCCTCCCTTGGTAGATACACTGTTTACCATTTGACAAGGGATGAGATCATTCGCCCTAAAAACTCACGGTTTGTTCAAGCAAATACGCAGATCTAGCGACTAATGTGTTACAGCATCTGAATTTCCGACTCCACGAAAGTACGGATAGAGACCGATTACTATGATAATTTGACAGAACATTTCACTTTCAAACACTGCACAGCTTTTCTTTGCATCCTGCACACATTAGAGGAAAGCTAACCAGGTTATGCGACCATTTCCATAACGCAGTGGGTTGATACAAACTGCGTGTTCTTTTGTAGAATCAGTTAGGTAAATACATCATCACACGTTCCAAGGGAGAGAAACTCAACATTTAGGCCAAACATAGCGCGCAAAACAGCAATGGAAATCCCAAATGAAAAGATTTAGAAGACGAGGTCGTTTTCCAGTCGTGTTTTAACGCTCACAACTAACGCCTATATTTACCAAAAAGTAGCCAACCGTTTACATTACAGCATTACCACAGACGGACGGGTAGTAATTTTGTTAACATTTAAATAATTAAAAATTATGTTGTTATAAGCGGTGAGGAATATGTTCGCTAAGATACTATAATGCCATTTGAAAAACATGAAGACGCCGACAGCGCTCGGCGATACGAAACATCTCTGGAAATAATATTAACATTTTCCAAAGGCCTTGCCTACACGCATAACCACATCCGAACTGCTGTTTAATTCCTAAGACTTGTCTCTATCAAGAAATTGTGCTTTTCTCCGTCTGAAAGGGTTACGTTGTGCTTGCAGTGTCACCGGGTGTTACACGTTTTTTTTTTTTATCAACGCGTTCATTTAACTGGTGGTGGAAACACTTCCTACGACGCACATGTAATTGTGACCATCTCACTTATTACAAACATTTAACACAAATCTACTTAAAACGGGATTTAAATTAGAATTCCAATGTCAACGTTAATTTAAGGATGGTGTTATTATGATAAAATAACCCAGGTCTGAATGCTTCGTTACGAAGAAACGACCTAAGTGATTGCATATGCCCATCTCGCAAAATAAACTGACGGATCACTACGCTTCAAGATTTTTTAGATACATTTTAGATGAAATTGCTTTTTTTAAAGTTCGATTTATAATCCGATTTCTGAATCATTCACCATTTATGCGCAACCCGCCTTTTAAAATAACTTTAATAACTACGTTCAGTCAACAAATGACGACAATTCGTAATCCATGCGCTTGGAGCTAGAGAGGCTGTAATCTGCAAAACTTGAAACTCTTACATGCCAAGGTGAATCAAGCGAAAATCCGATGTTTCTTTTAAAACCAAAGATTTGAGACTTCGAAAACTCCATTAACAGAGCAGCCGAGGGATAAACTGTAAAGGAACACAGGGGGAGGAAAAGCCCCTTGCAGGTCTCTCACTGTAGATTTCGGTAAACTCTTAGGCAATGAAACAGGCATTGTTTTACGGGCACCGCCCCTTAAAACAGAACAAGATAAAATTCTGAAGGAGAACCTGCGATTGGTTACAAGACGTGCCAATCACCGCAATGTAAACACTCTGGCTCTTCGCCAGCTCCATAAAACCAATTATGGTCCAAGGAGATTCTGCTGTTTCAAGGATCCCCTCCCTTTAAGACTGAATGATCTAAACAAGCAGTGAGAATTTTCAGGAGGACTGTTTCAAGGAGCCTCTTCTATTCAAGCTCTGCTCGTCAAAATCGACAAGTGAAGATTCGGTGGCAGACACGGACAGTCGTGGACAAATCGTTTGATTTCGGATAAAATAATCGGAATTAATCATTCGTTGGGTTTGAGCAGGTATTTGTTCGGCGGTTGCATTCTAATTACTGTGGGCAGAACTAGAGCTTGTTTCCTTTTTTCGTTGCGCCACGTTTTCTCAAATGCAGGCCTATTTTATTGGAATTATGCGTTTAACAAGAAGATGAGGTACACACTTGTAAACAATTTGCTCAGAGGTAAAGTGAGAAACCACTGTCTTTCCCTTTAATTCTGTATGCAACTTATTTTGAATGTGTTTGGTAGTATTGTTAACGTTTTGAACGCCTAATTTTAGCGTTTTAAAATGCTCAGTGAAGTTGTTCGAGTCGAAGAAGGACAGAATAAACATGAGATTTTATCTTGATTGATGAGAATTGATTTTAGAAAATGAGATGAATAGCCTACTCGAGTATTATTTTTCTTTAATGCAAACTGTGTAAGGTCTGCATAGTTATTCAGGCAAATTCGCTGTTTTATATTTTGTAGAGTCATTTTTTCAGGTTACAATTCTTTTTTGTTATAAAATACATAGGCTTATGTACAAAATGATGCTGTTCATTAGTCGGATTCTCCCCAACGCAAGTACATGTAGGCATATGAATTTCAATTTGACATAAAAATTGAATCAGACTACGGAGCAGATTTAGTCATACATAGACGCTCTTCCGATTCTGCAACGGCATCATTAAAATCGCGCACTTGAATGTAAACTAAATGGTAGTAGGCTACAAGAATAGGAAAAAACACTGCCGCAGAACAATGGTATAATCGTAAAAGACGTACATAGTTTTATTTCTAGGGTACTCTGTAGTAGGCCTACTAATAAAGGGCGAAACTCGCCCTATACCTTTAAATTAAAAGGGCTCTCTCTCTCTCTCTCTCTCTTTCACTCACTCACACACTCGGGTCTGTACGTATACAAATACAGTTGCGGTTTCAAATTCCTCTGTCTAGTCTTTAATATCGGTTTCAAGCCCCCCCCCCCCTCCCCTTCTTGGGTGGCAGAGTGAAAAGGTGACTAAAATAGTGGTTGCAGAGGGAAAAGCCATGCTTGAATGCTACGGCAAAAATGGCCTGTTTTTTTTTCCAGTCGCCAATGTAACCTTCTGTAGAAGGAACATAACATTCATTTTGGCAGAGCTTTTGACATTGAACGTCGTGTGTTGTGTTTTTTTTTTTTCTTAAGCCAAAGGACCAGAGCATATGGGGGTGGGTTATTGTGGCGAGGAAATGAGAACAACATGGAGGCTCGCGGCTGCTTTTACGGAATGTGGACCTCGTACGGGACTAAGATGCCGAGAACTCCATTCGAAGTCTACATTCCCTTCTCTTGTTGGTTAACTTACCTTCACTCACTTGTGAACTTTGCAATATAGGCTATGACCTCCGGTTATGACTTAATGTGTGACTTCATTTCGACTGCAAAAGCGAGGTGGAGAACCGACGCCATTGTTCATTATCTTTTCGGAAAACGTTAAGGGGACTCTAAACCCTTTATTTTTCCCCGTGTAAAGATATTACTTTTCCAACATTTTCTTCTACTTGAAAGATATTTCACAGACGCCTGGTGCTTCTGTTTTATTCATGGTATGTACAAAAAATACACATCTTTTAATAAACGAAGAAATGGCCTGACTAATGTGAGTACTTCTTTTGTTATTCAGTGACATATGTAGCGCATATCCACATTTTTCGATTTGACAGTTATTCTATGAGGTATGCGCTGGAAATTTTAGGTAAGGCCTTGGGTAAATCCGAATGCTTTCTGTTGCCTATCAAGTAGATTATCATTTGAAATTGAAAGCTAGTCCTGATTTGACTTTTTTTTCCATTTGCAGACAATGACCGTAGAAGCTCTTCTCATCAGATATATGAAAAATGAAGAACTCATTTAAGAAGCTGTTAGGCTTATATGCTGTATGAATTAAATGTATAAACGATTTAGAAAAGGTAATTTGTCCTCTTGGTTAAAAAAAAAACCCTTATAAATGAAGAGGGCGCGGGCTACCCCGGCTTAAGACTATAGGCTGTTTTCTTTGGAAATATAGCTTGTAGTTTTATTCTTTAAATTAGCCGAGTCTTAAAATATTTTATGAAATGAAATAATATTCCCATAAATATGATTCTCCTTGTTAGCGTGCGAGTGTACATGAATGAAGATGGTGAATATTCAGGATGTTCACTGCCTTGCAACATTTCGTTCTCGGTGATTTTTCCCGACTACTTCTACAGGCTATAATTTGCAGTTTTCATTCACGACGGCCATTTTAGGCTAAGTTTTGTACGACAGAAGAAGACCTAAGTTTTCACTGTTTGTGCCTCGAAAGCTGTGACCTCGAAACGGTCCTTCATGTGTCAGGGAAAATTCAGTTTGGAATTGTGCTTAAGATCATTTGCCCAAAGTAATAGCCTGTACACCGCATTAAGACCAGTCGGCATTATTATTATTATTATTACGATATTGTAGCCTAATGAAAATCAGTATTTTTTTCAGTCGCAGGACCATACTTCCATATGTCCATTAATCATCAGGTTTAGGAACAAATCTCACACAAACATGAGTGCTTATTCTGTGTTTTCACTCGTCCGCTCATTGCATTCATCAGCTAAGGGGATTAAAAAAAACAACTTGTCCAAAAATAGTTTAAGCGTCAAATTGGCAAAATGAATTGATGTGTCAGATGGTGAAAGACTGAAAGTCTTATATTGTTAATATGGACAACTAATCACGTTTTCCTGTGCACCAACAATGGGTAACAACGACTAGGGGCCGCATTCAGCCTGTCATGGTTTTTGTAACATCAACTTGTCAGGGACTACAGATACGAAATGGCCTGATGGCTAAATCTGGTACATTTCATGCAAGGCATGTGATCAAAGTTCATTGTCCCATTTAAATAAAAAATAAGAAAATGCTTTGCCGATATTGGGAGGACGCCTAAATTAGCCTACGTTTTGTATAGCCAACAAATGTCATATAATGTTGCACTAACAGTCGACCTGAAAAGAATAGGCCTAATTCTTCATAAAGTATGCCGATCGTCCATAGAGGGTGCATTTAGCGTAATCTTATTTTACCAAGTATTCTCGTTCTGAAGGCCTACAATGTGACCTAGTCCAATATTGTTTAAGGTGATCAACAACTGCCCTGTATAACAGGAGGATTTATGTCCAATGCCAGGAGCACCAAGTGCGTGGGGTAAACCTGTACATGTAACGTGGCAACAATTCGGCTTGGTAGATAGGCTGAAATGTCATCTTTATATCATTAAGCAGTCAGCTGCTTTCGAGACACGTGGCGAATTAAACATGCAGTGCCATGGCTCGCTAATTTTATTACTTGTCTCAGGAAGAAGGGAAAAATGCTGCTACCTCAAACTTACTGAAGATACGACGCGCACCTTTGTGTATCAGCTTGCTTCGGCTGAATCGCCGAACCATCTTTTTAGGAATTGGTCAATGGGCCTACATCAATTTAAATATATGACAATGACTTCATTCGAAATCAGAGCATTTGATAACTCCCTTCAGCGTCAATTACTTTCAACTGGTTTAGGATGGGGAAAGTAATATATGGGCTAAATAATTGAAATTTAATCGCCGATTTGACAATAACGCGAATTTACTATAGGTAGCATATACAAAGATTTTAGTTTGAAAGAGGAGTCAGCATAATTCATAATGAATGCACGTTGCTCGGCTACTATTCGCGGACAGCATGATCGAGTTGCGACTCAGTAGTTCTGCACTTTTAATGGCCAACACCTGTAACTCGCGTTATGCGGCGCCATTCGACAGGCGTTTGGTGTTTTTCGGCGTGTATGTTATGGCCTAATTTTCCAAGCAGAAAAATGCTGGCTTATTCTATGACCCAATTGAAATGGAACAGTTACAGTGAAAGCCGAGAACGCCGAGTTGTAGCCTATACGTTGACCAGAGGTGTAAAATCCAGGGGTCAGAAAGTAAAAGTCCTGCCAAGTTTTTCTCCCTCTCTCAGAATGAGTTGATCACTCAGATTAGCTCCATCTCCTGTCCGAAGTAAATCCTGGTGGTTGGAATAAAGTTCTGGGGAGGATTTTTACTTTCCGAACCTGGACTTTCCACCTCTGACGTTGACAGACCTATCTCGAAGGGAGAAACCTTGTTGATCATCGTATGGTATGTTTTTCATGCGCAACTCCTCCTAATTCACTGAAAAATGGAACTGCTATGTCCGTGTGACCTTAAACCTGAAAAGGCTATATCACGGGTTTCAGAGCAAGATGAAATCATACCTACGTTTTTTTTTCAAAAATAAATGCAAAGAGGGACGATATCTATTCGCGAGGACAAACCCTCTTACCATTTCTAGGACCATTTCTACCATTTCTACCATTTGGTTGTGTAAATGCGATTGTAGCATGGGCAAAAATGATACTGCATTGAGCATAAAATTTTGGGGTAGGCTTTCTGCAAGGACAAAGATTTAGCCCTGGAGAATCACCATTGAGAACTGAATTGAGCCAGTGACAGTTAAATCTGTATCGGTGAAACCAGCTATTGAACTTATGGTTCATTGGAGCGCGTATTTACGCACTTCACCAGGATATCATTCACAAGAGCAAACAAGAAGCAAGGCCATGACGAGATCATTTGGAAATGCGCATGAACTGTATTCCTAACTGAAAATTTTCGCACACACAGCCTATGCCTATAATCTTTACCCTTTGGATTCTAAACTTTTGGCCAAACTGCATATTTTTTTCTGATCGTTTGGAGAAAATGTAGTTTTCCCTACGTTTGGTTCAGGCGTTTTTAATAGTCTCTCAGAGGTATGAAATGCATTTCCGAAGGGTGCAACATTTCAGCGAAGAAAATATCGATCAGGAATTTGCCGTGTTTGCGTTACTCTTTTTTTAAATTTTTTTTTTATTTCAAAATCTGTCAAAAAATGTACAAACGCTAACACTACAACTCAATAGCACTTGTCACCGTTGAAGTTCTTTACATTTTATTGAACAAAATTGTTATATAGTGAATTTTATAAAACGAAATACTGCATAACATTTTGGTGTTTAAATATTTGGGAGCAACCCAGGTTTGAAATGAAGAATAACGAATCATTTGAGTGATTTTATATCAAAGTATCTCCTGTGAGATTTAGCCCAATCACTGCCTTTACACATTTAGGACATTTTATTTATGTACAGTTCTCGATGGATTTTCTAGCGGACGCGTTTCCTTGAGGGTTGGCGCACTTCACGAACTTTGCGATCCAGGTGTTCCCACAACTGCAAGAGATTTTAGTCAGGTGATAAAGAGGACCGCTCAGTATTGCGTAAATTACTTTAAAGTTCCCGCAGAGTTTGTAAAAATTATAAAATGGGACGCGCTCATTGGGGGGAATCTTTTAAAAAATCTAACAGGAAACGCTGTTGATTTCAGACATGCAAAAGGTCGAACTTCCCACTGGTGCTGCATACAACTCAGCTGACTAAACACTTTCAGGACAACGATGATCGCTCTTTAAGAAAGGAGTATTCAATTTCTATTGATCATATATGTCACATCTTGTAGTTGTATTTACAGACTTGGTAATTCCCATTATCGCTTTAGAAATTACACCAGCTTTGAGACACCTAATAAAGAGATGTCGAATATTCATACATTTTGCTATATCTGTAGTCACTTGATTTTTGCAAAGACTTGTCGCCAACAGTCATATTTGCGATTTCTTGCAACTTTTATCAATCAAGGAAACCTACTGGCTTCACTGATAAAATGGACTGTGTGCTTATCATTAGGCTACAAGTATCAACAAGCTCACATTACGTCCTTGAAAAGTAGCGACTCCGTTTTAATTACTTTCTCACACACAGCATACAAATAGGGCGTACTTGAGACCGATTATCATGAACCACACGCTAATGAAATTTCGCAAAATCACTCCGACGATTAAGTACCCATTTTAAGGTGACCTGTTTATTGTTCCCATGCTGAAGTACAAGGAGTTGACCTGCCCAGGAACATAGGCCAAATGGAAGTTTATTATACTGCAATGTGAATAATGTCTTTTTTTTATACCCGCTTTCAATGCAATCACATGCGTTTCAAAGTCGGGGAACTAATCCATTAATTATAGTCAAAGAATTCATCGAATTAAATTAGTAATATAGTCTACCGTAACCATGGAAACCATTCAGTGTAAATTTCATGTTTTGTACAACACGCACACACACCTTTCATACTTAAATTCAACTGAAAACAATTTTAATGGACATTATGTAGGCTAATTTTTCTAGGAACACAGTTGAGTACTGTTACGTTCACATTATTGTGAAATGAAGAGCCTTTGAATTGTCCCAGCAGAATGTTTCCCTGATGGAGAAGCAGCCATGAAAATCTGATCTGCGGCAACAGAAAATGAAATCCTCCTTTTGGGACCCAGTGAAGAAAATTCATTCGCTGGATTGGCGGGACCCACAAAGTTGCTGTTATTTATGCATCCCGCATAAAAAAACTATAGGCTATCAGGATTCCTGACATTCTTCATAGCTAAGTGCCATTGAGTTGATATCAATCAGCGTAAATGTTATGCAACCCCAATTCCGAAATAGTTGGGACAAACTGTAAATTGTGAAAAAAATCAAAACACAATGACTTTCAAATCACTCTAGCCAGTATTTTATTAACAGTAGAAAAGAGATAACATTGTATATCAGGGGTCCTCAATCTTTCCCAGAAAGGGCCAGTGTGGGTGCAGGCTTTCATTGCAACCAAGCTATTACACACCTGATACTACTAATCAACCTCTGGACTCTTTGCTAATAAGCTTGATTAGTAGCATCAGGAGTGTAGCTGCTTGGTTGAAATGAAAGCCTGCACCCACACCGGCCCTCTCTGGGAAAGATTGGAGACCCCTGTTGTATATGATGAAACTGAGATTTGTAATAATTTTATCCACAAAATGAGCTCATTTCAAATTTGATGGCTGCTACAGGTCTCAAAAAAGTTGGGACAGGGGCCTGTTTACCATGGTGTTGCATCCCCTCTTCTTTGTGCAGAGTGGAGGCGTCTGGGCATTGAGGAGACAAGTTTCTTGAGTTTAGCCATTGGAATTTGATCCCCCTCTTGTTTAATACAGGCTTCTAGCTGCTGGAGAGTTTTGGGTCTCCTTTGATGGACTTTTCGTGTAATTATGCACCAAATGTTCTCAATCGCTGAAAGATCAGGACTGCAGGCAGGCCAGCTCAGCACACAGTCTCTTCTACTACGAAGCCATGCTGTTGTAATAGCTGCAGTATGTGATTTTGCATTGCCCTGCTGAAATACACAAGGCCTTCCCTGGAATAGATGTCGTCTGGAGGGGAGCATATATTGCTCTAACACCTTTATATACCTTTCAGCATTCATGGTGCTTTTTAAACATCCAAGTGTCCCCCACCATATGCACTAATGCATCCCCATACCATCAGAGATGCTGGCTTTTGAACTGAACGCTGATAATAGGAGGGGTGATCTTTCTCCTATTAAGCCTGGAGGACACGACGCCCATGATTTCCAACAAGAATGTGAAATTTGGACTTGTCTGACCACAGGACCCTTTACCACTTTGCTACAGTCCATTTTAAATGAGCCTTGGCCCACAGAACACGGCGGCGCTTCTAGATCATGCTCAACAATGACTACCTTTTTGCGTGATTGAGTTTTAAGTGGCATCTGTGGATGCTGTGGCAGTCTGTGTTTCCAGACAGTAGGTTCTTGAAGTATTCCAGGGCCCATTTAGTAATGTCAATGACAGAATCATGCCAGTGAGTGATGCAGTGCCATCTGAAAGCCCGAAGATCGCGGGCACCCAGTAAAGGTCTTCGGCCTTGTCCCTTACGCACAGAGATTTTTCCAGTTTCTCTGAATCTTTTGATGATGTTATGCACTGTCGATGATGAGACTTTCAAAGCCTGTGCAATTTGACATTCAGGAACATTGTTTTTCAAGTATTCCACAATTTTTTCACACAAGCCTTTACGGGATGGAGAGCCTCTGTCCATCTTTACTTCTGAGAGACTCTGCCTCTCTAAGACATCCCTTTTATAGCCAATCATGTTACACTCCTGATGCCAGTTAACTTAATTACTTGCTCAATGTTCTTTCAGCTGATTCCCTCATATATTAATTGCTTTTTCAGCCCTTTTAGTTTGCCTGTGTCCCAACTATTTTGAGTCCTGTGGCAGCCAGAAAATTTGAAATAAGCTCATTTTGTGGATAAAAATGTAAAATGTCTCCGTTTCAACATTTGAAATGTTGTCTATGTTTATTGTAAATTGCATATTGGCTCGTGATCTGAAAGTCATTGCATTTGGATTTTATTCACAATTTACACTTCGTCCCAAGTATTTTAGAATTGGGGTTGTACTTGGGACATGGCTTTTCCAAAATATTGAAGTCAGAGAATTAAGTGCATTTTTAATGGTAAATGATCAAATATTAATGTCAGTCTCCGAGCAAATGTTCTTTCAGTGCTTCTAAAATGACTGATTTTATCCTTCACAAGGCAAGGGAAATATTCAAGAAATATGCTTGTCAAAGACAAACTGATACAACAGCCAAGCTGTGCAGCTTGCACTTACTGAATGTCTTTGGTTTCATCCTGTTTGTCTATCATTAAAAAAAAAAAATGTTAGAAATGCTATCTCTTAAGATAGCGTTCATTTCTCATCATGCATACTGGAAACAAATTCAAGGCCACATTGGGTTGCTTTTACATATTATCCAGCACAGCCAAATATTTCAAAAATGCAATTTGGGAGAAGTCCCTGTTCAGTTGTATACAGTGCTCCAGTAGGTATGCGGTACCACAACTGCTGGTTACCTCTGGATCACAGCCAGCATCCAAATCTGCCACCCATGTTGTTTCTTATCACGACCCACTACTTTTCATAGTTCAACTATTTCTGTTTCAGCAGGCAAGGCAAAAAGGAATGTTCCGGTAAGGTACAAAAATAACCAGTCGGAGTACACTTTGAAAAATAATTTTCAAATATTACCTGATATTCAATTATGGTTTTGCTGTTATTATTAAAATTACTTCAGCAGGTCTTTTGGAGACTTGTAGATTTCTCGTATGGATAGTCTTGTTTTGTTCAATCTGTCATTATACAGTAAAATATAATATCCCATTTAGTTGATCACTGAATAATGCCTGGGTGTATGTCATTTCTTTCAATATACTGTGCAATATTACATCTCGTTCTATTAAACTGAGAAGGGCTTCATGAGAAATTCATGGATGGACAGGGAGAAAACTTGTAATGTAAAAAAAAAAATTCTGTCCTTGTCTTCATACATGTTACTCCACCGTAATATCTAGCATCCATTGAACAAACAGTAAATAAAATTGTGTACCTCCACAACTACATCTGCCGGTCTCTCCCACAAAAACGGTAGGCCTGTGTAATAGCATCCATTACCTCAAGAAATATGGATGGTGTCCTTCAGATGTTATGACTGCATTTCCAGGCTAAGGTATTCACTGTCTCTTCAAACATGTCACTCTTCAGTACTGGCAAAACTTAAATTATTGAGCCCAACACCGGTCTTTCATTTACTCAAATATTTTGAAAACTCTGAATCATGGTCTAAATGTTACATATGAGTGGCTGAGTGCAAAAGTCTGCTATCTGACTTTTTCCAAGTTCTGAGAAAATAAGATTGGAAGTTTTGTTTGAACAGAAAAATCACTTTATTTTTCACTACGCTTTTCTGGAGCCCGTAATGATTATATGCATTTGTTTAAACAAAATAAGGTGATTTTTCTGTTCAAACAAACCTATTTTCTCACAACTTGGAAAAGTCAGATAGTAGACTTTTGTGGTTTTTTGTGCTTTTTTTGCTCTCAGCCACTCATATACTCCTGCATTTGAACAATTACAGAAAATAAAACGAAAAAGTTAATTAACGGCAAATTATCGTCACGTGAGGACCACATGCAATAACACAGTAAAAACTTTATGGAAATTCGTGCAGCGCAAAAACGAGCACTAATGTGTTCTTTCATTAGTACGGTTAATTCTGTATTACTTTAAGCAATCTTATTCACATTGAAGCATGCGTGGAGCAGACAAATTGAAATCAAGAAAAAAAAATCATTGATCTCAAAACAATATAGGCCCTGTGCCTGCTGAAATGTGAGACGTTCTTTATCATAGCCGGAAGCAAAATTACCTGTAAGACACAAGAAATGAGTAACGCAAAATATAGAGCATGATTGCCTCTTTGAAATGAATTGGATTACGCAGTGAAATACTAGGCAATTTTCAGTTTCGCAGTGGCGCAGAGTGAAGTGTAACTACACGGGAAACGGGCAGACTGTGGGACATATTGCTACGCTGTGCGTTTTGCGTTCCATTTCAACATTTCACACTATTTTAAGAGAAGGGGATGGGGGTGTTTTAGAAAGAACGAGCTGCGAGGAAGTTGTTTTCCCCTTGGCGCTGTAGCGCTGCAATCTCTAATAAAGTTAATCCCTCGTAAACTAATGCGTGGCCCGGGTGGCGCGAGGGCATCATAACGTAGAGCGAAATGAAGGCGAGAAAAGACAAGTCACCTTGGGATCATAAAGCCGCGGCGGCAGTGCGGAACTGCACATGCCAAGAATATGCACAGTTGATGTGTATCTGCGTCTCTTTCGTGTTCCAAACAGCATTCAAATTAAAATGTTTACAGTTAGTGTATCACTTCATATTGGTGGCCAACTGTGTGAAGTACTGCCCAACATAGAGCACGGTAGCCTAACTGGCAGGTAGCAGGAATTGTTTACATAAAATTGCAATAGTTTTTCATACTCTCTCCCAAAGCAAAGCTTCAGTGCCGCGTTGAGTTGCGCACCATCAGTCTTGTCCCCACGGGTTCGGCTGACGTAGGCACCAGAGCACTCTCAGCACATGATCCACCCCCGCCATTTGCACAGTTCCCACGTATATTTTTCTACATTTTCCTGTTGTACCATTTTGCTTCAGTGACTGCGCCGCATCACTCGGAAAGTACATTTTAAGCACGCAAGAGTAATGCATCCTTAGCTGCGTTGTGCTTTCTGAGAACTTAGGTTCAGTATGGAAAATATAGACTACGCTGCGTCTCCTGATCGGCTCGCCCCCTGATTATTCTCATTTTTTTAATATTCCTATCCACTAAAATGAATCATGCATATTCAGTGGGTAAATAAGTATTGAACGCGTCAAAAGTATTTTAGAATTGGGGTTGTACTTGGGACATGGCTTTTCCAAAATATTGAAGTCAGAGAATTAAGTGCATTTTTAATGGCGAATTATCAAATAGTAATGTCAGTCTCCGAGCAAATGTTCCTTCAGTGCTTCTAAAATGACTGATTTTATCCTTCACAAGGCAAGGGAAATATTCAAGAAATATGCTTGTCAAAGACAAACCGATACAACAGCCAAGCTGTGCAGCTTGCACTTACTGAATGTCTTTGGTTTCATCCGGCTTCATCCATATTTCTAAACTTCTAAATGTTCCAGTTAGCAACATTGGGGGCATAATATGAAAGTGGAAAGAACATCATTTCACCATAAACCGGCCACTACCAGGTGCTCCTTGCAAGATTTCTGACAGAGGAGTCAAAAGAATAATCAAAAGAGTTGTCCAAGAACCAAGGACCACTCGCGGAGAGCTTCAGAAAGACCTGGAATTGACAGGTACGGTTGTTTCAAAGAAAACAAGAAGTAATGCACTCAACCGCCATGGACTCTATGCACGCTCACCCTGCAAGACTCCATTGCTGAAGAAAAAGCACGTTGACGCTCGTTTAAAGTTGGCTGCATAACAATTTGGTCAAACCTGTGAAATACTGGGAGTATATATTCTGGTCAGATGAGACAAAAATTGAGCTCTTTGGATGTCATAATTCACACCATGTTTGGAGGCCAAATGGCACTGCACATCACCCCCAAAACAGTGAAGTTTTGAGGTGGGAACATCATGGTGTGGGGCTGTTTTTCAGCGTATGTTACTGGCAGACTTCATATAATTGAAGGAAGGATGAATGGAGAAATGTACCAAGACATTCTTGATAAGAATCTGCTGCCATCTACCAGCATGCTGAAGATTATACGAGGGTGGACATTTCAGTAAGAAAGTGATCCCAAACACACAGCCAAGGAAACTCTCAGTTGGTTTCAGAGAAAGAAAATAAAGCTGCTGGAATGGCCCAGCCAATCAATTGACTTGAATCCAATTGAAAATCTATGGAAAGAACTGAAGATCAGAGTTCATAGAAGAGGCCCACGGAACGTTCAAGATTTGAAGACGGTTTGTGTGGATGCATGGGCCAAAATCACACCTGAGCAATGCGTGCGACTAATTCCTCCATACAGGAGGCGTCTTGAAGCTGTCATTACCAACAAAGGCTTTTCTCCGAAGTATGAATAAATTTCAATCAGCGTGTTCAAGACTTTTTTTCCCTGTGTCCTTCCACTTCATTACACAGAATTTAATTTATGGACTTATTTGTTTTGATTTATTTGTTTGTGTGGATTACTTGGGTTGACACCGACATCTGGTGGAAATTTCATGCCAATAGCCCCATTAGAAATATATTTACTGAGAAAAATGTTGACGCATTCAATACTTAATTTCCCCGCTGTGTGAATGTAGGAATGCTTGCATATTATTGAGCCATTACTCGTAGGCTACATTTGTCTCAATTACTAGCCCACTGCGCAGCTGAAAACATTTTGCTCTGGGTTTTACTCAAGTCAGGCTTGGTCACAAAGCCAGCTTTGTAGTACCCCCCACCCCCCACCCCCCCGGTGAGAATGGGTTAGCTGATTTCAGGCTATGAGTATTGTTAAATAATAAAAGTTTAAGACAGAATGGCAGCTAGCTGCGCAGCGTTATTGAGTTTAAATAACTTGAGTTTTTGAGTTTGTACACTCTAATTTTTGAAAGAACTTGAAAATTTAATTAGAGCTTACTCAACAGTTCTTAGCAACTGATTGCCTTTTTTTTTGAGTTCATTCAACTTTTCTCAATGTGGTTCTTTGCCGGTGTCTGGCCTATATCAAATGATCTCAGGATTTAAAAAGAGGTGTCAGATGCAACACGACCCTCACAAGGGAGATGTTTCAGTGCTTGATATGTTGAATACATGGATGAATATTCTTCAAATTTCCCTTACTTTTGACCCCTCCTGCTAACGAGCCTAATGACATCACACCATAGTGTAGCACATGGTTGAAAAATGGAACTTTTGAACCCAGTGGAAAAATACATTGGGGGAGATTTGCAGAAGTCATTGTAAAAAAAAAACGATTTTAGTGTTTTTTGTTTTTTTTTTGTTATCTTGACTTTTACCTTCCTTGACCCTATTACGTGCTAAATTAAATCAAATTATCCTTGACTCATTGCATAGCATTTGCGAAAATTTTGTGTAAGTTAAGCAAACCATTTTTAGTGCCACACTGCTGTCAGACAAACACACGAACAAACAGAAAAACAAATAAACGCCACCAAAAACATTACCTCATCACCTTTGGGCGGGGTAAATATCCAGTTGCAAAAAAACAACCATTTCACTGCAGAACAGACGTTTAGAAGCGTTTTGCATGTCTTCTCCCCGCCCCCCTTGTGAATGTGAACAGGTCATTTTTAAGTGTGGTAGCTGGGAATAACACAATTTATTCTTATGGTATATATTTAAAACGTGTTTAGTTCCATTTCTGAGGGCTATCACAAAGATATAATTACAATATTCCCAACAGATGGCATATGATAAGACCTATTGTTATTTAGCATGCAATTCACTATTTATCAGAATTGTATCATTTCAAATTGTGGCCACCTCTTCATTAATGCAAGGCTGTGACCTTAATCAATGCCTGATAAATTACTTTGGAGTTTTGCATTCCACAGTGTGATTAGACAGCTGCATGGGTTGTGCTGATCTGCTGATATATAGTACCTCACAAAAGTAAATACACCCCTCACAGTTCGACAATTAATTTATTATATCTTTTCAAGGGACAACGTTACAGAAATTAAACCTGAATATATTCTAGAGAAGTCATTGTACAATATGTGTAGCAGAGTAGATTTACTGCACTTTCGAAATAACTGAACAGAGTCACTATTTCAAAAATAGGTGGCAACAAAAGTGAGTACACCTCACTGTCAACATGCCAAATTGTGTCCATAGTGTCAATATTTAGTGTGACCACCATTGTTGTCCAGCACTGCCCTGATTCTTCTAGGCATGGAATTCACCAGAACTGCACCAGTTATTGCTGGGATCCTCCTCCACTCCTCCATGACAACATCTCGGAGCTGGTGGATGTTGGACACCTGCTGCTCCTCCACCTTCCTCTTGAGGATGCCCCACAGGTGCTCAATGGGATTCAGGTCTGGAGACATACTTGGTCACCCATCGCCTTCACCTTCAGCTTTTTCAGGAAGGCAGTTGCCATCTTAGAGGTTGTTATCATGTTGGAAAACTGCCGTGCGGCCCATTTTCCAAAGTGAGGGCATCGTGTTCTGCTTCAGAATGTCACAGTACATGTTGGAATCCATTATTCCATTAATGAAGTGCAGCTCCCCAGGACCAGAAGCACTCATGCAGCCCCAGACCATGATGCTGTCAGCACCATGTTTGACTGTAGGCAGCACACACTTGTCTTGGTACTCCTCACCAGGGCGCTGCCACACATGCTGGACACCATCTGAGCTGAACAAGTTTATCTTGGTCTCGTCAGACAACAGAGAATGGTTCCAGTAGTTCATGTTCTTGGACTTCAGCAAACTGTTTTCGGGCTTTCATGTGGGCTATCTTCAGAAGAGGCTTCAGTCTTTGCCGACGGCCTTGCAGACCGACTTGGTGCAGTGCACGGCATATGGTCTGAGCACTGACAGGCTGCTCTCCCACTTCTGCAACCTCGTTAGCAATGTTGCCAGCACTCCTGTGTCTGTTTTCTGAAGCTAACTTGTGCACCTGACGCAGAGCACAATGACTCAACCTCTTCAGTCGACACTGACAAGGCCTGTTTCAAGCAGAACCCGTCTTGGAAAACCGCTGGATAACCTCGGCCACCGTGCTGTAGTTCAGTTTTGTAGTTTCACTGATCTCCTTATTGCTTAGACCATCTTTGTGGAGCGCAACAATAGACTTTTCAAATCTTCAGAGAGTTCTTCCCCATGAGGTGCCGTGATGACCATCAACTGATTAGAATGAGAGCATTGGACCCAAAGCACCATAATTTAAACCTTCAACACATGTTACACAACCTCTTATAACCCAGTCGAACAGACAAAAGCATGAACATGATGAATAAGACATGTTTCATTGCTTGGTTGACCATTACCAATTGGGGAGTGCACTCACTTTTGTTGCCACCCATTTTGGAAATGGTGACTGATGGTTCAGTTATTTGGACAGTGCAGTTAATCTGCACTGCTACGCACATTGTACAACTACAAAACCCAAAACCAGTGAAGTTGGCACATTATGTAAAACAGAATACAATGATTTGCAAATCCTTTTCAACTTATATTCAATTGAATACACTGCAAAGACAAGATGTTTAATGTTCAAACTGAGAAACTTTTTTATTTTTTTTTTGCAAATAATCATTAACTTAGAATTTAAAGGCAGCCACACATTGCAAAAAAGTTGGCACAGGGGCCTTTTTACCACTGTGTTACATCGCCTTTTCTTTTAACAACACTCAGTAAACGTTTGGGAACTGAGGAGACCAATTTTTGAAGCTTTTCAGGTGGAACTCTTTCCCATTCTTGTTTGATGTACAGCTTAAGTAGTTCAACAGTCCGGGGTCTCCGTTGTCGTATTTTACGCTTCATAATGCGCCACACATTTTCAATGGGAGACGGGTCTGGACTACAGGCAGGCCAGTCTAGTACCTGCACTCCTTTACTACGGAGCCATGCTGTTGTAACACGTGCAGAATGTGGCTTGGCATTGTCTGGCTGGAATAAGCAGGGGCGTCAATGAAAAAGACGTTGCTTGGATGGCAACATATGTTGCTCCAAAACCTGTATGTACCTTTCAGCATTAATGGTGCCTTCACATATGTGTAAGTTGCCCATGCCTTGGGCACTAATACACCCCCATACCATCACAGATGCTGGCTTTTGAACTTTGCGCCTATAACAGTCCGGATGGTTCTTTTTCTCTTTGGTCCGGAGGACACGACGTCCACAGTTTCCAAAAACAATTTGAAATGTGGACTCATTAGACCACAGAACACTTTTCCACTTTGCACCAGTCCATCTTAGATGAGCTTGGGCCCAGCGAAGCTGTCGGCGTTTCTGGGTGCTGTTGATAAATGGCTTTCGCCTTGCATTGCAGAGTTTTAACTTGCACTTGCAGATGTAGCGACGAACTGTAGTTACTGACAGTGGTTTTCTGAAGTGTTCCTGAGCCCATGTGGTGATGTCCTTTACTCAGTGATGTCGGTTTTTGATGCAGTACCGCCTGAGGGATCGAAGGTCACGGGCATTCAATGTTGGTTTTCGGCCTTGTTGCTTACATGCAGTGATTTCTCCTGATTCTCTGAACCTTTTGACGATATTACGGACCGTAGATGATGAAATCCCTAAATTTCTTGCAATAGCTCGTTGAGGAATGTTGTTTTTCAACTGTTCGACCATCAGCTCACGCATTTGTTCACTAAGTTCACCCTCGCCCCATCCTTGTTTGTGAATGACTGAGCATTTCAGGGAAGCTGCTTTTATACCCAATCATGGCACCCACCTGTCCCCAATTAGCCCGTTCACCTGTGGGATGTTCCATATAAGTGTTTGATGAGCATTCCTCAACTCTCTCAGTCTTTTTTGCCACTTGTGCCAGCTTTTTTGAAACAAGTCGCAGGCATCAAATTCCAAATGAGCTAATATTAATTAGTTAATAATTAATATTAATAAGCTAATAAGTTTACCTGTTCGAACATTAAGTGACTTGTCTTTGCAGTGTATTCAATTAAATATAGGTTGAAAAGGATTTGCAAATCATTGTATTTTGTTTTTATTTACGATTTACACAACGTGCCAACTTCACTGGTTTTGGGTTTTGCACAATGACTACTCTAGAATGTATTCAAGTTTCATTTCTGTAACATTGTCCCTTGAAAAGATATAATAAATTCATTGTCAAGATGTGAGGGGTGTACTCACTTTTTTGAGATACTGTAATTATCATGCAATAAAATGTTAATATTCATGTAAAATTGATTACTCAACTATTTGACAACTCAAGGTAGGTTCTCTAGTAAAACATTAATTATTTCAGAATTCAATGGCCTATGCATTAATTGGCAATATGTCAGTGTAAAAGCAGTATTTGTGCACGACTGCTCATTGACCATAACCTTCAAAGGTCCTCACCTGGTGCTCTTAAATATATTGCCTTTATATCACTAGGAAGATCAATGTTGGCCCTTCCAAAGTGTTTGAATATCAGCAAACGTCACACAAACACATTACACAGATAGAAATGACGTAATATTAAAGTGCTTTCTGGCACAGCTCCCTCAGGCCTTGAACATGTGTATTCAGTGTCGAAAGACAGATCATGACTCATTCTGGCAGCTCTACCAGGACTTCATATACAATTATGCAGAAGATCATTTAAAATTTGACATTTTTCCTTATTTTGAATATCCCCAAAGTCTCCCAGTGAAAATCCATTCTTTCATTGGTTCATTACATGTCCCCTCATCTTCAGAGGTCATTAGTAAGCTACAACATATTTCCACAGCAAACATTATCCCAAGCAGCTTAATGCACTTTTCCTGTGAATTGAAAGAGGTGCCACATTTCAGAGCAAACCTTCAAATAGCCACGCATTGCCGGTTAGTTCAGCAATCCCTCTGGAAGTTCGGACCCTTTGAGTGAAGTGGGAAAAAGTAAATGCAGTGTGAATGATAACTTCCAGTAAAAAAAGAAGAAAATCATGTATCATCCCTCCTGAAATCCCAATATTAATAGATTGTTTCAAATAGGCAGCATATGCTCATCAGTATAAGTCCTCATGATATTTTCAATTACCGGGTTCCATAGCTCTGTAGGAGATCTCTAGCTAAGAGATTTAGCTGGGGAATCCGAGAGGCTATGCCAATGGCAGGGATATCAGTTCACTTCAGATTTACGTGCTCAAGCTCAAATTTCAAACTGGTTAAAATGAGCCTTCATTATTGGTCAGATTGAGAATAACTCTCCATGTTAAATAACTGTATTTTACCTCTCTGATATTTGAATAGTTTTCCAGATAAGAGATTTACTTTATCTGCATATTTGAGTGTCTTCTGTGGGTTTTCTCAATGAAAAGCATTATGGATAATAGATGTGCCTGTAACATATTTAAATGGATTTAGTTTACGTCAAATGAGCAATTCATGGAATCAAAAAATGAGCAAACTTCAATATGAAATACAAGATGTATGTCTTAACCCTGTTAAACCTGAATCATGATATAATTGCCAGAAAATTCTAATTTTTTGAAATTGAAGTATTTATTGGACCTTTGAACAAAATATAAAAAATGCATACAGTTTATGAAATTAATTTTGTGTAATATTTGATATTTTTATACAGTGTGGTCAAGTTTCAAAAGCTCTTCTGTAATGTGGAGGGGGAAAAAAAAAAGCCACTAGATGGCAGTATTGACATTTTTTTTTTTGTTAAGCCCAGCCTGGTGCTAGGTTTGGGCATGTCCTGAGCATGTCTGACAGAGGAAATCCCAGAGAATTGAAAAAAGTCTTGAAGGTGGGAGGGGGCTGTAAAAGAGTATATAAGGAGAGAAAATTGTGAGAGTAAAGTAGTAGGAGAAATTGCTTGGAGAAGGATACATTTGACCAGACCTGTCACTCTTTTAAAGACCTGTGAAGTTTTTTTGTGGATTTTTGCCTGTGTTGGAACATTTTCCTGTCCCAGAACAATCACCAAGTAACCCCACCAAAGGGACTTTAAATATTAATTTTCTTGTATATGTCAGTAGTATAAATTGTAGGTTAGTTGTCAGTCTTTGTTTCATTAAATCTGTTTAAGTTTTAAAATTTTGTCTGTCATCTCTTGCTGTCTTAGATGTTATAACAAATTGGGGCCGTAACACTTCTCACTGCAAAGAAATGGCTACTTTAAGGACTACAGTAACATGACACATGAATAAAGTTGGCCTCATTGAATCCACAAGAGTCTCAGTTTTCCTGTCATACCCAACTTATGAAATTCCGAGACTGTTTTGGGACCCCAGTATGCAAAAATATTTTAATATGCAAAATTGACACTGCATGCAAAAAACTGCATGTTTTTTTTTTTTAGTTGTTGCTAAAAACTGCATGGGATTACTATAAAAAGAGCATGTCTGCAAGGGGGAGACTCATATGTATGGAGAACCTATTTTCACCTAGATATTGTGAGGTCAGTGGTCAAAGGACCTCAATGAAAATTGCCATGACAGTAATTTCTTTGTCAATATTTTGCCTAATTTGGAACATTACTTGGCCCCGTTTCCTACAAGCTAGCATGACATTGGTGCTAACAATAGAACCCTTAGGTCTTTTACAAAAGTAGTTTCACAGCATACCACTACAATGAGCCTCATAAATAAAGTAATGTCAGCAGATATTGCCAGTTCTACAGATCCCTTTGGGTTAAATACCTGTAGTATCACAATTGATACATACATTTTCAACTGGATTTTATTATAAAATCAAAAAAATAGCCTATTTATAAGATGTTTCAATGCAGTAAATATATTCATATTGAAGTGTAAGTAACAATATTAAAGTCATCCTTACTGTATTTTTGTCAAAATTAGCAAAGATTTGTGTCAAGGAAAAAAAAACCAGGTTGAAGTAGGGGGGCAGCCATCTTTGATTTTGTATTCTATGGACCTCTACTGCCTGCAGTGCATGGATAGTCAACAAGGGGCAGATGATGTATATCAGATTATGGACAATAGATTTTTGAGGAATGATTTGATCATTTGGATGACCAAGATGACTAGACTACATCCAGGCATGGTTGCTGCCAGCCCTGTTGAATTTACCCATCACTTAAATAGAACCTGCTTGACAGTGTGAAGTTGGCAAAAAGCAGCACATGATCAAGAGCAGTGCTTCCCAAACCTCTCCTGGAGGCCCACCTGTCATACATGTTGATGACGCAAAAGACTTCAGGGATAATGTTCTATTGGCTGGTAAGTCAAAAAAGCAGAACATTTGGAAAACGTGTCTTTTTACATCTGACATAAAGCTAATGCAGAATTACACAATAAGAACATCACACGAACAGTCAAAGATGGTGGAGATAGTGGGATGCTCTGGGGCTGATTTGCTGCATCAGGGCTTAGGTAACTTGCCATAATTACAAAACCCAAAACCAGTGAAGTTGGCACGTTGTGTAAATCGTAAATAAAAACAGAATACAATAATTTGCAAATCCTTTTCAACCTATATTTAATTGAATACACTGCAAAGACAAGTCACTTAATGTTCGAAAAGGTAAACTTTGTAATTTTTTGCAAATATTAGCTCATTTGGAATTTGATGCTTGCGAGATGTTTCAAAAAAGCTGGCACAAGTGGCAAAAAAGACTGAGATAGTTGAGGAGTGCTCATCAAACACTTATTTGGAACATCCCACAGGTGAATGGGCTAATTGGGAACAGGTGGGTGCCAGGATTGGGTATAAAAGCAGCTTCCCTGAAATGCTCAGTCATTCACAAACAAGGATGGGGCAAGGGTCACCACTTAGTGAACAAATGTGTGAGCTGATTGTCGAACAGTCGGAAAACAACATTCCTCAACGAGTTATTGCAAGATATTTCGAGATTTCATCATCTGCGGTCCGTAATATTGTCAAAAGGTTCAGAGAATCTGAAGAAATCACTGCACATAAGTGACAAGGCCGAAAACTAACATTGAATGCCCGTGACCTTCGTTCCCTCAGGCGGTACTGCATCAAAAACCGACATCAGTGTGTAAAGGACATCACCACATGGGCTCAGGAACACTTTAGAAAACCACTGTCAGTAACTACAGTTCGTCGCTACATCTGCAAGTACAAGTTAAAACTCTACAATGCAAAGCGAAAGCTATTTATCAACAGCACCCAGAAACGCCTAAGCTCATCTAAGATGGACTGATGCAAAGTGGAAAAGTGTTCTGTGGTCTGACGAGTCCACATTTCAAATTGTTTTTGGAAACTGTGGACGTCGTGTCCTCCGGACCAAAGAGGAAAAGAAACATCCGGACTGTTATAGGCCCAAAGTTCAAAAGCCAGCATCTGTGATGGTATGGGGGTGTATTAGCGCCCAAGGCATGGGCAACTTACACATATGTGAAGGCACCATTAATGCTGAAAGGTACATACAGGTTTTGGAGCAACATATGATGCCACCCAAGCAAAGTCTTTTTCATGGACGCCCCTGCTTATTCCAGCAAGACAATGCCAAGCCACATTCTGCACGTGTTACAACTTCGTAGTAAAAGAGTGCGGGTACTAGACTGGCCTGCCTGTAGTCCAGACCTGTCTCCCATTGAAAATGTGTGGCGCATTATGAAGTGTAAAATACGACAACGGAGACCCCTGACTGTTGAACAACTTAAGCTGTTCATCAAGCAAGAATGGGAAAGAGTTCCACCTGAAAAGCTTCAAAAATTGGTCTCCTCAGTTCCCAAATATCTATTGAGTGTCGTTAAAAGAAAAGGCGATGTAACACAGTGGTAAGTTTCTCAGTTTGAACATTAAACATCTTGTCTTTGCAGTGTATTCAATTGAATATACATTGAAAAGGATTTGCAGATCATTGTACTCTGTTTTTATCTGCGATTTACATAACGTGCCAACTTCACTGGTTTGGGTTTTGTACATTTAAATATGAAAAATAAGCAAAAATAGATTAAATTAGGAAGGGGGCAAATACTTCTTCACAGCACAGGTGGCAATCCTATTGAAATGTCTTGAAGAAATTCTGAATGACTACTCAACTTTTTAATGTACCTTCTGTTTTCTCTCAATTCAGCTGTGTTCAGCACCCAAATAGCAGATGTTTAAAGTATAAACTGTTTCAGAGATGGTCAGAGTTCCTTTTTAGCACTACTTACAAACATTTGTAACTGCTATATAGACAGTTATTGTCTTAGGCTGGTGGAGGAAAAAATTTGTTCAGTTACCAGCAAGGAACCAGGTGCCTTTGCCTCAATAAAGTAATTGTATCTTATCAAGTTATCTGCCATGACAAAGCCAAAGGGCATAGTCTAAAATTGAGGGCAGATGTTCTTCTATTGCATATGCTTACAACAGCAGGTATTCTGGGACTCAATGAAATGATTTGCAAGGTAAAAGCTATATATGGTAACAGGAACAAGTAACAGGGATTATTTAGTATAGGACAATCTGGCGCTGTAGTGTAATGACTAGTGGATAACTATCAGTTAATGAGTGCTATTAAGCACCTTCCATGCTACAGTCCAGATCTGCGTCAGCTTATGGCAGCTTGCTACACATACAGCTGATCTCAGCTTATAAAACAAAATCCCTCAGAAGATGTGGCTGGCCTGAACTTAGAAAACCAAAGAAGAAAAAATTATCTGATAATGAATCTGAATAAATAGTAACATTCATTTTTAAAAAAATAATTTATCCATTTGCTGCTATTTTGGTTCTTTTGTGTGAGATGATACCAAATCTGAATCTAACTGAAAATGCTGAAGAAGAGCAAAAGGTCCTTGACAGGAGCCAGAACTGAAGATGGCTGCAGAACTGGCCTGGCAAAGCATTGCTAAGGAAGACACCCATCCTCTGGTGATTATGCATTACAGACCTCAAGCAATCACTTCTTGCAAAGGCTATCCAGGAAAATATTACTTTATTCTCTATCATGTGACACTATGGAATATTTTTTGATGGGCACCAAAATGCAGCAGGATTATATGCAAACAGATCCTGTTATTTCTCAGTGGTTCAGCCTGTATGGATGAAAACATCCTCAATTTAAATATGATAGTTCGCTCCACAACCTCATCATCATTGTATCCTTTCAAACTCAAAGCGCAAGAGTAGAGAGCCAAAATAAAAAAATGTTTCAATGTCCAATGAATTATGGTGCGCACTGAAATAGATTCCAGCTTGATGACAGCTCATTGCTGGATTGTGGCCCTTTCATGGCAGAAGGGCCACAGGGGTTTTATGGTCCCCACAGGTTGGTCATAAGAGACTTCATTCCCCTGGTGGGATCTACAAAAGTGAACGCTGTCAGGTTAGACCCCTATAATGGCAAACAAGAATGAAACTCAGTTTATCTGTCCTGGAGCAGGGTTACAGGGACCCATCACTGGAGTCAGGCCTGGCAATGGAGTTTGCAGGCAAGTGGCCAAGCTGTCCACGAATTGCGGCTTGGCTCAGCTCGGAGGATCTATATGGCAGAACCATGTGGGCTCACCATTCACAAGGTCCGGGTTAAGTGCACGGGGCATCGCCTATTGGGTAAAGGGCAACAGTAGAGTGGACCCAGGTATCGTTTGCTTAGAGGGTGGTGGATTTTCTTGGCTCTTGGTGCATGGAAAATCTCCACACTGGAAGGAGCTGGAACTTGTGGGGGAGGTTGAGAGGTACCATGGATTGACAGAGCTTCATAGCTGGTAGAGTTGGAAAGTAATGGACTGTTATACTTTGAAAAGGATGTAGAATGCTTATGTTTGGGCTCGTGTTTACTGGCCTGGTAACTGGACAGTTCCCTTGTTCTCCCCTGCTCAATTTGGTTTCCTCATATTGTCCATAGAGATGCAGGTGAGACTAACTGAAGACGCTATTTTGCCCCTTGAGTGTGTGAGCGGAGGTGGACATTCAAATTCGTGAATGTAAAAGGTATTATTTTCTCCCAATAGCCCAGACAACTCATAGTTGAAGGTTGTTTTAATGAAGAAATCTGGGTGGTTGGAACAAAACACTGAGATAGACTTTTGATTTCTGAACCTGTGCCTGAGTAAATTCTGGTCGAGCCCCACGAAAGACTGATGATTTCTCAAAGATTCCTGAGGGATCTGCGAAGCAGGGCAAGACTGTGTCGAACAGAACGAAGAAGCCGATAATATTTTATCTGATTTATCATGGAAATGAAATTGTGAGTAAATGATTTAGAGACCTCCACAAACAATAACACTGCTGATCTGTGACTCCCCTGGTAACAGTAAAACCCTAAAAACCCTCAAGAAATCTTGATGTGCTTTGAAAATGGAGTCAGTGGGGAGTGATGGGGTAGTTGTCAATAGTGCTGTTGTCTCACAGCTGGAATGTAGTGGTTGAGAATCTGTTTGCTTGTTCTCTTCATGTCTGCATGAATTTCCTCCTGGGAGTGCAGTTTTCTCTCACAGTCCAAAGACATGTTGGACAGGCTAATTGAATAGTCAAATTAACTCCACAGATTTGAGTTTGTGTGTCTGTGTAATCCTCGTAATGGACTGGAGGACTGTCCAGGATGGGTTCCTACCCATCTCCCATTACATGCTGGGAAATGCTCCAGACCCGAGGAATATGTTTGTTAAATAATGGCTGGGTGGCTGGATGTTTTGAATGACTTCAATTGAATTGACTTTTCATTCGTACATCAAGTAGATTTGCCTGAAAAGAGCACACTTTGAACTTTAATTTGATATATCATCCACCTCTGAAGCCCTCCTTGATTTCCCAAAAGAGATGTGAAAGTAGAACCCGTATAGCAAAAGCAGAAGTGTCGTTTGTTTCGTAGAGGAGCGGACATGTTTCCCCTTGAAACACTGACCTCCCATATAGTTGGACCATTTCTGTGGAAAACTTGTCCCGGATGTTGCGAGACCTATATGCCAGTGTTTCCCAAACCTGTCCTGGAGACCGACCTGTCCTGCATGTTTTAGATCTCTCCCTGCTCCAGCACAGGTGATTCAAATGATCAGCTCGTTTATCACCCCCTAAACATGATTGATGACAACCTGATCATTTGAATCACCTGCGCTGGAGCAAGGAGAGATCTAAAACATTCAGGACAGGTAGGCCTCCAGGAGAGGTGTGGGAAGCACTGCTGTATGCTATTCCGTACTTACTGTGCTCAGGAAATTAGTGTTTTGCCAGTGGTGGCAGCCCAGATTAACCCCTGCCAGACTATACCCGGGTATAATCTGACTTTGGCCAAAATATACCCCAAAGTATAAAATGTAACTGAATGTAGGGGGTATAATCTGCTAGCCCACATTATACAGGTTAGCCCACATTATAAAACAGGTTAGCCTGCTTTAACCTGGGTATACTCTGAGCTGGGGGTATACATTAGCCTGTTACGGGGCTTACGGCTATTCGTACCGGGGTGTACAGAGCCTTGGGAAGATATCTTACCCCCTACTGGACCTGGAAAAACATTCTGAACTGTTTTTGAAATGTACAGTGACTGGGAAGTGCGAATACGAGAAAAAAAATATCATCGCAAGTTTGAGCTTTGCTTTTTTGAACTGTCAGTCCTGAGATGGTTTTTGGAATTTTATGTGTCTGTTTGGTGAATTTATGCATCAAGATTGGACCATGACAAGTTTGCAAGTAGAATGTTCAGTGTTCACTGACCTTAACTTTGTGATATAACTCGTTACCTCCATTTAAATGAAGGAAAGTGTGGGAACAAGTTATAGTGCGTAACAAGTTAGCTATATCTTGGGAATGACTGAAGAGCCATATTCTGAGAGAGTGGCACTGGCAGTGGAGTTGACGTCTCAGAATTGCATGAAATTGGGCAGAATGGTGCCCATACATGTGTAACAGGATATCCCGGACTTTGAGCTCACAATTTTTTTTATACGGCTACAGCGCCACCTAGAAGTGGACAAGTCAGGTACCAAATTGAGCATTTTTGAGGAAAAATACCCATGTTTGTGGGAATATTGTGGATAACTGCTTCAATGTGTCAAAGAAGTTATGAATGTATTTGAAACTGGGATACCCACATTTTTAAAATGTGAAAGTGCCACCTGGTGTTCATGTTGGTTATACTTGCAATGACAAGAAATCTGTGTACAATGGGAAAAAATATTTTTACAAAGTCAGGCTTATTTTAATTTTTAAACCAGACCAGTGCCAAATTCATCTTAGCAGTTTCATTTTCAGACATTAAAGGTGAGAAAAATTTTGAAGTATTTCGTCTGGCACTTTTTTGGTTTTTTGAGATATTTGCTCCCTAAGTTGGGTGCAGACTAATTTTTTCCTGTTTATACAGTGGATTTACATTAATAACCAGACACCAGTTGGGATGGGTAGACTATAAATTTGAACCTTCCTTTGGGCTAAACAAAAGACACCAGAAACATCTTTGGCACCATGCTCCATCTTGGAGCTGCGTCTACAGACATTTTTACAAATTTCTAGTGATTTCAAGGGCCCAGAAAAAATTTTAAACAAGAAGATAGACCCTTGAAATTTGCTGAATCTCCAGCGCTCTCAGGACATTTTAACATGCCAAAGGAAGTTTTATGGCACCCTTTGCCAATATCTGGATATAAGTGGACGATTGTTAAAAAATATATCAGTATGGGGGGCACTGTTACCAGCATGTCAGATCTGACAAAACCAGACATGTGCCATGGAGAAGTTTCTGGAAATGGAGTATGTGTTTATTTACATTGTGAAAACACTGATTTTGTTTTGCCACTATGTCGGTTAAACTAGTAATGCCAATAGGTAGCGGCCCACCGTACCACCTTATTCAGATCTCGCAAACCAGACATGCCACTAATAAATCTCTTGAAATGAAATATGTGCAATGTATACATAGTGAAAAAACACTGATTTTGCATTGGCACTTGGCTGGCTTAAGTTGTTACAGAGATAGGTGGTGCCCATAGAGGTACTGGTGCAAGATAAACTTTAAGGTTTCAAACAGAGGTAATATATAATATAAATATATAACATAATATAATTTGTTATTTATTTCATATCATAGCAATTCTCGGGCTCTGTAGAAATGGGTAGCGAGTATCAAGGTGAAAAACTCCAACCGAAAAAGTACACACACTAATCAACCAACATGCTGACCACAAAAATGTCCCCAAACCCTGGCAACGATGACTTGATAGAGGCATCCAGTTCCATAAAGAATGGTTTGGTGATAGCATTTATATTTGCAGTTTTCCTGTAAAAGAAATATCACTTTGAAGAAATCTGTGCGGCAGATGTACGCACAAGGTGTGCTTTTTTTGAGGTGTCTACTTGAGATTGGACATTGTTTCCCCTTTAATGAGCTGCATTGCCTCTAACTACTGAGTTACTAAAAAAATTCCCTTTTTGAATGCATTTCATCAGTGTCTTGTTTAAAAAAGGAAAAATATAACTCCATTGTATCCATTTTCCCAGGACGGATATTTTCAGACATGCCGGGACTACTGTTATCCATGTTAGATTCACTCAAACCTCACTGCAATGGAACAGTGAACATCACTCTGCCCACTAGTCATGACCTCAATGATAGCTAAGATATCCTATATGTTTGAGTCTGCTCAAAATTAAACGTCCAATTGCCATTCTGGTCCTTTACTTGACCTCTGTGCAATCTGAATAAAATACGTCGGCCTCTTCAGGTTAGTTTGATTAAAGTAGTCAAACCTGAATGTTATATGCCTCAGTTGGAAAAGTTGGTTTAGGCAGGTGGAAGGATTAAAGCACCCACATTAAAACTGGAAAATTTACTGATGCATAACAGCGAGGGAAAAATATTCTTTGAATAAAATCAGATTGGTAACATGACGTGACAATTCAAAACTGAAATTCAGCAGGAAGCGCTATTCAGTCAAGCCAAACAATTTCATATCCTTTTAATTTTAGCGATGTCAGCAGTTATAGATGAGTGTTCAAGCCTGCTTCACCGCACAATGCTATCAGCAAGGCGTATGGAGAGTAGAAATTTGAGTCCAGCCACAGAATTCGCGGAGCATGCAGTTTAACATGCAGGGGCTGCGTGTTCGATCAAATTAGATCAAATTATACACTCGCGTGACCGCTCTGCAAAACAGAGCATGGGTGAACATTCTGGAAAATGAATAACTGTGCAGAAAAAGCATTATCTACGCTGAAATTCAGTCGTAATACCTTCCTTTGGGAAAGCGGTTCAGAGTGGTGACACCCATGGCAAGCAAGTTAAAAGGTTCTCATCCTCAATCTGCCGTCATGCCGTCTGATGTTTATTTTCCGTTTCCATGGAAACAGGGATTCCCTGAAGAGCTGCAATATGCTTTTCTTCTACAATTACACAGTATAGTTTCCTGGCTGACTGAGTATGCCTCCTGCTATATCTCCTCTTAGAATATTATGATATTATGCTTCAGATTGCCTTTTTGCGCATAACTTGGCTAACGGCAGACCAACCATAAAAACGTGTTTATTAAAACACTATTGTATCAATAATTCACATGCCTCAGTGCTTATGTGCCTCTTAAGAAATGACAAAGGACAGCTACTTCTTTCAGTTTTCAGCATAGAAAAAAGAAACAATTATTTTTCTGACTCACAGATTTCAAAAGTCACTTTGTCCACTTTTCCTGTAGAGAATTCTCTTGCAAAGCACCGTATCACTGCTAGCAATAGTGGTAGGTTACAATGCCAATTTAATTATCTATGTAATGGTTGCTCAGAGGTAGAATGTGCATACATATGAATGTTTTTGAGTAACGTGTGGGTTCTTTGGCTTGTCTCCACAGAACCCTGTCTTTGAATCCTCCATCATTGCTGTGAAATATGAAAGATCCCTATTGAACCATTTTACGTCACACTTGAACCAGATGGGGTTATTCTTTACGATCACAGAGAAGACTTTGGGAACCTTTTTTTTTCCGGTTACGAACTTGCATTTCATTCGACTGTCACTTTTTTCAACATTTTTATTCAACAGCTTCCACATTTCTGTAAGTATATATGCCTAATTACAATCTGTAAGTCAAAAGGGAGAAACCAGCTGTCAGGAATGTGCCTGAAATGACAGTGATGTAGAGGTAGAACATCACCTGGGGAATCTTCACTTCATCGCTCGTCAAGCTAGCTGTAATGATTACAGCTGTAAATATGAGGTTCAAAAAGTGAAACTGGCAGTGAAGTTTGTCTACATTGACAGCAAACCAGTAAGGGTGACACGATGGACTGGCGACCTCTAATATGCCCCAATGTCATTGGCGTCATCAAACTTTTCCCTGATGGAGCGAGACAATAATGACCAAGAGATGGCATTTTAACAACATGTACAATGTTTGCTTTGATTCAATTGTAAGTATTTTTCTCTACTGTATATAATATTTATCAGTGGATAAGCCTTCTATGATATGAAGCCACCACAGTGCACATTAATTATTGGACAAGATAGAAAATGTCCGCGGGTTCGAGCCTCGGCGTACCCACCGGCAGGGGTCGGCAGCTTTTTCAGAGTAGCGCACAATTGGCTATCGCGCTACAGGGTTACAAATTGGGAAGGGACTGCCGGATTTGGGTCCTCGATAACAGCTTTGTTCGTTGCTCCAGCGCCTCCTGTTGGCCAGACGGGCGCTCGTCAGGAAGACTCCGGGTTGGTTCATGTCCGGGTATCCTCCGCCCTCGCTCTGAACTTGCGAAGATTCAACCAGCGAGTGTATAAGAATCAGTGGCTGACAGGCACGTGCTTCGGAGGAGAGCCGTGAACTGTCTTCACTATCCTGAGTTGGCAGCAAGGGGTCGCACACGAGCAAGCTTTGTACATAGTTCCCCAATTGGGCATTCCAAATTCGGGTGGGATTGGAGATGCCAAATTTAAAAAAAAAAAAAAAAAAAAAAAGATAGAAAATGTCATAAAGTTGAGACAATAGATTGTCAGTATTTTGTGGGAACAGAATGACAGAATTTGCCATCACAGCAACCATTCCCCCAAACTGATTAATGGGAATAATCAGGCCGGGAATATTCTGCCCAAAAATTTGCATAAAGGCTCACTCAAAGAAAACGGGACAAGCATTTCGATAAGAGCAGCCCCGGAACCGCTTTCACAAACAAAAGAGTATATAAGTAAACCATTGGGCCAAGGAATGGCGAGAGTCACCCGAATGGCACACAGTTTGAAAAGAACCGCCGATTTAGGACCTTAGGGAAAAAAAACTTGAGATTAAATCGGACGGGACCAGAAGCTTCCTCCACAACTGGCCTGCCACACCCATGGCCCCCGTAATGGGCACTTTCGCAGATTTCTATGGAAAGCCTGTTATAGCCAGGATTCTTTTATAGCAGGGTGCCATTGGACACAAAGGGGATCATCCGCTGACAGTTAGTGGTCGTCATTCCTGCTTTTAAATGAGCTATACGGAGCTTGCGAGGCTAGTGGTGTTGTGCTGGGCTGCGGTAATTGAGTGGCGTCAGTGTACAATGGCTATCTGGGGTTGATGGGAGGGGGGAGAGCTTGACAAGCTGATGAGGGGCCCAGACCCCACTGTTAGCGAGGCGTGATTAGGGAGAACAGCAGTTATTTCCTGGTGATGCATATACAAAAAGAATGCACTCTATGGTCTTTCAGAATCGCTCACTGCTAACACCATGAATACTCATCGTGGCTAGAAGCAGTGAATAGTATACCGCTTGTGACCAAGATGACATTCGGTATGCCAAAGATACCTGAATGACATTCTGGACTTGCAAATTTTCACAGCACAGAGCAGAGCTGTCTTTGTGGTGTACTGCACCCCACAATGCAACATGGTCAATGATAATGTCTCTCTGAGACCCTGGGGATCTCAATAGCCTGGCGGTCGAGTGAATGCATTGCAGATGAGATGGTTATTGTCACTTACAATATGCTACACTGTATAGCGCTATGGAGAGTAGCATGTTGCATCCATTATGAAGGGATGATCCAAAACATTATGACCATTTCAGCTGAATCATATAACACTGATTGTCTTACAACAGTGGTGCATATCACGGCAAGTGATGGTAAGTGAAAAGTCAGTGTTTATAGTCGATGCTTTGGATTTGGGAGAAATAGGACCCTTGGGACTTTAACAGGGGCTAAATTTTCAGGGTCACACAGTTCTAAAGCAGCGAGACTTCTGGAGTGCTCCCAATCAGCTATGATGAGTGCCAACTGACAGTCATCCAAAGAGGGACAAACCACAACCTGGTGACAGGGTGTTGGGCATCCAAGGCTTATTGATGCTCAAGGGCAACGAAAGTTATCCAGTCTGGTCTGAACCAACAGATGGTCTACTGTACCACAATTCTCAAAAAAATCTTATGACGGTTACGCAAGGAATGTGTCACAACATAGAATGCATCTCATCCAGCTATGTTTGGAGTTTTGTGGCCGCAGACCAGTCAGAGTGTCCGTTGTAAACCCTGTGATCCGTTGAAAGCTACTTCAGTGAGCAATGCAGCCTTAGAACAGGACCTCAGAGCAATGGGAAAAGGAGGTAAGGTCTGTCCTGTCTAGATTTCTTTTACATCAAGTACGTCGGCTTATTTTAGCACCAGGACACAGTGTGAGAGGAGGACAAGCTGGGGGAGAGAGAGTGATGCTCTGGAAAATATTCCGCAAGGACTTGGGTACCTGTGAACCTCAATTTGATAGAGCAGTTTTGGCAGCGAATGGAGGACAAACGGAATATCAGGCAGGAGGTTGTAATGTTTTGGCTCATTGTTGTATTCTGGTGCAGCATGTGCCATGCGGTGGACAAATAAGCAATTCTGAAAATGGGCAATGACGAAACCAAACGTTTGCAAGGAGGCCCCTTGGCCCGCCGGCTAACATTCAAACTCCACCCCCACAAGGCCTGAATCACAGCAGCATTTTACACCAGGAGAGTCATGTTTACTGGAATAAGTCCTGATAATTCTTGAGGGATCTGAGGGACGCCCAAACATAATCGTTTAGACATTTAAAACCATTAATGATGCTCAATTTTTTTATTTAAAAAGAAGAAACTTTGGTGACACATGGATCATTATTTCCTGGAAAAGTGTAGAGGACAGTAGATTTTGTTGGCAGAACTCTGTGATTTGGAGTCGATGTTGTTCAGATATTGGTCAAGTCAACTTGTTAGAATATTCGCAGACCTGGTTAAAATTACTGCAGAGCTATGACCAGTCCTAAAGTTGCACGTTATTCAGACTGAAAGAGAAACACCTGGATCAAGAGCTGTTCCAATGTTTTTGAGGCCAAGGCAAAAAACACTGGGACACTGGGATTTGTAGTTTAAGTGTTTCTCTCTTTTTTTTGCCAGGGTAATATATTTCCACCCTCTATTCAGATGAATACACAACCTCGCTACCTGAAAAAATTGGCTGCAAAAATAAAATAATAATTACTGAAGAATGGGGTTGCTGTGAGCATCACTGTCATTTTTTCCAGCCTCGCAATTAAATATTAGTTGAAGAAAATAAAATGTTTGTAGCCGCATACCTTGTATTACAATGCCTTTTTCAGAATTTAATCTACTTTAGGCCAAAGTCTTTTATTTATTGAAATATGAGTTAGCACATATGGAGTAAAAAAAAAAAAAACAACAACAAAGCTTGTTATTGAACCAGTCGCATTTCCCCTCCAATACAAGCCTAACAAGATGTTTATTTATGTTGTTTCCTTCTCTGTCCAAGCACTAGTCGTAACATACCTATTGAATAAAAGCAAGTCTCATTCTCTGTGAGAACCATATCTCTTTAAGTCCTATTTTGATTTAAAGGCTCTCTCTTTCTCCTGTTATTTCAATTACGTAAAAGCTTTAAAGCAATCCCAGGGGCCAGATATAATCTGCTTTACAACTCTTTCCGTGGTTTATGGAGATACAACAACCATTCTGTCAAACCCCCTTTATCAGAAGGCCTACATCTGAAGCAGAATTACATGTTTTAAGAGTGCTTTTCAGGCGAAGAAGAAAAACACCCAGCAATTTTCCCTTTCAAATTTCAAAATCGCAAACAAATCATCCTTTCATCTGAGTGACATTCCTCATTTTATGTGAACCACTTAAGCGAAGTACCAGTGGCAGAACACAAAATTTATTGAACTTATAGCTCTTCGTCACCAGTGGGTTCTGGGATGAAGTCTCGAAGGGGACGTGACACGGTACCCACTGGGCTCTCCGTCATACGTCGTCTGACAGCTCCGCGCTTGATGGGCGGGTCCAGCAGTTCGCCACGTCAATCCGGGATCCTCCAGGGTAAAACGCCGAGCCGCTGAGAGTCTCATCTCCGCAAGGAAGCCCGCTATCATAAAGGACTCCAATTCTCTCTGCGAACAATTCATCACTGCCCATCAGCCACGGTAATCAAAACCGAGCAGCGGTCATATTCGTGTCCCTGCCAAATTGATCCAGCCAAGCTTCATGCTGACCAATTTATTTGTACCGTTTACACTCCTTAGGCTACGTGTTTTTGGGCAGATACACTGATGTTTAATTTACTGACTGTTCTCTTGGAAGACGACATCAATAATTTTAACTATATGTGATAAAATCTAAATTCCATCTGAAAACACCATCACTACCTGAATCTGTTTATACGATTACGTGGCTTACTGAATGTCAAATGACAAAATGCGTCAACAGACAAAAGGATTTCCAATCAGAAATGATATACTGGCCCCCGGAGCAAATGGGTTATCAAAGTCTCCATTCTGCAGGTAGAGACACTATGAGCAAGAATCAAATGAGGGAGGAAAGGTGAATGAATATTTGTATGATTAAGTCACAAAATTCTGAATTCTTTCTAAATGATTTGCCTACCGCACTGACTTTGGTATTAGGTATTGGTAGCTATTAGGACTTCGATATTAGCTAAACTTCAAAATGTTTTATAGAACAAGGAAAGGGGAAAGCCAAAGCCTGTAAATATTTTAATTAAAAGTTAAATGAATGACACCATTAAAAATTAAATAAATGACTTCTCTTTCTGAGAAGTTTTTGTGTTTCTAGTGGGCTTATCACATTCGGGAACATATTGGCCAATGCGGGAAGGGAGGGAGGACCAATTTCAAGCAAGCAGTTTCAAAGAAAAATGGGATTTATAATATAAAAAGGGTTGCAAGTAATCTGACATTTTCAGCTTTGCTCATGCTTGGCAATAATCGTGCAACCGCGGCCGCCAGCGCTGGGCGTCTCCAAATGGGATTGACGGGAATCGGTACAGCCTTTTGTGACTCTGTCGAGCTTAAGGTTGCCAATGCTTCACTGGAAGGGAAGACAGATCTCCGCGCGTGTAAGAGTGCAATACAAGAAGTCTGTGTGTCATTCGGCCATTGCGCTCATCTTGCAGATCCGCTTAAAGAGGCTCGCTTTTGTTAGTGGGGTGTCTTGGGTGAACGAGAAGCTACCTTAGTGCATGTCCACCAGAAACCTGGAAAGAAAGAAAAAAAATTCTCAGTCACGGATAAATCTCAGACTTGGACAAAAATGAGTTTTATATGGAAAGTCTACATTTAATATCGAGTGAAGTACAGCCTTAATATGTGACTGAATTTTGATTTTTTTCTGTAAAAATAAATGCAGAATTATGACAAACCTTGGAGAGCAAACAATAACGTCTCTGCTTACAGTACAGGTTTCATTCAGCAAAGCAGTATTCCGCTTGACAATAGAATTAAATTAAGGCAACAAAAACAATTCCAAACCTATTGTCATCATAATTCAGTGTCCCTTGTGGCACAGATTTCAGTACTGAAGAGCATATGGCTCTTGAAATAAAGCCTAGAGACCAGAATTAATTGCCCTCAGAACGGTAAATAAAGGACACTGGAAGATGGACTTAATTGAGTTTATCATTTACCATTCATTTAATGAATTAGATTCAGTATATATATTGCGTAGCACTATAAGGGCATGCTGTGGGTAAAACGCTAGCATAAACAATGGATAACTGGATTTGAGTGGAGGATGTCTTCTGCAATAAAATGCTCCCCAACTGAGCTCTGTCCCCCTAATGATCTCAATGAGTAGATAGCCTGAACGAACATCAGTGGTGGCAATTTGGAACAAAAAAAAAAAAACCCAAGGCAAGTATCATAGCTACTGAAAATGAAAGTTTTTGCTGAATGCTGCTGATTCAGCACATATGCTGTGCAGCAGTATACTACGAATATCCCTTGGTGCTCATTTATGTAACAAGCAATATTCATTTAAAAAAAAAAATCTTTCTACATTTTAATTGGACTTGCTGAGATCAGAGCCATCAGTTGCGAACACACTCAAAGAATCCTCGCACCTCTTTCCTGGTTAATAATACTCAAAATGTATTTTTGATGTAAATTGACAAGAACCAATTAAGACTTTAGTCATAACAAATAATTCATAAATGAGTTTTACTATTATGGGGGTGTGCTGTTTTTTGTTTGCAACAGCTCTGGAACAGGGCGGTGTACTGTGAAGCTGGCTTTGTGACAAAGCCTGACTTTAAGCACAAGTAAAACCCGGAGCAGCTCCTTTTACTTTAGTCCACGCTCCAGATTTGAAGAGGTTCCTGGTTTTACTAAGTGCTGAAGCCAGGCTTACTCACATAGCCAGCCCCCCCAGGAGTCCAGGGTAGGGTTACCTGCTGGCATCAATGCCAACAGTCACTGAAATCCAAAAGAGGGCAGTCCTGGTTCCTGGTCTACTGGGAGGTAGCTCAGTATTCTGTGACCCCCATTGGACATGCCACATCCACACGCCCCACCCCTGACCTTTAACAGCCTATAGATGTCCTGTTTACTGGCCAGTGCATTGAGATGCAAACTAGTCATATATTAAGCCTTATCCACACTGCAGTCACAGCAAAACCCAAGGCCTTTGATGCCAAGGCTTCTACAACCCCTCCGACCCAGACAAAGGTCAAAGGTCAGAGCCGTAATCAGACAGCACTTTTAGATTGGACAGCTAGCGCGTGACCGTCTCAGGGGTGTGTCTTGCTCCAGAAGTGAAACAGGTAAAAGAAACTGTTTTATGAGCTGGTATCCAGGGCAATGTTATACTGTTATAATGATAACATAGTGTTTACAGCATCTATAAGAGACGTGGCAAATACAAACTGGAAGCCAAAGGAGCTGTGTCTGGCAGTGACATGTGGGGAAACTAACATTTCCTCATGGATTTTTACATTTTTTGATCTCTTTTCTCTCCCTTAAAGCACAGTTTTTTTCTGGGTCAGCCTTTCTCCTTTAGACCCACACGAAGAAATATTAACCGGAGTAGATAGATAATGAGAACAGTGTCAACACAATCGCGAAAGATTTTGAGAGCAGAGGCGTTTCGATTAAATCAAAATTTAAATATGCAATTCCATTTTGCAGTTTATGCAAGTTTTTTTTTTTTTTTTTTTAGTAATTATTGCCTTTGATATTGGGAAATGGCCTGTGTTGGCTCCCTACTGAAAGGAGGTTAATTTGCAGTTGTCTGTAATATGAGATCGAGGCTGTTAATTGAGATTCAGTCCTTTTGCTTCAACATTGAGATTCATTTATTCTGACATTGCTGGAACACGTGCGCTGTAAAGCAGGAAATGGTAAATACCGCTGAGGTTTGGGGCTAAACATCACTTCCTCTGGGACAGCTAATTATACCCAGAGTTTAACCCCCAAGAAACGATTCAGAGGGGATTTTTAAGAACTTATGCATTTTAAAGCTTAAATAATGCATAGAAAATACAGATTTTTTTTTTTTTTGACTGAAGGGTCACATTTGGTTCAGTTTCTCTGTGTCAGACTGGCTGCTTCGCTGATGTATGAAAATAACCTTTGAAATAATCTTGCTGATTTTTGTTGCTTTCTGCTTTGAAGACCGACCTCAGATTTAAAAAGGAAGTCACAGTTCATGCCTGCTATCTATATCAAACAATGTTGTTCGATCGACCAGACACTGTCCCTTCCCTCTGTTCCTCCACCGATGGAACAAATGCCAAATCAACACCCCCCCCCCCCTCCCCCCCAAACTCCCAACCCACCTCGTTTTATTTTATTTTTTTTTCTTTTGAGATAATTACACCAGAAAAGTCCGCAGTGATTTTCAAGAGTGCTCTCTGCACAGACTGCCCTTTGTGACAAAGATTAAGGGGTGAGTACAGGCTGACTATCATGCGACCAGGAAATGAGGTCACCCTGGCACTGACAAGGCTGGATAATGTGCGTACTTTTGCAAGAGGAGGCCAGCGTTCGAGATCAAAACTGTCCCTATGCAAAGCACTACTTTTATGCAAAATTAGGCAAATAATGTATCATTTTGTCACATTTAACATTCACCATGAAACCGCAGCACAGCATCAGGAAATGAATAGGGAAAGTCTGTGGTCAATGGCGTCATTCCAGCACCCCACTCACCAACCTGGAGCCACTTTCACTTTTCATGATCCCGTCTATGGCTCCACTGGGCTGCTTGTGCAGTTGATGGTGCACAGTGCCCCCTGCTGGTCAGCCTAAATTTAGACTTTCATCTCCATCCTGGATTAGTGTTTGATATTGTCATCTCCACACTGGTGCTTATTGTAGAGGGCACGTAGGGGTCGTTCTCATGAGGTACAATGGGAAATGACAAATACAAATCTCTTGTAACACACCATAAAAAAGTATGGAGACAACTCAAACAAGATTATTGTGATATGTACAGCAATGAATGCCATTCTTTTTCAGACTTTTTCAATTGTAGGAATAATAATGTAGTAAAAAAATATACTAAGACTAAATTTAAATTTTGCTCAGTACTGCAGCTTTAGGGTTTATTACTGGGATGCCATTCCTAGATAGACTGTCTACTGTCCTGATATGCAATGTTAAATGACACTTTGCTTTCAAACAGATTCATCTTCTTCTTCTTCCTATTCTTATTGCTGTGGTAATTGTTTTTGCTGTTGGTCTTGTTTTTCGTCTTCTTCAAAAGTAACAGTTCTTATATACAGGTTTTATTGCCTCCTGATGCACAACTACTTGTAAAAACACGCCCTTAATCAGCAGCACCTGCTACAGATGACCATTTTTAATGGATGTGGGAGCAAATTGATTTCTTTTTCTCAATTGTCATAAGTTGCTTGAGTTCGGCTGAATAATGAACTAAATAATGAACTGAGTAAGATTTGCATTATGAGCTGTGAAAGGTAATTTTTTTAAATGACAGGGTGTGTAAGAACCAGACGAGTTATAGTTGCGTCCAAATATTCACTCATCAAACACTTCATTAGGAACACCGTATGCGATGCATAACCTCATGCACAAACTGGGCAGGAGCTACAGTCCGTGTTCACATCAGACACAAGAATGAGAAAAAGATGTCATATCTGCTGCTTTGAGCGTAGGGTTGTTTTTGGGTCAGACAGGCTGGATTACATCTTTCTGAAAGTGCTTATTTGTTGAGATTTTCGCACACACAATGGACTTAAACAGAACACCCAGTGAATGGCAGTACTGTGGGTAAAACGGCCTTGTTGATGTGAGATCAGAGGAGAATGGACCATTCTGCTTCGAGCTGACAGAAAAACTACAGTAACTCAAAAAACTGCTCTATTTAAATTTGGTAAGCAGACAATCATCTCAGGATACGTCAAATGTCAAATCCTGAGGTAAAAGCGCTAAAACAGCAGAAGACAACACTAGGATCCACTCCAATCAGCCAAGAACATAAATCTGTCACTACAAGGGGCATCAGCTCACCAAAACTGGGGTGATTTTCCCAAAATGACTGATGCTAACTTACATAGTTAGAACCACTAACTGCGAATAAACAAAGAAAGTTGCTAACTCAATGAGCAACTACGCCTTTGGGAAATGCACCCCTGTGCTATTGAAGATTTGTGAAACTGTCTTCTACATTGATTCATAATTTCACGTTGAAGATAAAGGCAGAATTTGACAATGACAGCACAAATCTATGGATCCAAACTGCCTCATTTCAGCAGTTGAGGCTGCTGCTGTCGCTGTAGTGTTGTGTGAAATGTTTTCTTGGCTCTCTGTGGGCCCCTTGATACCAATCAGTCATCTTTTGAACACCTCAGCCCATCTTCTTGTGATTAACTTCCACCATGTCATTGCTCCATGTCACGCAGAAAAAGTCATTTCATGCTGGTTTCATGAAAGTGATAATGACTGCAGTGTACTTCAGTGGCCTCTGCATCCAATGGGGTACTTTTGGGATGAAGAAGAATCTGCCATGGTAATGTGATGTAATCATGTCAGCATGGAACATGGATCAGTATCTCAAAGGACTGTTTTCAATATCTTGTGGAATCTTTGCCACAAATAAATTAAGCTGTTCTGAGGGCAGAGTGAGGCTGTATGTGGTTTTTGTTTCCTGTTCCTCATAAAGTACTAATTGATTGTGTGTAACCATATATAGATTTGAAAGAGGGTGCACATACTTATTTGCATCACTTACAGAGAATGACTAATTTCATTTTACACACACACACACACACACACACACACACACACACACACACACACACACATACACACATATATATATATATATATATATATATAAAAATATATATTAAAAATGGTATATGGCTTTAACGCACATTTACGCCAGGACAGGCACAGGTACACACACATACACACACACGAACATGCACACACACACGCAGACAGGTGGCAAATTAAATGAAAAACCTGGAGAAATGAGTGGCGAAATAAAAAAAAATGCAGATACTTCCATACTGTCGCACTGCATGACAGGATTTATCATACTGTCATGCCCTGTGGCATGTACAGTATATACATGGCTACATACTGAGTGGGCTATTTGATTTCGATCGACAAAAAGACGTTGGTGACCTTTGAAAGAGGGGTCATGATTACGGTGCGCAAAGCAGGAGTGCTTCAACATGAAGAGGGTGGGTTTCGAATAGGATCGCGCTTTGCTGCAGAACACGCTTAAAAATGTCTCAGGTAGGGTAGCTGACATTGCAGGCTGTTGGTAGGAATGGGACTCATTTGAATCCTTACGTCCCACTTGAGAAACAAGCCGTTGCCTGGTCTGTGTGTCAGCATCTCCCACAGCTGGAGGCAGCTGACTCTGAGGGAGGCTACATGGATGGGAAAGACTGAGAGAGGGAGAGAATAAGGGAGAGAGTGAGAAAAAGAGGGAGAGAGAGATTCTCATTGGGCTCGCGGGTGTGATTCTGCCCTTCCTTTATTTCTAGGCACAGGTCCAGGACAGCAGCTTGGTGTTCAGGTGCTCGCTGTAAACCCAAAGCAATTACATCTCAGCTGTCCAAGTCCATTAATCCTGAGCTGTGTGTGGTGGCTTCCGCACTCCTGGTATCTGTCCGCCTCACCTGTGCCGTCGTTCGAGAAATTTTCCTGGAGTTTCATAACTATGAGCACCATAATTCATTGGGCAGAGACACATTTTTTACTTTCATTTTGTATTAAAGTTCTTTCAGCTTGAAAGAATAAAGTGGCAATGAGGAAGAAGTGCTGATTCTCCCAGGGGATGAATAGTATGGAAATAACAACTTTTTTTTGTACATAGTACCCCCAACTCACCCCCCAACACACACGCACGCACGCGTGCGCGCGAGCAGTTTCACAGAGTGCAAAATATTTCAAACTTTTTTAAAAAAATATTTGCTTGTATGTCTTTTGCATGCAATGACTGCTTGAAGTCTCTGACACAGTGACATCACCAGATGTTTGGTGTCTTCCCTGGTGATGCACTGCTGGGCCTGTACTGCAGCCATCTTCAGTTCCAGCTTGTTCTGTGGACTTGTAAAAAATGAAATGCATGTTTGGATTTAGATCTGGTGATTGACTGGGGTCAACAGAACCAAATTAACAAAAATATCGCAGTGTCCAATGAATTACGGTGCTCAATGTATATCTGTGATTGGCAATATCTGGCAATTCATTTTTTATCATTTATTCAACTTTTATGAGGGGAGAGATGGGGAAGAAATCGTTCGTAAAACCTATGCAGGATTTCCATTGAAATTTAGAGTTTACCATGTAAAGACGGTTGACGCATGAAGCAGCACGTGGTGTGACATAATGTGCTGGCACAGTGGAGAATTCACTTACTACAACACAAAACTGAAAATCAAAGTAACGGGGTATCTTACTCGCAGTTAGGGCCAGAATTCCCCATATTTGGGATAGGAAAACAGGAAGATGCACCCAGGGGGTACTTCCCCCTCAACAACTGTCTGATTAAAAAAAAAAAAAAAACTTATGAAAAACCAATAATAACAAAGCCACTCAATAAGTGTATTGACATTACTTTGCTGCTATTCACGCACTGGGTGTATAATTACATCGGGGGGGATACTGTACCATGGGAGGGGGCAACAACGTGGGCTTGTATGACAAAACATGATCGATGAATAGAAACCCTACAAACCTCTTGCTGAATAAATTCTCTAATCCGGTTAGAACAGTAATTCTGCTTCTTGAAGCAGGATCTGAGTTGGTCACTTTGAAATTGACATGACTTAAGGTAAATGAGCCCCACAGCCAACATGTCTTTGGTGTTTTCCCTGGTCACAGTTTCCATGCAGCTCTTTACCTCCAAATTACACTGACCATAAATACCAATACAATCAAGATTGGGGAAAATGAAATGAGCAAGAAACAGGAATTAGAGAGGCTGAGCTGTCTATGGCATTCGGTCCTTGATTTATGATTTTAAACCACGATGCTGTGTTTCAATTTCATTTGTGAGTCAGGTTTCCGTAGGTCACAGGGTCTGTCTTATTGAACGTCAGAAAAAAAAAAAAAAAAAAATCACTCGGCATCCATTTACACAGCCACTTAAATGGCCCTGACTCAATCCTGAGCGAATCAGTTTACGTTTCGCGTGCTGTCATTTGAATGGATTGACTGTTAATGGAGGGTTTCAGGGCTTCTGACTCATTCAATGATACTGATTTCAACCAACCAACAACTGCAGCTTCCTGGCGTGACTGCATTGTACTGCGGCAGCTAGCCGGACCCAGTATTTCAGTATGTTGCATCAGCCCCTCTTGCAAACCCCAGTATTAAAGTATGTCAAGCAGCTGCTTCTCTAAAACTGCCCACAGAAGGTGGTTGAGAGGGCGTTAACAGCAACTTACTGTGTTTGATCCGCTGTGAGACAGACCCAGATGGACAACAGCCTGTGAACCAATATGTATATATTGTAACAGCAATTTCTAAGGTCAGTTTTTCAATATGCTAAAGATATATTTAAAAAAAAATAGTCTGTGTTAGACTGCATCATTCATAAAAAAACCAGAAAAGAAGAAGAAAAAAGAAAAAGGTAAACCAGAAAGTGAAACTGTTGCAAAAGGGAATTCATTTTATATTGAGGTCTTTTTCAGTACCACCCCCCTTTCTAAGGTTTTTTTTTTTCTGTCTTCATCTTGTTGCGGCTCCCTCCCTCCACCCAACCTCCAAACCCCCTTTTTTACCCCCTGACAGGACCCACTTCTCAGTAACCCAACAACACAGGCAAAAAAATGACCACAACACCACACACAATGGCAGAAAGCTGTGTTATCTGACTACTGGTTTCTATGGCTTTTAACGATTGCATCACAGATATCAGCTTCATCCCCAGAGGGAACTCCAGTCCAGTTGCATTGTCTCTTCACAGTTCGCCTCATTGTCCTGCTCGTCTCCTCTATTCGCTATTGTGGACTGATAACAAAAATAATGGCTCAATGGAGGAAGAGACTAAAATCTTTCTCCCCATTTTGTTTTCCTACACGCTGAATATTCTGTCTTCACGAGACACGGAAAACTGCGACAGCTGTAAATGAATTCATGACTATGGGCTAGGAATGGGAGTAAATACAGTATGATGCTATTTTGGCTAAGGTTACCTTTTCTGGAAGGTTGGCTGAGCTTCAAGGTCCTCTCAACCCCATTCAACACTCCCCCGCCAACTACATTTTTATATTCATTGCAATAGATTTAATTAATTACCCATTCATTTCAAGAAACATTCCATCACAAGCCAGAACATTTATCATGAGTGATTTGGCACTTTTAATTATGTTTTACTTGTTATCCAATTTTATCGTTTACTGTATTGAATGCCGTATTGTCCTACTTTTTAATCCTGCTATAAATTGTTGGAGAGGCATATTCAAAGAAGTAAAACTGTGGTCGACGGCCTTGAGAAAGGGTATCGATCTCCTGCGTCCAGTTGCTCATCAACAGGAACTGGCGGCTTTAATTATTCAAAAGTTTCACATTGCGGTTTATTTGTGATTCCTTTCTGGAGAATATGGCCGATATGAGACCTTACAAGCCTTTTAAAGACTGCTCTTCACAAAACGAGAGTGAAGCACAAGCTGCGTTCAGGCTAGGCCTTACATCAGAACAAATCTGCAGAAACTCAATATCATGCTAGGGCTTTCAATGCCAATCACTGCCAGCTCAGCACCGGGCTAGGGAATGCAAACAGCTGAAGTGTGCTATATTACTGGAATAAAACATAGCTGATACTGTTTTAATGCATCAGAATACAGGCACAGAGCTAAAGTTTGTTCATGACCATCGCCTCCCCTGAGTTTGAATACACCTCTAGCTCAGTCTTGCGGCTAGGTCAAATATTTCGTCCTCGAAAGTAGGCAAGAGAATGCTGGGATGGCAAGGACCTCCTCGGGGCAAGACTTAACACACCAAGAGCACTATTGGCTTTGAGGTGTTGAATGTTTTGGATCAAAAGTTGGAATCCCGCAATTGTCACAACTCAACACTACATGTTGTGAGTTCAAGCTGAAAATCAGTGCCCTTGAATTGCTTTCAATTGCTGATTGTGCTTTTTACATCAGCACACAGCATTTTAACCCCAAATTTGCAACCCTGCTCCTTAAAGGGTTAATGCCATTTTTAAGACAGGCCTAATTTGTGCATAGTTCCCAAGGTTTCGCTGACACATTTATTTCACATTATGGGTCTTCTTTCCTGATTTTGTCCTTGGTGGACCCCCAAGAGGGCTAGCTGAGGGCCCCTGATGTAGGGAACAGCTTGAAGGCACCAGGTCTCTCCGTATTTTTGTAACCTTGGCATAGTTAGCGTCGCTGGATTCCCAGCTCCCTTCCGATTCCTCTCATCTCATCCCTGCAGGTGTGAATTCGCTCAGCTTTCCTGCTCAGAAGCTGCTGCATCAGTTCTTATACCGCTTCCCACTCTGACTGGCTCCGGTAAAAATAAAACAGGTTCGGACAACAGAAGAGAAAACTAACTCTGTTTTGTATTCCCTATATTGCAGAATGTAAAAAATAGATTTTGATGTGCATTGTGTAAATATACATACTGTAAATGCATTTACCATCAGGTAGTCAAACAATACCAACTAATTTCTCACCCAGAAATTCAGGTTTTAATATAAAACCTGCATAGGCACCGCACCAAAATTCTGGCTAAATCCAATCTAAGCTCGTCAAGCTAGTCTAGACCTTGTTTTTGACACTTCTGCGTTCTCTTTGCTGATTTACCAGCTTTTCAGCAGCTGAATCCCCAACTCGGCTCATTCACAACTTCCATCGCAAAGCTGCTCAACAAGCTTAACATACTGTAGCCAGCTCTGACCAGACTAACTCAGCTCAGCAAAGATTCCCAGCAGGTTTTAAAATGATTTTAAACAGGGTTTTCCAAAAACTCTGAGGCAACTGATAAGTGCCACTTTGGCAACTGCCCTGTGAGAAATTTCCAACATGCAGGATGATGGGGATAAAAGCATTGTTACCATTACAATTCTGGTTTGTTTGGTCTGTCTAAAATTTCCCTGCCGTCCTTGAGGATGTTTCCATGGTGATGGTAAACACAGCCCCATCTGAGTCTCATAAACACTTTGAAGGATCACAGGTTTGAAGAGTTGCGAGAGATTGAGTAATAAGCTGTAGAGATTAATATGAATGGGGCAGTGAGACAGGAATAAGGCACCACACTGCCGGGCACACACAGTAACTGTGATGGTACACAATTAAATACCGTCAGGCCCATAAGTGCGTACATACTGTGTTTGTAAATCAAGAAAGTTATTGTTATTTCAGCTATCTAGCTCCCACAGTATATAGGATTGAAAAATGAATGATGAATATAAGTTCAAAGTGCAGAGTTTCATCTTAAATTTGACAGCATTTGCATCCAGGTAGCTAAACGGTATGGAAATCACTGCACTTTTAATAAATCCAGCACCACCATTTTAAGGTACCAAAATAATTTGACTATAGTTTATTCAGCTGATTCATGACCATTATTTCATTAACAAGTAAACAAATGAAGGTATAGAATTGAATTGAAGTGTGGCATTGCAAAAGACCAGAGTAAATACAGAGTATTTAGCACAAGATGTAAACAGCTGGTAAGCCTGAAAAACATGTTTTCCGATGAGACAAAGATACAATTGACTAATCAAAGACCCAATCCTCTTATACAAGAATTAAACGACTTGTCTCAATGCTTATATACCTTATTGTGTGTTCATCATGACTGCTCATGTGATGAAATGCACTTCAGATAATTAAAAGTCTGTTGACTCTACAGTCCAGGCTGTTTTCATTAGCGATTGAGAAATAATGCCATTCGCAACACTGGAGATGAGTCTATGAGAACAGGGCGAGCTTGTCAGGATGACATTCCCTTCACAGCTTCCAAAGCTTGAGCCAATGGAATACCCAAGGGAGCATTTCGGAGGGAAGGGCCTAAAATATGGTAACATTGACAGATGATCTATGTAAAGCGCTGAGGTGCACCATGATGATGTAAGATGATGCATTGCATGAGCTAGCCAAGTAGAGCAAAGGTAGTAATGAAGGCAAACAGGAGGTCAACTATGAAAGTATAAACAATTTGTAACCTTCAGCACACACCAATTAATTTCTTAGATTTTCATTATCATAAACAGAAAATCTGGAATAAGAACTACAAACTGAGAATCATGTTTATTACTCTATGAGTTGAGAAAACAATCAGTGCTGAGTTCTCAAAGTTGTCCCAACTGAATCTGTACACGTATGCGCTTTGAAAACGCTCTCTGCTGTGGATATTCACCCCCGAGGAATGCTGAGGATATTTTTCCCCACCCAACATAGCTGAGTGACTGCAGGGGTTGACACAGCCACCTACCGAGGAGGCTTGAAGGACAAATGTGGCAGCCTGGCTCTTTATTGATCACCGAACCGACCTGCTGCTCTGGATTCATGTGAAAAACTCTTGGATGAGTAACTGGCCCCTTTTTTTTTGGAAACACCAGCCAGGGGAGGTGTTTCTGTTCATGGGGGGCATCTAAAATAAGACTGGTTCCACCAGTGATTAAAGAGCAAACAAGACCCTCCCACGGAGCTTTGTGTAGCCAGAAAATAGCTGAAAATAGAATAGAAAATAGAGAGACATACATACCAAGCATTACAGGATGAAATGAGGACATCACTAAGCAGCCACATCAAAAAGCTATTTCATTAAATGTTATATTTGTTATAATAGGACATTTTTGGCTCCAAAATCTGAATACATCTTAGGTGGGGTTGTGAGACGAAGACTTATGCCGAAACAAAGGTCGCCAACTGAGATTATTACACTTTCTCAAGTTTACGCCGCAGCAAGAAAGTTGAAAGGGTCAGCCGTTTTACGAGCTTCAACGACGACAAGATAAATTGATCATGGCATAATCGATGCTGAAGTACTCTGGTTCACCTCCTGCGATTCAATACGACATGAACGCATCACTTAATATGCTGCCGTTTCCCATGGGCTGGTGTCTATTTCCTGCAGAGGCCCCGAGGAGGAAAACACATGGGTGTGCATGTGAGGATGCAGCAGAGGCCTTAGTGATGGGAAGACTAATAGGTATCAGGTAACCGAGGAGACTTACTGCTCCACTGTGATGTGTGAACGTCCTCCATTGAGAGCTGGTTAACTCTACACAAGACAGCTTCACAGTTTCAAAGAGACAGGGCCATCATCTTTACATTACGTGTATCCAAATTCTGAGACAGAAGGACGTCAGAGGAACAGTTTAACAAGACTTATACTAGTCTCGAGATTTGGAGACAGTCCTGATGATTATGACTGTGCCTAATTCAGATATTTGAATTCCACCCAGTTCTCACAATATTAAAGCACTTCATGGATCTCGAACAAAGTTAGCTGTTCCTTTAAAGCAGTGGCATCCAATCCTATTGAAAAAGGGCTGGTGTGAAAGCAGCGATTTCTTTTAGCCTAGTGGTAATAAACATCTCTGGTTGTACTCAAGGTATTAATTATTTCATTCATTGTGGTACTTCAGGGCTAAAACAAATAGCTGTGCCTGAACTGGCCGTTTTTTTAAATATATATATAATATGATTGGACACTCCTCTCCTAAGCCGATATATTTGCTGCATTACTTTTTTTCCCATGTTACTATGAATGACATGAAAATTGTGGCAATGTTTCAAGATGAGGAAGATTTATACCATTCATTCTACATGGTGATAACTCGGGACTCATCTTTGAGTCCTTGTCCTTTGAGTGATCTAATTTTAGCTTCAAAGTTGTCATCATTCTCTAGCTATTCCAGGGACAGTTACACTTTTGTCTAGCCTTTTCAAGAGAGTGATCATTTTGTCCCCATCTGTGTTCAAAAAACCACTAGCCGCAAAGCAGCATGATACTTGCTTGAATAGCTGCGGAAATAGGCCTTTGAACAGTATTTAATAAAAGGCCAGGCCTTGAGTGGTCAAGGCAATACCGAAGACAAAGGGCCACATTTGTGAGTGAAATGTACTGTGAAAGGTAGAATGGATAAAGAACAACATTTAAAAAGGATCAGCTAGCAGTGGCTCATGGACAGGAATCTTCAGAATATGATGACTGTTAAAATCTTACATAAGTGTGAGCTAAAGTCAGACAGCTTTTTGAAAGCGTAGGAAAAGGGTCTCAAAAATAACAGTAAAAACTGGAAGGACACTTCAGTAGAGCACATACCTCTGCCACAAAATATGGTAGTATTATTGGTTCTGGATCCACAAGAAAATTATCCAGATCACCAACAACTGCAATGTTGTATATTCAATTTTGTATTAGTGAAGATTGAATTCAACCCTGAAACTTTATGAAAATCTGTTCATTATCATAAAAGGGACAATCATTCTATTCAGGTATATTTTAACTTCTCCTGTATCTGGAATCCACAATATGTTCCAGATCATTTCCAAAATTAAATCAACTCATCCTTGGACTAGCACCTATCATCCTTTTCATGCCAATCTGTCCATAACTTTTTGAGTTCTCCTGTTAACAGAGAGACCAACAGACACACATGGGTGAAAACATAACCTCCTCGGCAGAGTCAATAATCACTGATGACAATAAAGACATTATAACCACCTACAGATGATGCAAATAACGTTATCGCAAAACAATGGAGCATTTTAAGGTTAGCCAACACACTCAAGACTGTAAATAAACAGTTGCTTCTCAAAGTCAGAGTGTTAGATGAAGGTGAAATGGGATCGAAATGACTTTGATTTGGCCAAATAGTTACGGCTTCACGACTGGGTCAGAGCTCTACCAAAGCGCCAATTCAGTGGGCGTGCTCCTGTTCACCAGTGGTGAGTGTCTCCCGACAGTGGTGACGGGAGTTTTAAAAAAACCATGGACCAACAGGAGGATGGTCGGCACTCAAAGCTCATCAACATGCAAAGGCAACAAACGCCATCCTGTCGGGTCTGAACCGAAAGAAAAGCAACTGTGACGCAAGTAGCAGAAAGTCTTAATGATGGTTAAAGGAGGCATGTGTCAGCACCCACTGCATCGCACCCAGCTGCACATAGGGCTGTGTGGCCACAGACCGGTCAGAATGCCTATTTTCACCCCTGTCCACCATCTGAAGCTCCTACAATAGGCAAGTGAATGTCAGACTGATCAGAACTGGAAGAAGGTCACCTGATTGGATAAACTGTGTTTTTTTTTTCCCACAGCGTGTACATCAGCTGGATAAGTGTACACTTTTTATCAGAAAAAAGAGACGGCACGAGGATGTACTGCGGAAAGAAAATTAGCTTTGTGAATCAGTTTGACAGAACTTTGTTTGTGGCACACGGAAGACCAAATACATATTTGGAAGGCGGTCATAATGTTCAGCTCATCTGTGTACATTATGAAAGTGCTATGACACTATAGGATTCGGAGTTTTTTAACATGCTGTTATGGCAGCATATTTTATATTTTTGACATTGGCTTTCTGGTAATATGGGGCTTTCAGTTAAAATAGACTGACTTCTAACCACCCTATTTCTCTCAAACTCAATATTAGTTGGAGGCCAGAATTTCTTTAATAAGCAAACTGAAAACCCCAGTGAAACTGCTAACCCATGGAGACCACAGACCCACTAATCTCAAAAATCAGAATTAGAGAAGTCTACAGTGGTTCATGATTATCTTCTATTTTTCTTTGCTTTAACACAGCCATACTTTCCCTTGACCTCAATTAAAAAGGAGGGCCAGGATAACCTGGAACACTAGTCACTTCCTCACAGTGATCAGAGATTCAAAAAAGACCAGAGTGAATATTTAGGTTGAAAATGATGGTCAAGTTAATCCCTACCTTGACTTGACCATAATGGGAATCGTCTGGCTACCTTCACCATTGCTGGGAGGCTAATTCAGCACTAAAGCCCAATACCTCCGTGCTAAATCCACATATGCTGAAGCTGGAGTTCAAACCAAAAAACCTAGAAAAGCATCAAATATATTTTCTACTGGGGTGGCACAGCGCCACCTAACAGAAAGAAGGTTGTGCATTTCAGTCTGGCCTGGGGCCTTTCTGTGTGAAGTTTGCATGTTCTTCCCATGTTCGAGTGGATTTCCTTCGGGTGCTCCGGTTTCCTCCTACAGTCGAAGGACATGCATTTCAGGCTAATTGGAAACTCTAATTTGCCTACGGGCATGGTTGTGTGAGTGAATGGTGTGTGTGCCCTGCGATGGATTGGTGAGCTGTCCAGGGTGGGTCCCTGCCTTTCGCCCATAGTCAGCTGGGATAGGCTCCACTCCCACAAATGACCCCAGTGAGGAATAAGCAGTATAGATAATGGATGGATAGATGGATATTTTATATTAAACATTTAAGGAGATTCAAGTTCCCAAACCTTAGGATGTTAGGAAGTCAGCTAGGATGACTAACTGACAAGGAGCTTGTATACATGTTTCAAGAAAACTGAAAATTAATATGCCCCCAAATAAACTCTCAGATCAAAGTCACCCTTTTAGCTGATGTGTATGTTCATTCTGTGCAAATAAGAATGTGAATAGACCAACGCAGGTGATCTTTTCTTGTTTGAGGGGGAAGAAAGGCTTGCCAGCAGTTTGAAAAGATTACCTGCTGCAGTCTGGTGGGACAAAATATAAATTTGCCTCCAGAAATGAAAGCAGCAGTGAGTTGGTAGGGCATACAGTATGTAATGGCCATGTTTCAGAGGACACTGAGAAGACAGACACTAGATATAACACATATAAATTTTGCATTCTGAGGCTAGGGGAAAGTACGTGAGTCATCGGCTTATTCCCAGCAATGCTTCCTTGAGGCCTATCGGTCAGACAGCTTGTCAATCACGGTGCAGGAGAGCTGTCACAATCACAACTGGCTGTCTGTCTCCTGGGAGCAAGGCTTTGTTTCAGACAGCTGAGGACCTGCTTTGGAAATGAATATGGAACTGTAATCCTTAAAAACAATTCACTGGCTTAACAGATGCCCTTATGGTATCTCAAGGCCAGACGCACAGGTGAAGTCTTGCACATTGCCCAGATATAAAAGCTGATATTTACAGACACTGCTCAATTTATGTGCCTTGCTAGAGTGTGTCCCCAGTGTGTTACATTTCCTGTTTACAGGGGCCACTTCCCTAAGTGTTCATTCAGCTCAGTCCTTCTACAAGACTTGCTATTCGCTGAGACTTTCTATCTTGCCAATAGCCTTCTCCAAATTTGGAAGGCATGAGTGATTGACAGCTCAGAGTCGCACATCCCCTCCCCATATGCTGTCATGCCCTCCCTCTGAATAGCTGTTAAAAGGCGTGAACCCCCTCTGTTTGGGAGGGGCGTTGTCTATTATTCTCTCTCCAGCTAAGTGCTCAAGCACTGACGTCAGCTGAATGGCATTCACATATATCTTATCGCTTTATTTTATATCAGAATGCTGTGTTGTCATGTGATCAAGGACCAGCCCGTCAGAGATCCATTTTAGATAGCGGCCGCCAATATTCACCTCCTAACTGTAGTGGGATCTCTGTCGACCCATTTCCTGCCGCAAAATATCATGGTACACGGCAATAAAATAGTCCTAACGGCAGCGAAACATTATCGTGCTTGTGAAGTTACGTAATGTAAAGTATAATATATCCTCCCTGTGCAAGAGTTATCTGCGTTATATCACGACTGGAGATGAGTTTCACACCCCCATTGAACTTGTCTCACTTCCTTGTGTTGCAAATGGAGGTCTCCATCTCCAGGACAGTAAAGGTATTGCTCAAAGTCGATACAATACTGAAAATGAGCAGACAGTATCGAGAAAGCTGACTATCAGCTCCAAATGAGAGGCTGACATTCAGTTACTGGATAAAGTAGTAGCTTTGCTTCTCAGTCATGCAGAATGATTGGTAAGCTTTATTCCGCTGAAGGACTGTGTTTGAAGACGGACCAATCGCTCTAACTTTAATTTATAATGTGACAGGGGACGATTCCAAACATGAAAAATTACGGCACTGATAGTACTTAGATCCATTATGCCTGCCCAATAAATTACTCCCAGCCCTACATAACCTTCAGACAAATACCGCTTTCGGCGATCTTCGAGATTGTCATTACTGGCTTAACGTGTTTGTAAAACTGCATTTTGAGGATCAGATGTAAAATATAATGTGCTTTGTCGTACAGAAATACAGATGTGCTAGTATGTGGTTTAAAATCTAATTTTGAGAGAAATATTGTTCTCTGGCAATAAACACGTTATATTTAGCAACTGCATTGCATTACTAGACTTGTCATGATTCATCATGGAATTTACTGAATATTTCATGAAGCAGGATTGTTACCTTTTTGAGGAACTGTGCTGAATTAGCCTGGAAGTGCTCGTTTGAATGCAGTCCCTCTTTAAGACGTGAAAGAGTTCTATGTTTTGTTCATCGCAGTTATCCAGTATAAAAGGAAGTGGCCATTCGCCCGGTAGCCATGTACCTAAATTGAAGGGGTTATTTCCATTAGTATTCATTAAAAATCTGATAACACAACATATCCATTCTTTCATTGATGAGGAATAAGCCACATTAGCTAACTTTGGCCAAGAAGCACTGAAGTACAATAGATAATAAGAAGTGAAGTGGAAATTCCCAAAGAAGCTGTCTCTAGCGGTGACCAAATCCAGTCCAAAATTTCTACAAGTACAAAAGTATAGTCAGCCAATCAAAGCATCGCTTTTGTTGGCCAATTGGTTGGCCAACAGCAGCCACTGTAGCTTTCTTATGTAACCAAAATGGGTGATTCTACTGGCCAGGATATGTGTGTGCGTATGCGTGTGTGTGTGTGTGTGTGTGTGTGTCAGAGAAGTGCGGTGAGGTGAGGCAATCACCCAAACTTTTATCAGAGGATTTTGTGAACCAGTTCCCACGTACTATTCCTGATTGACAATCAAAACAATTAAGATCAAGCCTATAGGAAGCCTGATACTGATAGAGGAGATAACGACAAAAAGATTCATTAACCACGCCCGATGAGGGGGCGTGGGTATACAGTTTAGCACTGTCTGTGTGTGTGTGTGTGTGTGTGTGTGTGTGTGTCCGTGCGATAGCGCGGCCCCCACTGAAGCTAGGGTGACCAAACTTTGTGGGGTAGCTGACCCTAGGGTACCCTGTCCAAATTTGCATTTTGAAGTCCAAAGGTCAAGGTCATCAGCAGGCGTGGGTTGGCATCTCTATAGAGTGCGCATCATCTAGTTCACATATATGTTTCAATTCGAGACAAGGACGGAAATCTGAATAATCAATTAGGAAAAATTCTTGGCTCTCAGTAATTCTGTATATAGTTGAAACATTTTGTTAATTGGATTATGAATACATTGTATACATTGAAAATGTATACAATGAAAAGTCCAGGGATGATACATTGTATATTGATTAAGCATTGAAACTCTGCATAAGTCAAACTGTTTTAATATTTGTTGATGACATTGCTTCGGCTTCCTGGAAGCAAGTACGCGCAAATCTGCTGTCTAGTATTTCAGGTTCGATATACTGAGTAATAACGCTGCAGAAACTTAAACTGGCCCGTCATACTGTCGAATAGTCTTACTTAACTAGTTAATCGTCTGATTGCTAATCAAGCAAAGGGAAGGATTTTGCCTCACCAAACTAACCTCTGACTGCACGTCAGAGGTGTGTGTGTGTGTCTGTGTCTGTGCGTGTGTGTGTGTGTGTGTGTGTCTGTGTGTGTGTGTGTGGACTCAACCCAAACCAGCTAAAAAAAAAACAAAACAAAACAAAATGTCCCCGGCAGCTAGAAACAGGGGCTAAAAACAAGCAAAAAAGTTGTCTGGAAAAGGTAATCTTTTTAGCTGCTTATTCTTTTGACATTTGTGAAGTATCCAGCTGATCCTGGTGATAGATCAGTGAAGCGATCACTAACTGTATTGGCTATAATCGGGCAAGGTTATGATGAAACTGCCACATTGATACTTATCGAAGTAACACAAGCTTACTGATCAGAATTACTGCATATAAGTTAACCAAGAGCATTGTTGATTAGCAAGGCACACAAACTTACATGCAGTAGCTGGTAACCAAGCATTCATAACCAGAGACACACCCTTGCAATACAGGTTTTACAGACAGCAAGTTCCGTTACCGTGGACAGTTGTACCAAGCATCCAAATTACAAACAAGTATTAAAAGTTAGCTTCAAATGAGGTTTATGTTCACACACCCACACACCATATCTAGGACACAAACATTAGCAACAGTAACTTGGCTACGTTAGCCGCTGTGCTACAGCCACAATCAACTGGCAATCATGTCAGGTTGGCTTATGCAGTAAAAGCAACTTACATCTTCTGTGTCTGTGAGTCACGGACAGTGGCGACCAATACAGGATTTATCTTCAGATATTTTACAAAGCCTGCGCTTGAGGCCTGTTGTTCGTGCTTACTATCGCTAGTGGTCCTGCTAGCCACCCGTAACACGGTAGCTTCACTTCAATTATTTGCTGTTATATCGTCACTTACAGCTTGTGGTTCCTAGCACTTGATCGATGCAGCTGCTTCAGGTTTGAGAAGCAGCTGAAACGCTTATCCTGTGTCGAAGTATCCTCAATTGACAAAGCTGTCTTTGATGAAATGCTGAGCACAAACAGCTAACGTTCCTTTTGGCCATGGCAGTTTGCTGCCAGCAAACAAAAAGCTACCCACTGATTTCTGGTGGCATCCTCTTCTGGAAGAGAAATAGTGTTTTTCTTCGCATCCAAAAGTAAATGAACAAGCAGCTTTGGGAGAGATACTGACAAAACTGCACCTCAAATGATCTGCGGTTCTTCTTTTGTATTTCCAAAAGTGTAGAGACTACTAAGATATAGTATGATCTGTTGTTGTTAGTGCCTGCTAGAAAAGTTTCCTGTGTGGGCAGGTCCAGTGCCGCGATTGGCTCTGGCTAGGTCTGTGCTAATTGGACGGCACAACCTGACATCAGGTTTGGCCCAGATCTCGCGAAAATCTCAGGAGGAGCTGTTCAGAGAGGAAATCACGTTCACGAAATCACGTTCTTGGATTACAGCAAAACCTCTGTATCTTATGTTTAGAAAGATTTCAGAGGTTGAGTATGGACAACCAACATTATAACATTACTAATATGTATTAAAAGAATGATCAGCACAATATATCCCCTTTAAGCTGCATTTACCCTCAATTTCACTGTATATATCTTCCATTCGTTTTGTTCAAGAAGTTTTTCGACATCTATGACTATAGTATACTGGTATGACTGTATTTTCTGTTCATTTTCATTAGAATGTGGTGAGTTTTGTTTTCAAAAATATGCTCTAATTTAGTACTCTGAAATTATAAAATTCAACGCTGTTCATTTTTAAAATTGAGTTCAATTCTTATTATTTTGCTTCTTTCATTTGCTTCTAAAAGTACTCCAGTCCACAGACTGGTGTTTGAAATATCTGGGCCAACAATCAAGATAGAAGTTGGAAAGTTTCCTAATATGTTTTTTTCAGACATCTTTTACGTCAGCTTAACTTGTGTAACATGATCCCCACAAGTTGTCAAATTCTTAAAGATCTCATTTCTCTAAAAAGATGAAAATGGACTTGCACACATCTGGAAATCAATCCTTCAATTCTTAATAGCTATTTGCCCAGCAGGAAAGGCAAGTGGGCTTTCTGTGACAGGAGGATGCAAATTGTATGCATGTGTGGCATTTTCATGGAGAAGTGGACATGTTTTCGACCACTACGACAATTTATTTTAAGTCATCAATCAATACGGCAATGAAAACAAAATACAATGGATTAAAGATGATTGAAGAACCATACAGACTGCAAATAAGAAAATAATTGTCATTAACAAACACTTCAACAGAAGTTTATTCAAAAATAAGTAAAGTTTGGCAGCCAAGTGAATAGTCAAACAGTTTTTTCAGTACCCGGCTGCCAAGCGAATAGCCGAGCGAAAAATCATGCTTAAAGTCTTTGTGGGTAAGTGCTGTGGTAGAA